>OX422142.1:93424004-94123507 GCA_949129095.1 Volucella bombylans
ATCGACCAATCGACCAGTTAATGAAGAAGTGGTGTCCATAGTTCAAATGTTTGTTTGTTTGCTACAATCTACTTGATAGTAAATCAATTGATAAACGTTTGTTGAATGAAATATGTATAACGTTTCTCTACGCAATTTTTTTTTTCGTATAATTCGTTTACTTTTTGGATTAAAATATTTAGTGATGTACATGTCAAATAATTTATCTAAAAATAAAACAATGCTACAGAATCTCAGGTTGTTCATGTTTTTGCATTTTTTGATCGAATTATATGTATTATCTTTAGCCCTTTTCTTCAAACTTAATCCTTAATTGCTTTACGATCAGAATTTCTCGCCAGCTTAAATCAAAGTTGTGAAGGATTTCCACAATTGACTAAAACTAAAACAAATGAATGTACTTCAGACTGGGTAATGGTATGAATATGATACATCTGCGGATAACAGTAGCATTTTCATCTTACAAGATGTCCTGATTTCTCTGTATGCGTTGTATTTTAAAATGCAGAATCAGATACGAGGTGTCGTCCTTGTGAGAAATCTGCGACGAACCAACAAAACACACTTTTAGAGGAGCCCGTGAACGCTCCGCCTAAACGTAGATTTTATTTTTTAGTTTTATTTCTAACATAATAAATTATCATAAATATACAATATTAGTAAATTATAAATGTTTGTTAACACTATATAACTACGAGTAGTTAGTTATATAACTAG
The DNA here is from genome assembly GCA_949129095.1 of Volucella bombylans. NCBI lineage: Eukaryota > Metazoa > Arthropoda > Insecta > Diptera > Syrphidae > Volucella > Volucella bombylans. Next base: position 93,424,722 of record OX422142.1, read on the forward strand.
TCGCAGTGTATTTCAGGCAGAATTCCACGCCATTCAAGTATGTGGTAACCATGTTTATAACTCTGGTATCAAAGGCGCAAACATCCATATGTTCACGGACAGTCAAGCAGTTATAAGTGTCCCTAGCTACTGTGTCATGTACTGCTGCCGAATCCTCCAAAAACTAAGCTCTAAGAACAAAACCAAACTGTGGTGGCTCCTTGGACATGAGGGCATTGGTGGTATTGGCTGACGAACTGGGTCGAAAGAGCTCAGAAACTCCCTTTAATCGAACTGCATCCTTCTGCTGCACTCATAAATCAGCAGCAGTTTGTTTTGCGGCCCAGGTCAACCCCGAACAGATTTATTAAGCTTATTGCAAGCATATACATATAGTACTCAAAACTAACATTTTCACTTAAAAACTAAAGGGTGGGAGCGGTTAAAGTTAGGACGTGAGGCATAGGTGGAAATAAGAATATTCTTGAGGGAGAGTTTACTGGCAAATTAAAGATTAGATAGCAAGGAGGTGAAGTAGGGCGGCGTTTACGGGTATAAGTTATAGCCTGACACTTATTGACGTTAAGCTCAAGAAAATTCTTCTGAAACCAAGTACAAAATCTGTCTAGATCTTGCTGCAGTAGTAGGCTGTCTGAGGAAGATGATATATATCTAAATATTTTCATATCATCTGCGTAAACAGATATGTATGCATTTTTAATGATCCAACAACATCATTAATGGTAAGAATAAATAATAAGGAACTAAGGTGGCTGCCTTGAGGGACACCAGAGGAGGCTTTAATTGGGTCAGAAACTATGGAACTAAATAGTACATAGTAAGGTCGTTCGTTTAAATAGGATTGAACCCAAGTTATGAAGTTTATTTGGAAACCAAGAGCCTTTAATTTTAGAAAAATTATATCATGAGAAATGTTATCATAGGCTTTGCTGAAATTGGTGGCAATCACATCAACTTCATTTCCAGATTCTAGTGCACATAAAGTGCTTGATACGAAATCCATTAAGTTGGTGGTCGTAGATCTGCCTTTGAAAAATCCGCGCTGGATAAGGGAAACAATAGATTTACAATGGAAAAGCATTATGTCATAGATAATGCTCTCAAAAAGCTTAGGTATGCAGGACAACTTAGCAATTGGTCGATAGTTGGAAATATCTACCTTTTTTTATGTAGGGGAATAATAATCGACCTTTTCCAGGTTGAGGGAAATAATCTCTGGGTGATAGGAAGCTGAATGAGAGCTGTAAGAGGTTGGGCTATTTCTTTAAAAATATAGGGGGAAGATCATCAGGGCCAGCCGAATAATTATCTTTGAGGTTTATTATTTTATCTATATTGCGAAGAGATTTGCAATAATTTGGAGAGGATCTATCAAGAAAATTTAGAGATGATGGATAGTTATCCGATTTGCTTTTAGTTTTGATGAACTGGAAGAATCTTTTGGGGTCGGAAATGAGTATGTGGACCATTCGGTTTAAATAGTTGTCATAGAGAGTTTGGCAAAGTACAGAGAAATTTATTTGGGCAGACTGGTAGTAGAAGAAATCGGTGTCGGAGAGCGAATTTAAGCAAGTAAGTTTAGTTATTAATAGTAGTCGAGATGATGTAGCTCAGGTCTAAGACATGCCTAACGAGTCATCCTGCCCATCAACAAAGTGCCAACAAATGTCTAAATCTAAGTCGGCACGATATCAAAAACTTAGTAGGTTACCTTACACTACATCACGGTCTAAGATATCACCTCAATAAATGTAATCCAGTCGACTCACCGGAGTGTCGACTCTATCTAGAAGAAGACGAAACATTTTATTCAGGGAACAATTCGGCTCCAACGAACTAATAAATTCCTTTGCTAATAGTGTTATCAACTTCATTCGGAAGGTAGAAAACCTACTAGCCTAACTACAGTTCTAACTAAATGGTACAAAAGATCTTTTAGGTCAAAGTGCCTTACTTCGCAATTGGCGAGTCAGAAAATTAAAAAGAAAAGTTGTATAACTAATGAGCAGTTTGGTTTACGAGATTACTAGGAGGAGATAAATAAATGGCTAACAATTTACTACTTTTCAAATACATTATAAATACGAATAAATATTTGTTGCATGTTCTTAACTTTCAATTGTATAATAGTAACAGGAGCATAGATGTGATTTAATCCATCCAAAGCGTTGGAGGTTCAGTTCACTCCGAGCGACTCTTTTCGCTCTGGTATCACCTGGTATCTGGCATCATGGAGCCTTTTCTTATGTGCTGATCTCTACAAGAACAATAGGAATCCTTAGATCGCGATAGCCTAAATTCAGAACGAAAATAAATATAATCTAAACGGTGTTTTGATCTGTCTTGTCTAGGCAAGACGTCACGACTACAATCGCAGGACACTGCCAAGTCGTCTCTCCCTTAATCTCGCGAGAAGTTCAATGCTACCAGCATTAAACATACGTGTTCGCGAGTAGAAAAGAAGGGAGGATCGCAGGCTGTTCAGATGAAAAATGAAAGCGACACGCTTGATCAAAGCCTTAGAAGGATACTATCAGAAGAATGAAGTTTGAAAGTTTTACCAAAAAATAAAATGAAAATACAAAAGCTTCAGAGCCCGTACAGAAATCTGCAAACTTTGAGAATGCAATCTCATAGTAGAACCATAGTGCTAAGAATCTGGAAAGATTATTTCTCAAAACTGTTAAACGCTGATAATGAATCATATCCCAAACATGTTCTTGCACGTCTACACACTGATAAGTGTGAATGGCTGTGTTTAGGAACGCTTTAATCATTTTGCTAATTAATTTATCGATTTCTAAAAAGATGTTCTAATTAAATTTGATACTCATACTTTGTAATTTATAAATTGTTGCAGTCGTACTATATGTTCTGAAATCCAAACATATTTGTATTTGCCAAACATTATGTTGAGATGTTAAGATTTTGTAATCTCGGTATTTTGGATTTCAGACGCAGCACGGTAAAGACATTGGGAATAAAAATTATTATTTCGCCTAATTATACATATATTTTTGTTGTTTTCTTCGTATCGTTCGTAAATTCGATTTTTTTTCATCCTCGATACCCTTTCGGATTACTGAAAATACTTTTAGTCCTTCGAGCCGGATTTGAACCAGCGACCTATGGATACAGTCAAACCATTTCGCATTTGCATGACGATTGACAGCTGCTCGAAATTATAGCTAATTACTACAAAGAAATAAAGAAGCAAGTCAGTTTGTTGTTTGCTTTGTGTGTAAAAGGCCCAAGTAAATATTCATAATATGTACTAGTTCTTCAAGAAAGTGCAGTGATTCGTTTTTGTGATAAGTCGTTGATAAGGACAACACGACTAGACCAAACTATCTTACCAACGAAGAATTGGAAGTAATTTGAAATGTTTCTGATGATGAAGATTTTTTTGAGAGTTGTGAAAGTTATTCGCTGGAGGAAAATGATGTATTAGATGAAAGTGAAGCTGGTTCTGAACTTCAGGAAGCAGAGCAAGAATAAGGTGTTGGCGCGGAGTCTCATCAGTAGATAGAGCGGTGGATCCGTTGTTTATATCAAAAGATGGTATAGTATGGAATCCTCAACCTGTCCTGGATCAGGGTGGAAGATTTTTTTTTTTTTAAGAACTTAACACTCAAGTGGGTATGGATACACTTAAAGTGCCTGAGCAAATTCTTAGTGGAGGTTGGCTTGTTGTTGATTTCTAGTCAACTACTCATCTTGTTTGATTTTCGTTAACTAAAAAAAATCAATATGTCTTTCGGGCGAGGCTGGGGTTCGAACAGCGAACCTTCCGATTTGGAAGCCAGTCCACTATGACGATTGAGGAGCGAAAATGTTATCAATTTGCGTCCAGGCACAACAAGATATGCAAGAGCTCGAGTCGATGACATCAAAAATGCCTTTGGTCAAACGCATATGCAAAGGCGCAATGTGGCGATAACTATATCGAAATCGACGCAAACTTGCTACATGCATATATCGGTGTTCTCAGCAGGAGAAAATCAAGGTGAACGTGTAGTTCTGGGTTTGGTTCGCGGATTAAAGGGTCATAACGTAACAATGGACAATTTTTCTCCTCTTACCAACTTGGTCAAAAGTTGTTGTCCCAAGGGCTAACAATGGTCGGTACAATGCGCAAAAACAAAAAAAGCATTCCACCAAAACTTTTAGAATGCAAAAACGTTCCGTTGTTCTAATAGACATTTGCATTCACCGAGAATACAACACTCGTATCAAACGTTGGCAGGAAAGATAATTGCGTAGTTCTGCAAAGCACATTGCATGCTTCAAATGATCTAAAGTCTAATGACAAAAAGTTGTCAATAATCATTCGATATTGTAATAAAATCAAAGGTGCGTTTCAATGCTCTTAATGCTTTGGTTATATTCAAAGATGTAAAACCAAATTGGCAAACAAACAAGCCAACAATGCAACGAGGTTTTTTGTGCGAGGTTGGAAGGAATATCTCTTGAAAAATCGTATATGATAATGAGAAAAGGTGTACCACGAACCGAATCAGCGGCGTTCTTACTTTCTGCCATTAGTAATAATTCTCAAAATGAATCAGTTGGGGAACCCAGTAGCTCAATGGCCCAGTCAACATTTTCACTATTTCGTGAACCTTCAGAATCTTGAGAGCATCATTCAGTATTCTTCCAAAAAGATCCAAAAGTGTTCTTGAAAATATTGAAGGAAAAGCTAGATGTCAAATTTGTTATAGTGAAAAGTCGAAAACTAAGAACTACCTTTACAACACAATGTGCTGTTTTTGCCAAAAAGGTGTATGTAAACGTTCTCATAACCGAAATGTTTTCGTTAAATGCTTTCTAGATAAAATTATTTAATGTAACACACAAAGGAATATAGAAATAAATATGTTTTTGATGGTAAATTACGACTTTGACTACAAAAAATAATTATGTTGCTACTGTAAATTACGTAGACATACCGTATGTGTGGAAAACCACATTAACGTAAGTTTTTTTGAGGGTGAGATGAAGGTTAATTCCCTAAAGAAACATATTCCGAGTTGTTCCTCTTTTTTGCCCTCGAGAAAAGTGGTAAAAAGGCTGAAACCGTGGATCTCTATGTATTTACTGAATAAAGTAAAAATAAAAAAATTAACTTAGAATCAAATGCTATAAGTACACAAGAAATATGAGCTTGAAAAGAATATACAGGAAATTGTGCGGTGAACTCAAAAGGAAGATTTCTATTTGCCGTGATATTTATTATAGTTCTCAATTCAATTCTGCTAAGGGAAACTTAAAAAATGAATGGCAGGTAGTTAACATGCTTCATTTTGGACGTATTGGTACATATCTTTAATTGTGTATTCCCGGAAGCACTCGAATGTGCAGATGTTGTACCAATACATAAAAAGGGTTCTGCTGCTGAAATCTCTAACTATAGGCCCATATCTCTTGTTCCAGTTCTCAGCAAAATTTTTGATAAAGTGAGTTTTTTAAATGCAACTACCTTTTTCAATCCAAACCAATTTGGTTTCCAAAAGGGGAAGTCAGCTGAAGATGCACTACTACAGTTTTCAGCACGGCTGATTTGTTTATTGACATCACCAAAGCCTTCGATATGGTCAATCATAATCTTTTATTGAGAAAACTGGAAAAAGCAGGTCGTCGTGGATTCATGCTTGATTGGTTCAGGTCGTATCTTGACACCAGATTGCAAAGAGTGAAATTAGATGATATTAAGAGTGAAGTTAAGTTCTTCAACTTGGGTGTACCCCAAGGCTCTGTTCTAGGACCAATTTTGTTCTTGATATACATAAATTCACTTTTTTCACTTAATTGTAAACGTACACCAACTGCTTTTGCTGATGATGTTGGCTGTTCCTATGGTTGTAACAGTCCTTTGGATCTGGTTTCGGACATTAATTGGGATCTCAACTTACTGAGAAACTGGTTTGCAGAACATAACTTGGCTATAAGCTCTAAAACCAAAATCATCCTTACATAACTTAGATGCAAATGTTTATTTTCATGCACCCGGGTGACAAAGATATAAACTGTCCGTTTATAACTGTGCGTCTGGTATTTCTTCTCAACCTTTTTGTAGCAGTTGAACTGTAGTGATAAATGTTTTTTAATTGAGAAAGTTAAAGAATTTAAATATTTAGGGCTCATTATTTATTCTAGAATGAGCTTTTTGAATATTTTCGATGGACTCTCAGACACTTCCTATATTTACGCTCGAATATACTCCTAAAAACAATCTATTATGGAATTTTTCATTCTAAGTTGCAATATGGAATCGCTTATTGGGGAGGTGCACATTTAAATAAAATTCAACCTTTTTTAATCTAGCAGAATTATGTAATAAGAAAAATATGCCGTAAGCCTGGCAGACATCCCAGTTATCTTTTTTTCTGTGACCTCAACATTCTTCCAGTTCGTCATTTATATTGTTTTAAGGTTTTAAAAGCTTTCTTTATGAGATCTGGTTAGTCATAATTTCATCTCATAATCTACGTGGAAACTTGTGTAACATGTTATCTGTACCTAATTTCGTACCACTGCTTATCATAATTTTTACTGTATATTATCGCTTCGATTATTTAACAAACTTCTTCACTCAATCAGGTCAATTTCTACATCTGGTTTTTTTATAAAACATATAAAACTCTGACTCCTCAAATTTCACCATGCTAGTCTAGAATCATTTGTTCACTGATGATCGACTACTGACATTCTGGTTAAATCTCAGCTCATTATTGCATTCATCCTTTATAATTGCATGTCTATTTAGCTATTTAGCTAATGTATTTTTTCTTAAAACAAAAATGTTTCTGTTGCACTCTATTATGCTTACTTCAACTTTTCTTAGATATTTATAAATTGTTTAAAATATTTTAGATATTTAGATTATTTTAAATATTTAGACCATCCGCTCTACAAGATCCACCCACCTCTGTCGTTGGACCTTCACTCGTCCTGCTAAGTCGATGTCGCTGTACATCCCATACAGTTAATCGTTGTACCTTCTCCTTCAGTCACCATCTATGCAGACTGGACCGAAAATCACACGAAGAATTCCCTCCCAGAGCAGCCAAGAGCACCTTCACCCATTTTTGATACAGTCCATGCCTCTGCGCCATAGAACAGGATTATTAAGGTTTTATACAGGATCACTTTTTTTGTTTGAGAGGGAACTTTGCTAGTCAATTATCATCTTAGACTAAAGAAGTAGTGATTGGCAAAAGTTATTCTTCGTTTGATCACAGCGCTGGTGTCGTTTTCTGAATTGAAAGCGTAGCCTAGGTAGACAAAGTCCTGATTTACTTCAAAGTTATATCTATCGAGGGTGCCACAGTATTAGCTTGCCTTTGCGATATTCGGGATATCCGCAACCGTACCTTTTCTACAACAAGGTGGTGGTCTGAACCGATGTTGGCTCCTCGGAACGTTCGAACATCCATAATAAGGGAGGAGTGTCTTTCGTCGATCGAAATATGTTCAATCTGGTTGACGATTGATTGATCAGGAGTTATCCGAGTCCCCTTGTGAATATCAAGATGTGGAAACCGTCTGCTATTTAGTTATGATAATGTTTTACCCAGCCGCAAAGTCGATTAACCAGAATCCGCTATTGGAGGTTGTTTCGTGCAGACTATGCCTTCCTCTCTTTCTAGTTTTGCAATAAAATAGCCGAGGATAATTTTAATGTCACAGCTAGGGCACTGCTCGTCTTATCCAAGAGCTCTTAGAAGCCATCTTTGGTATCGTCGACTTCTCCTCTATGTGTCGTGAGCGTATATAAGGCTAATGCTGACAAGTTTAGCCCTTATACGGAATAATTTGTTTAGCCCTAATTTGCTGACAAATTTAGCCCTAATACGGAATAATTTTTTGCAGGAGTTATGGATCAGCCCCTATCCGAGGCTTGTTGTTGCTTCGAAACTTACCTTTTTTTTTCATGTCCATGCAGTTACCTCGGCGACATAACCCTCAGCCTGGAGGCTCAGTTCCCTGGGCTCGTCTACCGCCATCTCTTTTCCGAGACCCTGATTTAATCTCGGAAATCCTTGCCGGCCTGAGCTACAAATATTTGATAGGTGTCTCAATCCTGACTTGGTTCTCCTTTCTTAGTCCAAATCGAAAATGAACATTCTTTGACACTTTGACTTATTTCAGGGATTTGGAGAAGGGAGTTGTTTGAACAAAAGACAATTCAGGGGAAATGTTCAGTTAGGCCAATGGAAATGCCCAGATCTTGGAAATTTCTTCGAGGGTTTGAGTGGTAAAAGTAGCACACTTGGAAGATCGGTCTAGCGGAGTTCCAGGACATGGTTACACGATCTAGCTAAGTAGAGGGGCATTGTACACATATGACAGACATTGGGGCCACTGGAACCAATAGGGTGAAACGAATGAATGTGTGTGTGGGTGGCCAATGGCCTGAGTGAATTTAGCTTCTCTTAATGAGTTTCCGTTTAGGTAGTTTTAACTACCATTCAAAGGATGCTCCCCTCCCCCCTCCCTACCTCTCACACCACACCCTTCTTCCCCTAGGTTGGATCAAGGTGTCATACGACCCGTGTCGAAGATCAACCTGGCTGAGGGCCCAGCATCTCCAAAAATAGATCAGTCGCGAATGGAGTATCCGGATACCTGGCGACCTCCGGATTAGCTAGCCTATCTGTATACGGCGGATCTCTGTACAAATGGAAACCCCTTTCTCCGCTACTCGTGGGAACATATTATGGATAAAACCTTCAAAACAAAATCCGACTCCGGTACTCTTTTAATAGCGGGCGGTAGAACGGTGACTGCACCGACTACCGCCAAGGCTCCTGCATTGTAGAGAGGAGGTAAAACTGTGGCAGGCCATGGTGCACCATCCTGTAAAGACAAACGCAACGAGCCTAAAATAAAGATTCAGAGAGTGTTAGAACTGTGGCAAGCCATGGTCCTATCAATTTCTCCACCCCTAGCAGCAGCAAGTTTGTGGCAGGGCACGGACTTGTTGCTGCTACCAAAACTCCTCACCCCAAGGAGGAACCTAAGGCTCTCTACGCCGAAATGCTTCACACATCATCTTCGACTAAATCACAGAAACCTCTGAGGCATCGTGACTAAGAAAAATCCTCTACAAATCCTATGATGCCTAGATCTTTGAAAAAACCGATGACAACCTCAAGTGATGAATCCCTCAACCTGCTTCTGGACACCCACTTTCCAGGTAGCTCCCAACTCGCGGCCAGTAGCAGCCCAAACAGGCCTACAACCGCGACCAAAATGTATGGTCTGATTATGAAAGACAAACTGCTCTGGGCGCTGCATAGCTTCAAACCATACAAGTCTGCTGGTCCGGACGGTATAATACCTGCCGAGCTACAGAGGGCCTCAGATATTATTCTGCCTGTGTTAGAAAATATTATGAGGAGCTGTCTACAACTTATCCACATTCCACTGTTATGGAGAGAAGTTAATGTAGTATTCATTCCCAAAGCCGGAAAATGTTCTCATGTTGTCCCAAAGGACCTCAGACCTATAAGACTATCATCTTTCCTTCTGAAAACTCAAGAACGACTGATTGGTATCCATATTCGAGCTAAAGTTGATCCAAAGAAAGTCGGTGGAAACGGTACGCCGCAAGGCGGTGTCCTCTCTCTCCTGATCTGGAACTTAATAGTTAACAAACTACTGATATACCTGGAAGCGGGTGGTAGCAGAGTGGTTGCCTATGCGGATGACGTTGCCATAGCCGTCTCAGGAAAGCATCTCAATACCATTAAAGAACTCCTTCAAGTAAATCTCAATAGATTAACCCGCTGGGCATATCGCTGTGGATTGGGAATAAATCCCATAAAACTGATCTTGTCCTCTTTCCCAGGAAATATAAAATTCCAATCATAGACCCTCCTTCAATAAATGGTACCAGTTTAGTTTTCTCCGATACAGCAAAATATCTGGGTCTCATTTTTGACAGGAAACTAAACTTGAAACCTAACATTCAAGAAAGAGTCAATAAAGCTACAATAGCTTTATTCTCTTGCAAAAAAACAATTGGGAACAAATGGGGCCTTCAACCTCGCACAACCGACTGGCTATACATCTCAGTCATAAGACCGATACTTACTCACGGGGAAGTTGTCTGGTGGACGGCCTTGAAAAATGCAGTCAACCGCATTAAAAGTAAAGTCCAAAGAACAGCATGTCTATGCACAAGCGGAGTCTTGCGGTCCACCCCCTCTGCGGCATTAGATATTCTGTTTCACTTGACACTCCTCGACATTTTTAGCAGGCAATTAGCTGCGCCTGCAGCTATTCGCCTTAAAGCGACTAAGCAGTGGACAAATAATTCATTTGGCCATGCCAACATTCTTAAACTTCCATGTAAGCTTCCCCTCTAGATCATTCTGGGAGGAAGATGCTTTCATGGAGGACAAGTCAATCGATCTCTATACATATGGATCTAAATCCGCATATTTTCGGATAGTCAGGCCGCCATCAAGTCCCTGGACTCGGTCTCATTACATTCTAAAACCGCACTTGAATGCTGATCATCTCTCATGGAGATGGCAGAGCAGTTCAACATTCACCTTTGTTGGGTGTCGGACCATAGAGACATTCCAGGGAACTGCAGAGTCGATGAACTCGCCAAAATTGGAAACACTTTACCTATTCTACCGGAAAAGGGTAGTATAGGTATAAAAATCGCTATGTGCAAACTAGCATTTAAGCTTGATGCAAATAAAAGAACAGACCTTAGGTGGACTGCTGGTCAAACATGTCTAGCGACCAAACAGACCTGGTCAAAGCTGGATCTGAATCGCTCTTAGTGTCTGATCCTTTTAAATAGGAAACATCTCAGCGTCATAATAGGTGTCATCACTGAACACTGCCTCATAGGCAAGCACGCAAGAAGGCTTGGCGCTTTTACAAATGATTTATGTAGAAGCTGCATGGACGAGGAAGAGGAGGAGACAATTGTCCACCTACTCCGTACATGTCCACCTCTCCCCCAGCTCCTAGATGAAGCTTTCTTCTACAACGACCTAAACAACCTAGAAAACATAGACACTAAGAGTTTCCTACGCTTTAATATAAGCTCAAACTGGTTCCATTAGTAAGAGGATCATAGATCCACGTCGCATCACAATGGGCCAATAGGCCTAAGTGGGTTGGTATTTCCAAAAGCCACTCTTACCTAACTTAAGCTAACCTAACTACCATGCATTCAACCTAGTTAATAATTGTTTAATACGGCATTACTTCAAGATTTTGATTAAAAACTCACTGGTGGTTATGACGTACCCTATTGCTTTTGTTATTTTTCATTTGTACTTTTTGTAAATGTTCCCCAATCCTTTTCGAAAAAGATTGCGAGCCGCCTACCAACACATTTGTGTGTCTTTTCTTTCGGGAATTTTCTACTGCACCTGGTTCCTTTTTTTAACCATAAACCCACTCACCCTGAATTAATTCTTATCTGGGGATCATGTTTGACTCGCAACAATGAGAGTATTACTTGCTCGAGTAGTTAAACGAACACAAATATACAATACCTGATTTATTAGAAAAACCATTCTTGATCGTTCGGAGATTTATGTTAAAACTGATTAAAGGTCCATTGGCCACTATCTCTATTTCAGCAGCCTGACAGTCCTGAAAAATCGTTACTGACCTCAGCTTCCAAAAGGTTGAAGCTATTCATATAAAGTATCTGCTATGTTGATGCTGAACATGAATAGGCATTCATAGAAGAAAAATATGCAACATCTGATATATCTGACATAAAATATATAAGAAGTGGCGTGTGAAATCGGCGCAAATATAAATTAATCAAACATTATTGAATTGAATTAAAAAAAAAAAAATTTTAACTTTTTTTTTCTTTCAAATATCAAACTGGCAGCGATTCTGCCTTCGAGTAAAGACTGAACAACATCTTAATAATATTCATATCTTAAATACTAATTATGTGCTGAGACAAGTGAAAATCGTTGGTCGTCATGTTTCCCGCATGTTTGTTCTGATGATGCCACGAACGAGATGGAATGTCGTTTTTGCACTGTGCTTCAGTTGCAATTTTCAGCAAATACCGTGGAAGTGCTCAGGTTGAGAATTGGAGCTGTTATTAGGAGCTTCTGAAGGCTTCCAGTTCTTTAATTATTTCTAATGAAAATAGCTGTTCAATTTGTGGCCTTACTACTGATGGTTGTAGCAAAGCAGTAAGGGGGTTGTGGTTGGTGGTTTCTATGTCTTCAAACGTACTCGTATATTGATGGGCTTTGATGGTGGCATTATGGAATTGAATGATATACTTGTAAGTTCCATTCAATGCTACTTTATTGTCGTCAATTTCTAGATTGTAGTCGAATTGGTTAAGTTGGATAATGCCAGGTGCTATTTCTTCAACTATTGGAACATGCTGGTTGTTTATCTACGTACATGAGGGAGGTCGACTTGATAGAAGGTTGCTGATACACTTGTCATTACAAATATTGACAATACAATTTTGATTACATATTGCAAGACTCTCAAAACTCTTACATCTAGTGGTTATTCAGCACATATTATCCTTACATGTTAACATTTCCTTAAAATCTAGTTTTACAACATTTTTATTACTTAACAGGTTTAATGAGCATTTTGCTACATGATTCCTTACCAGTTATTGGTAGGCTTAAAATATTTAGTAACATTGTATTATTTGAGGCTATTTCGACCTCTGAAAATTCGACAACCTCTATTACATGTCATCTTTATTTATTATTTTCTGCATTAAACTTATTTCGATTGTTGACAGAATAAAAGTATTAACTACGCTGGCTTTTGCCCATTGTATAGCGTATTCGATATTAATTATTTCTTCTTTTAAAGTATCAAACTTAAATTTAAGGTTTAACAAAAGGTCAAATTTTGTTTTTTCGTTACCTTTTAGGTTTTTAATTATTTCATTTGTGACATTACTTATTTCACTTATTCTTCTTAAAAATAGATTATTAACAGTTCTCTGTTGATTGTCCTTAGTTAAAACATTGTTTATCTTTTCTTCTATTATTTCAAAATCATCCCTATCCGGTGTTCTATCGCCGGATAGAATAGAGGAAATCTAGGGATCGTTTTGCTTTGAACTTGGGAACAAGGCGGTCAAGGTGTATTTGGATTTGTTGAACTTCGTTGGACAGGAAGGGAAACATCGGATGGGGAACACTTGAAAATTTTTGTATATTCTGGTCTATTTCCTTTAGGAATTGTTGATGATTGATTTTAATTTTTTATTAGGGACTTATGGACAACTTTTCCTGATGTTGTTAAAATGGTTGAAGTTCTGTTTTCTGAAACTGTTTCCTTTTTGTATTTAGCGGAGAGTTTGTTACCTAATCTTTTATTAATTTTAACATAAATAGTTTCTCCTACAGAATAATTTTTTAATGGAGCCCTATACTTGTTGTGGTAGTTTAAATCTGCGACTTGTTTGCTTTTTATCCTTTCAACGTTTTCTCTCCTTTCTAATTCCAACTGTTCTGAATTGTTCAATTTTTCTTTTCCAAAAAAGGCGTCTATTGGTTTTCTTTTTGTCGTGGAGTGTATGGACCTATTATATTCATAAATTGTCATATCTAATAATTCTGAAAATGTATTATGGATTTTCTTGGATTTAAGACAACGCATTAACTCTTAACTTTCCTATACCTGCGTCAAAAAAAAAAACACGTATACCCGCGCATGGTCTCTGGGACCGAAACTCAAGAGCCCGTATTTTCTCTTCTACTTCGAATATTTTTATGGAATTTATTTTAATCAGTAGAGTGATATACATATTGTTAACGAAATAAAACAAGTTTATATTAGTTATTGTATTTAACAAATAAATGGCATTCTTTTTATTAAGCCTCTTAAAAAGGTACTTTTTCATATAGGGTACAAAAACTTGCACAAAAAAATTTATGCCATATCTATTTGGTTTCGATGGAATGTACTGTCTAAAATTGCAACGACCTCTGAACGCTTCTAGCTTTTCGTCGATTGTTACAAACTGTGACGTACTGAAGTATTTTTTCAATGACGCTACGATTTCTTCAAACACATCTCTAATGGGAGCCAATTTGTCAACAGAAGCGCGTGCAGCTCGTGTACTTTTGTCATCAAACCTGAGACACCGCATTAGTAAATAGAACCGATTCCAATTCATAGTTAAACGAAAGATACCTGGGGACGAGCCATCAGTTTTGAATAAATCTTTAGCATTCAGACGACTATTTCTCCGAACACCAGCAAAGAGTAAGTTCTGGCTCTTTACATTTTCAGTAAAAAACAACTTCCATATCTCACCTGGTTCTTTCATTGTTTTTGCTTCGCCCTTTACAGCAGGTAGCTGTGTCACAATGTTTCTATTTTTTCCTCTTACCTTCATTGATGGAGGATTTTTCTTCCATTTTATACGGTTATCTTTGCCAATGTAGTAGTCTGCAGAGTTTTCTGCAACTCCTTCATTGCTATCAGAATCATTATCTTGCTCAGTGTCAATTTCTGCCTCCTGTCGTTCAACCAGGTCCTCCACATCGCTGTCATTTTCGTCTTCGTAATTGGAATCCGAATTTTCTTCCTCAAGCATCAACCTTATCCTTTCTAAATCCATTTCCAATATTCGATATAATATAGAGCTATATAATACAATAATTATAAGCCATACAAACGCATAAATACATATATGCATAAAAAAAATACCTCTGCTCAAATTTGTTACGTGAATACCCGCGCCGGTCTCACATACCGAATAATGACTGAAACCACTGCACGTGCTCACCGGACAAAAACTGAAACCACACTAAAATAAGGGATTAAACAAACCACGAAGCTACTATACAGTACACTGCGCTAAATTGCATCGTTACTAAAATATTTGCGAAAAAGTAATTTGACGGTCTCACAGCCCAATGCGCGGGTATAGGAAGGTTAAAGTGTGGAATGGAACCTCTCCACGTGTCCATTAGTTGAGCTGGTATAGGGGGGAATCTTGAATATTTTAATTTTAAAAAGGGTTTCTAACATAAAAGATACGGCGGTTGAACTTAAAGACTTTTCGTTGTCTAGAACAATGGTTTCAGGGACGGCGAAAGACAATATGAGTTCTCTAAGCAGTTGCTTTATGTCCTCGGTAGCTTTAGATTTTAAGATTCTTGTTAAAGCATATTTGGAGAATTTATCGCTGGCAGTCAAGTTTATTTTACCGTCAGTAAAGTAAATATCGATATGCACAATTGGCCGGGGGATTTCGGGTATCGGAGTTGGCTGAATTTCGGGCTTGTTGGGGTAGCGATCATACTTCTAACTTTTCTAATCATACCTGGAAAATAGTATTTTTTTTAAGATTTGAGCTCTGTTTTCCTTTGCATCTCTATGCGCTCTTTGATGTGTGTTAATAATGATGTTTTCTTGATCTGTCTCATTGGTTATGTTTTGGACCTGTAATTGAGTGAAACGGATTTTGTAATTGCTGAAATGGGTGGCATATATGGTTTGTATCATGCCCATTATTTGTTCGGAGGTTTTAGTACACTTTATGACTGAGGGGTTTAAGATTTTTGAGGATCAGCTTCAGGTTCTGTCACTACTTGTCTGTGATATGTGGGGAAAATTATTTCGAAAGTTTTGGAAGAAGTTGCGCCAGGTTGCAGAAAAATTTGGTTTTTGAACGCATTTATGGGAGCCTCGACACTTTATATAAGGTTTTGGGATGAACTGTCATTGCTATGTTCCGTAGTTGTAAGCGAGTTTATTTGCGAATTTATTTGAGGAGGGCGTGATAGTGCGTCTACCACGACATTACTTTTACCTGGTTTACAGTGCAATTCGTAATTATGTTCTTCCAAAATTGCTTTCCACCGCTTCATCTTACTATTGTTGTTTTTGCTGCTAAGAGCATAGGTAAGAGGCTGGTGGTTGGTGTAAATTTTGACTTGTGCCGGTCCATACAGGTAATTACGCAGGGAATTCAATGCTCATATTATTGCTAACATTTCCTTTTCGTTAGCTGCGTAACCTTCTTCTGTTGATCCAAGCGTTCGGGAAATAAATGAAATTGGTCTGTTTCCTTGGGACAAAACTGCACCTAGAGCGAAATTAGACACGTCTGTAGTGAGTTCAAATGGTCTGCTGAAATCTGGATACATAAGAACTAGGTGTTTCGAAATAAAGGAATTTTTAATTTTGGCAAATGCACCGATAGCTGAGGGGTCTAGAGAAATTTTTTTTTTAGAGGATTGTGTTTTGGACATACGTCCTTCCTCCCCTCTTAAAAGGGTGGTAAGTAGCTTCGCAAGCTTTGCATAATCTTTGATAAAGCGGCGATAATAGCCTGATAGCCCAAGAAAAGAACGTAGGTCCTTTTAAGGTTCGAGGTAATGGAAAGTTATTTATCGCTGCGATTGGGCGAAAGGATTGTTGCTGGTTTTGGTTCCTAGGAGGACCCATATTTCCTTGCAATACAGCATTTTTTTGACGCATTTGTGTAGATTGCGGATTAAAACTCTTTTTAGTTGCTCCTTGATTATTCCTAGCGTATTGAGATCTAAAGTTTTGATTTTCATATTTTAGACATAGATGCAGAGCTGTATGCAAGTCTGCGGACTCCTTCATGCCTAGAAGATCAGGCAGATGGCCTTTAAGCCCTCTTATAAACATATTTAATGCTTTATCGCGATAAAGCAAATGTTCATGCAAGAAATATTATTAATTATTAGGGATAATTGTGAGCTTACTGCCTGATAAAATTGTTGAATAGATTGGTTACCCTGAACCATGGAACTCCAGTGTCGTAATATCTCGCTTGTCAGCGTAATGCATTGTAAGGCAGTTGGAAATGCTGCTCCAATTATTTTATTACGAATAACGTTTAGTATTCCGTAACATTGGGTGGTACCCTTCTTGTTTTTATAGAGTTTCAGCACTCTTTCAACACTTTTCTCCAGGAAGAAAACTCGCAAGCTTCTCCCGAAAAGGTACGAAGACATTTTATGATGTCAGGATCCATCTATGTCACTCTGATGCTGGGGAAAATGACCTGATCTACATTAGGAGGACGTTGAACGTGAGGATTAAGTACACTTTCTATTATCTGTCTTCCTTGTTGTTCTAAAATTCGAGTTAAAATGGAAGCAACAAGAACATCCAATTCTGGGGTTGACACAACTTTTTGAGTTGGAAGATCTGAATAGGATGCGCTCGAATGAAATGAGCAGTTGTGGTCCTGGCCACTAGGGGAATGAGCGTGAGTTGTGTGAAGATTGCCTACTATCGCTAAAGGATTACTTGTGGATGCAAATATAGGAGGGTTAGAAAAAGGAGGTGTGATGTGGGAAGAAATGGGATTAGTCAATAAGTTGTTATTAATTGAATCTTGGGGAATTTAGCCTTGCCCTTGGTTTGGTTCTTGGGATTCACCGGTACCTGCTCTTGTTAAAACCATTTTCTTATTTAATGCTTATATTAGATAAATATTTTTACAAATATATTCCAAATCTAATGAGCTGTATCCAAATACTATATTTAGAGTTAAGTGGTCACAACTTTTGTAAAGGAAAAAAATCTTTATCTTTGTAACAATTTCAATTCTTAGAGATTCTATTTTTTCTTAAAACTAACCTACATGGTGTACAGAATCACCAAGCCGGTCACTGGGATTTATTCCGCTTTGCCCATAAGGTTACTGGGGATCCCTCGTTGACTCCTTGCTACTGCTGCCTGGCTTCTATAGTTGGGATCACTGTTAGGGGTTCCTTCGTACACTCACTGAATTTGCTTTACGCGAGCGCGGGAGCTACTTAAGGTCACTGGCTTTCTAGTCTTTGTTAGTCACTTTTTACCGCGACTGGTTTCGTGAAACACCAATTGTTTTTGGCTCGAACTTTACGTTTTATTTTTCACAAGCACGGGAACTATGTTCTTGAGATCACTGGCTTCTTGTTTAGGCTTTTTCCCTGTCACTTTTTATTGGACCACCGTTTTCCTTTCTAATTAAAACTTTACGTTTTTCGCGAGCACTGGAGCTACTTGAGGTCACTGACTGCGATAATAGAAAAAACCGGGTCCCTGATGCTCGGGCGCCAAATAATCAAACATTATTGAACTGATTTAAAAAAAAATAAACTTTATTTCTTTCAAATATCAAACTGGCAGCGATTCTTCGAATAAAGACTGAACAACATCTTAATAATATTCATAGCTTAAATACTAATTATGTGCTGAGACAAGTGAAAATCGTTGGTCGTCATGTTTCTCACATGTTTGTTCTGATGTTACCCGATGCTGCCACGAACGTGATGGAATGTCGTTTTTGCTCTGTGCTTCAGTTGCAATTTTCAGCAAATACCGTGGGAGTGCTTAGGTTGGGAATTGGAGCTGTTGTTAGGAGCTTCTGAAGATTTTTGTTGTTAACTTATATAGTCATATAAAGTATAATCAAGATAATAAATTGGAAAATCTGAATGTATACACATACATATGTGGCACTTAATCTGGCGGACTGGGAACTACGAATGTTGCTGGTAAATCCTTGATGGAAGTCTAGTCCGCGTAAGCGCAAAACTTAATCTTTTGGAATGGCAGACAAAGAACTCCAACTAAAAATGATTATATTGATTTTGAATAACAGTGCAATTTTAAGAATAAGGTAGACAGCGGGAAATTCTCCAACTATAATACTTGGAAGACAATGACATTGTCCGAATATTGATAGGTTCGATAGATTGACGCGAATGTTGGAGTATTATTCATGAGATCTGATATGGTGGTCATTGGGTGCCGTATGGAAAGACGATGATGGATCTGCTTTCGAAAAGTTATCAACAGGAGGGAAATTCTGCACTTGCATTATTGTGTTAATTTTGACGGTTTTTTGAGGAACTCAAAAAGAAACTAGATCGGATGGATCATGGGGCTTTCATGGATGTACTATGTTAAGACTTCGTTTTCGTCATTGTTAGCAGACACTGGAACTCAAAACTCAAAAAAAACAGTCGCTGAGCTTTTACCATAGGTGTTTATACTCATTGGAAGAAGGTCGGTGAAAGCTAGTAGTTCTTTTCAGGAATGACATATGAGTGATTCAGAAATAAAGTGAATCAAGTCCATTTTTTCTTTTTTATGGTAGTTAGCAGGATATTTAATTAAGAAACTAATCAAATACATACAAAATCCACTTTCCATCACATGTTATTATACGGTTCAAAAACGGTGCATTTCGGTGTCTTAGACTCAGTGATGCACAGGTTTCTAAACGATGTAGTTTTTGGGCCTCGTTCAATTCAAGGGATACCCACTTGTCGAGTTTTTTCACTTTTCCTATTTGAGATAAGTGTCGACTTATTCAATTACCGCTTCCGATTTCCCACGCGGTTCGTTTTCGAGGCTTAGATCTCTCGAACGGAACTTAGCAAACCAACGAAGAAATGGTACGATCGTTCACCGCTATATTCTCAAATGTGTCACTTATGTTTTTGGCTGCCAGATTGATTTGTCCCAGTTTGAACACGTAAAGGAAAAGAGTACTTGCAACCGAGCCTAAAAGTCGCACACATCAAACACACATATAAGTCTACCTTATAAAAAAAAATCACTGTGTTGTACAGATGTTCACTCGGCAGCTTCTAATTTAGGACTAAGTGAAAAATCGGACAATTCATCTGGTACAAAGCCACACCACACACATTAAAATCAGGGAAGAGATAGAGAAATAAAAACTGTTGTAACTCTCGCTACTCTCACTACCAAATTATATATTACCACTTTTATTGTATGTATCATCCATGGCTTATATAAGAAGCCTAAAATGAATAAAACACAGTTGTAACCCGGTTGTCACAGTCTATAATTTACTCTTAGTCCTACAATTCTGAGATTTTAAATTGTATTTTCTGCAAAAACAAAACTTCAGAGTCATATTTTCTTAAAAAACTCAACTGGACTTGGTTCACTTTATCTCTGAGCCACTCATATTAGATTAGCTATAATATCATATGATCATGAACACCATTTTTGAAAGTATGTGAACAATATAGTACACCGTCATGTATGAGAATGGTTTCGACTACGATCACTTTGATCTCTTCGTACTATCAAACGTCAAAGGCTCCCAGCACAGGCAAACAATGGCATGTAACAGACCCATTACTATCTAAGAAGCCGACATACATATATATGTAGCGGCAACATCCACAATTTTTTAAACGCCCTCTTTTGAGCAATTTATAAACTCTAGACTGTAGTATTTATTTCATGTAGTAACCAATCTAAAAGAATCTCACTGGTTGCTCTACCTATCTAAATATGGATATCCAGCTAAAAACCCTTCGTTCCGTGCAGTTACACTAAGGCCTTGACATGAATTGAAACTTTTTGAGTACAGCAGTAGGCAGCTATCGCAAACAGATAATCATCCTTACATATGTCAAGGACCATAAATAAATCTCATATTAATGCGAATGATACCGTTGGATTTACTTCGTACAATGTGTGTACATCTACGTACAACTGTGTATATAAAAAAGAGTGTGGGTGTATCGATTTTCCATATGCGAATGACATTGCACTTAGTGATAGCGCCATTGACCTAAAATCACAAGTATCATCTACGGTATTTAAAAAAGAATAAAAAAAACTGAATTGAAGGACAACTTCAATGGTCCATTGGATGCGGTGAAATTTCACTTCAACTTAATTGAAAAAATTCTAGAGTTTTCTGCATGCAATGTAAAAAAAAACATAAATCCCATAAAACCCATCTTCACCAGGTATCCGTATTCGTATAGTTGTAGGAGACTCATTCAATTTTGTTCTTTTTCGTAAGGTTGAGGCAACATTGGAGGATGTACTCGTACTTTAGTATTTGCATAGAACAAGGTGGACGGAATTATTAGTTCTTGATGTCTGAAATTAATGAAAAGCATTTGAACCACTGCAATGTGAAGTGGAAGTAGTTTTCTAAACTACTCGTGATCGGAGTGCATCGGGAATAGAAGTATAGTACTGCAAGTGGTTTGAGACACTTTAAGAACCGAAAATCGACAAGTTAAATAGATAAGTTTTAAGGTAGTCCTTAAAATATGATTATTTTTTCTGGGTTTTTGTTTTTATATCCTTCTTCTATGGTACACGTAGTCTTTAACCCTTTTATTTTCCGTCCTCGGATCGCATGTTCCATGACCCTGAACTTTACCTTTTTGTTGTGTGACATGTTGTTTGTGTATACAGTATCTCTGATAAGGGAAAGAAAATTTCTTTGTCGGAGAGCAAACGATTTTTCGTTCCTGATGTTTGTTTTTATTTAACCGACAAGGCAACAATTGGATATATGTTGCCACCTCAAGCCATTTCCAATTTGTACTGCATGGATACTTGGGACGAAAAATAGATATAATTCAGAATGTGAAGAAGGAATAAGCAAAATTGGTTGCTTGATATTTTGCTGGAGGTTGCACAGATTTGGGTTCAACAAATCGATATCTTAGTTGGGCCCATGTAAAGTTGTATTTTCAATTTAATGTTATAAGTATGAAACGGTGTATTTTGTAGTCCTTGATAGGATTTCCCATAGCCGATGTCATGACAAGGTCAGCAACCATTCTGCGCAGTGAGTGGTTGGAAATTGCTGAAGGTTAAATAACTTGGATTGGGCCGGAAGCGCAACAATCAAGTTCGTAGCATATTGCTTGCTTTACCTCCCAGTGGTGGTCACCAATAACAACATGCGTAAATCCTTAAATCCTTACTCACGCAGGCTAAAACGGCAAGTGCGTACTCAATCAGTGTCATAAAACTGGCATACGCCGTCATAGGGTTTGCCACCCACTGTCGAAGCGATAAAAAACAATTGACATACCACTTAACAATGAATCTACTATTACGACCCTTGCAAGCGATTAATAGAAAACGACCTCCGAATCAGTACGTGGAATGTTCGGACTCTTAACAGGTCACACTCTGCCGAAAACTTAGCAAAATTTGACTGCTATCACGCAGATGTTACTGCCATTCACTGTAACTGTGATACCTTTATGGTGATTGCAGCAGAACTAGTCAAGAGGTGTTGAGTTTCTGAAAGGTGACCGAGCGTCTTGTGACAATCTGCATCAAGGCTAAATTCGATGCTTTAAACCTAATATGCGCTCATGCTCGGAAGACAAGGACGATGCCACCGAAGAATGTTTCTACGAGCTCATTGAAAAGACATGTGAGCGATGTCCTAAGTACGACGTTAAAATAGTACCAGGCGATTTAAATGCAATGTTACGAAAGGCAGTTTTTCTAAATTTCTACACTCAATCGATCCAATAATGCCATGTCATATTCGCTATTGGCAGTTTTACCTTTCTCAAGACAGTCAATGAAAAAAATGCTATGCGCTTCCCAGAATATGGATGCCATAACTTTGTCTTTTTTGTCCGCTTGGGCAGCTTCCACCGGTTGCTGTCCACTCAGCTGATGATCTTTTTGATTCAGGTGTATAGTCGAGGATACATGCTTCATCCATTGTCACATACCGATGTAAGAAACCCTTTTTATCTTGCTTGACGCTTTGTTGTTTTTGGTTCAATATGTGGAAACGCGACACCCACTTCGAAAACAACTTACGTTGCTAAAAATTTCGTGTAAAATTGTAAACTTTCTGATATCTTTAAGGTATCAGCTATCTCGCGCAACTTCACTTTATGGTCTTCCAAAACTATTTTGTGGACTTCTTTATGGTTTCAGAAACAACAGCCTCATTTGGACATCCAGAGAGTTTAACATCATTGTACCTGTACGACCGCGTTTGAATGCAGCAAACCAGCTACAAATGTTTTGGTTTCAACGGAGCAGATATGTTATAACACTTCTCAAGAAATCTTAGGGTTTTAACGGTATTTTTTCCATCAAATAGCAGTGTTTATCAACGTACGAAACTCGTATTTGCCGTTGTTTTAAAAATATCAAAAGGTGCGTTACTAAAACTTCAATATCTTGAAAAGTCATCAAATTTTGACACGTATTGTTTGAAAGATAGTACTATCCAGAAATCATATAGGTCTGCAAATAGTGATGTTATCTATGTGTCAGACCGGAGACTTATTGAGTGATGTGTTATGAGTGGAACCTCAATGGAAGAAGTTCAACGGACAACGGAACATCCGACGACAAAGTATATGGACAAGCAGCAAGACCGGCAATGAGATTGCTTCAAAACATACAGTATCATTTTTGCAAAAAGTGGGGACATGACACCATTATAGCGGGAACAAAGGTAGTGACATTAGTGCTATTAGAAGTGAGTCAGAAATAGAAACTGAGCAAGTGATAGTCGTTGGTTATATACATAATTTGCAGTGCGATAATTCTCTATTTATTGCCACTTTAGTTTGAAATGGCAAGCGTTTAGGGATGGAACTTGATTCAGGTTCATGTACATGAATCAGTGATGCATGCGAAAACGTTTAATGATTTTTACCCACAAAGAAATATTGATAATGGCAGTCGTGTTCTAAATGTAATTTCAGGAAATCAATTAGATGTTGTTGGTCCAATGTAAGCGTCTGTTAGTTTGTCATCTCAGTACAGCATTTTTTATATAGAATTTGTTATATTTAATGGTCCGTAAGAATTTTTTCCATTGTTAGATAAGCTGTGGTTTGATAAACTTTCTCCATATAGGAGAAATGGTTCTTTTTTTTTAACGTAGATGCATATCCTAATTTGAAGGGTAATAGGTGACTTGTCTCGAAAATATAGAAATGTGTTTTATAGAAATAAAAACGATTCGATTCAAGAATATAAAGCGAGAATAGATTTAAAAACAAAAGATACTCCGGTATTTTTTAAGAAATACTCCTACGAGTATACGGTTCCGTATGCAATTTGGGATAAGTTCAAACATGTGATTAAATGCTTTTAGCATCAAATGGGTGACTGGAATTTGGCCTAATGTCACGGCACCCGGCAAATGTAATATATCCAGTACGATATAGTGGGTTGGCTTCGCTTGTGATAATGGTTATAAAACCCAATGGCAACATTTACAAAATTGCAACAAACCCCGTACTTACCCCATTACCACAGTGTGGTAATTTTATTTCAGCTAGTTTGAGCAATTCATATTAATTTTATGTCCTAGATTTAGAAGGTGCGTACCCACAAGTGGAATTTAAAGATAAATACCAGGAACAGTTAACTATTAATACCCATAAGGGGCATTTCAGATTTCATCGGCTCATTTTTGTTATCAAATGTGCACCTGCTATTTTTCAATCTATAATGGATGAAATTCTAAAGAACATTCCTAAAGTTCAGTGCTATCTCGACGATATTATTGTCGGAGGTTCCGACTTAGAAGACTGTCGGAAAAATGTAATTAAAGTCCTTGATAGATTATAGAAATATAAGGTTAATTGGGAATTGACTACTTAGGTCACATTATGAATGGAGAAGGCACTAAGCCTGGTGAGAAAAAATTAAAAGAAATAAGAAAGGCCCCTCAGCCTGAGAATGTAACTCAGTTAAAATCATATCTTGGTTTTTAAATTACTATCCTGAACCTTTGCTCGGAACTAAAAGTTCTATACGATTTAACAAAGAAAAATTCCAGTTTTCTCTGTAATAGTACCATTTTAGTTCACTACGACCCCAATAAAGAGATTATTTTACAATGTGACGAAAGTCCTTACGGAGTGGGCGAGATTTTATCGCATGTAGTAAATGAAGTGGAAAGAAAGGTATTGTTTGCCTCCAGTACCCTTAACCCTGCAGAGAAGAAGCACTCTCAGCTCCACCACAGAGGACCATTGGCCATTATATTTACAGTCAAGAAGTTCCATAAATATATTTATAGGAAATCGTTTACCATCTACTCAGATCACCAACCTTTACGGGAAATTATCAACCCCAAGAAGTCTACACCGGCAGTAACAGCGGCCTGAATTCATCGATGCGCCTTGTTACATATCAAATGTTACATAACAAATAGAGTATAATAAAGGGACGCAAATAAATAATGCAGACGATCTATCACGTTTTCCCTTAGCATATCCTGCGGAAATAGAGGAAAATAATTTGCTGATAAGTATGATTAAGGGTGATAGTTACCTTAAGGTCCAGTTTAAAGAGGTAGCAGAGGAGTCAGGAAAGGACCGGAAAATTAGAAATATTTTGAATATGGTACAAACTGGATGGCCAAACAATGTACCTGCAAATTTAAAGAAGATGGATGTCTTATTTTATATTGAGCGATTGGTGATACCAGTGATACCAGACGTCTACAGCAAAATGTAGTATTTTAGCGCTTTTTCATAAACTACATGACGGCATCGTCCGCCTGAAAATGTTAACGAAAAAACATTTCTGGTGGCAAGGAATCGGTTATGACATATGAGAGAATGCAAATCGTGCGCTCCTTCAGGAAACAAATCAGCGTTACAGCATTATGAACTATGGCCGGACTCGAACATTTTTTTAGAGTGTATCATATACACATCGATTTTTTTAACATTAAGGGTTGATATTATTTGATAGTTTTCTATAGTTATACATAGTGGATTAATATTACTGAAATGAAACAAACAACAACACCTAGTTTGTGTCCGAACGAAATTATATTTAGAACAAGGCCAAGATGGTGCAATTCCTAAAATTCGAAATGCTAGTAAAGAGGGGGCGAAAAATAAAATAAAATTAAAGGCGGAAAGAAAACAGTATCATCCCATAACTTAGGTATAATTGTAAGATAGATAGAAAGTGTTATTTTCACTATTAATATACATATATAGCGTACGTAGATCCGCACATATTACTCAGTTAAAAAAGGCTAAATATAAAGAAGGTTCTTTTGCAACTAGAAATATAGTGTATACATTTAAGAAGGTATATGAGAATAGAAGACCTGTATCTTTAACAAGTTTGCCATGTAAATCAAAGAGATTTAAGTTGAATAAGTATACGTACATACTCGTATATACAAATATTAATTGAAAATTTATATAACACTTTAAATTATGTATTTAAGTAGGTTAAATTCGACATTTATTGTACATATTTGTTAATTCATTCGCACGGTTCGTTCAACGTCCTAACTTCGCCATATTCCCGGGGGATCAGGTAACATCATCGACTAAGGGAGCATTGCACTTCCAACCAGTGACACAGATAAGAAAACAAATAAAAGCGATGAATACGACACCAAGCAAATGCAATTAGGAGGAAATGTCAAACATTAAGTAGCTGCTAATAGCGTGTGTGGCATCGGTTTCATATTCTCATGGATTGTCAGGGCGTGGGATTGGTATGAGTTGCTGAGTGACCTAAATGTGTGGTCGCTATGGCAAAGCGGAATAGATGACGTGAGGATTGACGAGTCGTAGCGAAGAGGAGTTCGTTTTTAGCACTCATCGGAGTTGGTTGCTGGCAGTCCGGAAGAGTTTCTTCTCATATACGAGTATCTTGTAATCTCCCTGTAATTATTTTATGAAAAATATAAACAGAAATCCATTTTAACGAAAAAAGAAGTCATCATTTGGGGGCTCAAACGGGATTATCTACGGGACATTGATTAAACTGTCTGATTTTTGGGTTTTCGGGATAACAAGATAATAAGACGAGGTAAAGAGAAGTGCGAACAATAAGTAAAGCACAAAAGAAATGGTGAGAGAAGTCGGTAAGGAAAGAAGATAGATGCGGGTATTTGAGACATAGACCTAAGTTGTGTACAGAACGATGAAGGTTTGTGTTACGGTGAATGGATGACTTATATACGCTGACAGTTCGGCAGTTGCAAGCTTTCTTAAGGAAACACAATTTCTTGTATCGGTATTATGTTAAATCTGATCTAGTGGATCGAATCAACGACGAATTTGGACAAGGTGTTGTAAAGACAGATGTCGTATTGAAGGCGAGGGAACAGGCGACTAAAGACGACGACGACGATGCAGAAATTGAAGGGAAGGAACTCGAACAACAAAGAATTGTTTTCGCTGGTAACGGATAGAGAAAGTGAGATAGGGAAGGAGAGGGAAGTCTAATTCAGTCATTTTGTTTTCTGTGCCGTCGAGGAGTCACTGGAACAGTTTTCAGGAGAAGGAGCTGTACTAAGTGGGTAAAGGTATTTGAGGATATAGCGTTCGAATGTGAGTGGAGTGACGTCCAAAATTATCTCTATGCACGTAGACTGGCTGTGGAAGTAACCGAAGGGACTACCAAAGGTACCAGATTGACGATTAGTTGGGCGATGGAATAATATGTCCAAGCAAATCCATCTATGCTAGTCCGAATGAACTAGTTAAGAAAAAGGACGGCACCTATCGGTTGTGTGTTAATTACCATCAACTTAATAAGAAGATCATCAAGGACAGGCATCCTCTTCCGCTGATCGAAGACATCCTGGAGGCTCTGCATCAAGCTGATGTTTACACCACGTTAGACCTGAAGAACGGTTTCTTACATGTGGATATTATTGACGAGTCAAGTCGTAAGAACACTGCTTTCGCAACGCCAGATAGCCTGAACGAGTTCATGATGTGCCCGTTTGATTTGTTCTGGTTTATATGGACGACATCATAATACTCGGCAAGACATACGAGTAGGAGGAAAATCTTGAAAGGTTGCAGATTGTACTGAAAGTAGCTGAGGAAAATGGGTTGTATATAAAATGGAAGTAGTGCTCATTTCTTCGAAGGCCCATAGAGTTTCTGGGACATATCATTGGCGAAGGCGAGGTAAGACTATCGAGGGATAAAATCTAGGCTGGCTGAGGATTTCCAGAGCCATTAAAGCTGTCCAAAGTTTCTTGGTACTCACTGAGTCCTTTAGAAAATTCATCCAGAATTATTCAGAAAAATTTGCAGAAAATAAGCGTTTATCTACTCGGGCTGAAATTCAAGGTAATAACTGATAGAAAAACGTTAAGGCAACTATGCGATCTTTGCCTGCGAGTCGCGCGATTGGCTTTTCTACATTCTACATATCAGCGCAGCCCGGGCTGAAGCAATTTTTAAACAAGATTACTATACACCGAAGCGTGGTGTGCAATCGCAATTATGCGAACACAGTTCGGCGTGGGACTTAGACGTCAAATACTTTGGACCATATGAGGTTATCCGGGTCAAAGGAAAAGATCGCTACGATGTCCAAAAATTCGGACAACATGAAGGACCAAACACGACTTCATCAGCAACCGATTTTATGAAACCCTGGATATCTGATGACAACGATAGCGGTGACGGTAGAACTCAATGGCCGAATGTCGGAAATAAGATATAACAACCATATACTGTAACATGGTACTCTTTCCAGACTGCCGATGTGACATTTATTTTTTGATTCATTCGCACGATTTATTCACCGTCCTCACTTCGCCACATTCCAATGGGATCAGGTAGCAGCATCAACTCAGGGAGCACTGTACTGCCACCCATACAGTAACAGTGACACAGATAAGAAAACAAATGAATGCGAAGAATACGACACGGACCAAATGCAATTAGGAAGAAATGGCAAACATTAAGAATCTGCTAATATTCGTTACTGCGGCGTGTGGCATCGGTTTCGTATTCTCATGGATTTGAAGGGCGTGGGCCTGATATAAGTTGCTTAGTGACCTAAATGTGTGGTCGCTGTGGTATATTGTAGAATATGAAATAGACGACGTGAGGGTGGACGAGCCGTAGCGTAGAGGAGTTCGTTTTTTGCAGCCGTCGGAGTCGGTTGTTGGTAGTCCGGAAGAATTGGCGCCACAATTATTTAGAACTTATTATATATTTTGTAATCTCCCTGTAATTCTTTTATGAAAAATATATACACAAATCCATTTTAACCAAAAACGAAGTCTACATTTATATCTAGGCTATTGGTTATGTACATAACAAAACGGTAAAAGGTTCGTTAATAACTTTCGTGAAATGTATGAAAAATAATAACTAAAATGAAACAAATCGTCAGCCTAGAAAGCTAGGCGATAGAAGTGAAACTCTACAAAGCTCGATAATGAGGATGCTCAACCTAGATTACAAGTATTTAAAAAAGGCTTAGCTATTTTCATTATTGAGGAATTTTTTGGGGAGTATTTCTCACTTCTTTGTTACCTCAATAACTTCTACACACTATATAAATTAAAAAACTTTACACTTAAAGTTTTTAAAATTTTTTTTATTTATTTAGAATTCGAACTGGCAGCGATTCTGCCTATGGAAATACTGACATGAATTTGCTTAAAAACTACACCTTAAATACTATTAATTTGCTGACACAGAGCTTCTTCTTCCCAGACGTTCTCAGGGCTACCCTCAACTGCTTTGTACCTCCAAAACACTTTCTTCTACGTCTTCTTTATGATCTTGTGGTGTAGAATTTGATGTAGGCTTAGGTTTAGGCTTAGCTAGTCTTAATTTACATCGCCTGATCGTGAAATACAGCAGTAAGAGTATTACCAATGATGATATAGTAATATTCGTCCCTTGGTATTTTTATCCTCCAATGTCTTTATAATTTCCGTATTTTTAGCATTCATTTCATTGATCATTTCCAATGAGAGATGTTTGTGTGTGGAGTAGTTTAATGAATTCATCTGGACTACTGCTGGGAGTGGTTTTGTTCCGTATACATCTTTCGAGGTGTAGATTTGATTGTGTATCTTCTCTGTTGAGTTATGATGCCGAATGAGGAAGGTTCCATTTAGATCGAATGTTCTGTCATCCACTTGTACATGGCCACTAAAGTTGTTTAGGAGTAAGATGTCGGGTAGTATCTCCTCAACCTGTGGAACGTGTTCATTGTTGATTTTCATACAATTGGGTGGTTTGCTCTTAAGAAGGTGTGTCGTACATGTGTCTTTACTTATGTCTATTACATTTTCCTTGTTACAAATAAGTATTTCATTTAAACGTTTACATTTACTTCTTATACCTAAAATAACATCTTTGCAATATATTATATTTTCGAAATTAAGTTTATTAATTAGATTATTTATTTTAACTGATTTTAATAATAATGTTTTACAGATCTCGTTACTAGTTATAGGGAAATTAACAATATAAATTATAATTGAGCCATTCGAGACTAACTTAATATCAGTTTTCAGTTTCAGTTTTATTTTATTTTCTTAATCATTAACTCTTACGTACTAACAAAAAATGCCTAAATGCTGGCTTAAAATTATTTAACAATCTTATACTAACTTACTGGCCCCACGCAGGCACTCTAAGCTACTCTAAATTCTTATAACTATGTCTTTCGACCTTATTTACATTTTCTTTACGGATATTTACTTACTATACTTAAAGCTAAGAAAAAAAATTGTTAACAAAAACTTAGTCTACTTAACCTACATACACAAAACACACATACACACACATAGACATTATACACAATAATATACATATATTAGTATATACCTTTGTATATACTAACATATGTATATATTACTTAAATGCTAACCTAAACCTATGTAAGCTGGCCATCGCTATTTACAAAGCAAATATATTGGTCAGCTCTGCCTCATTAGTGAGGCTGGTCCGTAATTGACGTAAACGACGACGAAACATCTTCCCCATCATTCAACCACCAGAAATGCTGGTGCTGCTGAACGACATCCCTCTTATCGCGATTCCCCACCGCCCTACTGAACCTGAGGCGATCCACACTGCCGTGTGCGACGTCTCTGCTGTAGTTGAGTCGCCTGTCCCCAGCTGTCCGAGCGACATGGAAGATTAACGGCACCGCTGATCTATCCTGGATCAACCCTATCTGATCTAGGTAGAGGAATGCTTCCGGTGGAACGAAGCCGTCAGAGCGCACACTCTCGTGGTAAAGGTAATTGGGGTAGTAAGCCCCAGATATCAGGTTATTCGTCGAGGTCATTGCTCTTGCAATGTGCCTTCGAGTCAGCTTAATTACGAAGTTGTCCACTCGTATTAGGTTCGCCCTGTTGTAAAGGACCTCATTAGGATAATTTTTTGTACTCCGACTCTGGTGTTCTGTACAAGCGAAGGCAAGCCCCAAGGCAAGCCCTCTCAAACACCCGAATCTTTTCCATTAAGCTTGCTCGTACATTGAACCACACGGGACAACCAAATACCAGCTTGGGCCTGATAAGGGCCATGTAGCAGATTACCTTTACCCTCGCATCGAGTTGGCTGTTATAAAACAGTCTCTTTGTAAGGGCAAAAGCACCTTTAGCTCTGGCCAGAGCAGCATCTACATTTTTGCCAAAATACAGAAACTGATCTAGCCAGATTCCAAGGTATCTAAATTTCGACAAGCAAGAGGCTGGCCGTGTTGTCCAATGATTGAGAGTTTTCGCCAATTCTTTCTGGTGTCCCTAGAGGGCCCAGACAACGGCGTTCTAAACAGAATAGTTTCAGACTTCTGGAAGTTCTGATTTTCAACTTCCAGTCATCGCAAAATCGCCTAATTTGTTCGAAGTCACGTTAAAAAACCATGTTAATGACCTAAACTTTTGACCCTGTTCTGTATGCTATCAAGTCGTCTGCGTACGTTATGCTATGGGGAAGTTAACCTATCAAATCGCTTGTGTAAATGTTGTATAAGATCGGCGAATTAACCGCTCCTTGTTGCAGACTGTTTTTAATGTGAAATGTTCCAATAGAAGTCATTCTGTAAGAAGTCCTTAATGTGGATTGACCTAATTTTTTTTTAGGTTTTCCTAATTTAGAAAAATGATTTTTTAATTATTATACTATTGTAATATGATACCTATGTGAAAGGTAGTATGCCAGCCCAAATTTCGAAAACTTGTCGATGATTGTTAGAAAACTACATTTCAGTATAATAAATGTATCTACAATAAATGAATTATTTCGTTGACTGACGTTTCGGTTAACTGAAACTTTGGTTTTATTGGTTTTCTGTCGTATTTTACTTATTGTGAGGTATTCGTTTATAACTATTTATTTGAATTAACTCCAATAATTTAGGATAATAAATTTTGTATTTAATTGCATTGTAAGTTTCCGGAATACCTGAAGTTAATCTCTCCCTTATATGATTATATGATAGAGTGATATTTGTTTAACGGTTTCTACCTCGGTTTTTATATCTTGACTCTCTATGAGCATTTAATAAATTTAATTTGGCTATCATTTGAAAACATTTCTCGTAACTTTTCTTTAACTATTTTTTTTTGTTAACTAGCGCGAGCTCAAGGGGTTAAGGCACCCTTGAAATGTTTGCACACAGTGCGGGCGAAGGAAATGTTGAATGTTATAATGATTAGGAAATAGAGAGCTCGGCAGGGCGTTCCATAAGCGAGTTGTTCGGCTTAGAAACGAATCACGATATTTCAGAGTACGTCAGAAAGTGGGCTTGAGGGTATACTGATGAGCATTCATAGCGAGACGGCTGTTACGGTTGAAGGCTTGAAGGATCTGATGCACTGATGGCGGAAATAGCGACAAAACAAAGTGAGACACAAGACGTTTCATTGGTGTTTGAGGGTGCCCATTGATTGGGTGATATTACTTCCTACGAGTTTTGAATCCTATCTAGCAGTTGCAGAGATGATTAACGCGCACCTGACCAAATGTATGCATTGTACTCAAATTTTGGCCAGATAAATGTCTTATATTTTGAGTCCAGCTCAGAAGGGAAAAAGGGAAAAATTTCTTACATTGTTTGAGGAAACCTAGACATTTCACAGCATTTTTGGCAACATCGATTATGTGGTCATTCCAACGTAAGATGTCATTGACACATATACCGATAATGGAAAGTTTTTCGGTTCCGACGATGCATGGATAATGGCTGGGTGTTTAAAATTTGCTTTGACATTATATTGTTGATCTGGTAATTCTGAAAATATTCCAATTTTTCCTTTCTTTACTAAGCTT
Source organism: Volucella bombylans (assembly GCA_949129095.1). NCBI lineage: Eukaryota > Metazoa > Arthropoda > Insecta > Diptera > Syrphidae > Volucella > Volucella bombylans. The sequence continues at coordinate 93,457,553 of OX422142.1, forward strand.
AATCTATCAAAGTCATATTCTGCTATGTACTCGTAAGTATATTACTCGTTTTCCATGAAGTGTTTCAATTTGTTGGTTTTTGTTGATGGTCACAATTACTTGAGTTTTGTATTTGTTCACAACTTCTTCTTTGATTGGTATGTAGTCCATATCTTCTTCATCTGCTGAATGGATTGAATTGTATCTGAATCATCGTCTTCCATATTAAATACAAAATCTGATACTGAGTTATTTTCATTACATTTAAGCGAACAATTTTCTGTATGAGGAGGTTGTTCTTCCTCTTCCTCCCTTTGAGTAACGTCTTCGTTAGCCTAAATTCTACTCAAAAAATCTGTCACTCTGTTTTTCTTTCCTTTCAAATGTTCTATCTCAAATTGATATTCTTCTAGTTTTAAGAGCCATCTTTGATGTCTGGAAGAAATATCTTTGCCTTTATATTTGGCATTCAAGAATTTAATAGGTTGGTGATTTGTACCAATTTTAAATTTATCTCCATAGAGATATGGTCTAAAGTAGTTTAGTGACCACATAGTGGAGAGAAATTCTTTGTCAGTGGCTGAATAATTTCTTTTATGATTATTCAGGCTTCTGGACGCAAATCATATGGTATAGGATGGGCTTCCTGATCCTATTCATATTGCGTAATTAGAAGCGTCTGTTTTCAGGCAAAATGTGTTTTGAAAATTAGGATACCTCACAATTGGACGACTGGTTATTAGAATTTTAAATTTTGCAGAAGATTCCATTTAGTTAGGGTCGTTAGTGTTTATTTTAGTATTCTTCTTTAAATATTTAGTGATAGGTTATTCTATTTTAGCGTAATTTTTAATAAATTTCCTGTAGTAGCCTGTTATTCCTAGGAAACTTTTTATTTGTTTTTGCGTTGTGGGTAGTTTTCTTTATCTTCTTTTGTTAGAACGTGTACTATGAACTCCGTTCCTTACTTCATGAAGCTGCATTTATCGATTTTAATTTTAAGTTGTTAAGGCTTTAAATATATCAGCTAACGATTTAATATGTTCTTTTAATGTAATACTAAGAAACTAGTATATCATCTAGGTATGCTTCACAAGTTTTATTTATATAATCCCTCAAAATGTGGTTCATAAGTCTTTGGAATGTCGCTGGTGTATTTTTGAACCCGAATGGCATTCTGATAAACTCATATAAACCGTGAGAAGTAACAAAAGCAGTTCTTTTTCTGTCTTGTTCTTTAATGAGCTAGGTCTAGCGTTGTAAAATACCTAGTTTATCTCGTTTATCTAATACTGAATTAATGTTAGGCAGTGGAAACTTTACGAAGTTTAGTTTCCTGTAATCTATGACGATTCTAAACTTTTTCTGGTCTGAGTCGTCCATTTTTTAGGAACAATTATAGGTAGGTAGGTAAGAGTGGCTGTTGGAAATACCAATCCACTTAGGCCTATTGGCCCATTGTGATGCCACGTGGATCTATGATCCTCTTACTATTGGAACCAGTTTGGGCTTATTAAGCGTAGTAGACTGTTTACGTCTATGTTTTTTTAGATCGTTTAGGTCGTTGTAGAAGAAAGCTCCTATATGAGGCTTTAGAATATAATGAGACCGAGTCCAGGGACTTGATGGTGTCCTGACTATCCGAAAAGATGCGAATATCCTTTTACAGATATCACGTTTTTTTCAGCCAGGACAGAGCTTTTTCAATCGGCAACATTTCCGCCTGGAACACGCTACAGTGATTTGGAAGACGGAAAGAGAAGCTCAGATTTAGCTTATTTGAGAAAGCACCTTCACCAACTCCGCTATCGGTTTTAGATAGCTGCGGCTGCAGCTACTTGCCTGCTGAAAATATCGAGGGATATCAAATGAAACAGAATGTCTAATGCCGCAGAGGGGATAGACCGCAAGGCTCCGCTTATGCATAGACATGCTGTTCTTTGGACTTTACTTAGTTTAATGCGGTTGACTGCATTTTCTAAGGCCGTCCACCATACGACCACCCCGTAAGTAAGTATCGGTCTTATGACCGACATGTATAGCCAGGGTTATGCGAGGTTGAAGGCTCCATTTACTCCCAATGGCTTTTTTGCAAGAGAATAAAGCTATTGTAGCTTTATTGATTCTTTCTTGAACGTTATTTTTCCAGTTTAGTTTCCTGTTAAACATGAGACCCAGGTATTTTGCTGTATCGGAAAATACTAATACACCGCCTTGCGGCGTACCTCTGCTGATACGTCTTTTAGCAGAAATCTCACCCAGTTTGGAGTTGATTATCCTCATAATGTTTTCTAGCACAGGCAGAGGACCTCTGTAGCTCGGCATGTATTATACCGTCCGGACCAACAGACTTATATGGTTTGAAGCTATGCAGCCCCCAGAGCAGTTTGTCTCTTATGATCATACCACGAATTTTGATCCTCTTTGGGTTGCTACTGGCCACGAATTGGGAGCTACCTGGAAAGTGGGTGTCCAGTATCAGGTTGAGTGATTTATCACTTGAAGTTGTCCAAGAGCCATCGGTTTTTTTCAAACAGATAGGCATCATAGGATTTGTAGAGGATTTTTCTTATCCACGATGCCTCAGAGTTTTCCGTGATTTTGTCACAGAATGACCTCCTGTCGCTTTGCCTTCCTTAGTTCTTTTTTGTATAATTTGAGGGATTCTTTATATGAGTCCCAGTCAGTCACTTTTCTTGTGCTCTTTGCGACGTTGAAAAGTTTTCTACAAGTGTTTCTGAGCAGTCCCAGTGCTGATGTCCACCAATGTGGCTTTTTCTTGCCTCAAGGTTGAATAAGAGTGCAGAAAACGGCCATAGCCTGATTGAGAGCCAGAGTAAATTATTTGACTTTCATGTCAAGCTCATTGGTGTCACGCGGGGGACTTGGTTTTGAGGATAGCGTTTCAGACAGTATTCCTCTATATTTTGGCCAATCAGTTTTCCGGTAGTTCCGGAAAGCTGGTTGGCTTGAGGGAGAATCACTCAGGCTGAATTGGATGTATCTGTGGTCTGAAAAGGAGTGTTCAGACGATACCATCCAGTTCGTTAGCCTTTGAGTGATGCTGTCGGAGACAAGAGTAACATCTAGACTTCCTGTCGTTTTCTAGTTATAAAAGTGGGCTCATTGCCAATGTTGCAAATAAAGAGGTTAGTACTTAATATATAGTCAAAAAGTGGCTCACCTCTGTCATTGATGTCGGTACTGCTCCATACCGTGTGATGTGCATCCTGGATGGAGATTAATTTGGACAAACCGTCTCATTGCTACAGTCTTCCAGAGTAGCCTCTACCACAATGCTGTTGATGTCCTCCGATTCTGAAGATGCGCCCAAGAGCTCATCAACTATAACTGGCATATTTGCAATTACTTTTCCGAATAATTCCTTGTCCTTCCAGTTCTCTAATTTGCCATCGTACCTCTGCCTCATGTTGAGGTGGATGGATACCTATAAAGTTTTGCGTTTATTTGTTGATCTGTTATTGTGACTATTTTGTCTTATATTTCTGGGGTGCTAGTAAGTTTATCATCCTCTTTAAAAAATTAATTCCCGAATTTTTTCGACTTCTTTCTCTTGTCCTTAATCATCGACATTTATATGCTTGGTAATACGACCCATAGGGTCGAGTGAACACACTTCGTTCACTGTATGTGGATGGCTAATATTTATTGCTGATTGTTTAAGTTTATAGTTCTTTCATTCAAATTTATGAGAGTGATCATATTGTTAAATAAATCAATTCCAATTATAAATTTGTATTTCCTATTACCAAGTCTTTGACATTCCATCTTATTAGAGCGTTAGAAGAAGCTCTGAATTCATTAGGTATAGGTGTATGTACATGTACATTATACTGTATTTACCAGTAAATGTGGTAAAATGTATTGGTTTGATAGGCATTTTCTTAAATTCGTTTAGTCTGTCGTTAATTATACTAAGGTTTGAACCTGTATCTACTAAAGCTATCTATTTTTAAATGAATGTGAGGAAGATTATTCGACGCTAGTTCTAAAAAAAAATCAGTATTATTTCCTTCAGTATTACATTAGTGGCTTTGTTTATAGTCGTTTGGACTCTGCACTTCTAATATTTGCTGAGAATCATTCTGTTGATGAGAACTCAGATTTCCTGATTCTGGTGACTGACTATTTATGTTATGTCATTGGCTCTGGTTGAGTTATGATTATATTGTTGTCTCTGTCCTGAGTTATTTTGTTCTTGATGATTTAGTCTCGACTGTCCTGAATTACCGTGATAGATTTTTCGGTGTTGTCCTGAATTTCTCTGATAGTTCTGTCGATTTTGTCCTGAATTTCCCTGATAGTACTGTCGATTTTGTCCTGAATTTCCCTTATAGTTTTGTCGATATTGTTCAGATTTTCCCTGACCTTGGTAATTATTTTTATAATGTCCTGAATTTCTTGTACTCTGATCTTTATTGTCATGTCGATTACCATTATGGTAATTGTTTTTACTCCTTGTTTCAAAGTACTGGATCTATTATTTTTCTGTTTTCTAAATTCATACCTAATCATGAATCCGCAGATCTCCTTTTTCTCATTATAGAAACTATTTTTCCTAAATCTGTCTCTTCATATATTTTGCCAAAAAGAGTATACCCTGTGCCATTTCTTTTATTGTATTCACTAAAAGACTATCTACGTTGCTGAGGTCTATACCTACAATCTACATATATCATCTAAGTTCATCTCAGAGATATCTAAGGTTTAGGTAAATCACATACATTATTGACTTTAAGATTAGCGATCCTGCGGTATATGTATATTGGACGGTTTGTATCGTAGTTTGAGTATTCCCTTGATGGATTCCCAACTGCCTGTTTGTGGTAAATTAATTGTTGTGTTTTTGGCTTCCCCTTGGATCTTCTCGTGATATATTATCTTTACCATAAACTTTGTTAAGTCTTCATTTGTGACTCTAGATAGATAGTATTCTAGTCTTTTTTTTTTAAAGAACATAACACTCAAGTGGGTATGGATACACTTAAGGTGCCTGAGCACGTTTTAAGTTTTTTGGAAAATGGGATAGAGAGAGAAAGAAAGATGTTTGGGCTCAGTGGTTATTTCGCCCCCTATGGGTGGCACCCAACATTTAATGGGAAGACTGCATTCTTAGTGGAGTTTGCCTTGTTGTTGATTTCTATTCAACTATTCAGCTTACTTGTTCTTCGTTAACTGAAATAATGAATATTTCTTTCGGGCGAGGCTGGGATTCGAACACCGAACCTTCCGATTTGGAAGACAGTCCACTACCACTTGAGCCAAGGCCACTCACCCACGTTGCTTATAAACGAATTTAATGATATATTACCTCGTCCAGTAAAGATGGATATGTATTTGACTTCTCTTAACACTTTCTCATTATCTTCACGAGATCTCTCTCTGATCTGCATTGCTTGAATTGCTGCAGTTAGTTGTTCCAGTTGTTGGTTTTTATGCAGAATTTCTGCTGTTAGTTCTTCTACATTCGGCATGTCTAAGCCTCGTCTGTTAACGTTAAAATAATTAGTTTTTGATACAAATATCAATATTTTTCTGGTTCTTTACACTTTTATTCTAGCTGGAAGTGTAAGATGTAATGAGAATACTATATTTTTCCTTTACAGTTTTTATTCTAGTATTTATTTTCACACCGTATATTAGAGTTTTTTTTCGTTTCATTGGATAACTCGCTTAGAATATCTTTTAGACTATGCCACAAAAATAATACGATTTCGCGATTATTATAAAAAAAGAATACTTTTTGTTTAGTTTAGACAAAACTAAAGTGTCATTTTCATATTAATAAAGTTGGTTTTAAGCTACCGATCAAAGTAGTGAGAAAAATTCGCCCTGGGTAGGGACGGAGCGTCAGATACAGTTATCGTGTGCTTTATGTAGGAACTTGGAACACGCCGCAAAATATCGGGATTGTCCTAAATTGTAACATATGAAAAAGAGGTCAAACGTCCACCTACATGCATTCCAACATCAGATGTCACACCTAAAATTACATACGTTTAAATGGCGGCAGGTAGAAGAAGTACGGTATCGCAAATGAGGACAGGTTCCTATGTCCCAGCGTCTTGAGCCCCGGAGATAGTACATGATATGCTGCCTATCGTGATCTCCACCCGAGGGCAGTTGGTTCAGTTGTAATATCAGATTCAAAAACAACAATGTATGAAATCTACACTTTGCTGGTACTTTTTTGTGAGGCATGTGGATGATATGCAAGTTAAGATAATCGTTTATTAGAATAAGACATCTTAAAATTGCTTACTCAGCATTAGCACGATTGACACTCAATTTTAACAGCATCAACTGTAAACAGGAGCATCTGGACACTAAGTCCAATCATGATCAAATAAGTCATTGACACATATTGCTAATGATCAACTATAACCAAGAGCATCCGGACACCAAGTCCAATCATGCTGAAACATAACATTACCGATCAATCTAGGACAATCGATTGATGAAGTCATTAGCACTCAAATGATGTCATTTCAAGATTATATAAACTCCATCCAAAACGATCAATAGTCAAGTCTACTTCCAGCGGCAGGATCAGCTAGTCTTCATAATCTAGCTTTAATTTAATTAGTAACTTAGTACCCTTGTCGTTTAATAGTATTTAAATAAAGATTTAATCTTTCTTAAAAAACCTGAACACAAGAGAAAATATTAATTTGCATAGATACGTATTCTACGTATTCTAGGTATTCTACGCTTCCGGTTAGAGTCAAAATGAGTTCCGTTGCATCAAATGCTACCATTGTTACTCTACAAAGCATATTTACTGTCGAAGGACTGCCCCATGTAACATAAATGGTTATATGTCATCGGTGCAAAGCACAGCAACGAATACTGATACCATTTTAATCTGCTCACTTGCAGCTTCAGTAAAAGTGCGTAACTGGTTGTGATCTTATTCTGATCAGGTTACCTGGGAATGAATCTAAAGAATGAGACAAATTAGATGGCACCATTCAGGGAAGTTACATCAGCTTTTCTGAGTGTTTCCAGCCTGGTTGGTTTGCCCCTTTTTAGGACTACGTCCAGCCTACTGCTTTGACCGAGTTTTGCGATTTTCTTTGTAAAAATCTTTATGAGCGGCAGGCTTCCCATATTCAAACATTGTAAAGGGTTTTCCAATAGGGACTTGATAACTTTTAATTTAATTTGTGAACGCACTCTTTCACTAATCATCAAAATGTCACTGTCAATTTATTAAGTAAACTCAATATTTTACTCATGGTAAAGTACACTAACGAGCAACGTCTGAAAATTATAAAAATTTTCTACCGAAATTCGGATTCGGTGACTGCAACTTTAAGAGCGTTAACTCAAATTTTCGGCCGTAATTCTCGCCGTAGTTGACAGGCAATAACTACGAGGGGCGTTCAATATATTCTCGGTATCGATATGAAGGAAAATGCGAATTCAATTTAAATTATTTTTATTTTTCAATATAATCTCCCCTAACATCAATGCATTTGTTACATCTTGAGATAAGCTTTTTTAAACCCTCAAAAAAATAAATTTCCTCTTTCTCTGCAAAATACCCATTTATTGCCGACTTGAGTTCTTCATCATCCGAAAATCTTTTTCCACGAAGACATTTTTTCAAATCCGGAAACAGGAAATAATCACTAGGGGCAAGGTCTGGACTATAGGGTGGGTGTTGGATTTCTTCGAAACCACAATCTCGCGCAGCAGCCGTGTGAACAGGAGCGTTGTCATGAAGAAGCAACACACCCGCTGCGAGTTTACCCCGTCTTTTCTTTTTAATTTCCTCCCGCAAATTATGCAAAGTGGAAGCGTAGGATGTGGCGTTGATGGTTTCACCTTTTTGTACTCAATGAGCAAAATTCCCTTTAACTCCCAAAAAACTGTGGCCATGAGCTTCCCGGCAGACGGAGTGACTTTGAACTTCTTCGGGGGGTCTGTTCCTTTTTTATGCCACTGCATGGACTCTTGTTTGCTTTCAGGGTCATAGTGGTGGACCCATGTTTCGTCCCCAGTAACAATTCGATCCATAACACCGTCTGCGTTCTCACTACACATCTCCAAAAGCTCTCTACAGCATGCGATTCTCACTTTTTTCTGAGGCGCTGTGAGCATTCATGGCACCCACCTTGCACTATCCTTTGAAAGGTTAAGATGGTCATGAAGAATGGTGTGAATGGTACCAATTGAAAGCTTGGTGATCTCTGCCATCATTTTCACCTTTATTCGGGCATCCTCAAGAACAAGTTTTTCGACTTCTTTGATGCTGTATCGCCAGGATACTTTGCAAAAAAAAAGAGAAAAATTTATTAAATAAAACAAACTTAAATTTTCGTTTGAGAGATCTTTATTGACCGCACTGTTGCTTCTATGTCTCAACTTGGAATGACCAACGCTTGTTTTTCCATCCATAAGGAAAACTTCCTGGTCCAGCTGATTTTTGGAGGCCAATCTTCATCCGGTCAACAACCCCTTTCGTAATTGCGGATTTTCTATGCAGCTACGATAAACCACATAGAAAAAATTCACCGCATAATCTTTTCCTCACAATGCATACTCTGGTCAGCTGGTGTAATAGCCACCAACACATGTACACATGCTCATAGCTGGGCCATGCTCTGAGGGCGTGTCGTGGGTGGAGCCAATTGGTAAAAAACATCGCATTTTTTTTTCATATAGTTTTATATTATGACGAGTGCTTTTGTCTACGCATCATGTCCCTGCTGCTCTCCTGAGCGCCCAATTTTCTCGATCGGCTGTCGACGATGGGTGTTTTGCCGTCGGGTTTTGCTTGGCTGAACTACCGACGGGATCCATGCCGAGAAAAATGTGGATGCTAGTGAGGGAAAAGCAATATTTGAACAAAAATGTTCGTTGCGTTGCAACATCCTGCCGGGCCACAGGAAAGGACGTCCACTGCATTCATTTTGTCTCGTGTGTCGTCTTTGAAGTTTCAGTTTACTTTAGACATGTATCCTGGATGATGAGTTTAGCTGGCGGCCCCCTCTTCAATCAGGTGGGCAGTTGGTATGTACATGCAAAGAATAAAAAGGTAGGTGTGGTGAATGGTGTGTGGCAATATTGGGTTATGAGTAGGTATTGGTTAGTTCTTTGTTATTTAGGTTAATTCAATATAATTAGAGCATTAGGTTAAATGTTTACATTCATAAAGTTTATTTATTATTATTTATTAATATTATTGGGTGGGTGTGTCTGGACATGCGTTTGGGATGCCTGTCCTAAGATACCATTGGCAGAAGGCAAATTTTAACTATTGGGCGCTTCAATGTTGTTGTTGCCGTCTTGATTGTGACGACGCGGATCTTGCCATCTGCCCCAGGATGAGTTGATTCGATTCTTCCAAGTCGCCACAGGGTAGGCGGTGTTTGTTCGTCAGGTAGGATTACCAGCTGTCCTGCTTTGAGCTCCTCATCTGAAGTTAGCCATTTTGTGCGCTGTTGAAGCCGCACAAGGTATTCTGACTTCCATCTTTTCCAAAAGTCTTGTTGGATCCTTTGAAGAAGATGCCATCTATCTAAGTGGTTCTCCTTGATTTCTGATAAGTCCTTTTCTGGTGTTGTGTTCAACGACGTACCAATGAGGAAATGTCCCGGCGTTAGAATCGACAAATCTTCGGGATCATCAGTTATCGGACAGAGTGGACGCGAATTCAAACATGCTTCCACTTGAGCTAATACTGTCGCGTACTCCTCGAATGTTAGTGTGTAATGGCCGATGACTCGTTTCAGATGGTGTTTCATAGACTTTACTCCCGCTTCCCATAGCCCACCAAAGTGCGGTGCAGCTGGAGGATTGAAGTGCCACTTAGTTCCATTCGCCAGCAATTGTTTTGCGATGTCCTCAGTCCATTGCCTTGACAGCTGTGTTTTTTCTGTGTCCAACATCTTAGCAGCTCCTTGAAAGTTTGTTCCACAGTCGCTGTATAGGTTTGCGCAAATCCCCCGGCGCGCCGTGAAGCGTTTAAAAGCGGCAAGAAATGCAGGAGAACTATAATCGCTTATGAGTTCGAGGTGCACTGCCTTCGTTGTGAAGCAAATAAATATTGCAATGTAAGCCTTCGTTACTTTGTTACAGCGACCTTTCCATGCCTTTAATTGCACTGGTCCAGCATAATCGACCCCAGTTGTGTGAAACGGGCGAGCCTGAGTGACTCTTAATGCCGGTAAGTTGCCCATTTTTTGCTGCATGTGTGGAGCTTTGTGTCGATAGCATCGGAGACAATTACGAATGCAGCTTTTCACATTTGATTTTAAATGGAGAATCCAGTACTCAGTTCTGAGTGTTGCCATCATGAGTTGTTGTCCTCCATGGAGCGATTTCATGTGAACATCGTGCACTATGAGGGTCGTTAATACATTTTGGGAAGGCAGTATTATGGGGTGACGCTGTGCATATGGTAAATCTGCATTTTCCAATCGTCCCCCAACTCTCAATATCCCGTTTTCGTCGATGATGGGTGAGAGTCTTGCCAATTTACTTCCCTTATGAACCGTCTCGTTCTTAGATATTCGAGTAATCTCGTCGACAAAGAATTCGTGTTGGACGATAGCTATCAACCGCATTCGAGCTGATGTGATTTCTTCGACCGATAGAGGTCCAGACGTTCGTGTTGATTTCCTACGGGCGTTTTTGATGAAGCGAAGCCAATACGCTGTAACTCGTACTAATCGCTGTAGTGATGAAAACCTAGATAAAAGTGCATTGGTCTCAAAGGAGTTTATATGGATGCAGAGCTGAAAAATATTTTTTATGTGGTACCCAGATGCAATAAATTCATTTTTGACCTTAAAAACTCCTGATGGTTTCGTTTCCAAATCTGTGTTAGGTATTTCATATACTGGGTGAGATTGTTCCTCAAAAGTTTGCAGGAACTCAGGGCCATGCCACCACTGATGATTATTGACGAGCTCTCTTGGTGGCATTCCTCTCGATGCTATGTCCGCTGGATTATCCTTCGAAGGAACGTATTTCCAGCAGTTGGGGTTGGTCAATTCTTGAATTTCGGAGACTCTGTTTGCGACGAATGTGGTCCGACTATAAGGTGCTGTTTTGATCCATGCAAGAGTAATTTGTGAGTCAGACCACGCATAGATGCGTGCCCCTTGAAGATCCATGGTCTCAATGGTGTGTACCAACAAGTGTGCTAGCAACAACGCACCACAAAGCTCCAACCTTGCTAGAGATTTTGTTTTAAGAGGTGCAACTCTGGTTTTTGAAAGCAGCAAATTTGTGAATGTTGTTCCATCGTTTATGACTCGAACATATACGGCTGCAGCATATGCCTTTTCGGACGCATCACAAAAACCGTGGATTTCAATCCGAGACTCGTTGGTGAAACGTATCCAGCGTGGTATCTCGATGTCATTAAGAGCACTTAGATCAGCCTTCAGGTTATGCCATGAAGAGATGATTGCAGGTGAAAGATCACTATCCCACGTTTGATGTTCCTTCCAGATATCCTGCATCAGGATTTTGCCGAGGATGACACAAGGAGACATCCACCCCATTGGATCGTACAAACGCGCTATGTCCGACAGGATTGTTCTTTTCGTAGTTCGTTTTTGTTCCGGCAGAGTCAGTTTGAAGGAAAATGTATCCTTTCCAGGATGCCACTGGATCCCTAATGTTTTTATTTCCGTGCCTTCGTCGAATGACAGCGGTACTTTTACTTCCCTATCAGTTTCTGGAACGGCTTCTAACATCGCCTGATTATTGCTAGCCCATTTTCTCAACGGAAACCCTCCACGCTTCAGCATGCTAATGAGTTGTCGTTGCATTTCCAGAGCTTCATTAACTGAGTCTGCACCATGAATGACGTCGTCGACGTAGAAGTTCTCTTTCGCGATTTTTGATGCAAGCGGATAATCGTCTCGTTCATCTGCAGCCAGTTGTTGCAAGGTGCGAATCGCTAAGTACGGTGCTGCAGCAGTGCCAAAGGTGACGGTATTTAGCCGATAAGCTTTAACATTTTCGTCTTCCTTGTCTCTCCACAAAATGAGCTGGTAAACAGAATCATCTGGAGTTACCCAAATCTGCCTATACATTTTGTTAATGTCAGCTATAAACACTACCTTATGCTTTCTGAATCGAGTAATGTGTTCAAATATGTCGTCTTGCAATCTAGGACCAACGAGGAGATGGTCGTTTAGTGACGTACCATTTGAAGATTTGCATGACGCGTCAAATACAATTCGCAGCTTGGTGGTGGTGCTGGATTCCTTTACCACTGCATGGTGGGGAACGAAATAGTGAGCCGCCAGTGATGCGGGTTCTACTTCCGTCATGTGGCCCAACTCCTTGTATTCCTCCAAGACCCTTTTGTATTCCTGATGGAACAAAGTATTGGAATTGAATTTTTTCTCCAGTTGAAGATACCTTATCCTCGCCGAGTTATATGACAAACCCAATGACGGTCGTGTTCCCTCCTTGAATGGAAGCTGAACCACATATTTCCCATCTGCCTGACGTTGGTGAGTGCGACAAAAGTGCGTTTCACACTGTTCGTCTTCAGGAGACAGTATTTTTTTCCTTCCTATTTCCTCAAGCTCCCAAAATTTTAATAGAATTTTATCTATATCCCTACTTTCGGTAGTCATGTGGAGAGATGTCTTAATTTGATTGATATAGGAAACACCGCCAAACAGTACCCATCCCAGCTCAGTCTTTTGGGCCATAGGGGAACCTGGTGCTCCCTTGATCACACCTTCAAGAATAATTGATGGATAGATGTCAGCGCCAAGTAAAACATCAATTTTGCTTCGTTTGTAAAATGTGGGATCAGCAAGTTGAAGATTTCGGATATGATTCCAGTTGGTGCACTGGATATTCTTCGTCGGCAGATCCGCTGTGACTTTGGGTAGGACCAAAGCATTAAGCTGAACTTTAAACTGCTCGTTTATGTTAGAGTATATTGTGAAGGAGACCTTGTGCTTGGAAACACCTGTGTTGTTTTCTCCAATCCCTAATATGTGTACCTTTCCCTTTTCTCTCTTAAGCTTTAATAGCTGTGAAGCGGACTCTGATATTAAAGATGTCTCCGATCCAGGATCCAGAAGAGCTCTCAGCAACAATGGTTGGCCAACGGTTGTGAAAACCTTGATGAGCGCAGTAGCCAGAAGAACACTTTGTACCTTATGGTTTTCGGCAATGTACGCGTTATGAACTGATGTCATATTAGTGGAGCAAGTTGACTGCTCTGACGTTTCAGTCTGCGAATTCTTAGGTGAAGAGGCGGATTGTTGAGAAGGCGTCTGGATCGTTCCTGTTGACCGTGAGTCATGAGCATGCATTGCGTTGGCTGGTTCATTAAGATGCAGCAGCGAATGATGCTTTTGCTTACACTTAAAACACGTGAATGCGCTTGTGCAAGTTTGGGTAGAATGTGCGCTTGAGAGACAATTGACGCATAACTTATGTTTCTTTACGATCTCTTGTCTCCTCATAGGATTCAATGCTTTAAACTTAAAGCAGTTTCGAATTGCGTGAGAACCTTGGCACATTGAACACTTGGAAACTGTTGAGTTGTGCAATCGAACTGTGCGGACGGAACCTCTATTTGATTTCGACTGAGCGAGCGTTGGAGCGGAATGTCCAATCATCTCTAGAGTTCTTGCTCTCATTAACATAAAATCTTCTAACACCGTGTATGTTGGATAATCTGCATAAGATGATATATGTGATTCCCACAGACTGCGAGTAGTGAGTGGTAGTTTTTGTACCGTGTGGAAGATCAGTACATCCTCCCATGCTTCGACGGAAACGCCTAGATTTTCCAATGATTGTTTGGCTTCGTTTGTAGTATCTAAAAGTACCTTGATATCTTCAGATGATTCTTGAGACACCTTCGGTTGATTAAAGAGCAATTGAAATTGATTGTCTTTTAATAGTCTCAGATTTTGATATCTTTTAACCAATGTTGCCCAAGCTGAGTCAAAATTACCGTCGGTAATAGCGGTGTTTCGCAGTAACCTTTCGGCTTCACCACTCAAATTGGCCTTTAAATAGTGAAGCTTTTGCACATTGGTCATGGAAGCGTTTGTGTTTATTAAACTTTCGAATAGACCCTTAAATTCTGGCCACATTTGAAAAGACCCAGAAAATGTAGGAATTTTAATGGGGGGAAGTTTGAATTCAGGAGCTGGAACCTTTGACCCTGTTAGTGAAGTGTTAAGACCACCTTGCGCTGCATTATCGATATGCAACTGTTCTTTTAATTGTGAAGAATATTTGTAGTACAGTTCTTTTAATTTGTGGAACGTCAATTCGTCCATATACTTGGTCTTAGCCTCTTCACTAGGAGCTGCAATAATCTTTTGGTGTATTGCTCTGGCTTCTTCGAAGGACGATTCAAGATTATTTAAACGCGCCTCACACATGTGCACCGATTTATTTAACTTATCAAGTGCCAAATATGCACTAAAATCGGCTTCTAGTTCTTGACGAATAATTTGGATTGAGTCAATCGAACTCGAAATTTTATTTTTACTCATGATACCCAACTAATTTAAGACACACCCCACACAATAAATTGTCGTTTAGATCAACAAGGATCGATAAATTAACTATAGTTAAACTATTATACAAATAAAATGCCACACACCTGATGAAATGCGTTGCTCCCTCGATGCACCAGTTCCTCCAGATCCACGGGAATAGATTGCACGTACCGAATTTCTTACGTAAACTCCGACGCACAAGAATGTATGTATGTAAGTTTGATTCACTAAAGTTGCACGCACTAAAGTACTATTTGCTAGTACGGACTTTGTCTTTTTACTTTTAATTGTCTTAGATCCGGTTTTGAAGGACCATTATGTATCGCCAGGATACTTTGCAAAAAAAAAGAGAAAAATTTATTAAATAAAACAAACTTAAATTTTCGTTTGAGAGATCTTTATTGACCGCACTGTTGCTTCTATGTCTCAACTTGGAATGACCAACGCTTGTTTTTCCATCCATAAGGAAAACTTCCTGGTCCAGCTGATTTTTGGAGGCCAATCTTCATCCGGTCAACAACCCCTTTCGTAATTGCGGATTTTCTATGCAGCTACGATAAACCACATAGAAAAAATTCACCGCATAATCTTTTCCTCACAATGCATACTCTGGTCAGCTGGTGTAATAGCCACCAACACATGTACACATGCTCATAGCTGGGCCATGCTCTGAGGGCGTGTCGTGGGTGGAGCCAATTGGTAAAAAACATCGCATTTTTTTTTCATATAGTTTTATATTATGACGAGTGCTTTTGTCTACGCATCATGTCCCTGCTGCTCTCCTGAGCGCCCAATTTTCTCGATCGGCTGTCGACGATGGGTGTTTTGCCGTCGGGTTTTGCTTGGCTGAACTACCGACGGGATCCATGCCGAGAAAAATGTGGATGCTAGTGAGGGAAAAGCAATATTTGAACAAAAATGTTCGTTGCGTTGCAACAGATGCTTTCTCCCGTACAAGCAGTAGCCGGGGCGCCGGAGCGAGGGTCGTCTTCAATGCTCTCTCTGCCTCTCTTGAACTCACTTGACCACTTTTGCACAGTTGATAATGAAGGTGCGGAACCCTGGTAAACAGCCCCCATCTCTTCATGAATAGTTTTTTGACTTTTTCCTTGCTTAGGAGAAATTTAATTACAGCGCGATGCTCAATTTTCACTATCATCGTCTCAATTTCCATTATGATTCTGTTTAACTAGAGATAAAACGCGAATTAATAATCACATTTATAGGAAATTTTACACGAATGCACTAAAATAATAGTATTACTTGATAAATAAGTCAATTTATATATACAACCACAGCTTCACCCCTATACCGAGAATATGTTGAACGCCCCTCGTAGTTTAGTGCAAAAATTTGAGTCTACATATTCGTTGTGTGATGTTGCCGGGTCAGTGAGATAACGGGTTGGTCAAAGTGTCGAAAATATCGCTGGCGTTCAGGCGTCCGTAGCAAACGATCCAAATCAGTCAATTCCACGGCGTTCTTAAGAATTGGGCATTGCTCAGACCACATTATGGCGTATTTTGCATAAAGATCTTGGTTTGCACCCATACAAGATCAAACTGACTCATGGCCGATGGACCATTTGAAGCGATGTACGTTCTCCGATTGGGTTCTGGAGAAGATGCGCCAAGATGATGAATTTCATCGCAAAATCATCTTCAGTGATGAAGCTCATTTTTGGCTCAATGGGTTTATCAATAAGCAAAATATGCGTTATTAGTCAGGTGAAAATCCACATGTGCTTCATGAATCACCACTTCATCCACAAAAAATAACTGTTTGGTGCGGTTTGCATGCCGGCGGCGTTATTGGGCCATATTTTTTCGTCGACGATAAGATTATCACGTTACTATGAATGGTCAGCGTTATCGTGCCATGGTCACCGATTATTTTTGGCCCGAATTGGAAGACATGGACTTGGATGACATGTGATTTCAACAAGATGATGCCACAAGCCACACAGCACACGCTACAATCGATTTATTGAAGAGTAAGTATGGTGAGCGTTTTATCTCAAGAAATGGGCAAGTCGATTGGCTGCCTCGTTCGTGCGATTTAACGCCGCTTGACTATTTTCTGTGGGGCTACGTTAAGTCATTGGCTTATGCCAAACCGCCGACGACATTGGAAGAGCTCAGAGCCAACATTGAACGTGAAATAGCGGCCGTTTCGGCCGAAATGTGTGGCCGAGTCGTTGAAAATTGGGTCCAACGAATCGACCGCTGCAAACGTGCTCGCGGTGGCCATATGAACGAAGTCGAGTTCCATTCATAAATGTTGTACTTTAAGCCGATAATAAAGATTTTGAAATATCGCAACTGGTTTGCGTTTTTTAAATAAAACAAAAAATAAAAAATAAAAAAGGTTGTCAAGTCCTTATTGGAAAACACTATACTTGTTGTAAGTTCCTGTTACAGAAATTTCTTAGTCTTCCGTAGAAAGAGATGTAAGTGCTTCAGTGATAAAGTACCTACAGCCTAATGGGAGAGTAAGTCGGACACTGTAGTACTGATTCGCGGTGTCATTATCACGTTCACAGAAAATGCCACAGGAAGTCGTATCACTTATGAATAGCACATTTAAATGCTTAGCAACAGTGTATTGCACCGTTACGACGGCAGTAGCAGCCTGCGGTCTTTTCTACTTAGGAATAGGAAGAAGGCCGCTGACCTCTAAGGGACGCCGGTAGCATTCGTTTGGTTTACCGACAACCTAGAGAGTCATGCCATTTGCGATTATGCTCATATGAAACCTAACTTGGAAACCTTAACTGAGGACGCATGCAGACCTAGCATATTGTCACATTGTGACCTGGATCCAGACAGGTCTCAGTGAATTTAGCCTTCCGCCTGTATTCAGATTGGCTACCGCTACAGATGCAAATGCTTCGGCTCTTCCAATATATTATAGTTAGTTGCCATCAGGATTGCGTATTTTTTTTTTAAGAACTTAACACTTAAGAGACTGCTCTTCAAGTGCCGGAGAACGTGTTAAGTTTTTCAGCAAATTGGATAGAGAGAAAGTGAAAGATGTTTGGGCGCAGTAATTATTTCGCTCCATGGGTGGCATCCAACATATAATGGGGATACTAAATTATTAGTGTATATTGACTTGTTGTTGTATTTTAGCCAACCATTCATCTCACAAGTTGGAAGACAAATGCAAGTTTTGTAAACGAGCGGTGAAATCTAACATTATCGTCCTCCAAAACACACTTGCGTGGCATCCTAAATGAGTTTTGAAGCCATCCATGAAGACTCGACTACAATCCTTTCCTGGCTCAGATTCTAGCAAGACTGGTTTTGTGTACAGGGAAGTCCTCCAGATTAGTCTTCTTATTTCGAGATCTCCACATCACAGGTATCGATCTGAATTGAAAGATGACCTGCCTCCATATCGGAGGTGTTCACATGTATGCGATTTTGAAGTTTCTTTGCTCGTTATCATTTTTGTTCGTACATGTGAAAGGCAGAAAAGAAAGTCAAAACCTACAAAGCCCTCATGGCGCCTGGGCTTCTGCGGAAAAGCGGTAATGATTAGATTACCCACCAACTTTTAATCAATTGGGATGGCTTTCTTACACCTGCAATTCAATTGGAGTGACTACTTTTTAAGTTTAGAATATCAAACCTAACTTTTTTAACGGCACCGAGGTGGATAGTCGTCGTTTCCATGATATTAGAAGATATGGTAAAAGACCGTAGGAAACCTTCTCACATTTCCAGATCCCTACTGACCTTACTCGGACTATCACTCAACTTTATTACATCAAAAATTAGAAACTGAAAGCACTTGTACCTACATTAATTTAAAAAAAAATATCAGAGAAACGAGGAAAGAAAAATGATGATCCGTTATTTAGAGGAAAAAAAGGTTTAAGAACTATCCACACTACGAAAATACGACTGAATAATTGAAACAGATTACTGTGGCTAGGGAATTGGTCCATGAATTACATATCTTCCTCAAGACCCTAAATCTCTACTCTCTTCGTACAAATGAACCCAACTGACTTCTCGGTCCTTGTTAGCCATATAGGGTGTTTGGATTTTAGATTCTGTTTCGCATTGATCAGACGTGCGGATCGAAACAATAACGGATCTATCATTTATGTATCCTTATATCCTCCAAATTGTACAGCGATGGATTCCAATGCATCATTCTTGAGATTACAAGGTTGAAACGACAAAACGTCATTCTTCCAGCTTGTGGTTCATTCGAGTTCGATTCATGGCTGAAATAGCATATACGAGTATGTATGTTTCCACCATCCATTTAAGAAAATTGGCAGAATCTGACTCTGCTGATAGAAGCTGGTCAATATGAACACACGATTTATGTACCTAACACTTCAAACCACCACTTACGCCAACCGACACGAATAAAGGAATCCTTAAATCGTTTTCCTTTTTTCTTGTATTTCTTGGGTTTTTCCTCTCTACTTATACTCCCACATTTTGGTTCTTTTTAGTGGCTGTTTTGTGTGTGTTTAGAAATTCCAATTGCCAAGGTTCGACGACTGGATCCCATCGAGAAATCCGAAATTCGTCGTATAGAAAACATTTCTCAAACACATCCACTCTGACCTTTCTTTTTTTTTTGTGCTAAAACATATTTCTTGGATTTATCTCTCCATTCCCGCTTCCCGGTTCTTTTTTTTGTGTGTATTCATACCTTCACACTTAATATTCAAAAAGCATCCGTACATAACAGATGAAAAATGGGGGGTAGTCGGGAATCTATCCGGAAGAGAAACGGAAGTCTTTCATTTTTTGTTAGGTTATTGGTGGTCTCTCATACATACAAATACTACATACCCTCTCGGAAGATAGAAAAAAAAGTATCTATATTCTAGGACAGTAGCAAGACTGGCATAACTTTGCAAAAACTTCAGGTGGTTGAGGCAGAATTGTATTTACAAACGTAGGCAGCATAATAAATTTTTAGTCTCAAATGTTTTATCTACGTCGAAGAAGCTATATACGGAGGCTGTTTCCAATGTTTCAAATGCCAACGACTTGTGTTGCTTTGCGGGTGAAAACAAGCCGTGCGTCTACATATATTTATGGTTGGTCCTTGGCGTACCCTTAAGTTTACCTCAATGTGTGAAATGCCTCTAATAAAATGCTAGGAGATCGATTCATTTGATTTAGGACCTTCTAATGTCGTAATGATGAATTGGAACATTATGAGCGGGCATCTTTGTTCTCGTTTTTGTTGTGATTGCTATTGTTTTCTTCTTTCGGGGGTGGTTATTTTTTGAGATTACATAAATGAAGACATATTTAGCATCTTCCTTATCTACATACATACCTGAGAGAGTGATTGATTTTATGAATAAATGAGGGCATGGAGAAAATATTAAAAGTTGGTTCAACTCGCATTTGCCATACATACATACATAACATTTATGACCGTAAACTTAAAGCCAACTTCTGGCTATAGTTAAAATTCTTCACAGTACTTTAGACATTGTTTTATTGACAGTTTGCCTAGCATCATGTTGTAGACATGTGACCTTAAATTGGGAGCTTTTATTAAAGTTTATACACAAGCAGTTAATTTTTAACAGTATATGGCTTTCGAAGTACTTGGAATAGTACGGCCAAGTAATTTATTGGGTTTCGGTCCCATTGAGGATCTCAAGTAAAACTAATTTGAACACGCACAAATGTTGTTTTCAGTTGTTTAAGCTGCCCCCTCCATTTGTGTTGTTCGCATTGATCTTCTATATATGTATGTATAATACAAAAATAAAAGGATTTCTAGTGTTCAATTGCGGCCAAAAAATATCATCGTATCATCACACCCTCACTGTGGCTGCTGAATAGTAGCTCTAGCGCAATGTACGAGTATATGTATCCTGCCCATGGCAAATCAGTTTTTCATTGTGTAATTGGAACTCAGACAAAAAAATTCTGCGTGTGAAGGCATAACACTGACACGTAGATTTGGCTGTTATAAGAGTTTCAAGCAATGAAAAAAAATACTGGGAATTATATCTCGAATCACTCTGAGTGAAGAAAAACTCTCCGTCCTATTCGGACTCCCACCCCTGGAGAGCAAACATAGAAACCAAACACACCTGAGTTTCAAACCACTACAAAAACAATTTTCCTTTCTCCTCCTTCTATCTTTCCGCCCGCGCCCTGGCAACAGTAAAAGGGTATCTAACCCCTTAGGCGCGCGTAAGTTATAAAAAAAAAAAAAATATATGTCCAATGTCCATTATTTTCTTACTGCAATCAGTTTTCCATCATAGCACTTATTTTCACCTGTTCCTCTCCCAAGGATTAAGATCCCAATTAAGTAGCAGCACCACAATCAAGTTTGTACCTTAGTGTTTGCCCTACTTTCCACTGATGGTCATGTGTAACAGCATAAGCTAATCATTACGCATGCAGGTATGTGCTCAACCAGTGCCATTATACTGGCGAACGCTGTCAGAGAGCTCACAACTGCTCCTCGACTGCTGCAAAACAGATATAACCGACATCCAAGAAGTGCGCTGGGAACGACCGAACAGAAATAGGATAAAAAACAGTGATATCTGTGAAATGTTACAGACAACACGACGCAACAAGGACAACAGTCGTAGCGTGTATTCGAAGTGGATTCACCGTCAGAGGAAATCTTACGGGACACGTATTAAGCTTCAGGTAAGTAAACGAACGAATGACGCCTATTCGCATAGGAACTAACACAAAGCTCATAAATACCCATGCTCCGACAAAGGAGACGCACTATACGACAGACTGCTTCTAAGAGCTCCTCAACAAAACCTATGAGCAATGCCCTTCATATAACGATAAAATTGTCCTTGGTGATTTTAATGGTATAGAATTCATTTGTAATAGGTTTGGAAAGTATAGCGTCCACGACATCACCTACGTAAAAGGACACAGATGTTTTGCTTTTGCGGTGAGATGAAACGTAACTATAGGCAGCATAAGGATTCCACACATTGATATCCATAAAGGGATCTGGCCGACTACAGATCAACAAACCGTCAACCAAATTGTTCATATTGCAGTCGACGCAAGTCACATCTCCAGTGCTTTGGATGTCCAAACGTTAACATCGACTCGGATCACTATTTTGTTGTAGCCAATATATGGATGCGGATATCCGTAATAACAAAAACCCAGTAAACCATTGTGAGGAAAATTAATGTCGAATGACCACAATTACAAAAGACCGCTAGGTCCTTTTCCGATCAAGTTTCCCGTAACCTCTCGGGGAGTTCGATGCCGAAAACATCGGAATTCGAGGACCAGTGGCATTCCTACCAAAGAGCAACCAGAGAAACTGCCTCTGATGTACTGGAATTCCATCCACTCTGATGTACTGGAATTCCATCGAACCTCTGGTTCGATGATGACTGTAAACAGGAAAATTGTAAAAATAGTGGATGTACATACTAGACCTGCAGAACAACACCACAGGGTGTTGGCTCTATGTGCCAAACGTGGGTGACAGAGGGCTTCTCACAAGAAAGAAGGAAAAGTACGACGAGCGTTCGATCGGGAACTTAACATAAAGAGGTGCTACCAGACGAATGAAGTTCTGAGGACTTGCCAAAGAACAAACCTAACATCCCAAGGCTGTAAAGCACGATTGGAAATCTTTAAGGATGAAGAATGAAACCTCATAGTAGAACCACAGTCCGTGTGGTTAAACGGTGTTAAACAACAACATCCCATCGTCAGGCAGAATGAAATATTCAATCTGAATGAAGACAGACAATGTTTTTATATACCCGACCAAGATGTACTCAGGGTAGCAATTTAAAAATTGAAGCCTAACAAAGCTGCTACACTCGATGATGTAATTACTGATTTAAAGCAGGTGATGATTGGATACGGAGCATACATCAATTCATTTTTAAAATCTGGGTCGACGAATGTATAATCGACGAATGGAACCCCTTAAGACCCTTCTTCAAGAGTGTGGTTTTAGACCAGAAAAGTCCACTATAGATCAAATATACACATTACGACAGGTCTTGGAATGAACCCATGAGCTCCAAATCGATAGACACAACTTCTTCACCACCGACTTTGTCGAGCAATTTAGGGCCTATATAGCGTATTAATCGAACCATGTTCTTCTCCAAAGCGAGAATCGTTGCTGGTTTATCGTCAAATCGCACGATCTTGAAATTACTCTATTGCTAAATCTTGTTTTAAATTAAACGATGTTTTTGCTGGTAGTATGGCGTCGAGCACTATCTTGCTGGAACCTTAGTTTTTCCATATTGATGTCGCGTAAATTTGAAAACAAATAATCAATGTTCATCGCATTGTACGGGTGTCTATTGAGAGTAACTTGTGCTCTGGCCACATATTTGAAGAAATAAGGACCGATGATGCCGTCGTCATAAAATCCGCAGCATAAGATACATTTTTCTGGTGAACTTCTTGAGGATAGTGCTCGATATAAATATGGAAATTCTGCCGGTTTACGTAGCCGTTTGACCGGAAATGAAAAATTGACAATATTTTATGGTAAAAACTGGGTCAATGTCGAGTTTGTTTAAAGCCCAGTCATTGAATTCGTGGCCTAGCTCTTGCACCAATTGGATTTTATAAACCTTGACACAAAGATTGGAGTTCTCTTCAACACACGTTTCCACATCAGCAATATTTTCTTCCGAATGCATGTGTGAATTCGGTCCAACATTTATAAGCAATTCGATAAATAGCACGTCCAAATGCCCAATTACGATTTCACGAAGTGGTTTATAAATTTCGCGAACAGAGCTTCGGTCTTAGAAATAAATTTTAACAATTTGAAATCGCTGTTGTGGCGTCAGTATTTTAATGATGAAATGATAGACTGTGCTGAGAATAAATGGAGCTTTATATGCTGTTCGGCTATGAACGGATTCTTTTCTGTTATTTGAACTGGAATTTAAATGGACTGTAAAATGTTAAAAAATAACGTACATTAAAACACTGCATTCAATGAAATTCGACACCGTGGTGCCCTTTTTTATTGTTCTGTCATTTTTGTTCCCTTTTATTTACACCAATGGCATTGGTACCAACTGTCGAAGGGGACCTTGTTGTATCGGTGCGTTGCCAGAGTGTGCATCCTAATGACGTCATGTGCCAACATATGCTGTTAAAAAAGAGGGACACACAACATAGACGCGTAGGACAAAACGTTACGATATGAAGGCACACTAATTCAGGAACCATGGATCGTAGCAGGCGTGGTTTGTGGACATTGAACACCTATATATACCCCACTCTATTAAAGAGAGAAAGATAAGATTAAAACTTGTATATTAATCAAACGTAGACTTAATGTACTATTACTTCCTAACCTCAGCGACCCCGAAATAACCGAAACAGCCAAAGGCACCTACCTGCTGGCATCGGCATATCTTGGCCACAATCATGTGGGCCCTCTTCCTGGTAACGATCTAAAACGGGTGGTACTGGGTGACCAAAAACTGGCCTCAATATCGCTTGCGACGCTAACGCTCATCACACGATATGTTGGAGTATCGACATCAACAATTGAGGTGAGTCAATTTTTGATTCTAAGTACTAACCTCATTGTTTGCAACATTGGCAATGAGCCCAATTTTATAAAAAGAAACCGACAGGAATCGCTAGATATCACTCTTATCTTCGAAAACATCACTCAAATGCTAACGACCTGGAAGGTATCGTCTGGATACTCATTTTCAGGTCACAGATACATCCAATTAAGCCTAAGTGATGATCCTACTCCTGGCTATCAATCAAGCTATGGCTGCCTCCTGCCCTCTTATTCAAGCTAGAGGTAAGAAAAAGGCCCACTAGTGGACATTAAAAAAAAAAAGAATCAGCACTGGGACTGCTTAGAAACGCTTGCAGAAAACTTTTAAACCTAGCAAAAAGCACAAGAAAAGTGAATGACTGCGACTCATACAAAGAATCCCTCAAAATAAATAAAACGGAAATGGGGAGGGCAAAGCCACAACCCAGGATGTCATTCTGTGACAAAACAACAGAAACCTCTGAGGCATCGCGGCTAAGAAAAATCCCCTCTATAAATCCCATGATGCATAGTTGTGTGAAAAAAAGGATAGCTTTTGGACAACCATAAGTGATGAATTACTCAACCTGCTAATGGACACCCACTAGCAGGTAGGTAGCTCCCTATTCGCGGACAGTAACAACCAAAACAGGACTTCAGCAACCGTGACCAAAATTCATAGAAGTCTTTTATGCCGAGCTACAAAGGTCCGCAGATATTATCCTGCCTACGCTAGAGAATATCATGAAGAGCTGTGTAGAACTGATCCACATTCCACTGTCATGGAGAGAAGTCAATCTAGTTTTCATTCCTAAATCCGGGAATGCTCACATGTTGTCCCAAAGGACCTTAGACCTACGAGTATATGTCTATCATCCTTCTGAAAACTCTAGAACGACTGATTGATGGACACGAGTCTAAAATGGATCTACATACGAACTAAAATTTATCCACTACACGAAAGTCGGTGGAAATAGCTCTACGTTCACTGACTAACTAGGTACATGTAACGAATGGATACAGAGCGTGCCTTTAACAAAATCAACTTTTCTCTATGCAGGAAGAACGACTCACTTGGGTAGTTGATCAGTCTTATTAAGTATGAGGATGATCATCTCCAAACTGAATGGGGCTTCTGCTAAAAGATATGTCAGCAGAAGTACGCGGAACTTATTGGTTAATGAAGTGCTTATATACCTGGAAGCGCGTGGTAGCAGGGGATTGCCTATGCGGATGGCGTTGCTACAGCCGTCTCGGGTAACCATCCTTTTAAAGAACTCCTTCGGCTAAATCTTAACAGACTAACCCGTTGGGTGGACTGCTGTGCTTTGGGAGTAAATTTCTCTTTTCCAGGAAATATATAATTCCAATCATAGACTTCCCTCAAGCAACGGTAAAAGATTAGTCTTCTCCGAAACCGAAGAATATTTAGGTCTCAGTTTTGACAGGAATCTAAACTGGAAACCTAATATTCACGAAAGAGTCAATAAAGCTACAGTAGATTTATTCTCTTGCCAAGACTCTATCGGGAATAAATGGAGCCTTCAACTTCGCATAACCCACTGGCTATACGTCTATAAGACCGATATTCACCTACGGGGTTGGTATCTAGTGAACGTCCTTAGAAAATGCAGTCAACTGCTCCCTTCGCGGTACTAGATATTCTGTTTTACTTGATGCCCCTCGATATCTTCGGCAAGCATGAAGCTGCGAAAGCATAGCGACTACATAGTGGACAAATAAATTATTTGGAAGCCCTATATGTACTAGGTATACTTCCAGAGAACAGAGATCACACTATACACCAACATTGGTTTTACAAAGACTTTCATGTAAACAATCCCTCTATAGAGTGATTCATGGATGACAAGTCAATCCATTTGCATACAGATGGATCTAAGACTGATAGAGGGATTGATGGCTGTGCTTTCTCAGATAAGCTAAATATAAGCCTCTCCTTACGGCGGAAATTTTGGTAATTAAAGAAGTCATGTCCTAGCTGAAGAAAAACATGATATCAGCAAGGGATATCCGCATCTTTTCGGATAGTCAGGCCGCTATCAAGTCCCTGCACTCAGTCTCACCAAATTCTAGAACCGCCCTTGACTGCCGATTTTCTCTTAGAGAGATGGCAGAGCAGTTCAACCTTCACCTATGTTGGATGCCGGAACACAGAGACATTCCAAGGAATTGTAGGGCCGACGAAATTGTCAAAATTGGAACCACTCTACCTATTCTACCGAAAAAGGGTATCAACATACCAATCGCTATGTGCAAACTAATATTAAAGCTGGATGCTAATAAAAGAAAAAACCTGAGGTGGACAGTTGGATCAACATGTCTGGCGACCAAACAGATCTGGCCAAAACTGGATTTGAATCGCCCTATGAGTTTGATCTTACTAAATAGGTAACATCATAGCGCCATTATAGTAAGTTTTTTTCGGTTTAAAAGCATTTTTATTTAACTAATTAATTTACTCTTACATGCTAGACAAAAACTGCTAAAAATTAGCTTAAATAACTTAAAAATAATCTTATTCTAATTCACTGGCCCCATGCGGGCACTCTAAGTTAAAACCAGCACCTAAACTATGTCTTTCAACGTATCTTACAGTCTGATCTTATTTTTATTTCAACAGTAATTAATATTAAAACTAAGAAAATAAATTGTAAGTAAGAACTTAGTGAATGGACATTTTTGTAATTTTTTAAATAAAACTTAAAACTAAAAGCCTACAGGCTACCTAAAAATAAATCTTAATCTACTTAACCTATTTACCACGACTGCATCCATACATACAAACATACATACATGCATACATACATACATACCTTACATATTTATACATTGTAACATGTTTTCGCTCCTCTTTAATTTTTCCCAGTGTAAAACTTGGTAGTCTAGGACTTTGATACTCCTTAGACCATCCAGATTGCTGTCGGGGTTTAGCTGGACCAGGAAGAACGGTAGTTTCCGTTTCTCCCTTTTAGCTCTAGCCGTGGCAAATGGCTTGACCCCCCACGAATTTGAGCCCTTCGCACTCTTTCTCTTTCAGCAGTGCAAGGAGTTCCTCCGGATCAGTCGACGGTTCTAATCCCCTTAGCAGCATTGTTTGCAGCTTCTCTCCCTTCGGGGTGTAGGAAAAGAACCTACGTCGTCGTATCCTTCAGTAAATTTTTAATTTTTTGGTATCGCTCCACTGTGTTGCAGTGGATCGCATGTCTATTAATACATAAACGCTTTATAAACAAATTATTTCCAATAGCCGACTTACATAGCTCAATGGTGTCTTTTAATTCCATGTTGAAGGTGTTGATTGGTGGCACCCTTTGCTTGACTGTTTTCTGCTGTTGTTGTTGTTGTTTTTCTGCTGTTGTTGTTTTTGCTGTATAGTAATTGTTGATTTTGTTGTTTTTGGTTTTCTTGTAGTTGCTGTTTAGATAGTTTTTTTTGTTGTTTTTGAGTTTTGGTTTGGGATTGTTGCTGTTGTTGCTGTTGAGAGCTCTCGCCCTTCTCGCTATTTGCTTAACTTTAATGCCTAGAACTCGTTGTTGCAGCTTCTTTTGCTGTTTTTTATATTCTCTACCTCTCCTTCTTCGTCGTCTGATTCGGAGGCAGCTAGACAGGCGAAGTTATTGTGGGCACCCATGTAATGGCCTTCACCAGAGTCGGCAATGTAAGGGTATTCAGCGACCACTAGTGTGTCCTTCTACCTAGCTGCTGTAATTAATGTTTTCGCTCCTCTCCTGGCTTCAACCGGCAGCTTTTCGGTTGAAGCTGATAGGGAAAGGCGTTTAACAGTTAGAGTTGGGCTTAGCTTGCTCCTTCTTTTTACTGTCCCTCCGCTCTCTGATGTACCTGGCTGGTCCGACATTATTGCCTAATCGGCTGATTTGATCACGCCATACACTGGATCCGCTATTGCGTGAGCGGACCGCTTGTCTTTATCCATCACTTGATGGATACTCTTATGTTATCTTGGAAAAAGGAAGTTTCCCCCCCGCCAGGAGTCAAACTCGGCTCGCTTTGTCGCCGATTGATTGCCACTTCGACTAGGCCAACTTGCCCCTTTTGCAATTTCTGTCAAACACTTTACTTTTATTATGTGCACTGTTCTAATTCACAATAAAATCCGAAACACGTCTCTTCACCTCGATGGTGGATGGACGAATGATAGCGCCATCATAGGTGTCATCACTGGACACAGCCTTATAGACAAGCATGCAAGAAGGATTGGGGTCTTTACAAATGATTTTTGCAGAATCTGCATGGACAAGGAGGAGGAGGAGGCAATCCTCCACCTACTCTGTATATGCCCAACTCTATCTCAAAGAAGAAAACTCACTTAGGAACTTTCAAAGAAGGAAACTCCACTTCGGAGCTTTCTTCTATAATGACTTTAGCGATTTAGACAGTATAGACATAAACAGTCTCCTACGCTTCATCATAAGCTCAGATTGGTTCTAAGAGTAGGATGACCACAGATCCATGTTTCATTACGATGGGCCAATACACCTAAGTGAGTTGGCCCTTCCAACAGTCACTCTTACCTAATCTAACCTAAGTAACTTTTTTCACATTTATTAAACATTAAATAATATTAACAATAAATTAAAAGATCTTTTAAACAATTTCAATAATAATAGTTATTACGAGCATTACTTTTTTATGGAAGAAATATCTAAAATTAGTAAGCCGAAATTAATTCGGTAATTAATGGACAACAGAAAGTTAAAAGTTTTAGAAATGTTCATTCGGCTCTTTTGACAAATGTAACGTTTTGGTTTTGGCGGACCATAGAAATGCCAATGAAAACGGGCCGAGACAAAGTCTTATCCCATTGATCCACAAACCTGACTTTTTCACCTCAAATTTAATATTAATTTGAACAAAGCAACGTTTTAGGACACACCCGTCTGAGATCAATGATTATCGGGTGGACTCTCTGAAATGCTCAAAATAAATAAAACTGATGTATTGCATTTGAGTTCTCGTACATGCAAAACAGGGAATATGCAATTAGTTAACGCTAATTGATTTCTTCTAGCTATATATGAGAGAGGACACAATTACGAGATTTAAAACTATAGTTGGAAAGCGTTGTTAGTGGTAATACATGCGATATATTTCGGCTTTTTACCCATAAATGCGCTGTAAAACCAACAATTTTCAATAAATGAGAGGTAGATGTATTCTTCTTAATTTCAACTCACCGGCAGTTATCCAATACAATCTTAAAATACAGCCCCCAAGCTATGAACACTCCTCCCAGTGTTTCAATAAATTTTTCAAAAACAACCAACACACTCCATTATATTGAAATTTATTGACATCTTCGTTATGGTACAGATAGCCTTTATTCTAAAGAGCTTAATTTCCATGGAAAAGCCATTATCATCCTTTGCACAAATTCCTTACATAATGTCCTTAGGGATGTTTGGAAATTGTTGGCCCCGGTCCCATCTTACGATTTCCAGGGATTGCAAGTAACATTTTTACATGAATTACAACTTTAAAACCGCACAGATGTTTTTACATCGTTTTGTTGACTTTGTTCATATAGATCCTGCTCATTCATTCGAAGGACATTTGTTAGATACCTAACTATCTATCCACTCAGACATTATTACTTCGCGAATTTTTAAAAGCTATCCACCAAAAAAACAAAATACATACTCGTACTTTTATCGAGCCAATATCTGGCAGAAACAATTGACCATTATCATAAGAACCTCTTCATGGAATCCATACAAATTTTTGCCTTGAAATCTTTGAGAACAACGAAATGAGATACAATGGGTTTTTTACAACCTGTTGTTGGTAATTTGAAGAAAGTATCTCCGGTCTGTTTTGATCAAGAAAATAACAAATTTCCAATTTTACGAATCTAGTCTCGTAAAGCAGAAATTAAATTTCATGATTTGCTTGATTTTAAATCGTATCCTTGGTATGGTATCGATAAGCACCATGATGTGTACGACAACCCCATGGTTTGGATTTGAATGCAAAGCAACTGTTGTACAACTTCGTTGAGTAGCTAAATTAAGAAGGATAACAAAGCTCGCAAAAAGAAGAAACTTCCTCCCAATTCAAATTGCCAATCATAAAAAGCAAAGCAAAATCAACTGAGGATACATACCGTCACCGTATCAAGTTGCAAGAAAAGTTATGCATATACATACTTCCATAATAGAGTTGCCATTGGAAATAATTTAGTCGAGAATTGTCTCTTTAGGTAGCAAGCAAGGTTTCTTGTGGACAGAGTGTTAATATCCTATTATATCAGCTAGCCACCTCCGGCGACTTATGCGTACTATTCTTACTAGGCCGATGTCACAATAACCAAGTTAATCGAAGTATGGAAATTGATAAGAAAATTTTGCCTCTGATCCTGGATTAGAGGGATGCCAAAAATAGAAATGGCTCTGTATAGAGACTTGTCATAAAGTGATTATTGGTATTTACTTGGACTTACTGGATTTTTCCCAGGATTTTCGGTAGTGTAAGTATTTGTTCCATTTTGGGATAACCGTTTCCGTAACTGCACGGAAAGGGGCACATACGATTCTTGACAAATTGTTTAAGGCATCCACTTGAACAGATCTGAAAAAGAATGATGCCTCTGTAGTAATGCAGATAAGAAAACCGTAGGTTTCGTAGCCAATGCATATTATCCTCCGACAAATCTTGGTAATGAGTTGGTATATATTCTCTTCCAAATCGTCCTCCTCTGTCCCAAAATATAGCTAACTTTATTTCACTTTGGTCAGGTAAATTGAAAATTTATAGCCGGTATTGAGCCAATGAATATAACTATACGGAGCTAGTAGTCAATTATGCTGTATCGTACTAGGCCGTCTCTTGGGTTCTTCTTAAGATTTCAGCTTTTCGCTTTTCTGAATATGTACTATAAATGAGCAGATGTGCATCCAGTGCCCCTCCTTTCTCGTCATGGTCCGTCTTCTGCGAAGTGCCTGCAATAGAACATCACATGTTGCATATTCTCCTCCTCGTTTGGACATTTCCGTCACAACGGCGGCGTACCCTAATCTATAGCCCTGTATGTATTTCTGATAGCCCTGCCCTGACAAGAACTCTGTAAGATGGTACTTACAGTCCCTACTTTTCCTCGTTGTCCATGGCTTGATGGGTCCACCTGACTTTTATGGAGCTATTCCATTTGGGTTGATATATTGCAGACGGTGGTAAAACTTTATTCGTTGCGGATTCTATCTCTTGGATGTGCGTTATCACGTTATCGAGTAAGTAGATTTCTTACGTAATCGAATGATCATGGATGAGAAACTGTCAAATTACGACACTGAAGCTCGATAACGTGGGAATACCAAATATGTATTGCACAGTGACGAGCAACTCGATCACGTGTGCGGAAATTTGCCCTCAGGGCGATGTCGTCATCGAATCGGTGCACTCATACTTCTTCGGGCGGTGTTACTCGCAGAATTTCATATTACATTATGTTCCAAAGGAGAGGTCCGAGAACTGACATTTGCGGGACTTCCGCGAATACTTTGTAGAATTTAACACTGTCGTCAGTACTATATCTTTCATTATCTTTTTGTAGAAGCACAAGATATCCTCTCCATGGTGTGGAGAGGACTCCCTCTTCTAGGTACATTTGCATCATTGCTACAAAGTCATCGGCCTCGTTTTCGTCCTCGGAAATGTTGTTTCAAATTTTTCTTAATGCTTCGTTCCTCTGGCGTGATTATGCAGATATGCTCCTTTAGTGCATGAGTCCGCCTCGTCGTTTGCAGCTCTTTGGACTACCTTATTTTATACCCTTTCTAGGTCTTTCCCCCCCAATTTAAAGGTGATTGCCAGTTCTTGAAAATCTGGTCTCTTTGGATTTATGGGACCTGTGCCTTGCTTTTAGGTACTTTGCTCTGAGCCTTTTTACCTCGTCGTTCCACCTTCTACTGGCAGACTGCTGAACATTGCTGGGTCACGTGCTGTAAAGATGACATAGATCAGCTGATGCAGATTTATTAATCACAATAGTGTTAGTATTCAATATTTTCTCGAATGTATCTACTATATTTCAAAGAGCCTGTCTTTTAACTTTGGTGCTATAAGGGTAAGATGCTGTCTTCGTTTCGTTCTTCTGTTCGTGTGCAAGGATGTAAGGAAGTTATGAATGCGATATCAATGATTGCCTCTCTACCTCATTTTCCTGTTGCGCCGTTGTTGATCAGGCTAATACTCAGGTAAGTGAAAACTTCGAGGCTTGCTTTTACAGTTGCGTCCATGATCCTGCCTAGTAGCCCAGGCATTAAAATCTCCAGTAGTCGCTGACTGTTAGGCATGTTCAGGCAGACCGTAAGTGGAACTATACCTAGAAGATATGCCGGATATGAAGTATTTGGTCGGGTTGCATGTTTCTCGAAGGCCCATATCGCTGCTGTCTTTGTGGTGTACTCTATACAGCTACAGCTATAGTTTGCTTATTAAGACTACGCAGATACTTTTTTTTATTGATTGTGCCAGAAGGTCTTGGACGTGTGTATTGGTTGTTTTTGACAGGCTAGGGTCTCCGTTACTTATAGGGCTGTTGTTCCATGACCTGTGCAAGAATTCCATTTGCAGAGGCTCCGATCGCCTTTTTGGTTTTTCTCATTTTGAAGGGTCATTAACAGTGAATCCATATTTATTCAATGCTCTTGGTATTGCAACCCACATACAACCATCGAATTGGGGTCCAAGCCTTTCCATGAATCCCTGACGCATAAGAAGCCAATATAAATCGGTAAGTCGAAAGTCAGTAGTTAGTTGAAAGTTCTTGTTCCAATTCAGTTTTGAATGTGAGGGCTATTATTCAAATTAGAACCTGGCAGGTAACTGCAATTGGCAACTCCTATCACATATCCAGATACATACGAGTATGTATGTATTTCATGCAATTTATCCCTTTTTAGTCAATCGAAGAAAAAAAGATTTTGATTCGGTAGTATGTAAAATGTAAACATAAATCATGTCCTTGCTGTTTCGGATGATAGTTCGTCTCAAGGGTACACAGAAAGAAAGACTGAATCCGTATCGTAACAACTCTTTTATCTGGGTGAAGTTTATACTCGTAGATATTCGAATTTTTACCTTTCGTGGTTACATTCAGTGTAGGTGATGGTAACAGTTTATTTGTGACATCTAGAGCCCATCCCATAGTACATGACAAAATCCTGATTCCAATAAAGTACTCAAAGTTATGCCACACATCACCAGAAAAGGTACGGGAACGCTGCAAGCTGTCATCAACATATAAAGTACTTACCTACCAAAACCGGAGATGTTTCTGTCTGTTTGATTTTCCATCGTAAAAAAAAGAGTATCTACGGCCAACGACTACGACGACGAATGCCACTCAAAACTCACAAGCAGGTGATATGTGGGTGCCTTGTGACTTTTTTTATTTAATCTCAGAATGGTTTTGTTGGGAAATTTTTTACGCATCACTACAGGCATGGTTGTCAGTTCAAAAAGGAAATGCTTCAGTGGCTGGCAGGATTTCAGGTATGAATTGCAAGAGAGGGGTACGAATACGAGTACTTCAGCTTGTGGGCTTGTTTATGCGCCGCTTTTTATCATTCAACTGAAAAATAATGCTTGAACACTTCGAGTATGTTCACATACGCTTCGGTACGGTACGGTGTGCTCCAAAACGGTTTAAGTGATTTTTTTGTATTGATGGTGAGAAATCAAGAACATTTTATAGATGAGAGTAGATAGAGTGGAGCAGATATTTTTATTGCTTTTGAAGCGATGAGCTAGCTAGTTACATATCTATTCATTCACCATCAACTTTACTTTGCAGTCAATTCCGGTTTAAATGGAGCATCTATGTATACGGAGAACGTTTTCAAAATCTGTTTCCTGTGCTGAGAATTATTTTCTTTATTTTTTTCTTTCTATTTTAGGCGGGAGATTTGCTCCTTGTGGCATAAATCTCTTCACGGGATTCCAAATGTTTGAAGTACTCTTTTGTATTTAATGTAAGATATAATAGAATAACTGTTAAGTATGTTTTGCCATTTAATGGGAGAAAGTATGGCTTCAACATTGGTAGTGCTTCATCATGTGTACCACTGAACTAAGTGGTTCATTCAGGCTAGCAAGGGCATAAGTACATACATACGAGTATATTTACCACAACACGGATTTTTATTTGACTGTCCCAAAGCATGGATAGCGTAATACACCTTTCTATGCACATAATAGTGTATGTCTATGATAATGAAGCATCACTTTCAGAGCATTGCGGATTGCTGATGCCTATGTGGTAAATTTGCAGTCCGAACCATAGTGGATAATTTTTGATTAAAGCAGATTTAGCGGGCTAAAATGAACAGAAAATGTAACCAGAAAGAAAGAAAGGCAGGTGGAGACAAGCTTTCTTCATCCTGCTGAGTTTGTCCATGAGAAACTGCACAAATGACATTGCAAGCGGGCCAGGTCTCAGACGAATCAACCCACAATCCGAAGAAATAGAAATTTACAAAAGCCCTAGGGGCTCCTACCTCAGTACCATCGCATTTCAGAGGTAGTAAGGTGGCCTACTATAAGCCCCATTAATAAACGAAAGGTAGTAAGTAGGTGGTGATAGCATAAACATACACCATCGCCTCTGTATATTGACCTATTCCGATTATAGCTAACATGCGGTGTATTCAACTCAATATTAAAAAAAGGATGATTACCTGATCATCAAACCGTCAACCAAATTAGTCATGCAGCACAAGGAAAGATGTCTGAACACTGGGACCACTACCCAAGTGCAGCCAATGTACATCTAGGGATAAATCAGACGCCACAATAACGGAGAACAAGCTGCTTTACAAGAAACATTGCCAATGGTGTGACGTTTTACCACTCGTCAATCATTTTATATCCTCCAGTAAGTGCTGAAGATTAGTGACATTGAGACCAAGAAACTGTCAGAAATGCCCCAACTGATTTGCTAATGGTATGGATTCAATTTATAACTGAGCTCAAAATACTTTTTCGTTGCCTTCAGCTTCAATCGGAGGAAGAAAATTATTATTTTTTGGCCGGAGATCTTAACGCTAGACGAATGGGGAAATAATCCCCCAAAATCTAGGGGCAACTAGTTATACTATTGGTGGGGTTAACATATGATTGAGTACAGACTTGAACTGTACAATACATCATTCCCTTCAGTCGGTTCATTCCTGGACTTGGCATTAATAGACAGTAGACTAGAACTGACTATCAAGGACTGGAACACATGGAACTGTTTGAGAGCGTTCGAGTACAATGGTAATCTATACGGACTTGCCGCCACAATACGGATTCCAATCGAGCTGGAGCAGTATGATCAAGTGTACTCATAGAACTACCATAGAGTACGGTGGACGTTCTTCTCCAAATCGATCCCCCGACTAACCGAAACTTAACAAACGAAGAAATCGATCGTAGTATACAGACGATGCAAGACGTTGTCAAACGAATTATGGAGCAGACTATCCCTCGGATATAATACTCCGACGAGTACCTAGTCGAAAAGTACAGAAGTCCAACAATCAATGCATTGTACGCACACAAACGTAGACTGTGTTGAAGAATTGGATTATTTTATCCAAACTTTGATGGTTGGGATCATAGGTGCATGAACCTAGATCTACCGATGGTGATTATACAAGTCGATTCTTGTATCGATTGTATGGAAAAGCAGAAACAGTCCTCCAAGCAGACTCACTTGAAGAGAAAAAAAGTCTTGCGTAACTGTTTATAAGCTTCTGGTCTTACTTTATTTTATTCCTCTTATTTATACTAACAAAAATTCAATAAATGCTTAGTCTACAATTCATACTTTTCAAACAATAAATGCTAAGTTGCAAAATGATAGTTCGCAACAATATTCAATAATGCTGAATCTACATTTCTTTAAAGCGACTGAACCTGAAGATATTCAATTCCAGGTGGCATTGAAATTTGTTTTATTTATTTTTTTTATGTGAACTCGTATGAAATGCATACGTAATCATATCACAATTATGAGATTTAACATTCTGCCCGGTTGAACAAATGGTTCAAAAAAAAAAAAGTTTCTCCTGTATTACAATGCATAATTCCTTCTGTTTAAGACTTCGACTACTTATTAATACTTATACTAAATCTATCCTCCTGAACTTCGGGTTGCTGTTGCTGTCTTCTTGGAATGTCGTTGGTAGCTGCTCGAGGCTTTGGGTTTGGGGTTGGTTGCTGGATTTGTCTACTCTTCCTTGCCTTGAGGTAACATTGAACAACCAAAAAGATGACAATTAAAACTGCTATTAACCCTCCAGCATGTCCCATGGTATGGTGAATTTCATGATGTTCCAGGCCAGTTGGTAGCTCATTGCGAAACCTTTCCAACTTCTGTTTCAATATTTCAATATCCGCGATATGACGCTGATAAAATTGTTGTGGATAACTTAGAGTTGTCTCTTGAACTGGAATTATGGTGTCAGTGAGGTTGCTTAGCGGGCTGTATGACAATCTTGTGGTCGAGGGATGTATATTATGTCCTCGGATGGTTACGAATTGCAGTTTCATTATACAATCCTTCTGTAGGCTTGCAATACCTGATCCTCGAATTGTAACATATGTTGTGTTCTGGCCGCATACAACATTTAAGGTGGTTTCTCGTAGTAAGGCGTAAATCCATTGATTTGGATTGTGAAGTTGAATCCAATGAGGACCATCACTAAATTCTTGTACTTGACATTTATCAAACTCAGGTAGATGATGAAAGAAGGAAATCTCACATGCACTGGCGGTTGAACCCTTGTGATGTAAAGGACCACCTGGCTTGCATAAATACTCCTCGCGAATAATTGACGAACAATCCTTCATAGCCCCTTCCGAAAGTGAATAGTACTGGTCACGATGTAGGTTTATAATTATGTATGGTGAGGATGGTTGTATGGCAGTGAAAGTTTCATTTATCAGCACTGGTACTGGTATTATGTGAAATATCTCGAAGTCTTCTGATGACACTAATGGTATTTTGATTTCAAAAATTGCGTGATTGGATAATATTCTTCCCCTTATAGTCATCAAGTTGTAAAGGGCTGTGACATCCAAGTAAGGTGTTGGCAGCTTTAATGATGATGGCAAATGCTCCTTTATGTAGCGCAGTTCTTGGCGCAACTGTGTTGACGGTATCAAAAGTGGGCTGATTTTTCCATGTTGACTGTGCGTTATGACATCTAATAGGGAACCTTGAATGCGTTGGGAATCAGATATGGTTGTGAGTGTTTGTATTGCTAGCGACATAAAACTTTGAGCTAACTTGTCTTGATATAGCTCCTTCGACCATACTGGTCCAAAAAAGTCTACTCCGGAGTTCACGAAGGGTCTGGCGGGCTGCACACGAGCCGCTGGCAAGTTTCCCATGATCTGCGTCATTAATTTAGGCCTTGCTATGGCACAGCGAATACATTTTTGAACCACCGAACGTGCCATAGTTTTTCCCTTGATGGGCCAGTATTTCTGTCGTACAGCTGCCAGCAATCCTTGAGGTCCAATGTGCAAATACCTTAGATGAATCTCTCGCATCAATGATTTGCTGAGTTCATGATTATATGGTAACACAATTGGGTGCTTGGCGTCGTAATCTAGATCGGCGGCTTCAAGTCGTCCTCCTACGCGAAGAATTCCTTCTCCATCCAAAAATGGCGATAAACTACTCAGTGGACTCTGAGTATTGACGTATTTTCCTTTGGATAGATGCTCTAGCTCCTCCTTGAAATTTTGATGTTGCATTTCCTTTATTATTACTTGAGTGGCATCGTCAAGTTCGTAAATGGTAAGATGGTTGGTGGCTCGTTGATCTTGATTATTTTTTTTGCAATTATTTATGAATCGTTTTACATAGGCAATAATCAGTTGTAAACGTCCGAAGGAATTATGATGATCTATCCTGGTTATGATACCTGGTGAAGTTTCGAGCGATACTGTTAGTGCAGATTTGGACCCTTTTCTTTCTATATATGTCTTGTTCTCTCCTAGTTTGCATGGCCAAGTCTTCTCTGGGCCATATAGATACAAAGGCCCATAAAACCACATAATTCAATTCCTTAGCTTTGAAGCCGATAGTCCTCTTGAAATTATGTCCGCCGTGTTCTGTTTTGTAGG
This sequence comes from Volucella bombylans, assembly GCA_949129095.1. Lineage (NCBI taxonomy): Eukaryota > Metazoa > Arthropoda > Insecta > Diptera > Syrphidae > Volucella > Volucella bombylans. The sequence continues at coordinate 93,495,751 of OX422142.1, forward strand.
CACATGCCGCCATTGCTGAGGAGTGGTCATGCTTCTGATTGCTCGTACTCGATTTGCTATGAAACGGTGATAGTTTGATGCTTCGGCATTTATCCAAGCCAACACGATTTCCGATTCGGTCCAGAAGTATGTCTCCAAATCTCCTAATTTGAGATCTCTTTTTACCCGATGAATCAGCTCTGTTGCCAATTTGGCTGCACATAGTTCTAGACGTGGTATAGCGGTCGCGTTGATAACCTCCTCATTTGCCCCTTTCTTAATAGGCGCTACTCTAGACTTTGAGCAAAGTAGCTGAACCATTATTGAATTGTCGCTGTGAGTTGATCTAATGTAGATGACAGTCCCAAAGGCCTTTCCTGACGCATCGGCAAATGCATGTATCTGAATTTTCTTTGGGATTTTTGTGGAAAATAGATGTCTGGGAATCCTTAATTCCCTTACCTTCTCTAAATCCTTTCGGAAATTGTTCCAAGTTGTATGAAGTTCCATCGGTAGTGCGGCATCCCAGTCAATTTTTAATTTCCATAGCCTTTGAATAAATAATTTTGCCGTGATTGTTATGGGATTGACGATGCCTAAAGGGTCGAAAATATGTGCAATTTCCGATAACACAGTTCTTTTTGTAATTCGCTTATTCACTTGTAATGATGAGTTGATCCGAAGTTCATCTGTCTGTGGATTCCAGATGAGGCCCAACGTTTTTAGTATTCGTGAATTCTTATCTTGCAGGTCGGATTGCAAGGCTTGATCGCTGGCTGGAATATCCCTTAGCAACTGCGGTGTATTACTGCACCATTTCCTAAGTTTGAATTGAGCTGCTGTAAGATATGAGTTAGTTGCCTTTGCATATCCAGGGCTTCCGACAAACTGTTTGAGCCGGACATGACATCGTCCATGTAGAAATCGTTTGCCAAAATTTGAGCTCCCAATGGATATTGACGTATATTTTTATTAGCCAGTTGTTTGAGGCAGCGTGTTGCCAAGTAAGGAGCGGATGTGGTACCGTAGGTTACCGTATTTAACTGGTAACACTTCAGAACTTGATCCTTTTCCTTCCGCCAGAAGATCATCTGGTATTTTCGGTCTTCTTCCCGCACATTTATTTGCCGATACATTTTTTCGATGTCGGCAGTGAACACAAAACGTGGTGTTCGAAAACGCAATAATAGCGAGAATATATCATCCTGGATTGTTGGGCCTGAGAGCAGTAAGTTGTTTAATGAAATATTCGACGAGGTTTTCATGGATGCATCAAATACAACTCTTAGTTTAGGCGTAGTGCTGTCTGGCTTGAGTACCCCATGATGAGGAAGGAAATAGTGAGGTGACCGTATGGTGCTTAAGTCTACCTCTGTCATGTGTCCTAATTGAAAATACGCCTCCATGAAGTTGACATACTGGATTTTCAGATGGTTGTCCTTGCTTAATTTTTTCTCTATAGCAAGGAATCGTCGTTCGGCTAATTCTCGTGAGTCACCCAATTCTGATGCTTGGCGTGCAAAAGGCAAGTGCACTACGAATCTTCCACTCTGCTGATCTCGCTGGAATGTCTTGTCAAAATGTCTTTCGCACTGTTGATCGGCTATTTCCTCTAATCGCCAGAATTTTTCAAGAATTTCGTTGAGTGGTTCATCTTCGGTGCATATCCCACATGTGGCTGTTGTTGCATCAGATCTCTCAACCCTACCAGAAATTATCCATCCGAGCAATGTATTTTGTAACCTTGGCAGTCCAATTGCAAGCTTTATTTGTCCGATCATCAGCAATTCGTGATAAAATTCCGCACCTAATAACAAGTCTATTTTGCCAGGTCGGTTGAACTCGGGATCTGCGAGGCTGATGTTTCCTGGGATTTTCCACGAGGAAACATTCAATGGCTGCGCAGGCTGAGGTGAAATAATTTCCTTAAGTACAAAGGCTTCAACCCTTGGTGAGTAATTGGTTGTATTCGATTGTATTCTGACATTTACTCGCTGGCTTGATTCTCGCCTTCCTTGCCCAACTCCTTCTATGATAAGAGAGTCATTTTTGGGTTTTAAATTTAGCGCCTTAACTAATCTTTGACTGATAAGATTGATCTGAGATCCGGAATCCAAGAGTGCTCGACAATCCAGTATTTGGTGATTAGGTCCTATTATTTTAACTCTTGCAGTTCCAAGTAAAACAAAGGTGCGCGGATGATTTTCCAATGATTCATTTTCTAATATCTCGCTCTCACGTGGTGGTAGGGTGGCTGCAGATGCCCCGACCTTGACTATGGTTGGATTCCCTTGTGTGCGAGTGCTGTTGGTCTCTAAATGTAGAAGCGTATTATGCCTCTTCTGGCATTTCGAAGAATTGCGAGACTTGCAGTTGTTTGCAAAATGCCCAGATTTTAAGCAATTGATACAGAGGTTGCCCTGTTTGACCAGATTCAATCGTTGGGTAGTTGGAAGATCTAGGAATTGCTGACACTTATAAAGCGGGTGGTTGCCCTTGCATGATGTACAATTCAACTGTTGAGATGTTACTGCTGATAAGGTCTTGCAGATTGATTTGGTTGTTCTATTATCTTCCAGTTTATCCTTAGCTCCCAACGCTTCTAGGGATTGGAAACGATTTTCCAAGAATTCCAAAAACTTCTTAAATGATGGAAGGTGTCGTGGATGGTCCAATGATTGTTCGTACAGTGTATGTGTATTTTTATCCAATTTTTTAAGGAAGAGATGAAGCAGGATTGGGTCCCATGAACTTGTATCTATCCGCAACCCCTGTAATCCCAGTACACATTTTTGTATGTTATCATGCAGGTTACGTATCGACTTAGCATTATAGGCTTGTGTATTCGGATGAGACAATAATTTCTGCAACCATGAGGAAACTAACAGTCGGGGATTGTCGTAACGTTCGCGTATTGTTTTCCAAGCTGCTGCGTAGTTGGCACCTGATACGGAAAGATGGCGTATCAATTTTTCTGCATCCCCAGTTAGGCTCGACTTGAGAAACCATATTTTTTGCACGTACGATAATACTTGATTATGGATCATTTCTGTGTAGAGATCCACAAACTGTTGCCATTTGAGGTAATTGCCATCGAATTTTGGCAACTCTACCTTAGGCATCTTCATAGTAGTTGGTTGAGTTCGCAACATCTGAGTTGAACCTTCCAAATGTTCATGAATCTCTAGCAATGTTGCCGTAACCCATCTCTGCATCTCGAAGTATTCCTGGATGTCTTCATATGTCAGCTCGTCTCTCAGACTTAGTTCTTCCCAATTCTGATCCACATTACGTATTTGGGTACGGTAGAATTGCTCTGATTAACCTGTTTCTCCTATGCTATTGAGCAACAAGGATTTTACTGAATCCATAATCCATTTATAATTTTGCTTCTGGTTGCTTATGGATTCGTTCTGGTTTCCTGTGGGAACTTGGATTGGAACTTCACCGGATTCGTTATGGCGCCTCGCTGGTTGTGGTTCCTCGATTATTGTCTTCATTGTCTTGTTTTTCCCCGTTTCGATCGATACGGCAACCCTTCCGACCCCTTCATCTTCTGGTAATTTGGACCTTGAGCTGGCTTCCTCCTCACTGCTTCTGCCTGAAGGTTCTAGGCGAAGGCAATTGGCTATGTCTCTTTTGAGCTCTTCTACAACCACTCGAACTTCTGTGTAGTAGTCCTTCTGGAAATATGGGTGATTCAAGTCTATCTCACAGGTTTCCCTTATGGTACTGTCGATTTTGTCAAACTCCTGCCATTATTCTTCCAGTTGAGTTGAGCGTTATTGAAGCTCCTGCCGGGAACTACGAGTTTTAGGTCTCCTTTCGTCCCCTTCCTTCTTATGTTCCTTCCATAACTTGACAATTGCACCTCCAAGACTCTCCTGTTGTTGGGTGTAGTCGTCAAGTTCCATGGTTCAAATGTTTCAAGCCTTGATTCCGTATGCAATGAAATCGTGTTTATTGATCTATCGTACTAGACTCGGTTCCAGTATATGCAAACAAAAATAATCAATATCGCTTTTTTTTAACGATATTAACGTCCTGTCACGGTCGCCAAATGTTGAAGAATTGAAGAATTATTTTATCCAAACTTTGATGGTTGGGATCATAGGTGCATGAACCTAGATCTACCGATGGTGATTATACAAGTCGATTCTTGTATCGATTGTATGGAAAAGCAGAAACAGTCCTCCAAGCAGATTCACTTGAAGAGAAAAAAGTCTTGTGTAACTGTTTATAAGCTTCTGGTCTTACTTTATTTTATTCCTCTTATTTATACTAACAAAAATTCAATAAATGCTTAGTCTACAATTCATACTTTTCAAACAATAAATGCTAAGTTGCAAAATGATAGTTCGCAACAATATTCAATAATGCTGAATCTACATTTCTTTAAAGCGAATGAACCTGAAGATATTCAATTCCAGGTGGCATTGACATTTGTTTTATTTATTTTTTTTATGTGAACTCGTATGATATGCATACGTAATCATATCACAATTATGAGATTCAACAGACTGCTCTCTAGGCTTAACCAGCTGTACAAACACTTGTAAACGACTCTTAAATAAGAACACTAAAGTCACTGATCAAAAACATAAAACAATTAATTAAAGAACATTAAAGTCTGTAAGTCTGTACTGAGTCGCAATAAGATTCGGTCTATAAAATCCAGTAGTCCGCATATGTTCCCGCATATAAATCAATTATTCAGGCGGAAAGATCACAATGACATCCAGTGTGTTCTAATTCAACAAACGACAGAAAACAGACCGACACTACTGACTGTTGGCATAAGCCTAGATAATGCCAACTCAGGTGACGGTCTTTTCGTGGTCGAAGGCTTATAGGAGAAAGTGGATTTGCCGGGAGCCTTTTTCGAGGCCGTGTATACGGTGAACAGTCCGGTTCACCGTAATCACAACATTGACAATAGGCCAATCACTATTATCTGCGCAACAAACTTCAAAATTTGAGACCCGAGAATCACGTTTTCACCGTATTCAGTGAAGAAAACGCAGCAAATGTTATCATCGCTAATTAACGAGCTTCCTCGCATTTGTTCGTAAAGATGAACCCTTGTCTCTTTGAGTCTCGGAAAAACAAAAAGTCATCAGGAGTAGATTCCAGATATTCCAAACGTCATACTCGTATTAAGACACCTGCCCTTGGATTAGTGTATATATTTGCAATGCTATTTAATAATGCGCTGTATAATGCATATTATTCGACGTATTGGAAAATATGTAGTTCCAATCCCGAAAAGGGATAAATTTAGAACTAACCCTACTAATCTTCGGTCAATTAGTTTGCTTCCGAATATTAGCAAGGTATTCAAGAAAGTGGTCAAAAGAACGATGTTAAATCTGTTCTCCGACATACAATGGAATAAATGCAAGAACCAGTGTATGTAACATGCCTATAGGAAAGAAGTTCGTTGCCAAATGTGGCAATGTCATTTCGAGCAAGGTCTTTGATATTAAAAACGGCTTACAACAGGGGGCTGTGATTCCTCCGATATTGTTTAACATTTACGCAAGTGATCTTGAGCAGTATATTCCCACACTAACGCCATAGCGAAGTCATCAACACTCTTCTGCATATTTACGATGGGGCTAGTCTGAATAGGATTGACAATTTCCTGATTAAAGTGATTCGAAGACACATTGCTAGGGCATAATAGCCTGATCTTTGTGGCTTTTTACACCAATGAAATGTACCACGAGAGCTCACTTCTATCGGGCTTTATCCCGCCAGAGGCATTTCTCGATATCGATGCTCTGCTGAAGGGTTAGTACATAGCAGGGATGGTATCCTGGTAATATACCACCGCCACCGAGGTGCGAGGCACAAGCGGCTCATGTACGACGCGTATGTTGCCAATACTCAGCAGCTCCTCCCTCCGTTTTAGTCACACGATTGCGGACTGGGATTGGATCGATGCCGAGAAACAGTACAATGAATTCTGGTGACTTCAAGAAGGTGAGAGGTTGGCTCGCTCTCTTAGGTCGGTACGTTACTAAGGTAACACTCCTCCTAATTGTAAAGTTGAAAGTTAGATTAAGGATTAGGGTGATCTGCATTGAAAGGCCGCGTTCGTTAACATGAGGTGGCGCCTCTGAGAAGTGACTTATGCTCTATTTTTTTTTTTTTCTTTTTTTTTAAAGAACTTAACACTCAAGTGGGTATTAATACACTTAAAATGCCTGAGCACGTGTTAAGTTTTTAGGAAAATATGACAGAGAGAGAAAGAAAGATTTTTGGGCTCAGTGGTTATTTCGCTCCATGGGTGGCATCCAACATTTAATGGGGAGACTAAATTATTAGTGTAATTGGACTTGTTGTTGTATTAGAGGCAACCATTTGTCTTACGTGAATTAATTTGCCTGAAAAGAAGAATGTCTTTCGGACGAGGCTGAGATTCGAACACCGAACCTTATGCTCCATGGCATTGGTTAAATCTCGGTGGTGAGTGTGCACGATGCTGACGAATGTTAGGCGCCTGAAATCGCAATTAATATGGTGACCGTCCGGTGCGAGAGGCTACGAGTATTCACCACCCCTATTATATTGGGTTATACCACATGAAATGTGGTTTTATAGCAAAGATTTAAAAGCAAATATTATTTTTCCGTAAATTTTTATTCAATCAAAATAGGATCCTTTGGTATCTATGATATTCTTCCAACGTGATACAGGGTCAAATATTCGTTTCTCGTAGAAGTGCTGACTTTTTGAGGCAATGAAATATCCAAAGGCTTTTATGACCTCTGCTCGGTTCCGGAAGATCTTCTGCCGACAAAATGAATCCAGATTGCGGAAAAGATGGTAATCCGTTGGGGAAATATTAGGAGAGTACGGTGGATGCGGAAGAATTTCAAATCCTAACTGCAACAGTTTTTAGAACGTTAGTTGTGAGGTATGGGGTCTAGCATTGTCATGCAAAAGGATCGGATTGTGCCTATTGACCAATGCAGGTTGCTTTTCAGCCAGTTTGACATGCAATATGTCGATTTCCTCACAATACCGTTTCTCCTGGTTGAAGAAATGAAAGGTGGATTGGTCCTTTCGATGTCCACCAAATTGTCATCATAAATATTTTTGGGTGAAGATCGGGCTTGGGGGTGTCTTTTGGTTTTTTATCTGCATCCAACCACTGCCCAGATATTTTACGATTATCATACAGTATCCAATTTTCATCGCAGGTGACTATTCGGTGCAAAAACGGTTCAGTTTGGTTTCTTAATGTAAGCGATGAGCAGATTTCCAAGCGCCGTAGTTTTTGGGATTCGTTCAGTTCATGGAGTTTCCTACCTTTCCTATGACAGAACGGTTTCGACTTATTGTCCCAACGTTTCCGGCTTCCCACGTGGTTCATTTTCGAGGCTTAAATCTCTCGAGCGGAACTTTCCAAACCAACGTCGTATAGTGCGTTCGTTTATCGCTACATCCACAAATGCATCATTAATGTCTTTTATTGCCAATGATGCATTATGTCCCATTTCAAATTCGTAAAGGAAGAGGGTTCGAATTTGAACTGCCGAAAGCATGGTAAATAATTCCTAGAAAAAAAATAAAAATAAAGGTACTTGTAACGAACCTTAAAATTCTCACACTGCAAGCATACGAACCACTTTATTTTATACAGAACCAAAGCTAGTGTGCATTGTTCCCGCGAATGCTTTCTGTGCTGATTACGCATCATTCCCATGGGAACATTATTTGTGAGTTTTAAGCTTACGATGATATTATAATATAATTTTATTTAATAAATATAAAGGATGGGATATCTTTGGACGATATCCTGGATGGTTGGCCTCTCTTTTGTTTGTTATCGTGAGCACAGGTGGTGTTGGCATCAAGTTAACGGGGAGTGTTCTAGGTCTCCTATTGCATCCTATTACTGTTAATACCAAGAACGCTACTGCGAGGATTGTGTATGTTGTTATTTGGTGTACGTCTTTCTCTATGTGAATCTTGGTAAGATGTTGCGTATTTCTTATATGTAACTCTTTCATCAATGCTAAGGAAAGAACTTCTTCAACAACTAATGCTTCAGGCGTTGGGTGAAATGGCCTGAATATTGATGATTTTTTGTGCGACGTACCATTGATCTTGATTATTACGGTTCGTTTTAAAATTTGACGACATAGTTTCCTCTTAGTCTTTGCTTTTGCGTTTTGTTGTTAGCTTCTATCGTACCATTGATTTGGTTGAGGATGACAGGTCCTGACGATATTTCTTCCACTTGAGGAATGTGTTGGCTGTTTGTTGCATTGCGTGATGCATTTCTATTTTCTGTTAAACCTACTATACAATCATTATTACTTAAAGCTAATAGATTCGAACGTTTACAAAGTAAAATTTCTTCGATTTTCTTACAACTAGTTAATATTCCATACATATTTTTATTTTCGTTTAATATACATATTCCTATTTGGTATTTTGTTTATTAAGCCATTGTTTCTATTTATTGGGATTAAAATTAGTTCTTCATAAATTTCCTTTTTTGTTTTCGGAACGCTTATTATACGAGTATAGAGTGATTTATTAAAATTAGAGGCGACTTTTACGTCTGCAGACTTAAGTGCTTGCTCTACATTTGAATATGGCAAGACATCTTTATTAATCTCTCTTATAATTACATTTAGTTCGTTTACCTAGTTATGCAATTGCATATAGGATATTGATTTGTTCTTCCTTTATTAATTTAATTTTAAATAATAATATAATATGTAGCGTCAGCCTTTTAGCAAAAAAAAAAAAAATTAATATGTTTCATTTTGATGTTCTGTTTGTTTCCTTCACTGTACCAAATCCAGTCAATTACCCCTTTTCAAAAAAACAGACCTTTTCCCCTCCCAATCTATTAATTGGACCTACTAATCTCTCTTTCGCAACTCACAGCAAAACCTGGCTCTGTCAAACGTCCCTCTATTTTCGAATTCCCTCATTCCACTTTCTTCGTAGGCACACTCTCTCCCCGTGTTCTTGTTCCCATGGTGAATATGTCCCTTTTGTCGTAGAGAGCATTGTGTTTAGTCAGTTTAAATTCAGGAGGAAGAGGTGGAAAGCTTCGCTAAGGAGATAGATCGTGTGGGAGGCAGGTTATTATAGGTATAAGTTTAGGCATGAACCCACAGTTGAGTGGCAGAGATTAGAGTGGGGAATAGAAATAGAAATTGAATAGAAAGAAGCAAAGAAATGGGACATTTTTTTTTTTTGACTTAGAGAACGAGACCAATTATATAGGTCAATGGCCTTTACGGGTTTTGATCAGCTGATGGTGTCAGCCGATGAGATGTTTTTTTTGTGTCTCTGGGGACATAGCGACAAGGTCGTGTTGGGTGGGATTTTTTTTTCCCCCTTTTGGGAGTTAAAAAAAGTCGAGACAGTCGGTGTCTGGAAGTTAAAGCAACAAGGTTGCGAATATTCGAGTTTCGCTCGTTCTGTTTTTAATCTGTCAAATCGTATCGCGAAAAAAAAAAAAAAAAAAAAAAAAAAACGCAGTTTGGACTACGGCACGTACAGAGATACGTAACCGATTCTTTTTGCGATATCCACCGGGTGTCCGCGTTCTTTGTTTTTTTTTAAATAAAAGAAAAAAAAAAAACAAAAAAAAAAGGGTTTGCCGCCGAAAAATTCTTACGGGCAAAACAAAGAACAACAAAAAAAAAACCCAAAGTGCCGCGGTGCAGAAAAAAAAATAAAAAAATTGAACTACCCCTATCCACCCCCCCATTACACCTACGCTGTGTCATATATTTTGTTACCGGTGATATAAGGACAACCCACAAATAAGCTGGTGGGCGAAAAGTCCTTGCTGGTGTTGTGCAAAGAAAAAAAAAATTAAAAAAATAAAATCGTGCGAGGTGCGAAATACGAGTTCTCCATACATACGTACCTGCAAAGCTACATCGCCTGCAAGAGGTGCTCCGCGGGACAACCTCAACAACTCCAACCACAACAACAACAGAAAAAAAAAAATATAAAAGTGAATAAAGCAAAAAAAATACGCAATTGATAAGTGACAAAAAAAAATATTATTATTAAAAAAAAACAAAGTACATTTATATGTACATTGTACATATACATATGCATATATATATATATATAAATAATAGTAATAATAACTAAATAAATGGAAAGATTTTGTATATAGTGAATAGGTTAAGTTCTGATCTTTTTTTTTTGAATTCATTGTGTAGAGTAAGAATAGGGTGTTAGATTTAAGTTTTTTTTTTTCTTTTCCTTTTTTTTTTGAATTTTATTTTTTTTATTTATGTGCGCGCAAACAAAAAAAAAGAAATTTTTATTTTTCACATAAGCGATTCTTCGAAGTGCTGGCGCCAGAACTACGGGGGATCCATGTCTAACCGGTAAGTCCTATGCATACACGAGTATATACGTTTTGTGGCCAGAAGTAGCCTTATAGTAGTAAAAAAAAAAAAAAAAGATAATAATAATAAAAACAAAAAAAATAAAATTCAAAAGACTCTTTTGTAAATTTTTTTTTTAATAAATCGATCATTGTACTATAGATATTAAGTTTCCTTTTTTTGTGAATTTAGCTTTTTTTAATAAACCTGATATTGTCATGAGTTGAATTAGTCTTTTTTATTGTGATAATGGAGTAGGTCTAGAGCAAGTGGTGTGTGGATGGGCGGACCGACCGTCCTTCGATGGGACGACTGTGACGAAACATGACGCACAAACGATGACGACATGACAGGAAATGACGTGACTGACTTCCGCTGACTTTTTTTTTCAGGTGGCGACTGGGAGGAATTTCTTTAGGGGCTACCATTCACAGATCTGGCCAGAATGGTAGCAATTGGTCGCATCCAAGTGCGATACGGGTGGGTTGGCCATCCTCAGCCAACAACACCTGGCTTATTTCAGGTCGTAACGAGCTGTCATCGCTGTGTAATACTGGGACACGTTATTCGGTGTAGGGTACGTAGGGTTAAGTTAGTTTTAGGTTTAGTTATTATTCGTTAAAGTTAAGTTCGGTATTTAGGGTTTAGGTTAGTGTAGGATTAGTTAGTTCTAAGCGCGAAAGTCCCGGTCTTGCACAGTGGTGATGGCACACAGAAGTGATCTTGCTTTCTCATTTCCTCTTTTTTCTATCATCTTTCTCTCTTCCTATCTTTTGAGTCCGTCCGTGAAATAACGTAGCTTTCTCCAGGCTATCCTTGTTTTCCTTTTTTTTTAATTCGGCACGAAAACATAAAAGGGTGTCGTTGGTTGGCCTCCGTGGCCAACTGACTCCTTACAATGGCGCCCAACGTATACGGCTAGTCCGCTAGTTTTTTTCTTTTTCAAAATTTTTTCTTTCCTATCTATCTTTTATTTCTCCAAGATCACATTCTGATTATGCTTTTGGTTTCTAAGCAGATCAACGGTGGCTGTCCGGTCTCCAGGCGAGAAGCCAAGGGACTTTGTGAGGTAACCGGAAGTCTGTAAAGGATCCAAAAGCGGACTAGAAATGAGAGGTCGATAAGCTGACTGCTGTCCGATACAGTTAGCCTTAGGGTGACTTATCGTGAGGCGTGGGCTTGAGATCACGAACTTCTAGTCGTGTTGAAGTATAACCTGGACATTCTCTGCCAGCCTGGGATATGGTTCAGCCATATACCCAGTGTGGAGGGAAGATAAGGGTCATGCTTCAGCACTCGTTACGACACTGAAATACCAGTCACCACGCCACTATACGTGACACAACTTTACGTTACGTACTATACATTGACCGACTTTAGTACCCATCGAGAGTGACTGGAAAATCGGTTCCCAAATTCCACACACCAACGCGGTTTATAAAATTCAATCTAACACCAACAGTCATTTAAAAAAATTCTTTCCTTTCAAAATTATTTATATATATATTTTTTTTATTAGCCTTTTTTATTAGCTTATTATATATATTTCCTGTTTTTAATTCCTATTAGATATCTTTTTTTTACATATTTTGAATTTTTTTTAGCATTTTTAAAATTTTTTTTTTTTTTTGAATTATAACACATCCTTTTTTTTTACTCATAAGATTAACTCCAATACATACATATACATATACATTGTCTCAGAATATACTTTTTTTTTTAAAAAAAAAAAGGAAAAGGTAAGACCTTGTGTATTTTTGCGTTATGAATAACGAGACAGGGGCAGTCCCTAGGGACACTTCTTCGGGCGATGTAGTTTCGGTTTTGAGGATGAGCGGAGAGCTCCAAGGGACAGCTCAGATAGCAGCCTTCTAGGAGTCGCAACACAATCTCCATGGAGGAACGATGTGTTTAGGATGGGTAAGCACCGACACACGCGGCCCAAAGCAAATGCCGAACCCGGAGCGGATGTCCTGGACCTCACGACGATCTCGCACGACTTTCTGCGATTTAGTCCAGATCGTCAAAACACAAATGAAGCCGCAGAACCAACAACCCACAAAGCGGTTCCCGTGCTAACAGGGATTCCGGAAATTTCCGGAGAAGAATCTGGCTCTCATTCCTCGGAAGATGACAACTTCGAGCATCGACAAACACGAGCATCGACAAGCAAGCGAGTGCCGATGAAACGCCAAGACGCCTACGAAACTTATACTGGACAGTACGAACCATACGACGAACATAGCGAGAGACGACCAGGAGGGAGGCGCAGAACAGTGTACGAAGACGAGGACTACAACATACGTAGACAGAAACAACCAGAGGACAGCCAAAGGACATACAGACCACAAGACGCCTACCCTAGGAAGATGGAAAGAAAAGACGACAACGTAATGTCGAAGCTCGACGACAGGATGACCGCAATGATGGCAACGTTCGAAAAGAGCATTGCCATCATGAGCGAAAAGATAAGCTGTCTCGAGCTTTCAGTTGCCTCATCTTCCAAGGGTAACATGACGACGACTAACAGACGCCTAAACAATACTAGGGATCGACAAGACGCACCCGAATCGCCTCCATACCACAACAGGACTTACACCCACAGTGAACGACGAAATGCTCGAATGCCAGAGATGAACAGGGCCCAGGACATTCCAGGAGACTGCTACCGCGACGATTCCCGAAGGATGAGCACTAGCATCCATAAGTGGGGGATCAAATTCGACGGCACGTCCAAAACGATGCCGGTAGAGAGTTTCATATTCCGAATTGAAACTCTGAAGCGGAAGAATGGGGTGTCTTCTGACCAGTTGCTAGCCCAGTTCCATCACTTAGTTTCAGGCCCGGCTGAAAGATGGTACTGGGAATATTTAGAAGAAATCGGGGGAGATGAACAGCTCAGCTTCCATGACCTTAAAGCTGAGCTGACTAAACAATTTAGAGACGGACGACGGGACCACGAAATTCTTAGGTCCATCATGGATAGGAAACAGTTGCCTCATGAGACATTCGACGACTTTTACGCCGACATACGGTCGATGACAATCCATATGACCAACCGACCGCACGAACTGGACCTGGTAGACATACTGCGACACAACATTAAAGACCGTGTCGCTACACTCATCTTCGGGTGCTCCATACGGAGTATACAAGACCTGCGCGATGAGTGTAGAAGAGCAGAGAAATACTTAACAACTAGGGACCAACGATACAAACGTCACGTGACGGAGATCGACGAACTACATACTCATAGACGAGCAACTTTACACGAACCTCCGCAAGATTTTTCGGACAATGACGACTTTGAGGTAGCGGCTCTACAAAATCAACGGACAAGTAGACCCAACAACTACACTAAACCTGACCGACCAACAAAAGAAAGAACGAACGTCTACAAAACTGAGCCGACGATAAATTTGACGAATCCACAGGCTTGTCCTTCCGGATTCCATATGTTGACTTGCTTCAGTTGTGGGCAAGGGAACATTAATTTCCACTGTACTAAGTGTCAGGGAAACCTGAAGATCGGCAGGAATGCCGGGGGTCATCCGTCGAAACCGACCACAACCCCGGCGAACCTCGACAAACCCAGCCAGTAAGCATCCTGCAGCGTGACCCAACGACACCTACAGTACAAACGTGTTCCGATCCTCCTCAACGGAAGACCCTCCACCAACGGATAGTGGAATACAACGAAGCAAGGAAGCGGATTTTCGGAGAAGAAGTGACAGTGCCTGTGGAGAATACTAGAAAATATAAAAAAATACATAGGCTAAGGGAGAAATGTGCAATGAAAAGACGACGACTAAAGAGAATACTCGAAACTGTGATAACAACACGACATGACAACAGACCGTTCGCCCAAGTGAATATCGCGGGAGAGGATGTCCTCGGTCTGCTAGACAGTGGTGCATCCATAACCTGCTTGGGAAAAGGGGCGCTAGACTTTTTGAAGAGACATAACATTACCCTGACAAACATGACGACCGATATACGGACAGCTGATGGCAACCATCAGAAAATACTTGGACGGTTTACTTCTCCTGTCTCATGGCATGGCAAAACGAGGGACCTAGAAATATTCGTGGTCCCGAATTTACAACAATCATTATATTTAGGGGTAGACTTTTGGAAGAGCTTCGCGGTCGCTCCTAACATTATATCGGGACTAGACTTGCCATCGCCGACCGGAAACGATTCCCCAATCCAAGCGCTCACCCAATCACAAACCGAGCAGTTGGAGAGGGTGAAACAACTTTTTCCGTCGTTCGCAATCCTGGGGTTAGGCAAGACGAAGCTTCTAGAGCATGTGATTGAGGTAGACGACCACCAAGCTCCTATCAAACAACGACATTACCCCATTTCGCCAGCGATACAAAAACTCTTATATGACGAGCTGGATCGAATGGTTGAACTAGGGGTAATTGAAGAAAGCAGTAGTGCTTGGAGTTCACCGGTAGTCTTGGTGAGAAAACCGGGGAAGAATCGCCTATGCCTAGATTCACGAAAGGTCAACGCCGTGACAAAAAAATATGCCTACCCTCTTCCCCACATCGACGGTTTACTAAGCCGCCTCCAAGATACCAGGTACATCTCCGGTATTGATTTAAAAGATGCATTTTGGCAGATTCCTCTGGAGGCCAAATCAAGGGAGAAGACAGCTTTCACAGTCCCTGGTCGGCCACTTTACCAGTTCACGGTCATGCCGTTTGGACTGTGTAATGCTGCCCAGAGAATGTGTCAGCTAATGGACAAAGTCATTCCCCATCGGTTGAAGGACAATGTCTTTGTCTACCTCGATGATCTCTTGGTTTGTTCTCCAGATTTTGAATCTCATGCCAAACTACTATCCGAGGTGGCCAGGTGTTTGAGGGAAGCAGGATTGACGATCAACGTCGAAAAAAGCAAATTTTGCTATCGCGAAATAAAGTATCTGGGATACATAGTTGGCGATGGCAGTCTTAAGACAGACCCGGACAAGGTGTCGGCGGTAGAGAAATTTCCGGTACCGAAGACTCCTAAGCAACTCCGTCGGTTTCTAGGAATGACAGGGTGGTATAGGCGGTTTATTCCAAACTTCTCCGGACTATCCGCGCCTATGACGGACTGCCTTAAGAAAGGACATACTTTTACTTTGACGGAAGACGCGCTGAACGCGTTCAACAAGCTTAAGGCGACTTTGGTGTCCGCACCCATACTCTCAAATCCGGACTTTAAGAGACGCTTCTACATACAGTGCGACGCTTCGACGACTGGAGTGGGTAGTGTGCTGTTCCAGGTGGACGCAGAGAAAAACGAACGACCGATAGCATTCATGTCTCAGAAGCTAAATTCTGCGCAACGGAATTATAGCGTCACAGAGCTTGAATGCTATGCGGCCGTCTTGTCAGTGAAGAAGTTTAGAGCCTATGTTGAGGGCTTACCCTTTACTATTATAACCGATCACGCTAGCCTGAAGTGGTTGATGACACAGAAGGATCTGTCTGGTCGCTTGGCCAGGTGGAGCCTGAAACTTCAGGGCTTCGACTTCGAGATCGAGCATAGAAAGGGTACCCTAAACGTAGTGCCCGATACTCTCTCACGCGCCCACATGGAAGAGATCAGTACCCAATCCGACATTCTGCAGGTTGATCTCAACTCCCCATATTTTTCGTCAGAGGAATATGAGGAGTTGAAGAAAATCATAACAGAAAACCAGGACCGACTTCCCGACACATGCGTCTCAGACGGATTTGTGTATAAGCGAACTGACATACGAACAGGAGACCCGGTACAGGACGACTTATCCTGGAAACTCTGGATTCCGAGAGAGTTGCGTGAGAGCTTGGTGGCTGCAGCACATGTTGCACCGGCCGCTGGGCATGGCGGGATTCACAAGACTCTTGCTCGCCTGAGGCAGATGTACTTCTGGCCAGGTATGGTATCTGATGTCCAGAATCTCGTCAAGTCTTGCGAGGTCTGCAAGTGCTGCAAGCCACTCAATACGGTATCTAGACCGCCGATGGGACAACAAGTCGTTACGGAGCGGCCCTTCCAAAGGCTATATATTGATTTTCTTGGACCCTATCCGCGAACTAAGAACGGGAATACCCATATTTTTATCGTGTTGGACCATTTCTCTAAGTTTGTGTTTTTGAAACCAGTAAGGAAGGCAACAGCAGTAGAGGTAGTTAAATATTTAGAGGAAGGTGTATTTCATATGTTTGGTGTGCCCGAGTATGTGCATTCGGATAACGGCAAACAATTCGTCTCCGAGTTTTTTGCCAGTTTCCTAGGAAAATATGGCGTCAGGCATGTTCGAACCGCGCTCTACTCTCCTCAAGCTAATGCGTCAGAGAGGGTCAACCGGTCTGTACTGGCCAAAATACGGTCATACATAAAGGATGACCAGAAGAACTGGGACCTCCATGTGAGCGACGCGGCATTTTCTT
The DNA here is from genome assembly GCA_949129095.1 of Volucella bombylans. Taxonomy (NCBI): domain Eukaryota; kingdom Metazoa; phylum Arthropoda; class Insecta; order Diptera; family Syrphidae; genus Volucella; species Volucella bombylans. The sequence continues at coordinate 93,512,546 of OX422142.1, forward strand.
TGAGGAGCGTGGTGCACGATTCGACCGGGTTTGAGCCGTATTATGCCATTTTCGGGACACATATGATTCAACATGCCAAATCATATGAAATACTAAGGAAACTAGACGTAGTGAAATATCTGAGCACTGAAGTATTAGAAAAGAATGACAAATTAGAGCTTATACGAAGGAAAATCTTTGACAATCTAAGGCTAGCACATGACAAGGCGACGCGATCGTATAATACTAGGAGTAAGGATATAAAATATAAGGTAGGACAAATAGTATATAGACGCAACTTTAAGCAAAGTAGTTTAGCTGATAGTTACAATGCCAAATTAGGACCCAAATTTCTAAAATCAGTGATACTTAGGGTGATAGGCAATTCCCTCTATGAAGTTGGTACCCAAAATGGAGAGTGCGTGGGCATTTTCCACGCAAAAGATCTCCATTCCTAGCTTCATAAAGGGAACCTTATAAACTTGACGCACTCTACCTGCTGTTGCTGGATGTTTTTGATTTATTTGTTTATTTATTTATTTATATATTTTATACTCATATTTATTCTATTTATTTATTTATTTTATACATATTTTTATTTTGTTTATTTATTTATTTTATTTGTTTATTGATTTTACTTATTTATATTTTATTTATTTATATTTTTATTTATATATATAGACTTATTTATTTATTTATCTTTTATTCTAGTCATTTACATTACCTTATTTATTTTATTTTATTTATTTATTTATAGTAGGTTAGGAATTAAGCTGTGATATTAGTATAAGTTAGATAGGTAAGAGAGGTAATCTGTGATAAACATATATTGTGATCTTCGTAGGTATAGGTTTGAAATGAAAAGGAGTATCTCAGGGAGTGGGCCCTTGCACCACGTATCTAAGGAATAGGCACGCTCGTCTGAACAGTTCTTGTAAAAGGCCTCCTTGGTTTATTTTTACGAATTCAGAATGTTCACGACCACTCACACTCTGCTTTCGAGCCTGTAGCGTCAGCCTTTTAGCAAAAACAAAAAAAATTAATATGTTTCATTTTGATGTTCTGTTTGTTTCCTTCACTGTACCAAATCCAGTCAATTACCCCTTTTCAAAAAAACAGACCTTTTCCCCTCCCAATCTATTAATTGGACCTACTAATCTCTCTTTCGCAACTCACAGCAAAACCTGGCTCTGTCAAACGTCCCTCTATTTTCGAATTCCCTCATTCCACTTTCTTCGTAGGCACACTCTCTCCCCGTGTTCTTGTTCCCATGGTGAATATGTCCCTTTTGTCGTAGAGAGCATTGTGTTTAGTCAGTTTAAATTCAGGAGGAAGAGGTGGAAAGCTTCGCTAAGGAGATAGATCGTGTGGGAGGCAGGTTATTATAGGTATAAGTTTAGGCATGAACCCACAGTTGAGTGGCAGAGATTAGAGTGGGGAATAGAAATAGAAATTGAATAGAAAGAAGCAAAGAAATGGGACATTTTTTTTTTTGACTTAGAGAACGAGACCAATTATATAGGTCAATGGCCTTTACGGGTTTTGATCAGCTGATGGTGTCAGCCGATGAGATGTTTTTTTTGTGTCTCTGGGGACATAGCGACAAGGTCGTGTTGGGTGGGATTTTTTTTTTCCCCCTTTTGGGAGTTAAAAAAAGTCGAGACAGTCGGTGTCTGGAAGTTAAAGCAACAAGGTTGCGAATATTCGAGTTTCGCTCGTTCTGTTTTTAATCTGTCAAATCGTATCGCGAAAAAAAAAAAAAAAAAAAAAAAAAAAACGCAGTTTGGACTACGGCACGTACAGAGATACGTAACCGATTCTTTTTGCGATATCCACCGGGTGTCCGCGTTCTTTGTTTTTTTTTAAATAAAAGAAAAAAAAAAAACAAAAAAAAAAAGGTTTGCCGCCGAAAAATTCTTACGGGCAAAACAAAGAACAACAAAAAAAAAACCCAAAGTGCCGCGGTGCAGAAAAAAAAATAAAAAAATTGAACTACCCCTATCCACCCCCCCATTACACCTACGCTGTGTCATATATTTTGTTACCGGTGATATAAGGACAACCCACAAATAAGCTGGTGGGCGAAAAGTCCTTGCTGGTGTTGTGCAAAGAAAAAAAAAATTAAAAAAATAAAATCGTGCGAGGTGCGAAATACGAGTTCTCCATACATACGTACCTGCAAAGCTACATCGCCTGCAAGAGGTGCTCCGCGGGACAACCTCAACAACTCCAACCACAACAACAACAGAAAAAAAAAAATATAAAAGTGAATAAAGCAAAAAAAATACGCAATTGATAAGTGACAAAAAAAAATATTATTATTAAAAAAAAACAAAGTACATTTATATGTACATTGTACATATACATATGCATATATATATATATATAAATAATAGTAATAATAACTAAATAAATGGAAAGATTTTGTATATAGTGAATAGGTTAAGTTCTGATCTTTTTTTTTTGAATTCATTGTGTAGAGTAAGAATAGGGTGTTAGATTTAAGTTTTTTTTTTTCTTTTCCTTTTTTTTTTGAATTTTATTTTTTTTATTTATGTGCGCGCAAACAAAAAAAAAGAAATTTTTATTTTTCACATAAGCGATTCTTCGAAGTGCTGGCGCCAGAACTACGGGGGATCCATGTCTAACCGGTAAGTCCTATGCATACACGAGTATATACGTTTTGTGGCCAGAAGTAGCCTTATAGTAGTAAAAAAAAAAAAAAAAGATAATAATAATAAAAACAAAAAAAATAAAATTCAAAAGACTCTTTTGTAAATTTTTTTTTTAATAAATCGATCATTGTACTATAGATATTAAGTTTCCTTTTTTTGTGAATTTAGCTTTTTTTAATAAACCTGATATTGTCATGAGTTGAATTAGTCTTTTTTATTGTGATAATGGAGTAGGTCTAGAGCAAGTGGTGTGTGGATGGGCGGACCGACCGTCCTTCGATGGGACGACTGTGACGAAACATGACGCACAAACGATGACGACATGACAGGAAATGACGTGACTGACTTCCGCTGACTTTTTTTTTCAGGTGGCGACTGGGAGGAATTTCTTTAGGGGCTACCATTCACAGATCTGGCCAGAATGGTAGCAATTGGTCGCATCCAAGTGCGATACGGGTGGGTTGGCCATCCTCAGCCAACAACACCTGGCTTATTTCAGGTCGTAACGAGCTGTCATCGCTGTGTAATACTGGGACACGTTATTCGGTGTAGGGTACGTAGGGTTAAGTTAGTTTTAGGTTTAGTTATTATTCGTTAAAGTTAAGTTCGGTATTTAGGGTTTAGGTTAGTGTAGGATTAGTTAGTTCTAAGCGCGAAAGTCCCGGTCTTGCACAGTGGTGATGGCACACAGAAGTGATCTTGCTTTCTCATTTCCTCTTTTTTCTATCATCTTTCTCTCTTCCTATCTTTTGAGTCCGTCCGTGAAATAACGTAGCTTTCTCCAGGCTATCCTTGTTTTCCTTTTTTTTTACAATTCGGCACGAAACAAAAAGGTAAGTTGAGTTGCGATGTACGGGGTAGTGGCAAGAACCAACCCAATCCGACGAGCTAGAGCCGAGCAACCGCGAGCGTGCCACTGCCAACTACTCCTGCATCATGGATGCCTCCGTGGCCAACTGACTCCTTACAAATAGTAAACGGATATTCTATAGTACTAAGTCTTTATAGTGTATTTATAATTTCGTTAATTACATTAGTGAGTGTGTTTATTCTTTTTATATATTCCTCATTAATTGCAATTTAGTCGTTATTGTTTTCGATTATATTATTCATTTTATTTCTAAAGACGATAAAGTCTTCGTGGTCGGGTGTTCCCGCTATCCACTTCCAACCTGTTCAAATAAAATCTAAGGATCTTTCTGTTCTACTAATTTTTAAATTTTGAATAATGTAAAGACAGCCGTTCTAGATCATGGTGGATAATAAGAAAATATGGATTGGTTTTGGGGACTTGCTTTAGGATGGACTGTGCTTGCAAAATAAAGTTTTCGTATGGAGTTATTTTTATGGTGTGTATAAACTCAATGTTGCCTTCTGCAATCTTGGCCGTTCCGCTGTTAAGGATGATGATCGGGGAGTTGGAGTAATCGAGAATGTTAACATATCTTTTGCATAACCTGTGGGATATAGAAAAAGGAAAAGTGAGGATGGGTTTTGGGTTAATTTTTTATGTTTGATTTGTGTACTATTTTGTTTGGCTCAGTTAACACGGTTGTGGATTTATTATCTTTAACCTTCTCTTTTTTATAACTTGGCAATAATTTACAACCTAGTCTTTTATTTACCTTTATGTAAATGGTATCCCCCGGGGAGTAATCTTTCATGGTTGGTCTTTTTTTGTTTTGCTTACAATTTACTGATGTTTTTCAAACGTGACTCTTCGATTTGTGCTGAGCTTTTAGTGTTTGTGCTGAAAAATATGTCGACAGGCGTCTTATTTGTAATTGAATGAGTAGAGAAATTAGAAGCATTAATGGCTGCTTCCAAGCGTTCCGTAAAGGATTCATACATTTTTTCAGATTGTAGACATCTCGGCTAGGGTAGGATGACATCGCTCTATCTGACCATTAGATGTGCTTATACCTGACCATTAGATGTGCTTGTATAAGGAGGTGTTGTAAAAACATGGATTCCAAGCTCAGTTTCCAACATAGAAATTATTGAGAACGAATTATCACAAACTATCATATTAGGTGAACCGTAGCTAAAGACAATGTCCCTTATTGGTGGTCTTATATCCTCTATAGCTTTTGACTTGATTATTTTTGTTATAGCATATTTTGAGAATTTATCAATGGAGTTAATAACTAGTTTGTCTTCCGTAGAGATTTCACCAGGATATTTCGAAATCGGAGTAGATTGTATTTGGACCTTACTGGGAGGTTTCTCATATTTGTTTTGTTTTCAAATTGAACAAAGTTTAGTTATTCTCGTTTTGTTCAAAGTGGGGAAAAAGTATTTTCGTTGACTTCTATGAGCACGGTTATGTTCCTGAATAAACTATGTTTTCTTGGTAGTTAATCTAATCTTTGAAGATATTTTGGATCATACCCATTATACAAGTACTCGTATATTCTTTTGTTTTGATTCCATTGGTTACAGAGGAATTAAGGCATTTTTTTAAGAATTTGAATTAGTTTTGGTACATCATGAAGAGGTTCAATGACAGTGTGTCAATGGTAAGTCGGAAATATGATTTGAAATTTTTAGCTAGCTGGTGTACCTTCTTGCAGAAGTATTTGATTTTTAAAACAATTTATTGGTGGTTCAAGACTATAGATTAGACAATGAGAAGACGTTTCGCCACTATGAATTGTTAGTATCGTAGAGGTTAATTTGGGTGGCTAGAGGCGGTTTACTACATTTCTCTTACCTGTAGCTCGTAGTTATATTCTAACAGTAACGCTTTCCATCGTGTAAGTCTGGTGTTATCATTTTTGCTACTAAGCGCATCTATTAGAGGTTGATGGTCTGTGAAAATTAGAACTTTTGCTGAACCGTATAGGTAGATTCTTAGGGAGTTTAATGCCCATACGATGGCTAGCATCTCCTTCTCATTAGCAGCGTAGTTCCCTTCTGTTATGCTTAATGTTCTTGATATGAAGGTAATAGGTTTTTCCTTTTGTGATAAGGCAGAGCTAGCGTAGTTCGAAGCGTCTGTTGTCAGTTCGAAGGCAATTCTGAAATCAGGGTAAGCTAAAATTGTGTCATCCGATGCTAAAGAATTTTTGATTTTACTGAGCGCTTCATGGGCTTCACCGTTAAGATGTTATTTTTTTACTGGAGAGGTTTTTTTAAATACGTCTATCCTCCCTTGTCAGGTGTTTCGCAAGTTTTGCGTAGTCTCAAATGAAGCGTCGGTAGTAGCTAGAACTCACACTTGTTGAGCTGCACATTCATATTAGCGTTGTTATTAGGTTTGGAAGACTTTGCAAATATTCTCAAGATGTGTTGCTTCATCTTGCCTAAAGATGATTATATCATCGATATAAACATAGCATATTTTGCCAATGTGATAGCGAAGGATATCATCTAGGGCCCTCTGGAAGATTGAAGGGGTGTTTTTTTAGGCCAAACGGTAATCTGGTAAATTCATATCTTCCATAACTGACTGAAAAAGCGGTTTTTTCCATATCTTCTTCCTTTAGATTAGATCAACAACTGTGAATCATTTGTTCTTTCCAAATTAGCTAAGACTTCGTTTATTTCAGGAATTGGGAATGGATCAGCAATTATGATTGAATTTAGCTCTCGATAGTAAGGCGATCTTGAACGTCTAATTATGCCATTTTTTAAAAGGGCCTCTATTTGGTTCTGAACTTCGTCTTTGAGCGCCATTGGATACGAATAGAATTTTGAATAGACAGGAGAGTCTATTGTAGTTCTTCTTTCTGCTTTAACGACAGTAGTACATGAAAGTTTGTTATTGGGAGCATCAAATAAATTGGCAATTTACTAACTATAAATTGGATATAAGATTTCTGTTTGTTGGACATGTGATTTGTTCTAATGTTAATGGTATTGACGGATTGTGCAACTAGTTGTTTGATTCTTACTTTAACGCATTCATTAAGAATCATGTATTGTAATTGTTTTCTATGTGAATAATAGCTGAAAGATCCTTCAGACTATCATTTCCGAGGATAGCATGAAAAGATTTCAGTTCTGGCATCAGGAAAAATTTAACTTTGATATCATTAAGGCCAAAAATATTTAAAAATGTATACTGAGAGACTTTAATATTTCTTCCAATGGAGTGTACATAAAAGGGTTTTTTCATTTGTAGGGGGATTTGAAACGAGGCTAAATTGAATGTAATTTTTATTCGACCCGGTGTCGATGGAAGGAAGAGGGGAAGAACTTAGCCTAAAAAATGGACGTCGTTAAATTCTGGAGCTTGGTCATTATGCTGTTGGGGCAGAGAGTCGGTATACTCTTGGAGAGTCTGGCCGTGCTGGTTATCTTCATGTTGGATACACTGCTCATACTTCCTTCACATGGTACTTCATCTTGGGAAATGTCTTTGCATTTTGGAAGGGTGTACCTGACGTGATAGTGGACCAACTGCTCTTTTTGGTGCAGACGGCCAGTTGATTTGTTCGGGTCTATTCATATTATTGGTACAAATAGTGGAGGCTTCCATCGGTATATTGGTGGTGGTCGAAGTCTTGGAGCATTTGGTATTTTTGGATTATTGAGTGGTTGTTAACGTCCTTGTGGTATCATGTATATCGGCTGAAAGTTATGAAGTTGAGGGGTAGACTGTCTTATTGGATTGTGCATTAATTCTGGAAAGAATTGTTTTGTGGTTGAGGAGGTTGAGGATAATGTCTATGTGGAGCTGGAGGTGGTAGATGTTGCATCTTCCTAGCGTTGTTACTTGTTGCTACCGCGTATTGCGTTCGAAAAGTTTGATTTTCGAGTTTCAGGCATAGATGAAGTGCCTGGGGTAGATCTATAGGTTCTCGGATACCGAGGAGCCTAGGCAAGTCTCCTTTTAAACCTCGAATGAACATGTCAAGGGCTTTTTTCCTGTAGGTGTGTATTAGTAAGTTTAGGGATTCCCCACTTTCACTTTCACCACACACGCGGAGCAGTCACATGAGTTTCGAAAATTTAATTATTTATTAAACAGCGAGAATAATACACGTAAAAGAATTGTTTCCAACAACTTGAGGACTTTTTAACAATTTTTTACCTACACTCAGTGATAATTGAGGACTGTACCGAATTAAAACGGATTCCTGTGGTCCCTAATCGGGTGCCAATTAATTTTTACTAAAGTTTTTTGTTAAAAAAAAAACAACTTTGCTTAATTAAAGTCCAACTTAAATTGAATTACATTTGCAAAATTAATTCTAAAGTAACCTACACTTAGCCTATTGAATCAGTATCAGGTGTTACTCAACCTGTTATCGATTCTTTATTTCGCTAACCCATACGTCAACAGAAAACCGATTCTCGTGTGCATTGTTCTCACGAATGGTTTTTGTGTGATTACGCATTACTCCCATGGGAACATTATTTGTGCGTTTTTAGCTCTTTTTTTACTATTTCTAAATACATAGGTCTGTTTGGTTACTTTTTGTGGTGAAATGGGTAAAAGCTGTCAAAATTTAAAGATGGCAGAAAATTCGCTCAGAGAGAGAGAAACTTGCAAGAAAGTAAACACACGCAGTAAACCACATTTGTGTATAAAACGTCAAAAATTAATAAAAACACCAATCACAAGTAATACTCGTAACAACAAATAAATCAAATAAATTCTTTCGCAGAATAGCTGTTTGCTTAGACAGTTGTTACACAACTTCCCCACAGAAATTTAAGAGGTAGAAAATTACAATTATTTCAATGGAGGGGAAGTGTTTATCTCTCTCATCGGCTCTCTTTGTTGCAACTTTTTGGAGCAAACAAACAGGAATTTGTAAAAAGTTGTACGAATTTGTACGATATTTCAAGTTAACAAACAGACCTAATATGACACACTTAAAACCAATTGATCGGATGAAATTGTATATACTAATATACATATATAAATACACATATACAAAAACGTTAAGAAATATACGTTCCCAGAAAATATAAATCGCTTAAACTTTTTCCTTTGTCTTATGTAAGAAACAAAATAGAAAAACAAATACTTTGCTTTCTCTTCAACAACATTCTTTATTCCCCAAAGATGTGTCTCGGTGAACAGTCGAATAACGACTGCACCGTTCGGTCGATCACACCTCAAACATGTTTACACTACCTTCAGTGCGAATATGCACACAGGCCCCATAAGCCCTTGTGCTTGAGACCTTGGAATCTGGCTAGATCAGTTTCTGTATTTTGGCAAAAATGTAGATGCTGCTCTGGCCAGAGCTAAAGGTGTTTTTGCCCTTACAAAGAGACTGTTTTATAGCAGCCAACTCGATGCGGGGGTAAAGGTAATCTGCTACATGGCCCTTATCAGGCCCATGCTGGTATTTGGTTGTCCCGTGTGGTTCAATGTACGAGCAAGCTTAATGGAAAAGATTCGGGTGTTTGAGAGGGCCTGCCTTAGGGCTTGTCTTCGCTTGTACAGAACACAAGAGTCGGAGTACAAGAAATTTTATCCTAATGAGGTCCTTTACAATAGGGCGAACCTAATACGGGTGGACAACTTCGTAATTAAGCTGACTCGTAGGCACATTGCAAGAGCAATGACCTCGATGAATAACCTGATATCTGGGGCTTACTACCCCAATTACCTTTACCACGAGAGTGTGCGATCTGACGGCTTCGTTCCACCGGAAGCATTCCTCTACCTGGATCAGATAGGGTTGATCCAGGATAGATCAGCGGTGCCGGTAATCTTCCATGTCGCTCGGACAGCTGGGGACAGGCGACTCAACTACAACAGAGACGTCGCACACGGCAATGTGGATCGCCTCAGGTTCAGTAGGGCGGTGGGGAATCGCGATAAGAGGGATGTCGTTCGGCAGCACCAGCATTTCTGGTGGTTGAATGATGGAGAAGATGCTTCGTCGTCGTTTCCGTCAATTACGGACCAGCCTTACTAATGAGGCAGAGCTGACCAATCTGTTTTCTCTTGTAAATAGCGATGGCCAGCTTACGTAGGTTTAGGATAGCATTTAAGAAATATATACATATATTAGTGTATACAAAGGTATATACTAATATATGTGTATAATTGTGTATAATGTCTATGTGTGTGTATGTGTTTATTGTGTATGTAGGTTAGGTAGACTAAGGCTTATTTTAAGTTAGATATTAAGTTTTTATAAAAAATAAAAAATTATGTCCATACGCTAAGTTTTTGTTAACAATATCTTTTCTTAGCTTTAAGTATAGTAAATAAATACCCATAAAGAAAATGTAAATAAAGTCGAAAGACATAGTATAAGAATTTAGAGTAGCTTAGAGTGTCTGTGTGGGGCCAGTAAGTTAGTATAAGGTTGTTAAGTAATTTTAAGCTAGCATTTAAGCATTTTTTGTTAGTATGTAAGAGTTATTGATTAGAAAATAAAATGCGTTTAACACTAAACTAAAAAAACCCTTGTGCTTGAGGAATTCTGAAATGTATGCGAAAACGTGAAATGATGAACCAATCATCTGGTAGGGTCGGACCAACCATCAAAACGTTATTGATTGACTTTCTTGATTAAAGTGCAAATCCGCTAGTTTGATGTTCGTATGTACTTGCAATCCTTGATGTTAAAGAATTGTTATGACAAATTAAGTTGAGAAGCTGAATCAAAAATTTATTGCTCGTGCTATGATAGATACTCCGTCCTCGTTTTGTAATTGAATAAGTGCTGTAGCGAGGATGACATGATTTTTATTATCGTTAGTTTGTGAAGCTGTCGATGTGGGATCATGCAGCTTTTGACCCAAGGCTGTGATTGTCTCTGTTCTTTGATGAGAGTTATCCCGTCCAATTATAATGACTTTGTATAATAAAAAGCGGGGGCAGAGCAAAGTGCTGATCTTATCGTAAGGGTTTTCAAATCACGCAACCGAAGGTTGCTACGATTTGACCAGTTACAAGTGGCCGGTCATAGGTCTTGTTGGCTTCAGGACCACTGATATTCCCTACCAGGACTTAAATCACGGTACCATGGGAATTAGGAGCCCCCCGGATCTTGGTCCGGGTCTGACTTGTTAGAATTGTGTGAGCGTCATGGTGGCTGTGGTTTATACCAAAATCGCGGGAAGGGCCTTTGACCCAAGAAATAAATGCTGGGTGCTGTGACCATAAGATCAGGAAGCGGTTTTTGATCGGCCTCGACCCATATCAAGGGTGGAGCTTGTGCTTTCAACACAATTTTTGCTTTTGTATTCAAGTGGAATGACGGAGAGCGATGGCAAGGCGTATCCTTGTTCCCATGGATGTATGGGCCACCCGTGGACTTAAGTCTACACGACATGCGTCTCTCGTGAAATCCAAGACTCAATGTTCTTTGGTGAGAACCCTCAGACTTAGTGCGGTGAAGCAGCGTATTATGCTACGTTTTATACTGTTGGCATTTATTAATGGAATTGCAGCCTTGCGCTTGATGATTTGGTCTTAAGCAGTTGATGTATAGCTTCAGCTCTTTCACTAACTTACAATCTGGGCTAAGATTGGTGAACTTTGTGTATGTGAAAGAATTGTGTGATGGTGTTGAATTGCAGAAGACACATGATAGTGACGGTGATGGTTTTTGCGATGTTACAGAACAAGCTCTTAGATTTTGAACCGAATGTTTGTGGTTTTGGTCCAAAGGATGGTGTGATAATTGGTCGACCTTTAGCTTCCACATTTTTCATAGTTTAATACCTACGTTGTAAGAACGGAGATAAGTCATCCCATGTTGGAAATTCTGTTTCAGTTTGTAACATCGAATTGCTTGTATTTAATCTGGAATATATTTTCGATGGGATTTCTTCTTTCCATTTAGCCTGAGACTCGCTATCCAGCTTGCAGAAGAGTAAATGCTAGCGACCCTGTTCCTTAGTAGGAAATAAAAGCAATGTCCGAAGATTTGCATTGCATTTGAATTTTCCATCATGTGTGAATATTTGTAATTCAAAAATTTGTTTAATATATGCTTGGAAAACATACCTTTTGATATCAAAGCGTGCTTGAACGTTTTCGATGGCTTTTTGGTATTTTTCATCAGTTACTTCAAGTGATTAGTCGTGCAGTCTTATCGCTTAGACAGCTGCATAAATAATGAAACTTTTCAATGTTGGACGAATGCGAATTGGAATGCAGAACAAGCTAAAAAAGTCCATCCGCTTAGTCGGTGATCCAAAAATGCGATATTGTCTGCGAAATTTGCGAAGATGTTGATTCGTTTGTTGAATTAGGTCGAAGAGATTAAATTTTCTACAACATTTGCGACTTAACGGTTTCCCCATATATGTCCCGTTTGGCCGAATGGGACGCCACATGAATCTGTGATCCTCCTACTCTTGGGACCAATTTGAGCTTCTGACGAAGCGTTGGGGACTGCTAACGTCTATATTGTCTAGATCGGTCAAGTCAGTCACTATAGAAAAAGGCTCCTAAGTGGAGTTGACTTCTTTTTGAGAGAGCTGGCATGTACAGAGTTGGTGATTGTCTCCTCCTCCATGTACGAGTAGCTTATGCAGAAATCATTTGCTAAAACGCCAAGCCTTCTTGCATGCTGGCCTATAAGACAGTGTCCACTGATGACACATATGATAGCGCTGCGATGCTTGTTATTTTGAAAGATCAAACTCTTATAGAGATGCAGATCCAGCTTGGGACAAATTTGCTTGGTCGATGTGACCAATTTAAATTCCAGTTGATGTACTCGCATAGCTAATTTGTCCGCGATTTGATTTTTTGTTTTTGTCATTTGTCCAGAAAACACGGCACTGAGGTATTTATTTTATTTTATAATCATCTGTTGATTATCCGTTGGTTGTGATAAATTTACTTCTTCGTCGTTATTAATTTTTTTTGGTTTGAATATGAAAATATACGAAAAGTGGTGTTTTAAGTGATGATGTCGTTTTTTTTTATTTCATTTTTTAATATAGACTCAATATGGAACTGAATGCGACAAACCGCACCTCTAAAAGCGGTGTAAAATTTAAGTCGAAGTGGGGGAGTAACGCATGAGACCACGAACAACGCGATGCGCCGTGCTACCTCGCAGACCACGGATCCCATTGCCTCCAATCTCTTTAGTTCCCTTCCAAGATATGGCTATTTCTGTTCATTGAATTCATTATTTTTATTTTTTTATTTAAAAGAAAAAGTTTCTAATTTTTTCCAGTAACAAAAAAATACGCTTTTAGTTTTTTTCGTCTCCTGAAAAGTGTCCTTTCTTTTGCACATTGCCCCATTATCTTCAAAACTATAAATGCTACAGTTCAGGACTTTTTGTCTTCTTATGTTGGTTGTATCACTACGAAACTACCTTGTGGAGCGAATTTTAAAATTCAACGTCAGTTTTAGTTTAGTTTTATATGCATTTTATTTTCCTAACACTAACTCTTACATTCTAACAAAAAATGCTTAAATGCTAGCTTACAATTACTTAATAATCTTACACTAACTTACTGGCCTCACACAGGCACTCTAAGCTACTCTAAATTCTTATAACTATGTCTTTCGACTTCATTTACATTTTCTTAGAACTATTTATTTTGTATACTTAAAGCTAAGAAAAAAATTTGTTAACAAAACTTAGCATATGGACATAATTTTTTATTTTTAATAAAAACTTAGTATCTAACTTAAAATAAACCTTAGCCTACCTAAACTAAATGTACAATACACACATAAACACACATAGACATTATACACAATCATATACATATATCAGTATACACTTTTGTATACACTGATATATGTATATGTTTCTTAAATGCTAACCTAAACCTATGTAAGCCGGCCATCGCTGTTTACAGAGAAAACAGATTGGTCAGCTCTGCCTCATTAGTGAGGCTGGTCCGTAATTGACGGAAACGACGACGAAACATCTTCTCCATCATTCAACCACCAGAAATGCTGGTGCTGCCGAACGACATACCTCTTATCGCGATTCCCCACCGCCCTACTGAACCTGAGGCGATCCACACTGCCGTGTGCGACGTCTCTGTCGTAGTTGAGTCGCCTGTCCCCAGCTGTCCGAGCGACATGGAAGATTAACGGCACCGCTGATCTATCCTGGATCAACCCTTTCTGATCTAGGTAGAGGAATGCTTCCGGTGGAACGAAGCCGTCAGAGTGCACACTCTCGTGGTAAAGGTAATTGGGGTAGTAAGCCCCAGATATCAGGTTATTCGTCGACGTCATTGCTCTTGCAATGTGCCTTCGAGTCAGCTTAATTACGAAGTTGTCCACTCGTATTAGGTTCGCCCTGTTGTAAAGGACCTCATTAGGATAAAATTTCTTGTACTCCGACTCTGGTGTTCTATACAAGCGAAGACAGGCCCTAAGGCAAGCCCTCTCAAACACCCGAATCTTTTCCATTAAGCTTGCTCGTACATTGAACCACACGGGACAACCAAATACCAGCATGGGCCTAATAAGGGCCATGTAGCAGATTACCTTTACCCTCGCATCGAGTTGGCTGCTATAAAACAGTCTCTTTGTAAGGGCAAAAGCACCTTTAGCTCTGGCCAGAGCATCATCTACATTTTTGCCAAAATATAGAAACTGATCTAGCCATATTCCAAGGTATCTGACTACATTTCGACAGGCAAGAGGCTGTCCGTGTTGTCCAATAATCGAGAACTTTCTCCAATTTTTTCTGGTATCCCTTGAGGCTCTAGACAACGGCGTCCTAAAGAGAATGGTTTCCGACTACTGAAAGTTGATTTTCAACTTCCAGTCATCGCAAAATCGTCTTATCTTATCGAAGTCATGCTGCAAGAGAGTATTAATGACCTCGATTTTTGGACCTGTTCTGTACGCTATCAAATCGTCTGCGTACGCAATAGTATGGGGAAGTGAACCTATCAAGTCGCTTGTAAAAATGTTGAATAGGATCGGCGAATTGACCGCGCCTTGCTGAAGACCATTTTTAATTTGAAATATTCCAACAGAAGTCACATCACCATTCTTCACGATGAACTGTCTGTTAGTTAGCATATTATAAAGAATGTACAAGAGTGGTTTACTGATCCCCAGCCTAGTTAGTTTATAGAAAAGACCCTCTAACCATACGGTGTCGAAGGCCTTCTCCAAGTCAACAAGGCTTAAAATTCAACGTACTTTGTACTTTATGGTGAAAAATGTTGAAAAAAAACTTCTTAAACTTTTAAAATGGGCGAAAATGTGTTTTAATGAAGATAAAATATTATTAAAATATGAAAACTCGTCATAACTGATTAAATCATCTAATTCTTTTTTATATCAAATCATACTGCCTTACCTTATCTTACGATCTTAGTTATTCTAAAGTAATCAAATGTACTAAAATCAGGAGAATTATCTGTCAAAATGAAAATATGTAAAACACTCTTTCGCAAACTTTCATTCGATGAATAATAAATTATAACGTCAAAGCAATCATCGCGGTTTTATTTTTGTCTACATATATATACATAGATACACTTCTCTACACAAAGCATAAAGATCTCTTTTATTTTCAACTTATTACATAGTATTTCAATGTGTGTGTGCAAACTTTAGATGAGATGGTTCCAGCCGTTTCTGAAATAATGGGTTATTACATGTGAATGCGTCTCAAGTCCTTACCCTTTTAGTGGAGAAAACCGACGATACGTGTGTGTCTCTCAATTGATACTCGTACTCGAATGTGTTCTCTCATATCGCTTTTATGATCTTGATGAATAAGTATCGCTAATATCAATATGAATTGTTATGAATTATAATGCTGATTACATATTTCTATTCTGCGCTTAAAAAGAAAACAACATGCATTACTCCTGCGGAATACCGACCTATTGAAACACTGCTATATTTTTCCAAGGTATTTGAGAAGTTAATTCAGTCACAAATATATACGCACTTGCGACAAGATAAACTACTAAGTGTATATCAATCTGGATTTAGGCAGTATTACAGCTGCACTTTAGTTATTAAAGTAACTGATGACATTCGCACCTCTATCGATAAAAATCACTTAACATTTTTGGCGCTACTAGACTTCTCCAAGGACATCGAGACATTTAACCATGCGCTTCTTATGACAAAGCTGAGATCTCTATATGCCTGCTCTTCATCTGCTGCAAACCTTGTAAGGTACTACCTCTCAGGTCGGAAGCAAGGTATTTGTATAAATGGCGCGCAGACTGGCTTATGTACGCTAATAAACATAATAAGGATCTAAACATTGAGTGGTTTAAAATAAATTTCCCTACAATTAAACCCATCAAAAAAGAATCGCTCATAATTAGTAGGCATGTTATATGTGCTGAAGATGCGACAATGATGAAATGGTTCGATGCAGCAAACCGGTGGAAATTGCAATATTGTACGGCTATGTGTATTGCAAATAAGTGTGCTATTCTTCTACATAAAGATGAATTTAAGGAACAATGCTGAAGCATATTTGACTTACTATTGACAGGCAGTAACAACATGCCCACTATCTCCCGTGATGCATTTGTACATTTATATGTAGACGAAGCGACCTATCTTTTCCGACCGATTGGCTTAATGAATGATTACGTAAATAGGCTTAATAAGGACTTAGATTGAATTTACAACTGATCTATTCTTCATAAACTATACTTAAGCTCCTTTAATCCAAAGGAATTGTTATCTGCAACGACAGGCATGATTCCACTTCTTTGCCACAAATGAATCTAATGGAAAAACGAATTCCATATGAAAATCAGGTAAAGAATCTAGAGATATAGAGTAAAACTAGTTTAACGACCGCCGCATAAGTCCATTATCCGCATAACATCATGCGTTTTTTGAACGATATACTCATATAAAACTCTCCTTTTAAGTACCTCTCGATTATCTGACTTCCCCGCTTAATTACTTTATATTTTTCTTACTTTTATTGTATGAGCATTTGCCTGAAATATTCCCTTTTAAGCATTATTTTATAAGAAATTCTCTATAATTGAAGATACTCGTAATTAAAGTTAATGAATATAATTTAGTAATGTGGTGGTATCTAGTGATGATCTAGAATAGATCTAGAATAGAAAACTATTTTGGGCAAGAGAACCCTTTTCCAAAATGAACTGAAATCTCAGACCCCCATAGCCAAATTACTTTAAAATCCCATCTTTAATTTTTTTCCTGTTGATACAAAATACTTATCAAATGAAAAACTTTGCGGTTAGTTAAGTGAGTAAACTTGACATAATTTTCTCATCAAAATTTAACAAAATAAGTAGACATAAAATTGAGTAAATATCAAGTGTAATTAATAATTATTAATACAAATTAGGTAAATATACTTAAGTCGATAATTATTTTTTTTAGAAAAACATTAAAATAGTAATGTAAAAAGAAAATATAAAAAAATTCAGTGTGATGGATGAACCTGATGATTTTCTACCAATCTAGCTAAATTAGGTTCAATATTGGTGAGTTGCAGCCTTAAATCTACGTGTTCGTTGATTTTCAAACGGTTTCTTTGTTTAGTCAAAATGTTTGTAACCACACTGAAGCCTTTTTCGACTAGGTATGATGATGAAAAAGCGATAATGTATTTTTCAGCAATGTTCCACAATGCCTGATACTGTGCTTCAATGTTGCGTTGCAACCACAACTTCTGATAGCCTTGATTGAAATTCAGCTTAAGCTCCTCGTCTGTGGTGATGGTAATCAACTCTTCTTGGGTTATCACACTGGCTTCTTCCATGGCTTTGATATTGTACGGATTTATTATTCATTGTAAATTTAAGACATCCTCAAATCTTTTAGTAAAATCCTTGTGCACTACATGTCCAAGTGTGTGACATATGATAAAATAACATCGTCTTGAAGCATTTCTGGTAATTTTGACAAATGTGGAAACTGTGAATATTCTTTTCTGCTTAAGTTTTGTTTATAAAGGAAGAGTTTACCCACAAAGGACGATATTATTGATTTTGTTTTAACCAAGTTGATATGGTAAAAAGTAACCGATTAAAGACTTCGTCGTATTCCTCACATAGCTGAACAAATAACCGAGAGTTCAAAGAACTGCTTGGAATCTTGTTGACAGGACTCAGATTTTTTGCTACTAAATGCTGTCTGTGAATAACGCAGTGAATGAGCAGTACCTCACAGTCGTTCATAGACCTCGATAGAGGACAGATGTGTTCAGTTTCAGTGCATTTTACGTACATATATAGTTCGAATCTCGTTCGCATATAAGTGATTCAGTTTAGCTCGTAAACATAATTAGTTGCGCTTTGTTAAGTAGCTTGACAGCTAAGTGGTTAGCGGCGTCAGTCGTTAAATCGTGGTCGAACTTTTAGAACTTTTTTTGTTTTTTTTTTCAAATTGTATAATTATCCATACGTACATATCATCCAAACAAAACCAACAAGAAATAAGGAAATCACGTGATGGATGGTGGAGAGCGCTCCGCTCTTCCCATAACGGGAGATGCAAAAGGCAACAATAGTGTTGCCGGGCCATGGCGAAAGCCATTAAAAGGAGGAGGAGTTTGAAATCCCCTCCTAAAAAGAGAACAAATGCCGTTCTAACAGAGGACGATGAACGATGACGATGAGGGGGGCAATACCAACTTTGCTTCTCTAACGGCATCCGAATCGGATGATGAGGATGAAATGTTAAAAGACATTAGCAGCAGCATAGAAAAGCTGGAAGAAAAAATGCTTGCTGTTAAGCTAAAGCAAACTGCACGCAGGCAGAAAGCGCCCAACAAAAAAAGCAACACGAGCAACAGCAGCAGCAGAAACAACCACTGCAGCAGACAAAACAGCAGCAGCCGCAGAAACAACAACAGCTGAAAACACAGCAGCTGAAAAAACAGCAGAAGCAGCAACAACAGCAGCAGCAGCAGCAAAAACAACAACAGCAGCAGAAGAAGAAGAAGGAGAAGGTGCCTCCTATCAACACCTATAAACTAGAGGTAAATGAAACCAAGGATCTGTGTAAGTTGGTCATTGGTAACAATTTTAATATTAAGCGATTGGGGAAGTGTGCTCTCTGTGTTGACGGAGCATCCGATAGGACGCAGCTCTCGTGCGTATTATGTGGGAACGTGGGACACACCGCAAACTATCAGGGTTGTCCTAAGTTCGCTGACATTAAAAAATTAAAACTGGCTCGGCAGCAGAAGGTGGAGGTCAAACGTTCACCTGTTAGGTTTCAAACACTAGCCGTCACGTCCCAAATTTCCTACGCCCAAATGGTGTCAGGTAGGGGGGCTACGGTACAGCAAGCGACTGTTGCTTCTCCAGCGCCAATGCCGAGAACAACGGAAGCTGCACCTAACATGCTGACCATCAAGCTCGCAATCCAAGGGCAGATGGTGCAGCTGCAGCAGCAAGTAAAAGAACAGGCCAAGCGGGTGGACCAGATCTACGCGCTGCTGTCGGGCCTAACGCAACACATGACGTAATGAGTACGCGCATGGTGCAGCAAACTTTGAAGGTCCTTGCGGTGAATGTTAATTCACTGATTAGAATCGAACGAAGAGCCGCGATGTTTAAATTGCAGCAAGACCAAACTCCTCTGCTTTTCGCTAGCGAAACTAAGCTAACCGATAAGCACAAACTGGAGTACAATAATTATATCGTTAGAAGAAGAAACCGGCCCAGATCCAAACGTGGAGTCGGTGTCGCGATCTTCATTAAAGAAGGTATAAAATTTCACAGAGTGTACAAGGGAGTGCTGCGCAGCTTCCGGGTGTTGGAGGCAGTCGTCGTTTACATCCCGCTCCGCAGTGGAAAGCGGCTGGCCTCTGTTTATGCACATAATACTTCACAATCCACCCTATCCATTACAGAGCTCGACACGCTTTTTCGACTTCTGAGGCTGGAATCGGGGGAGCATTATTTTATAATCGGCGGGGATTTCAACGCTAGACACAGAAATTGGGGAAATAATTTGCCAAATACTAGAGGGAATCTACTACTCGATTGGTGGGGTCAGCACGATGTCATGTAAAGACTCGGCCTAAATGCGACTGATAACCTGTCGTTTCCTAGAGGCGCGTCTTATTTGTATCTACCGCTGTACGACGAACGTATACGACTGACAGGTATGAACTTACAAACGCTAAACAGTCTGCGCACATTCGTGTATGACAGCGACCATTGCGGTTTTAGCACCGAAATTACCGTTCCCAACGAAGTTGCGGAGTTGGAGGAGTTTGTCCAAAGATATTCGTACAACTACAGTAAGACTCGATGGACACGCTTCTCCGCAACCTTGACTAGAGCGCTCTCCTTGAACACGCGCAACCCACCGTCCAATAGGAATTTGTCAAACGAGGAGATCGACAATTACCTAAAACAAATGGACGAGACAATTAAACAAACTATGGACACTACAATACCGCGGTATCGACTTACAACTAACGAAGATCTGTTCCGCAGTCCTACTATTGACGCACTGCACCGACAGAAAAGCAGACTACTCACAAGACTCAAAAACTTGTATAGACAGTTAACTGACAGACAAGACCCGGAGATTAGGACACTGAAGTCGTCGATTAAAAATGTGCAAACGCTAATAAAAGAAAATTACAGAATTTCTGTAAGTTTGTATTGGAATAACAAGGTTCGGGCTGTAAACACCAGCAACCCGAATATGTTTCCGCAAATAAATAAACTATTTCGGAGAAGAAATCAAAACGACCTTCAGTGTCTTAAAATAGCCCGGACGACAAACAACGAACGGTTACTGACAATAGCAGGTATTGATCCAAATGAGGCCGCTGATGATGATGACTTTTTTGTGATCGAGGATCCACAGGAGCAGGTTGAGGCCATAGGGGCGACTTTCCAGGAAGTATACAAGGCCATTCATAACATTGGCCCTAATTACGACCTGGACAATTGCGTCTTGGTGCAGAACTGCTACATTCGAAATGAAATAGAGAATTGGCGATCCGAAGGCTCTGGTTTCACCCGGTTTAGCGACGAAAATATGGCAAAGGGTTTAAAAAAGCGTATCTCAAGATGTAACAAATGCATTGACGTTAGGGGAGATTATATTGAAAAATAAAAACAATTTAAATTGAATTCGCATTTTCCTTCATATCGATACCGAGAATATATTGAACGCCTCTCGTAGATGGGTTGATAATAAACATATAGTTCCGGATAATCAATTCAGTTTCAAGGCGGGACATGATATCTCACATGCCGCGTGTATCCGATATCCAATGGAATAAAGGCAAAAAACAATGTACTGGTGCCTGCCTTGTTGATTTGGAGAAGACTTTCGACAACGTATGGTTAGAGGGTCATTTCTATAAGCTGACTAGGCTGGGTATCAGTAAACCTCTCTTGTACATTCTTTATAATATGTTAACCAACAGACAGTTCATCGTGAAAAATGTGATCCTGTTCAACATTTATACAAGCTATTTGATAAGTTCACTTCCCCATACTATTGCGTACGCAGACGATTTGATAGCGTACAGAACAGGCTCAAAAATCGAGGTCATTAATACTCTCTTACAGCGTGACTTCGATAAGATAAGACGATTTTGCGATGACTGGAAGTTGAAAATCAACTTTCAGAAGTCGGAAACCATTCTCTTTAGGACGCCGTTGTCTGGAGCCTCTAGGGATACCAGGAAAAATTGGCGAAAGTTCTCTATCATTGGACAACGTGGACAACCTCTTGCCTGTCGAAATGTAGTCAGATACCTTTGAATCTGGCTAGATCAGTTTCTGTATTTTGGCAAAAATGTAGATGCTGCTCTGGCCAGAGCTAAAGGTGCTTTTGCCCTTACAAAGAGACTGTTTTATAGCAGCCAACTCGATGCGAGGGTAATCTGCTACATGGCCCTTATCAGGCCCATGCTGGTATTTGGTTGTCCCGTGTGGTTCAATGTACGAGCAAGCTTAATGGAGAAGATTCGGGTGTTTGAGAGGGCTTGCCTTAGGGCTTGTCTTCGCTTGTACAGAACACCAGAGTCGGAGTACAAGAAATTTTATAGCATTTAAGAAACATATTATTATATCTGTGTATACAAAGGTGTATACTGATATACTAGTATGTATATGATTGTGTATAATGTCTATGTGTGTATTGTGCATTTTGGTTAGTTAGGCTAAGGTTTATTTTAAGTTAGATACTAAGCTTTTATAAAAAATAAGAAAATGTCCATATGCTAAGTTTTTGTTAAAAATTTGTTTTCTTAGCTTTAAGTATAGAAAATAAATATCCGTAAAGAAAATGTAAATAAGGTCGAAAGACATAGTTATAAGAATTTAGAGTAGCTTAGAGTGCCTGCGTGGGGCCAGTAAGTTAGTATAAGATTGTTAAGTAATTTTAAGCTAGCATTTAAGCATTTTTTGTTAGTATGTAAGAGTTAATGATTAAGAAAATAAAATGCCTTAAAATTGAAAAAAAAAACATGAAATTTTATCCTAATGAGGTCGTTTACAACAGGGCGAAATTAACACGAGTGGACAACTTCGTAATTAAGCTGACTCGAAGGCACATTGCAAGAGCAATGACCTCGACGAATAACCTGATATCTGGGGCTTACTACCCCAATTACCTTTACCACGAGAGTGTCCGCTCTGACGGCTCCGTTCCACCGGAAGCATTCCTCTACCTAGATCAGATAGCGTTGATCCAGGATAGATCAGCGGTGCCGTTAATCTTCCATTTCGCTCGGACAGCTGGGGACAGGCGACTCAACTACAGCAGAGACGTCGCACACGGCAGTGTGGATCGCCTCAGGTTCAGTAGGGTGGTGGGGAATCGCGATAAGAGGGATGTCGTTCGGCAGCACCAGCATTTCTGGTGGTTGAATGATGGGGAAGATGTTTCGTCATCGTTTCCGTCAATTACGGACCAGCCTCACTAATGAGGCAGAACTGACCAATCCGTTTTCTCTGTGAATAGCGATGGCCAGCTTACATAGGTTTAGGTTAGCATCTAAGAAATATATACATATATTAGTGTATACAAAGGTATATCCTAATATATGTGTATAATTGTGTATAATGTCTATGTGTGTATGTGTGTATTGTGCATTTAGGTTAGGTAGGCTAAGTTTTATTTTAAGTTAGATATTAAGTTTTTATAAAAAATAAAAAATTATGTCCATGTGCTAAGTTTTTGTTAGCAATTTTTTTCTTAGCTTTAAGTATTCAAAATAAATAGTTCTAAGTAAAATGTAAATAAAGTCGAAAGACATAGTTATAAGAATTTAGAGTAACTTAGAGCGCCTGTGTGGGGCCAGTAAATTACTCGTAGTATAAGATTGTTAAGTAATTTTAAGCTAGCATTTAAGAATTTCGTGTTAGAATGTAAGAGTTAGTGTTAGGGAAATAAAATGCATTTAAAACAAACTAGCAGTACCTCACACAATTGTCGCTTTAAGTGGGCTATAAAACTACGATGATCGATCGATTATGCACCATCAGTCGCAACAGAAACAATGTTCTTCCATGGAATAGCTTTGTCGATAAAAAAACGTTCCACGACCTTACAAATCGATTCTCCTCTGGTATCATTCTCTAAATAAGTAGCAAAAAGCAGTTCTTGGCACATATCTATTATCATTTTTAATATATCGAACATATCCTAACAACAGATCTTCACTGCCGAGTAGACTCGCTTAACTGAAGAGAGAATCTGTATGGTCTGTAAGAAATTGCATAAAATGTTTTCCACGTCGCGACCCATCTCGTCTATTCGTCTTTGAACGGTGTTATTGCCCAAAAGAATTCTCCTAGTAATATCATGTGCGGGCTTGTGCAATATATTATTGAGGATCTCCGCAATGGCTGGTAAAATAAGCTGCTCTCCAATTGTATGGGGTGGTTTCCTTGACTTTGCTATTAGTAAAGATATATTATAGGACGCTCGTAAACCATTAACGTCTTGCACAGATGAAGACGCAAACATCGATCTTATGGATAGCCTTTTCTTTAAGTGCTTGAAGGAAGGACAATGAGTTATTTTTTTTTGTCAGCATGTACACTTGATAAGTGGTCTTCCATTTTTGAAGGCTTCATGGCATCGTTACTGAATACTTTTTCACATATGATTTCACATATGGTTGCGCTATTAACGCTCGTAGGTAACTAAGGATTTTGGTTTGATTTTTTTCAATCACTTTATTTAGCTATCTAGTCACTTTGTAATCGCTTGAAATAAATTAATAGATGAGTGTATTATCATTGATATTCAAGTTCCAACGAATTTCAGAACGCAAATGAACTTTCACCCTAAGGGCAAGCTTGTTATATAGTAAGATATCAGGAGAATATTTGGATTTGAACATGATCATGATTTCGTTCGTGTTAATTCGCGTATATGCGTCAAATACAGAGCAAGTCAAAACGTGTCTGAAAGACTTGTACGCTCGAACACTGGCATGAACTTGTCCACACATTTTTTTAAAGTACAATAATGATACTTCCTACTAAAATATTAGTTATTCTTATAACAGGTTGCTACACGTAATAAAACTTAGACAGTATCTTGAGCGTTTCAAATAAGAACTTGTGCTAATTAATAGGGGTTGAATTTTAGACCTCGTCGACCCACAAAATCAGTTTTCGTTTTTGTTGACCCCTGGGAGACCGATTTCGACACCAAAGGGTCGATATCGACCACTTTGGGGATCCTTGATCTAGAATGAACTAGCATTCTAATGACATTATGACGCTTTCTTATTGGCTGTCACTCTACGGGTTTTAGCTGACAGAATTTGCCGATTTTCGATTCGTTCACATTTGTTTTTATTTCATGTGGGGTGGCCGTGGTGTAGTGGTAGTAGCAAACGCTTCTCACTCGGAGGGTCCAGGTTCGAATCCTGCCCATGGCAAAATCAGTTTTTCATTGTATAATTGGAACTCAGACAAAAAAATTCTGCGTGTGAAGGCATAACACTGACACGTAGATTTGGCTGTTATAAGAGTTTCAAGCAATGAAAAAAATACTGGGAATTATATCTCGAATCACTCTGAGTGAAGAAAAACTCTCCGTCCTATTCGGACTCCCACCCCTGGAGAACAAACATAGAAACCAAACACACCTGAGTTTCAAACCACCACTACAAAAACAATTTTCCTTTCTCCTCCTTCTATCTTTCCGCCCGCGCCCTGGCAACAGTAAAAGGGTATCAACCCCTTAGGCGCGCGTAAATTATAAAAAAAAAAAAAAATTTCAAAGAAAATCCATTATAAGGAAGAATTATGCCTGCCAAAGTCCGAAAATTGACAGCGCTTAGTATAAAATGAATTATTCGATCAGATGCGGTCTCAAAATGTTTTCATAACTGGAGGTCAGCTAAGGCTAAAGTGTTTTCTATTAAGTTACACGAAGATTTTGAGCCAACAAACTAGTGGTTGCTAGCAAGTTTAATTTTTTCTCGGGTGTATTCGTGTAGTCGTTCACCTCCTTAGGCTCCGCAGATGGGGATCCGAATTTCGTTTCAATTGGCAACCAAACTATTTGACTAAATAGGGTATCGGATGGTGAAAGTCCTTTTAAACTATGGACCGCGTAGGCCTATTAGACGAAAGGTATGTATCGATCCCAGTCATACTGGCAATTGACCACGATCTTAGACAGATGCTCATTCAAGGTACTATTAAATCGCTCGACCATTCCATTGGATTTATTGTGTAGTGGTGTTGTCCTTTTCTTCCTTATTCCAAGATATTGACGCACTTAATGGAAGACTATTGAATCAAAGTTTCGTCCTTGATCAGAGTGTAACTCCATTGGGACCCCAGATCTGCTCACCCAGTTGTTGACTATTTGCTCTGATTCGGTCTTAACGTCTTTGGTATTGCGAATACTTGTGAACTTACTGAAGTAATCCGTGACCACGAGGATGTATCAGTTGCCATTAAAGGTTTCGGGAAACGGGCTAGCGATGTCAATGGATATTCCTTCGGATGGTGCTCCGACATTATATTGTTCCATTCTTCCCTGTGGCTTTACTTTTGGGCCCTTATTAGCCACATACATTATGCCGAAATACCGCCAGAGTTTGCCCCCGGTCTGATAAGGTGGTCTTGGACATTCACTTTCTCTTAACCATCATGGATATGAGACTTCACCGCACCCATTCAAACATTGTTAGCGTCTGCGTCCTCGATGAACATTTTTCCGGGTGTAGGGTAATCCAAGATTCGATCATTGCACAGCTACCGCAAAATACCAGCAAAATCCTTCTGACAAGTCTCAAGAAATTTCTTAGTTGGAGTTTATCTTTGGATAAGATTTCACCGCTTCGGTGTCATGTCAAGATTCATCCTTACTCTTTCCGCAAATATTATGTGACACAGATATTTTATTTCCGGACAGAACAACGCACATTTTTCTGGGTTTAGCTTCAAATGAGCCCTTGTAATGTACATTCCATTAATCGCTCGAATGTGGGTAGCTGTCCTTTTTGGTGACATCGTTAAGACGACGGTAGTCTACACTAAACCTCGTGCTGCCCACGAGGATCACTGGGGATGCCCGCGGATTCTGAGATTCTTCAATCAGTCATTCAGCTCTCATCTTCGACACCATTTCGGCAACTTCGTCTTGCGTAGCAAATACATACATACGAGTATATCAGCGTAATCATCGATTAGTTTTTTTCGGCGTTTTTATTACCGTTGTAGTCGACATACGAGTGGATTCAATAGGTGCTTATTTTCCCACTACATTTACCTTTTTAGCTTCACACTGAATGTCTTTGGATTTAGAATCCTTACAGTAACCGTGTTATTATTTCGTTAGTTTGGTCTTTCCCACCATGAAATCTCTCTTATTTTCTGGCTCCACCAAATTGAATCGGTGGCTACAAGGACCAGCTTCCACGTTTGCCAAATGATTGCTTCCAACAAAGGTTCTAGAATCTGATTTTCGCAGATAACGACTTTTAAGACTGAAATATTGGCATTTTCGAATGCCATTGGTATTTTCATGTTTCCGTATTTCAGGGTTTGTGAGCCAAAGTGGACTACTGGTCCATGTTCTTTCATGATATCTGTACCAATGATGCACTCGTTACATATGTCAGCCACCAGAAAAACTTGAGAAGACTATTCCAGCCATCTGAATTTTTGTGTAGACTGCACCATATATTTTAGCCGTTTCTCTCCTAGCTGGGCGCAAGCTGTAACTTCTGGTGTTATGAAACCAAGACTTCTACACAAGATCCGTTGTTAGCGCTGACTACTTCTCCCAGGAGGATTTTATTGCATCGTTATGCCAGCGAGACTTGGATGATCGTTCTGGGGACGTCAACTCTTGCTTCCAACTTCCGCCTCGCGAAGTAGGTACTTAGGCATTTATCGACTGATAACTTCGAGAAAATTTACCGGCTTCTTGGTAGCCGCTTCAGCCGGTTTCTTTCCCTAATGGCTTGTTACCGCAGTGAGAACAGCTTTTTCGTCGTACCGGTTTTTTACACTGCCTTAGAAAATGTTTTTCTCTTCCGCGTAGTATGTCGTTCATCAGCACTTGGTTTTGCGTAGGAGCTTTCAACAGATAAACTTCCAGCTAAGTGATTGAAGAAAACATAAGTGTCTTAGGCACTTAAGCGCAATAACGTCGAAATCCTAGATTCGGCTTTATTTCGAAATGACAACGTTAAATAACGCCGACCATTGCTTGTGAAATAAAGCCGAACTCAGGGTTTGAAGAAGGTGACTCACTCCGCTTGCTAACTTTTCTCCGCAGGGCTTAGACGCTCACGCCATTTCGTCGCTCCGCTAAGAGAATGTCTACAACTGTCAGGCAGGCGCCAATAACTACTTAGAAATTGTATTTTAGTTGTAATTGTAATTGGTGCATTTGACATTTGACATTTATTATAGTAATTTTTAGCATGATATGATGGAAATTGATTTATATTAAAGCAATATTACAAGCAATGATGAAAAGT
Source organism: Volucella bombylans (assembly GCA_949129095.1). Classification (NCBI taxonomy): domain Eukaryota; kingdom Metazoa; phylum Arthropoda; class Insecta; order Diptera; family Syrphidae; genus Volucella; species Volucella bombylans. Next base: position 93,540,021 of record OX422142.1, read on the forward strand.
GAAATAAAGCCGATCGCTAATATTCGGCCTTACTTCACAACATTGGATAATTATGCTAATGCACTTATCCGGGTGCTACTGTATATTAATTGCAAATGTTCTCCTTAAAACCATATCAGTTATGTAATTCAAAAAACAGATAGTGGTTTACGTCAAATTTACATGTCATCTGCCTAGGTTCCTTGGTAAAGCTTAATCTCATAAGAGCTGTGCTTATGCCAATAATAAACTACAGCTCAGTAGTTTATGGTAACGTTCATGCATTGTTGTTCAGAAAATTTGAGTTAGCATTCAATTTCGTTACATATATGAGCATGAGAGCATTCATCTCTGCTTTTGCTCGTGAAAAAGAAAACTAATGAGGATAAATTGTGCATAGATTATCGTAAATTAAATACTATAACGCAAAGTCAGCCATTCTCCCTATGTCTAATACAGAGGAACAATTTGCGAAACTATCTGACTTCAAGTATTTCATATGTCTTGATCTTATTTCCGGTTACTATTGGATTCCGATCGTGAGGTCTTCCACAAAATACACTGCGTTTTTTACGAATAACAACCAATACGAGTTTCCGAGACTGAGCTTTGGAATTAAAAATGCACCGTCCATATTCCAAAGCACAATAAACAAAATATTACGGCGACTTGTCGATGAAAAGATAATATGTAGCTTATTTAGATGATGTCGTCATTCCACGCAATACACCCATTGAAGAGGAAAAGCAACTTAACATATTTCTTAACTATTGGAGAATCAGGAATGACAAGAAAAACAAAACAAATGCTATTTCTGATTATCCAGCGCCACAAAGTGTTCATCAGGTACATGTAAATATTTTTTGGAATGACCGAATACTTTCATAGGTTTATCAAGAATTATGTTCTGCTAGCGGAACCTTTGACGTCACTACTTCGAAAAAGTACTACTTATATGTGGGATGTGGATCAGGAAGGAGCTTTCACCAAACTAGAATATATATCGTGCAATCAACATATATTGGCTATATACAATTTTAATGCTAGACATGAGCTTTATACCGATGCATCTACGATTGGGATTTCTGGAATTTTAATGGAAGAAGACGCGTGTGTTTTAAAACCAGTACTGTAAAATAATGTCCTCGGAAAGATATTACTCCAGTTTTGAATTCGAAGTTATCGCTGTCGTAGAGATCTTAAAGATGTTTCGAGTGTATGTTCTAGACTAGCACTTAACTATCATCACAGTTTGTTAAGTTATTGAAGCGGATAAGGAGAACACATGTGATGTCACATGAATGTCATGTGGTGGCTGCGGTTATTCGAATTCCATTCTACCATTAAGCATAGACAAGGAAAACAAATGACACACGTAGACGCGTCTAGCTAACAAGGTGCAAAGAAGAACACACAAGGTGAATTCCTTCAGAGCCAAGACCTCAAGGTAGAAATTAACGACATAGCATCTTTACAGGCATAGAATGCTGGCATTTTTATAGACATAGAACACTGACTTAGCTGAATTTATGCAGAAACTGAGATTGGATACGAAAAAAAAAACGAATCAAAATAATTACGCAGAGATTATACGATTAAAAACGGCAAGCTTTATAGAAACAGAAACGGTAATAAGGTCTGGGTTGTTCCTGCTGGCAAATCGTAAGAAATTATCATAATGACCGAGGACATTTTGGTGTTGATAGAACTTGTAAAAACTTTCAAACTCATCTTGGTTTCCTAGAATGCACCAATATGTCACCAAATGTATTTTTTCTTGTGTAGATTGTTATAGCAATAAACCCCAGGGCTGGAAAAAAAGGAAGGAGAAATTCATTTTTCTGAAACTCTCCCGGTTCCATTCTATTCTGTCCACTTAGACACTTTTACGAAGTACGTTTTAATTAAACCCGTGAAGGATACCAAAACCACCCAAGTATTAACATATTTGAATAAATTAACGCTTTATTTTGGTATTCCTTCCAAAATAGTATCAGATAGATAGTATACATCGAACGCTTCTGAAAAGTACTGCAAAGAAAATAACATCCTGCACATTAAGAAGGCTGTTACGAGTAGAACTCCTAGGACCAATGGGCAGGTCGAATGTACCAATAGGACATTACTTAGTGCAATAAGCACAATTACTACCATATAAAAGAGAATGGACGTGACTGGGACTAAATATTACGTAGTATACAGTGGACAATAAATAGTTCAACAAAGACCATTAGCGCCTGGTACAACAGTGTCTGACCAATACTTAGTGGCCGCGAAAATGATTGATGACCAAAAACGTAAGTGGAAGCAACGCTACGAACAGAAATGTAAGAATCCAACCAAGTACAGCAGAGATGACTTATTGTAGTTGTCGTCGAATTGGAGCCACCTTCTACTGACGTATATCGCGTCCACCGTTCTACCCAATAATAGGTATGTTATTGAAGATGTACCTGGTATGCAGTGGAATAGTAAATTCTACCGGTCTGTTTTTACATCTTATGGAATGAAACCATGGTGCCATGGCGTTTCTCAAAGAGAATGGCCGACTGTAAACATGTATGATGTGTAACCGAACATCCTGACTGCAGTCGACATAAAGAACGGCGCAGTCGTTATTAGATTGTTCACCGAGATACTATACATCTTTGAGGAATAATGAATATTGTTGAAGAGAAAGTAAAGTACATATTTGTTTTTCTATTTTGTTTCTTGTTTGTTGCGTAAGTGGTTATAGTAGTAAGAGCTTCGTTAGTTGTCAGCTGTTGTGTGCAAAATCAAGGGTGGAGTCAATAAAAACAACTCATTTTGCCATGTGGTAGTTCTTAAAAAAAAAAAACACTAAAAATCTGCTTCAAAAATTCGTAGCATTTTCAAGAATCAAAAATAAGGCCTCATCGTTGGAACCACAAATTGTGGTTTGAGGGACCAGGGTTCCTTCGACTTTCATCTGCTTTATGACTCAATGTATTAAAAAGTGTCATTAAGGGTATTCCAAAACAACGCAAACAAATACTTTCAATGACTGTACAAAATTGTTTCGAGTACTCAGCTTCATTCGAAGATTCACACATAATAGCAAAAATTCCCACAGTAAAGTATTCCCTCCTTTCACACCACAAGAATTTAATTTTTTGCAACTTTCAAAGCACCCAATTCGCAACATTCAGTGATGAATAATCAAGTTCACTTCCGTCGCTATCACCCATACTGGAAGAGAATATTATTCAGATGGGTGGGGGGATTCTACACGCACCGCTTTCGCATAATAGTCTACATCAAATACTGCTTCCAATCCAAGACACCATATACCATATTTACAAAAACTTTCATTTCACCACAAAAAGCATTTACATGTTGGCTGTCAGCATACACAATATCCTCCGGGGAAAATATTGGATCGTTGGAGCTCGAGACATTATTCGCAAAGTAATTCACAATTGCATAATTTGTTTTCGTGCCGCTAATATCCAACCATCGCATGTCTTTTTCGAAATACTATACTTACATTCCATTGCACAATGTTCAAAAAAGCTTGAGGATTCATCACATGTCACTTATAAATAACTAGAACAACAGCAGTCTTAAATATTTGCACACATAATAAAATTGAACTTCCCAGGCTACATAGTTTGCACTTGTTGAAACCTGCCGTTCAAATAGTTGAAGATGAAAACTGCAGCATTGTGAATTATTGCTTCAACTTCTCTTAGTAAAATCCAATGAGCACATAATAGATACGAGTACAATACATTGTTTTTATCGTACTCTCTTACCGAATCATCTAGAATGGCAGTAGTACAGTTGTGGTTTTCCCTAAAGCCTGATTGAGATAACATTTTATTTGAATTTATATGTTCATTGATTTATTTTTTCTAAAAAAGTTTAAACTTTTTTGCATAGACGCGGCAGTATGCTAATAAGCCTGCAATCTTCCGGCAGGTTCCTCGTGGTACTTTTAGACGCTTGTATAATATTATTAACTTAGTTGTGGTTGACCTGGGCCTCAACAAGCGTCTCTAGTCAGCTCGATCTTTAGTTAGTTGCCTCCCGTTTCGCAGGCTAAGTTAGCCACTTGCGTGAGCTATCTGAATCGCGGGTTTCCTTAATTGCGCAGACTTTTCGGAACGGAGTATTGGGCTCTATATAACCCAGCCATCTCAGTCGTTACTCTTCTGGCTAAGTCGATGTGCAATTCGTGGTCTGCTCATCGTCTATGCAGACAGGACCGAAAATCACCCGGAGAACTTTCATCACAAAGCAGCCAAGAACACCCTCATCCATTTTTGATAAAGCCCATAGCTCTGCGGCATAGAGCAGGACTTGCATTATTAAGGTCTTATATAGGGTCACTTTTGTTATTCGAGAGATGGCTTTGCACGCCAATTGTCTTCTTTGTAGAAGCACCGATTGGCAAGAGTTATTCTTCACTTGATCTCAGTGTTGGTGCCGCTATCTGAATTGATAGCGTACCCTAGGTTTTTACCTACCTCAAAGTTATATCTGTTGAAGGTGACATTCTGTTCGAGACGTCGGTGTTGGGAGTACTTTCTGGATGACAGCGCATACTTGGCTTTGCCCTCGTTGACCATCTTCGCTTCCGCCTCAATACTCGTGAATGCGCCACAGCCATCATACTGCTTTATTCCGATTATGTCGATATCATCGACGTACATATGTGAGTAATTGGAACGACTCTTGAAATACTTTGGCCTATTGTGTTGGCGGGTGAGGTTTGCACTATTCATTCAAGAATTGTTTTTTTTGCAATCCATAATTTGAGTAATAATCACAACTAGACGGTGTGACTAACTAGTAGTTTGAGTTACGATGTACTTTTAATTATTAATTTAAACTAGATACTACCCTTTGGATTCTCTAGTTAGTTCGTTTCAACCTTCTTATTTGCCGCGTTGATTAATGAGTTTAGATGCTTCTCCGTTTACGTGCTGACTGAGCCTATTCGAATGAGCTATAGAGTAATTCTTTATTTCGTTTTCAATGGTTTCAACTTATAATTCACTGTAGAGACCACTATCTCTAACATACCATTGTGCATTTACATACTATACCCCGCAACACTTTGTTTTGTACACTTTGTATTATTTTGATGATTGGATTTATTCAAGAATGCTGTTAAAGAAATCGTCTTGTCTAAATATTTTTTTGACATCAAAGGTCTAGGTGAGTTCTTTACCGACCTTCTCCATCCTCATCCTGCACAAGCCCACGAGTGGCAGGAATGTCAAAACTAGACATTGCATAGCTAGTCTCTATAGATGCTATTATACGCGGCCTTAAATCTATGAACAGATGGTATGGTTCTTTTCCAAGATCTGGTCTAAAGCCACATTGTGTGTACAATACTAATCAGGCTGTTGACGAGCGGCTCCACGCGTTCACACAATACGGCAGATAGGACTGTGTAGGACTGTTGGATCATTCATCGATTCATCGTTTCGATGTTGGCCTCTCGGAACGTTCGGACATCCATAATACTTGATAAGTGCTTGGGTTGATCGCAGTGTGGTCAATCTGGCTTACGGTTGATTGATCAGGAGTTCTCCAAGACCCATTTTGAACATCGGGTTACGAGAACCGTGTGCTAGCTACGATAGTTTTCCGCAACGCCGCAAAGTTAATTAGCCCGAATCCGTTATCGTTGGTGGTGTCGTACAGGTTATACTTTCGGATGAAACTTTCTCTGATGAACTTTCTTCCTACCATTATCATAATGTCATAGCTAATGAACTGCTCGTAGGTCTTATCCAAGAGTTTGTAGAAACTATCTTTGGTGTCGTTATCTTTTTCCACTGTTGAGGCGTCGGCGCATATAAAACTAATGTGAGCGAATTTAGCCTTACTACGGATTGCTATGAGGCGCTCGTTAACAAGCATGAAACTCAACACTTCTTGCTTTTGCCGTCTATAACAATCGCAATAGCAGATGTTGCAATTTTTAATCCTCTTTTTTACTGGCCCATCCCATTACATTTCTTGCATGGTGGTAACAACTGCTTTGCAGGTGTCCAGAGCCTTCTCTAGTTGTTCAGCTGCACGTGGCCTATTAAGAGACCTATCATTCTGCGTACAGATCCGAAGTTCGAATGGACCTCATCTGAGAAGATGATTTTTTAGCCAAGATCCGGATATCCGAAAAACATTTCCAGAGCCCAATTAGCGAACTCACGGCGTTCTCCATGGTCGCTTGGCTTCAATTCTTGCATTAGCACAATCATATATGGATGAAGGCCCAAATCTGACTGCAAAATAAGCCCAGTCATCTGGTGATGCTCAATTCAGCTGATCAGCGTCGAATCGATATTTATGGGTCTTCTTCGATACTGGACACTATGGCGGCTATGTTTTATTCATTTCTCACCAATCTCTGTCTGGTTGGTGGCTTAAGATCCAAAAGAGTGTACTCACGTTAAAACTTTTCCACGGTGCGACGAATTGCCTGCACACCGAAGCCATGATGACGACCGACCTCACGACGAAATTCACCTTGCGTATTTACAATTGAGCCGGAATTTCGATAATATTTTTTAATAATTTCTGCACGTTTGGCAAGCGTATAACGATGCTTGATGAAATGGCAAACCTTACTGAATATTTTGATGGCTGGATGTCATTGGCCACTTTGACAGCTGCTGAAACATAACAACTGAAAGAACTATCATACGCCCGTTACTACGCTTTCGAGCGCCACGTTTTGTGCTTACAGCTGATATCGAGAATATTTATCGGCAAATAATTGTGAAGGAAGAAGGTCGCAAATATCAGCTAATATTTTGGCGGCCGGCAAGGGATTCAAATTTGAACTGTTATCAGCTCAATACGGTAACATACGGCACCTCCACCGCTACTTGGCCACACGTTGCCAAAACCTTAGGGGCTAAAATTTTTTCAAATGAGTTCTACACAAGGCCACACACTTGAAGTAATAGCAGATCTAACAAAAGACGCATTCAGGAGGACTCAAATGTTTCGCAGGAAGGTGGGGAAATTGCCAAAACCTCTACTGTGGTAATTCAACAAACTTCGTTGGAACAAAAAACCAACTCAAACAAATCGAATCGCCACTACATTCGCTCTCGCGAAGAGAAAACATAACCTTGTTCTGCGCGGCCAGGGGTATGCAACTGCACTTCGTGCAGTTAAATCAGCTAATCATTTTCTGGAACTAAATCTTCTTTCCACGAATCTAACTTACGGGGAACTAGAAGCGTTGATGATAGAGATAGAAGCAATTCTTAATTCAAGATCTCTGACTCCTCTGTCATCGCAATGATCTTACTGCCCTGACTCCGGGACATTTCCTGATTGGGGACCGAGGTCAGTCTCGGCAACAAATGGGAGACAATCACCACAATCAAGATACAATTTTGGCAACGCTGGTCGCATGAATACCTCAATGAGCTTCAACATCAGTACAAATGGAAACAAAGACAGAATGACATCATGCTTGGAATGTTTGTAATCAAAAAAGATGATAATTTACCACCGATACAATGGCAAATGGGAATAATTTTGAACTGCATCAGAGGAAACGAAAAGCGAGTGGTGCAGGTGAGAACTGCCACCAGTATACTTAAGAGGCCAGTACACACACTCGAACCACTACCAGTTGATACTGACTCAAACCTAATAGAGCACAGGTAACGATACACGAAGTGAATAACATAGAAGTTACCTATAAAAAGAATAAAACGATCACTAGGTACAACTATAGCGACGATACTTCTAACTTTAGTTATACTTCCTATGAACAAGGGATACCCTGTCCAACTAGTAACGTTCAACACTCATTAAGGAATTTATTTCGAAACATAAGCAGCAAACCTATTGATCAGTGAATGGAATATTTTTAGGCCATGTCAATTCCCATTGATGAAATGACCAAACAAACGAACAGCAAGACAAACTATTACAAGGGTTTATATCATTTGCAATACAAACACTCACCACTATATCAAATTTTCATCGCATTCAAGGCTCCTTATTTGATACCATAACCCACAGTCAACACGAAAAGATTACTCCACTCTTGATAACATCAGCTCAACTACGCCTAAAGCTACGGGACATAAGGGAGCACTTACAACCATCATTAAGAGTTACTGTAGCTGATCCAGATTTAAAAAACCTATACAATTTGATAACCACAGAAGAAAAAATCTTACCAAAATACGCAAATAATCGGCAGGATTTCGGGTTATTTCACGTTATACCAGTACCAGTACCATTACAGATATACCATAAAGCCTTCCTCGCCATTCTTAATAGTAAATCTGTATCGAGACAAATACTATCCACTTTCCGATAAGAATATGAAAACTTGTTTATCAATAAATTATGAGGAATATTTTTGCAAACAAAGTGATCCACTACATCGCAAGCTCTAGTGCGTGTGAGATTTCTCTATTTAACCATACACCGGAAATCAAGAGATGCCCAGTACAAAGGTTGGGTAATAGCCCTCATTGGATCCAACTCCACAATTGAAACGAATGGACTTACGCTTTGGCCCGAGACTTACTGTCAACGTTGTATGCGGTCAAAATACCACGCATCTAACGATTCGAGAATCAGGTATTGCAAGGTTAAAGAAGGACTGCGTAATAAAACAGGAATTAATCACCATTCAAAGATACAGTATATGATATATCCTTCTGTCACAAGAGTATCATATATTCCAGCAAGTAATCTTACTGATGCCATAATGCCAAACACAGAATCAACTCTGATTCCGCCATTTCCAGCTTACCATGGTCTCATGACTGAAATCGAAGTACTGAAGCAAGTTCCACATTTCATTTTCATATTGTTTGCACAAATACAAATTCATTTTTTACCTTTGTTTTTTTTTTAATAATTCAATCAATTTTTGTGTAATTTTGTGGAATAGGAATATTGAGTCGTAAGCGTTGCACCTAAAGTTATTATAAATATAGTTAAGCAGTCACTTTTAATCAGTTAACGTGAGACTTTGAATTTTGCTCAAGTGAGTCTGCTTGGGGGACTGTTTGGCTACTCATGTATAATCGACACCAAAATCGACTTATGCAACAAGATCGTAGGTATATAGATCGAACCGAAGTTGTGTGAATAAAACAATCCAATCTTAACACGCACTTTATCCATTTAAATAGAACTCGTGTATCTCCTCATTTTCTAAAGTGATAGATTTATTTTAATTTGATTTTATTACGAAAATACTTAAATGACTTCAATGCTTCCTATCAGAGTTACACGGTTATCACACAGTACTAGTACATCTCCATTTTATTTGGAAATTTCCTAATGAAATTGCAAAAGTAATTAGACAAACATCTGTAGACTTTCAAGTAAACACAAACAATCACTTATAAGCAAATGTTCAGAAAATTGCAAGATATTGTACTCCCTACATGTAAGCCGAAACGCACTCAATCCATTCTCAATTAATAAGTTTCCACAAATCAGAATCACAGCAACCGTAATTTTGTTAGAATATTTCCACAGAATCTGCTACATGCTCATTCCCCAGATTCAGATTCGGATTCGAAATAAAACCCCACAGCACTTTTGCAAACAATCGTGACTGGAAACTGAAATACTGTTTGAAATTCAAATTCATTCTCAAATTTGCACATTTTATTATGGGGAAGGCAGAGAGTCGCAATTAAACTTATATATAAGTTCCTCATCCAAATCTCTAAAGGGTAAAGAATTCTTAATCTACCCACACTACAGATACGTATCCTATCTATCTATAAAGAGAAAGGATCAGCATCATTCTAGAACTTGTGGTCAAAAGACCCTCATACATGTGTACATACTTATAAGTATGTCTGTATCCTTTCTTTTTCTGTAAAAATTAAGCTCCTGAGGAAACTTTATCATTGCGAATTATTTAAATATGAACAATCGTCTCTTGTCCTTAACGCCACATATAACATATGTTATTGCCATTTTGATTATGTCTCTCCTGTTGCCACTATCTGCCTACTGTTTCATATGTAGGATGTCATGTACGAGTATCCTATATTCGTATCCTGCCTTCTGCGTCTTGTAGGAGTATTTCAATTCGTTCAATTCGAATCCACTTCCAGCACAACTTGCCTTTAAAGTTGACTTCAATTTGAAGAGAAGTGGTGTCAAATGTCAAATAACGTAGGTATGTAGTCTTGAAACAAGTAGTACGTTTGATTGTAGGTATCTCTTGGAGCAACAGATGCAATCAATGCGATTATAATTGTATTACGTGCTTGAGTGATATAATATCTTATTCTCTCTGGTGGTTACAGTGTTTTATGGATATTTCAGGGTCCAGCAGATGCATTGGATCCAGTGGTCCAGAAAAGGTTATTGTGTCTTATTTCAGATCCTCATAATCCCAATTGCGCATTCTGATTCCACTTGGTTAGAATTAGCAGCACTAATAATAACAAAGCATCACATTGGGCCGGTGGAAAGTGATGGTGGAAACAATGCAATTGCGGAGCCTTTGTGTCATAACTGTAACTGGAGTAACTGGAGCATGAAACAGCATTAATAACGCAAAATTGAATTAATTAAGCCGAATCCTAGACACAAAGAAGCTGAGTAGGTAAGTAAGTCTACACAAGGTTATATTCTTTTTGATTAATCCACTGGAGAAAAGCTTACCATTCTCAAACCAATTATAAAACTAAATGGCACAACGACATTTTGATTTTATGACTTTAACAAAATCCAACGGCGAAAATGGGCCGAAATCTCGTTCGATGCGAATTGGATTAGTATATCACTGAAAACATTCTTCTCGTTAAATTGAACGAAGGAAGTTATCATTCAGTCTACCCGCGCTTCAATTACTGCATTCGTATAAAAGCCCTGTGAATCGAGCTAAGTATAATAAGAATATTTCATTTTTTTCTCCGCGTCGTCTTAGTGAAACAGGTTCCTCATTACATATTTGCGTGAGCTCTTAAAACAACTGCCCATATGCCAAAAAATATTTCGCATTTGACGTGTGCGTGACGTGTATGGCCATGTGCTTCAACACTCAAGAGAGAATCTAAGTGCAGACACCAGAGCTACATCACGCAGGAGGAAGACTTTTTTACCATGGTAAAAATAAATCCCGCACAAGCAAATCGATCATTAGACCGCCACCAGATCGTCGTTTACTTCACGGCTCTCGGCTGAACAAGATGCATAGACTTATCAAATGTGATCCGGCTCTTCTTTGTCCCCGAAGATTTAAGCAAAAAGGAACGAAGTAAAAAAAATCCAGGTCTCGAACCCAAATCCCGTTTAAAGTTCGTCAACCAGAAATCGTCATCAATTGGAAGTTTTAAGTGTTGTCTTATCCATTTAGCTATAGTTTTAAGATTGAATGATTAAAGATAGGTAATGTTAATCGTTTCCCATACGTATGCACATACATACATACATTCTTAAATTCTCTCCTCTTAAACCTTATTCATACTTATACAGCTGATATACGAGTATTTATCATCAAGATAGCGGCTCTGGTGAATAAAACAACGTACGGAATATTTGTATAGCTATGTGATTTATTATAGCAGACGGCTAGACCTCCACTAATGATGCATAGCATAGATCATGGAGTCTGTGAGAGCGATGTCATACCCTCTATACATCAATATCTTTGTATGTATTTATAACACACAGTCGACTATAGCAATCGAAGAAATGGTGCTTGTGGTGCTGAATAGTTTATAAATTTCAGTTTAAAAGGTGAGAATAACTTTGGTATTAATTAAGGGCGTGATGTGAACTCCGATTGGGGCTACTTCCATAGATGCATTGCACGGTACATGCTTTGGCACGTATTTTTTTAAATGTAACGAGTAACAGGTGGCAGAAAAAAACCCACTCCCATCCATCGAGATCTAGCCCGGTAAACTACTACGAAAAGGAACTTAACACTCCGTACTCCTCGTTAGTTTTGTTACAGAGTACGAGTTTATTTGTGTAACATATATGTATTTGTATGGATTTTTTAGTCAGTGAAAAATTGGTATTTTATTAAAAAAATCTTTTATTGTCAAATAGATACATCTGTTAACTACAAAAACAAATGTTTTCTTTTTCCAAGATGGCGGCGCTGCACGGATTGAAAGTCGAGCGTTTTTGAAAATGACATGCAAGCTGGAAACTTTATTTTTATTTTTCATCTGTAACAAAAAATTAAAATAGGTCTTATTAAAAACATTGTTTCTAATACTCCAAGACTTTAAAACCGAAAAAAATTTAATTTTTTAATTAAAGATTTTGCTTTGAAATTTTAAGGAGACATTCTTGAGAAAAAAAATTTCAAAAACTAAAAAAATTCGGGACGTTCCCCCCTTAAAGTCGTCTTAAAATAAGTCAATTCAATTATAAAATTAGCATCAGTGGATAGTACGGACTTTTCAATGATATTCGAAAAAGAACTGAAAACATGCTTAACATGCAATAGCAATGAAAACAAACCAAACTGTAAAAACACAAATAAAACTATTGGCAACGCCACATCCGGAAAAGAAGATAACAGCGAATTAATGGAGAAAGCTAAAGAAAGGAAAATGTGAACATAGAGGTGACTCAGTCGTAATTAGTCCGCGCACGGAGCATCAAGAAGATCAGAAAACTAAAAAAAAAAAATTTAATTAAAAATTTTAATATGTATAGTGCATCCGTGCTCTTTCACTTTGAATAAAATAAAATAAAACCAACAATAATTTTGTTGGTCCCATCGAGCCAGAAGTTAACGAAGAAGAAGTTTTGATCTCTGTGCAACAAAATTTATGGTAAAATATACAGTTATTTTATATTTTCATCGCATGATTTAGTTTAGCCGAAAATATATATGAAGGGTACACGAGAAGAACGGCTTTAGCCCATTCCAACCGGTTTTGAGAAAAATCAAATTTAAATGTTCCCATATAAAAATACTCAAACAAGATTAAACCATTATGTAATTGGATTATGTATTTCTTAAAAAATAGAAAAGTGAAAAAAAATTACATTATCATTTTAATCATTATCAAGGACTGAAGTCATTTTTCCCTATTAATCAGGCGTCAATTGGTGGATCATCCAGGTATTCATCATCACTACTTTCTTCAGGTTGGTTGAAGTAGGTCAACTTTTTGTAAAATTGTTTGGCCTCTCGTTTTTCAAGGAATGTTGACAGCGCTTTCAAATCTTCAAATTTGATAGGTCCTTCTTTGGTGTACAACTTCTTAGGTTTCTTTAATGGAGACTGTTGGTAAACCCCTCAAGATGCAATCTTGTAAAGAACCCTATTAGGTTGTTCATTTTCAAATATTAGCATGAATTTATATATTAGGGCAGCACAATTCATAGGCTAAGTTTTTTGTTAACAATTTTTTCTTAGCCCTAAGTATACAAAATAAACATTTCTAAATAAAATGTAAATGAAGTCGAAAGACATAGATATAAGAATTTGGAGTAGCTTAGAGTGACTGTGTGGGGCCAGTAAGTTAGTATAAGATTATTAAGTAATCGTAAGCTAGCATTTAAACATTTTTTGTTAGTATGTAAGAGTTAGTGATTAAGAAAATAAAATACATAATGGTAAATGGTAGTAAGCCCTAGATATCAGGTTATTCGTCGAGGTCATTGCTCTTGCAATGTGCCTTCGAGTCAGCTTAATTACGAAGTTGTCCACTCGTATTAGGTTCGCCCTGTTGTAAAGGACCTCATTAGGATAAAATTGCTTGTACTCCGACTCTGGTGTTCTGTACAAGCGAAGACAAGCCCTCTCAAACACCCGAATCTTTTCCATTAAGCTTGCTCGTACATTGAACCACACGGGACAACCAAATACCAGCATGGGTCTGATAAGGGCCATGTAGCAGATTACCTTTACCCTCGCATCGAGTTGGCTGCTATAAAACAGTCTCTTTGTAAGGGCAAAAGCACCTTTATCTCTGGCCAGAGCAGCATCTACATTTTTGCCAAAATACAGAAACTGATCTAGCCAGATTCAAAGCCAGACTACATTTCGCATTCGTTATACGCATTGTATAACGCCTTCGCTCCTTTTTAATTTTTCCCACTGAACCACTTGGTAATCTAGGACATTGATACTCCTTAGACTATCCAGACGGCTTTCGGGACTGAGCTGCACCAGGAAGACCGGCAAACTCCGTTTCTCCTGTCTAGCTCTAGCTGTGGTAAATGGCTTTACCCCCACAAACTTGAGTCCTTCGCACTCCTTCTCTTTGAGCAGCGCCAGGATCTCATCAGGATCAGTAGATGATACCAACCCCTTCAGCAGCATCGATTGCCGCTTTTCACACTTCGGTGTGAATGAGTAGTGCTCCGTTGTCGTTTCCTTTAGGAGCTCTTTCACTTTCGCGTAGCCCTCCACTGTATTACAGTGGATGGCATGGCGATCGTTCCCCAATCGCTTAATATTAAAATTTGCATTTACCTCTAATTTATAGGTGTTGATAGGAGGCACCTTCTCCTTCTTCTTCTTCTTCTGCTGCTGCTGTTGTTGTTATTGTTGTTGTTGTTGTTGCTGCTGCTGTTGTGGCTGCTCTTGTTGTTGTTGTTGGTGTTTTTTACGCTTTTGTTGGTGTTGTTGTTGGCTCTGCTTTTGAGCAATCAGCGTCTGCTGTTCTTCATCTTCCCTCTTCCTTCTTATCATTTGCCTTTCTTTGATGGCCAGTACCCTTTCTTGTAGCATTTTGATGCTGTCAGAAGCCGTTTCATGATCGGGATTCTGCTCAATGTATATTTTATGTAATTTAGAAATATTTATTGAATTTTTGAGTCTTTTAACGAATAGTGTGATTTGCCACCATTTAGATTTTTTATAAAACTGATCGCCTTCTGCTTTGTCTCATTTGTAAGTTTATGAGGTCATACACCATGTTTTCCACGACCGTCGATACGCACCTGATTCGCCGGAAAATAATCCCGTGCAAGGACATAAATGCCTTGATGCCAACTGGTACATCACGACTTTGTTCATTCTCTATAATCCGGATTCGATAGCTGAACGAAGCTGAATTTAATCGCAGCACCTCGTAATTTTTCCTCTGATGAGTACGCATGACTGGGAGGAAGGCCAGCAAAGTAAGCATTTTGGGCATTGGTTTCTCCAAACTCATTGAATGTACATGTAGTTAAATAAAAAAAACCGAAACTTTCAAATAGTGTTATTTAACTTTATTATTTCGACATTATATTGTTTCTAAGTGAATGATAAGTTTTAATAAAGAAAACTTAAACAAAATATTTGAATTAGGTACAATGTTTTAACAGACTTTACGTTAAACCCTCGTTTTACTAGACTTTACGTTGAACCTTTCGCTTTGACCTTTCCGGCAATACTACTTCAAGAGAATAATTAATAGAATAAGATAATAATACAGCAGAATTTGCATAACGGAGATGCTGTTGACCATTTAGACGGGCATTTACTCCTCCGCTGTACTTTCTGCATCTACATACATATGTATACTCTTCCAAGGTCTGGGTGACAAATTTACGGTTTCGGTCCCTTTAAATTAATTTTAGTTTTTGCGTAAATCAAATTTTATTAAGTCCTAATTTGAATAAAGAAGTGTTTTTTTTTCAATTATATTGGTTTTGATCAAAATTCAGATGTGGTTCGTTTTTTTTTGGAAAAATCTGCTCGCTCTTCTTAAAATTCAAATTCGAAGATCTTTATTTGTCTGTGAGACAAATAAATGAGCTCATTAAAAGTTTTCGCGACAATGCAAATAGAGATATTCGTACCAGTGGCACACTAGAGGCTTGGAAAATGGAGATTGAAGCATTGTGTAATGAATTTCGAGTTTATTCCCAATGCTTTAAAAATACACACAAGACGCTAGACGACCCAAAATTGCTCGTAACTTAAACCAAATATGAGATCCTATTTCGCTACAAAAGGTAGTTTAATTGATTTAATGAAAGTACACAACGGAAAAGAATCGAAAGATAATGCGATACCCTCTCAAATGAATTATAAAATTGAACCGGAATGGGGTATTAGAGTTCCGTCTTGTACTTCGAAGGCGATTATCATTCCCGGCATACATTTCGTGACATGTTCACATCCATTTATATTCAAGATCCATCTTTAAATGATGTAGAAAAGTTCTAGCACTTGCTTCTGAAAACTAACAAAGAGGCTCATTACACTGCCGATAAATTTTCACTTACAGCAGATAATTTTCAACTCGCTAGTAATGCATTGAAATGTCAATACGAAAATAAACGAGTTCTAATCAATACCCAGATAAAAATATTATTTTCAATTCCTTCTATCTCAACTAAAATTGGTTCAGCTTTGAGAAAACTTCACAAATCCGTTAATGTTTGCTTAGGAATACCAAAAACCTTCGAAATTAGAATAGAGAATTGGAATCCAGTTATTTTTTTTTTATTTCTCAGAAGCTTCCTGAAAGTACTTTGTTCTTGTGGGAACAAGGTATTCTAAAGTACAATAGAATGAACTTGTATGATTTTCTTGCTTTCAAATACAAAATACTCAAATCCGTTGAAGAAGTTAAGCAAGTTTGTAGTAAAAATGTCAACCAAGTTTCAAATAATAGTTCGAAACGATAGTACTTTCCATATTGAACAAAATAATTATTCCTGTAAGCTATGTAATACAATCACCCCTTGCGCTTATGCAAGAAATTTTTGAACATGGGTATTCATATTCATTCATATCCGAAATATTTTTGAAGGTACTAGGTGGGGTGAAAAGTAACCTCCTTGGGAATGAAAAAAATTTGACGGAGCATTAGCTCCATAATATTTATCCAACTTTTCTTTTGTTTCCTTCGCCGTTTTGCCTCTCAAAAAATAATGTTTTATGAGAGAACGAAAATCGTTTTTGTCCATACTCAACATGATGCCAAACACGTCAGCAACAATCAGCTGTCAAAACAAAACTAAAGACAGTATCGCACTGAAATTTGGAATGTCTGCCTAAATATGAACGGACTTCAAGGCACCATAACCCTTTTTGCAGTAGCAGCGCATTCTGGCGGTCAAGGAGGTTACTTTTCACCCCTCCTAATAAAGGGTCCGCCATCTAACATTTTTTTTTCAACTAGTGCTTATTTCGTGAATGGTAACACTTAGCTCATGTCTGATTCGACAGGTAATTAGTTTTACCCTTCCGGTTAATAATGGAAAATGATTTCGTTCAAATGGCTGCCTCGGCTGGCCATGCAGTAGCCTACACGATCGGTCCAATTTTTAAGCACATTATCGATTGTGTGCAGCTGTATTTCACCAATGGCTTCACGAATATTGTCCTTTAAAGCGTTAATTGTCTCGCACCCCACAAATAATATTCCAACGGTGTCAAATCGCAGCTCCGAGGTGGCCAAACGACATCAGCTCTGCGGCTGATAATGCGATCTTCAAAAACAGGGCGCAAAACATCGAGTGTAGCTTCGGCTGTGGTTGTTTACATACACGCCAAGATCAAAATGAGCTTCATCTGAAAAGATGATTTTTTTGGCAAAATCGGCATCTTCTCTAAGTCGATCGCAGGCCCACTTAGCGAAGCGAAAACGCATTGGATGGTCAGTTGGCTTCAACTCCTGAACCAATTGGACTTTTTATGGCGTCATACCAAGGTCTTTATGCAAAATTCGTCTCAATGATGTCTCCGAAATGTTCAATTGTTGAGAACAACGGTGAATTGATGTTGATGGCGCTTCACGCACACTTTCTGCCACAGCAGCAATATTCTCGGGTGTACGCACTGGTTTTGGCTTTTCACGCTTTGGTTTATCGATGAGGATGCCAGTTTCTTTCACTTTTTTCACAAGATAACGAACATACGGAGCTGACGGTGCTTCTCTTCTTCCAAAATCCGTACGCAATTTTCGCACACATTCTGCAACGTGAGCATGATTTTCAAAGTAATATCGCAATATTTCTCAGCGTTGTTCAAGCGTATACACAACCATATTCGTCCAGCGGAAGGATAAAACTAATTATCTGTCAAATCAGACATGAGCTGAGTGGTACCATTCACGAAATAAGCACTAGTTGAAAAAAAAAAACGTTAGATGGCGGACCCTTTACTAGAGCAGTTAAATTTTTTATTTTTTCGGAAAAAAGTGCGTTGGCAACAGGTTTGCCAGCACCCGTGAGCAGATATCAAAATAAAAGAAAAACCAAGTACCTATCATTCGAAAAAATAAACTTTTATTCTTCTGGAAAAAGCCAAAACATGGGGTTACACAAAGTGGTACTTGGCATTGTGAGCATTGAATTTTAGATCGTTTGTTGTTTGTTCTTGTGCTGCTAAATCTGCATCTTCGATATGTTGAGATGTCTTCGGGCATATGTGTGCCCACGTTATCCAATCTAAGCTCATCTAAAATACCAAAATCTTTACTAGTGTTCTGTTTAGTAGTTTTAGTGAAATGACGAGATCCGTTCTTGACTTTGTTCCGAAACGGAGTAAACTGAAGTGAAAGGTTCCAATTAATTGTTGGCCAAGTGTAGCTCTATATATAAGGTGGGAAAGTTTCAGGGTTCTGATACGGAGTAAACTGGAGTGAAGAATGTTATTAGTTATTGCTGAATCCAAAAAGAAATAAAATATGCGCATCCACCAACGCTTGCTTCGGCGTCCTACACTGTAAGTAGCGCCAGTGTACGCCACCCATCCGTTTTGTATATTGTAGAACTGCTAAAGGACACGACAATTCGTGTTTTGTTCCATATTTTTGGTTTCGTTTGGTGACTGCTCTTATCTTAGGATCAAATGCTGTGTTAAGTTCCTTTACGTTATATGTTGCTACATCCTACCAGCTCAACCAATCGAATCTTACCAATTTGTTATTGATGTGATCGACCATTTAATTGACCTGTCAGACCCTACTGATGATATCCTTATTTTCGGCGACTTTAATCTTCCTCAGCTACAGTGGACTCCATCAGATGATCAATCGTTTTTCATCACTTCAAATGCCAACTGAGCTAAGGAATGTCTCTTCTTAGATCGCTTAACAGACTCAAGTCTATGCCAAGTCAGTGGTATATCCAATTATATGGGCAGGCAATTAGACCTCATTTTCACAAAGATCCAATTAACTCCTCAGTCTCACTTTGTCCCCTATGTCTCTCAACAATCGATAACTACCACCACCACCCCCCCCCCCCCGCTTCTACTTTCATTTTTTCATAACTCTTCATTCCAGTCCACTCCCCCCACAACTCTCTCATCCCACGACTTTCATAAAGCAAACTTTCACAAAATCAGTGAATATCTCAGCAAATCCCTCTATAACTTTCACAACCTAAGTATAAATGATGCCTTATCCATTTTTTATAAAGAAATATTTAATTCCTTTTCCCTTTACGTTTCGTTTTCCCGCCTTAAAACATCATCTACTAGTCCTCCCTGGTATAATCGCAAGCTTCGTTCCTTACGAAATAAGAGAAATAAGTTATGGGCTGTTTTCCTGCGTACCAGATCATTTACCGACTATTCCAACTATCTTGGTGCTTATCTTCATTTCACCGAACTTTACGATTCCCTTTACCAGCGCTACCTTAACAATGCGCAAGTCAACCTTATAAACCACCCTAAGTCCTTTTTCCAATTTGTTAACTACAAAAGAAAGTCCGATGGTTACCCTCCTTCCCTCTCTTTCAACAACAGGTCATCAACCGATCCACTCACCATTGCCAACCTATTTGCCACTAATCTCTTCCGTCTACCCCTTTCACAAGGAGAATTTCCTCAGGCTTGTAAAACCTCCTTCATAACCCCGATCCACAACAAAGGATCAAAGGAAAGGATCAAAGAATGAAATAACCAACTATCGTCCCATCGCTAAACTCTCCCATATACCCAAACTCTTCGAAAGTATTTTGTATGAAGCTCTAAGCTTTCAATGCAAATCACTTATTTCCCCTAGGCAACATGGCTTCCTAAAGGGTAGGTCAAACACCACAAATCTCGTTGAATTCGTATCCTTTGCCCTCTCTGCCCTAGAGAATGGCAATGAAGTCGATGTAGTTGCAACCGATTTTAGCAAAGCCTTCGATAAAATCTCTCATCGGTTAATCATCTTTAAATTGTCTACCCTCGGCTTTGAACCCATACTGTTAAAATGGACATCCTCTTACCTCGAAAACCGAAAAACTCGGCTCCATTTTTGGCCACCTCTGGAGTTCCACAAGGCAGCCATCTTGGTCCCCTTCTTTTTATATTAACCACAATTGATCTCGATATGATCATCAAACACTCGTCTGGCTCCCTTTACGCCGACGATACCAAATTTTTCAAAACCATTTCCTCTCCCCATGACTCTTTCCTCCTTCAACAAGATCTTTATAATTTTTCGATCTGGTGCCTCAAAAATTCTTTGGAACTTAATATCGCCAAATGCCAATCCATCACCCTTTCACATAAGCGGAACCAATCTCCTCCCCGACTCTATCTTCTCCATAACCAACCTATCTCCTCCGTACAATCTCTTCGCGACCTCGGCATTTTGTGTGATATTGAGCTCAACTTCCGTTTACATATGGATGAGATAATCCTCAAAGCCAACTCTGCACTAGGTTTTGTAAAACGGTGGTCCAAAGAATTCACCAACCCATACGTGACCAGGTCCCTCTATATTACCTTTGTTCGCCCCCTCCTAGAGTACGCCAGTCAAGTATGGTCCCCATATCATCGTGTTCATATCTCGAGAATTGAAAGCATTCAGCGCAGTTTTCTTCGTTTTGGTCTTCGAGGTATGCCCTGGGATGATCCTTTTAATCTGCCCCCCTATTAAAACCGTCTCAACCTTATCAACTTAAACACCCTTGAAGATCGCAGAGATGCAGCAGACTTTCTCTTTATTCATCGACTCTTTTCAGGTCACGTTGAATGCGCGTCCCTTCACAACTCCATTTTCCTCAACACTAACCTTCGTAATCTACGTACCCCTCTACTCTTCTATCTTTCAACCCACCACACCTCCTATGGCGCGAACGAACCAATCTCCCGTATGCTACGTCAAATCAACTCAAACCCTACCTTCTTTGACTTCCACCGCACCACTTCCTACCTCAAATCCGTTCTCCTTCACCACTCCAACCAATCTTAGTTTTAAGTTTTAATTTAAGTTTAATTTTTAAGTTATAGCTTGTATTAAGCCGAATAAATGTGGGCATTCGACCTCACCAAAATTAAAATTAGAAATTAACTTAAATTAATATGTTCACTTTTTTACTGTCCATTCATTGTATAAAAGCTACGTTCTGTCGTGTCCTCCACTTATATTGTCTCTTGGACATTATATTATTTACAGACGGAAGGCCCTTACGATTTGATCTAACCGCTGCGGTGGCGTAGATGCGCTTTTCATATAAGTCTTGTATAAGCTGAAAGGAAAAACAGAAATTGTCGAAAGCCGCATGCGTACTACTCTCTTTCAAGGAGTCGCATAGCTTCTGTACAACCGATGCTCCTAACCCCAGTTCAGGTTTATTGTCATCTTTTTTACCTGTGTAAATGTCACACTGATATAAATAGCCTGTGTGAGAATTGCATCTAGCTCAAACTTTGAAACTTTTATGGGCTTCAGTAGCATATACTGCTTTAGACTAGAGCGGCCTTTGAATAATATCATGCATTCGTCGACTGATTGTGATTTGGTTGAAGCAGCTGCACTTTTAAAATGTTCATTCACTATTGTTATCAGTGGTCTTATTTTATAAAGCCGATTGAAGTTTTCCTCGTTGTATTTGGGGCAAAACAAATTATCAGCCAGGTGCAAACACTGCTAGATTTTTCTGAATCTCTTACACGTCATGACAGATGCAGTAACTTCATTGTAAACTAACAGATTTGTTGACCAGTATACAGTAAGCGAAATTCATTTATACGCACCTTTTTTTCTGATTTTTTACATAAAATTGCTTTGGTAACACTTTTTTTTAGAAAAGTGCATATACTAATTCTGTATTTTAAATATAAAAACCATCATAATCAATCAAATCTATTAAACACTATTTATTTAAACAAAATCCCATTTATCGCTACGAAATTCATTTATACGCATTTTAAGAAACTAGTAAAAAATATAAATAAAACACATTTTAGTTAATAAAAAAACTTGTCAGTATTTTGTGTGTCCTCGATTTTGTTGAATAACGGCAAATATCCTATTCGGTATGGAACTTATAAGTTTGTAGATGGTGTCAAAACCTACAAGGTCAAATCTGAGCTTAATTTCTTCCTTAAGAGTCCGGATGTTTTCAAACTGATGACCGTTTTTATAAACATCTCGTGCCCTTATACCCCACAGATTTTCTATGGGGTTAAAGTCAGGACTCCATGCCGGCCAACGTATAACTTTGATGTTTCGCTGTCTCAACCATTCTAGGGAGAATTTGGAAGCGTGAACAGCTGCGTTGTCCTGTTGAAAAATAAAGGCAGGGTCATCAACATTGTCTTCTAAAAACGGAACAAGCGCTGTGTCCAATATTTCACAATATGTTTCCGAGTTCATTTTAGTTGGAACAAAACACAATTGCGCTATTCCGAAAGAAGAAAAAGCTCCCAAATCATTACACTGCCTCCATGGTAGTTGCTGCTCATTCCTGGTGGATTGTTGTGACGCAAGTCATGCTAGTAAGAACTGAAACCATCTGGTCCATCAAGGTTTAACTGCTTTTCGTTAGAGAATATAATTGTATTCCATTTTTCGTCCCAAGTCATATGATCTCTGGCTGGATGATGGATGGATTTTCAGAAGTGGCTTTTTAAGCTGTTTTTTGTATACCACGTTCGAAGTACTCGATAAAATTTGTTGAACTTGACGCTTTGTTATTGGCAAATCGAGATGAGCAACAATTTGGCTAGCAGTCATCTTGTTTTGGGTAGCTTCGATTACAGTTCGTTTCCGTTCTCTTCTGGAGTTATTTTACTCCAGCCTTTTCGACCACCATTCTTTCCATACGAATCACCTTTTATAAGGAAATTTGTGATGAACCCTTCAGAACGATTGATTTCACGTGCGATTGCCCTATTGGAAATGCCGCGCTCTTTTAAGACGGTTATCTTAATCTTTTCTTCCGCTGTTAAATATTTTCCTTTTCCCATTATGGATTTAAATATTTATTTTTCTGAAAATCAGTTCTAAGATATTATTTTTTATTTAAAAAAATATGATCTTTCACCTTTTTTAACTTTCACTTAAATTTTTTCCACAGGAGTCAATCAATTTCACTGAAATACTAAATGCGTATAAATGAATTTCGTGCTGTAAGTTGTAGTTCAGTAATATCTAAAGATTTCCAGTTCTTGCTTTTCTGTTGCTGTGCGTATATATTCGATTGATTGACGCAATTCTGGAGCACTTCTACAGTAAATATTTGTTTAAAACAAAGATTGGTAAACTTCTGTTGGATCTTCTTCAGTACTTTCAGAATCAGGATCATTATCAGAACTATACTCAGCAATAAGTCTAATTTATTTCTTCAAAATTCATATCTGATGTATGATCAGGCAAATTTTGGCGCTCTTCTGTCGACACCGACTCGTTCGGGTTCTGGTGTACAGTATCATAATCACTTTCATCTTCATCACTCCCGTCTTCGTATTCATCTTCCGATATGAAACCATCGATTTCAGCACAAATTTTCTCAACTTCATGGAGTTTGACCTTGGACATCTAAAAAAGGTTTACCTTTACTAAAAGGCTACGGCTAAAATACTGCCACATTTGAAATGTGCAGCATGGGTTGCGGCAATTATATTGCCACCGATATAAAAAATCTCTGTACTTACCCTGAATTACAAATTGCACTCTTTTAAAAGTAAATGCCTTCAGAAAATATCAATTTCACACACAAAAATAAAAAGCACTCCCACAGACTATGGTATCGACAACTCAAACAATATTAAAAATGAAATCGCTGATTCCCCGATTCTAGCCATACCTTTTATCCTATGCAGACCGTTACTTAAAAAAAAAATTATTTCAAAATCGACCCTGGCTCTGAAGCAACATTTATTTTGCAGTTTGTTGTGAAGCGATTAAAGCATTCAATCGGCTTAATCAATGCATCTATGTATTTGTGGCATTGGAAAAGTTCAAAGTGAATTTTCGACAAGCTTGTGCCGTCACAATCTGGAATCCCATATCAACTCTGATGTTTGCATACCTGTTTCTGCTGTTGTTTTGAAAAGATTAACAGATAATTTGCCATCGCAACTGTTGAAGTTTCAAACTTTGTTGAGCTCAAAGGCTGGCGATTAGCTGACTCGAACTTTGATGATATCCTGTAGGTATTTTGATATAAGCAGATATTCACCCCCGGATTTTGCGTGAAGGTGTGAAGCAAGTGGGTGAAAATACTCGTTTTTGGTTGGATCATAAGAACCATAATATGTTAGTAATGTTTCCTTATAAAAGGAAATTCAAAAGTTTTGGAAGCTCGAAGATTCGAAAAGTAAAACCAATTGCAAAAGAAGAAAATTTTTCTGAACACCTATTTGCAAATATGACCACGCGAAACTCAGTTATGTAGTTAAGCTTCCATTTAAGTCTCACTTAAATATTTTGGATTTAGGTCGATCCAGGAAGAATGCCATTATGCAATATCGCTGTCAAGAAAAACAATTTATCGCTCCATAAATAGTATAATAACGTTCTTAAGGAATACGTCTCATTAAACCACATGAAATATATACCAAAACGCTCTTTGAATCCGTAGTGCACTGCTATCTGCCGCACCATACTGTAGTAAAATTAGACAGAGCTTCAACTGAAGTTAGAGTGGGTTTTTGGTTTTTAACGCAAGTGCTTATACGGAGAATGGAATGAGTGGTAACGATCTGCAAGGTAATATATTTTACTCCGATGGCGACAATATACTTAAGTTTTCAATAGATAGCGACTTTGGAAAAACGTATCAAAATGTTCACTAGGAATATCACCGGGTTCAACGAACAATCTTTCGATCATCAGAGCTAATTCAAACTTAGAAGATTTTGAAATAAACCGAGTCACTTTTGGTATAACTGCATTCCATATCTAACAATTCGCACATTCCACCAACTCGATGCAGACGAAGGAAATAAATAACCCTTGTGGAAAAAATAGTGCTCTCCAATTTCTACGTTGATAACGTATTCTCCGGTAGGTTTGACTTTAACTCCATCGTCCAAAGTATGAAAGAATTACATACACTTCTCTTAGATGATGGATTTGTTTTAAAAAATTGGAGTACGAATCATCCGCATTTGTTAGAAAACATTCTTCGAGGGAATAACCTAGTATAGATATTTATTGTGGCAGAAATATTTACAATTAACAAAATACAATCTTCTTTTTCCAGAGATTTGGTTTGCGTTACCTTCCATCTAGAATAATATATATCATTTCTAAATCATATATCACAGAAATACTACCAGTTTGAAGGAAAGCCACTAAAAACCTTCTTCACAAATAAAATGCTTGGAGGGAAGAGAGAAGTGGTGTTAAGACTTGATTCCAAAGTGTTATGTACTAGTGCAAAAAAAAAAAATATATAATTATTTATACTTAAATAAATAAATAAATAAATGACATATAAAAAATAAATAAATAAGTAAATAAATAGATAAATAAGTAAATTAATAAATTAATAAATAAATAACAATGAAAGCAAAAATATGTAAGAATAAAGTTAGTATTGTACATTATTTAACTAGGATTGAAATCAAGTCGTTGCCTGAAGACAGACAAGATAAGTTTTATTTACTATGAAGTTTCTGAATTCTAGTTGAAATCATTTAGATGCCAGCTACGTTATGTCATTTTTCTGTCGAGAAAAACCAGGGCAAATTTAGTATCATTTTTAATAATTTATTTTGTATTGTTTGGAGTCTACGAAGATGACTTTATGCCCACATGCCCCAGACAGGAGACCCATAGAACATGATCGCTTGGAAAATAGCCTTGAAAATCAATACCTTGTTCAGCTTTGAATTCCTGGAGATGAATGGATAGAGAATCTTGATCGTAACATTAATGTTTTTTATAATTTCTTGTATATGTAGCTTAAAAGTTAAAGGTTTATCTAAGTAAATTCCAAGATGCTTTCCACTAAATTTCTACTCAATTGGAACACCGTTGTGTTGAAGTCGGTTGCTTGGAAGTAAGCAAGGTTTTCTTTTTCGTGCAAAAAAGATAGCTTGAATCTTAGAAGCATTAATATAAATGTTCCAATTATGATAATATGTTAGAACAGTATTTAAAGCAGATTGAAGATTAGTTTCAATATTGCAACCAATTGCATCTTGCACGAATAGATACAAATATCATCAGCAAATAAAGCAATATTGCAGTTAATCAAAGTTGGGAAATCAGAGGTATAGAGATTAAATAAGATTGGCCAAGGATTGACCCTTGAGGGATTTTTGCATTAATCAGTTTATTGTCTGCGAGCGTTTGATTTAAGGACACGATAAAACTTCGAAAAGATAGAAATGATTCAAGAAATTTTATAAGGTATAACGGAAAATTTAAACTCAGAAGCTTATGTACCAGATCATCGTGCCAAACGGTATCGAACGCTTTTTCTACGTCCAAAATTATCATGCCAGTACTTAAGCCGCTAGCAAGATTACTTTTGTTATATTTTGTTATACGATCCACTTGACGTGTAGTGCTGTGCAAAGCCCTAAATCCAAATTGCTCTTTAAGTAATATTTTGTTATCGTCAACGAAGGATATACATAATTCTTTGTTTGATAATCTTCTCCAGGCACTTTCTAAGGGAGCTCAGCAGACTTATTAACCTGTAACTAGAGGGCAAAATTGGAATTATCTTGGCAGTTTTCAAGTTTTTCGGGAAGCATCCCAGCTTAAGTCAGCCATTGAAAATATTTACCAAATACTTAAGAGAAGAATCTGTAAGATTCTTAACCAACACGTTTTTGATCGTATCGAAGCCGGATGACTTTCTCGTTCTTAAATTGTGTATAGTATCCCTTAGTTCACTTAAGGATATTAGATTGGCATTTCCTATCAGTGGGTGTGACCTAATGAAGTTGACTGATTGCTCAACGGAGGATGTCATGTGCGTGCCTGGGATAACATGACTAGAGTTTAAATGATTATTTGCAAAATTATCTGCTAAGGCGTTAGCTTTTTCCAAGCAAGAATGTAACACAGAGTTCCCAACCTTAAGTGGAGGAATGTATGTGTGTTTCTTTTTAATTATTTTAACAATGTTCCAGAAAGGTTTATTACCTTTCTCTAACCCTTGGAGTCTATCGCTCCATGACTGGTTTCTAAAATTTATAATTGCATGTTTAAGTAAAGAATTCATTTTTTTATATTCGGTGAGATATAAGTCGTTTCTTGTACGTTTCCATTTGGATCTACAAGTATTTCTTAACTTTATTATGTCAAGAATGAAGTGCGGAAGGATAAATGATTGATGTCTAGAAACCATTTTTTTTGGTACTGACTGATCAATGCTTTCAATAATGGCAGTCGTGAAAGTATTTATATTTTCATCAACTAGAGATTGACTAGTATTTTGGTCTAATGTGTTTTCCAGTTTTGCCCGCATTAGCCTTCTGAATAACTTCCAGTTAGCATTTTTGAGATCAAAAATTTGCTTTGTGTAAGGAAATGGAGAAAGAATTACACTACATTGTACTGGTAGATGGTCGGAACTAAGTATATTAAGAGTTTTAGGCTCGGTAAAAAGATCAGGTATGTTTGTTAAAAATAAATCTAAAGTTGGAGGGTTCCTGTTCCTACTCGATGGGATGTAAGTGGAATTTGGTGGGTAGAGTATTTCAAATGGATGTATTGAGTTTAAGTTTGCAAGGATGTTGCAGTTAAAATCACCGCCGATTAGAAATAAATCATTAGTATTAATAAGCCTTATTTAATCATTGTGAAGATCCGCACGTTTTTGCGGTGATGTTGACCCGCCCGGAAAATAAGCACTAAAAATTTTCAATGCGAGCTCATTAACAAAGGGAACTTCGACACCAATTGTTTGAATTAATTTCGTACTTGAGATAGGCAGTAATTTATGTCGTATCGAACGTTTTATTACCAGGGCAACACAGCCACCACCTCTATATTCCCTGACCAAACGATAGCATTTGTATACAGAATTAGATAAACGGTCGGTTGAATTCAACCAAGTTTCTGATACTAATGCTAAGTCAATTTTGTAAGTCATAAGGAAGGAATAAAATTCAATTTGTTTACCTCGAATTCTTCTAGCATTCCAACATATTATATTTAAGCTACCCAGATTCATTTCTGAGATGTATATAAGTACTTAGTTGCAAGTTGAGTGATGGTCTTAAATTGCTCTGCCTTTGTCTTACAATTTCCCAGCATGGTGATCATTTCTGCAGTGAGTGTGTTTATCTCTTCCAAAGAAAAAAGTTCTTTTTTGCTGTTAGCACTATTGTTGTTCGTAGGCTTAGTCTATACATTTGATGTGTTCCGGCTGGATGTATCTTCAGCATTAACTTTGGCATTACGATGGTGTGGGAGTGAGGGAAAGTCCATGATGTTGGTTTCGTAGATTGGATGTGCTTGGTTCACACGTATAGTTTTGTTTTTGGCCGAAAGCTTTTCCCTCATTTCAAGAAAGCTTTGGCGGCTTACACACGTAAGATCAGTCGATTTATGTGTTCCCTTGCAGTTTGCGCACTTAATGGTTTTGGAAGTGCATTCATTAGTTGTGTGGCAGTCTAAGCAAATAGCGCAATAGGTTTTGATGTGACAGTTTTTCTCACCATGTCATTACATTTGGCAGTTATAACACTGCGTAATTTTGTTCTGCTGCCTTCTTGCGAAATCCCATTTTACTTGGGTTTTGAACACAGATCTAAAGTTTTTTTTTAGCTCTCCTAGTCCTATTGATCCGATTTCAAGAAAAACTACATAGAACACATCAACAAAGCGTTCATATTGTTTTTTAATTATTTTAATATTTTTACACTTTAAGCCGAATGTTACAAGTTCATTTTTAAGTTCTTTGGTCGGTAATTCTTCAAGCCCATACAAAATTACTTTAAATGACCTTGACGTTGGTAGGTCATGGGTGAAAAATTGCAAATTTCTCGATTTGAGTATCGAGCACAACTTTTGATGGGATTCACTGATGTTTTTTTGCAAAACACACACCGAGGGAATTTTAGTTTTTTTGTTTGACGTGGAAGGAACTACGATTTCATCACAATTGTAAGGATGCAAAGTAATTTATTCTAGAATTCATGTTTCTAGAACTCATTCTGTGTAATTTTATGTTGGAAGACTTGTCGTCTTCAACATTTGGTGAACGGTCGCGTTTGGGAATTTTAGTGAGTCTAATTACGAACGAGTGATTTAGAAACTTACTCGGTCAAAGCTCCGAACATAACTGACTTTGAGGGAATATTTTAGACCAACACTTCCTTTTTTACGACGAATCATCTCACACTAAGGTTTTAGTTATTGGTTAGAATGCAAGGGTTGATTGCTTCTATATTCGATGTGAGACATTTCCTGCACCTGAATTCGTCTTAACGAAGCACAACTTTTTTCAAATATAGCAAAAGCTTACTACTCGATTGGTTGGCTAGCTCCAACAACAATTTTATTGGAAATTTTAATGCAAGATATATGGGGATAAAACGAATTGGGATTCGACCATTCAGTCAACTTATTTAGAAACTTGAAACTAGTTTGTGAAATCTTTTCCAATTATTAAAGAAATATAATTTAAAAGATGGATTAATTTTACTCCAGAATCATACATTGAAATATATATCGCATATGGTGCCACGAGAATACTTTATGCATCTGGAAAATTGTTTACCCATCTTCTCTGATCAAAAATGAGAGCGGCATCTGGGAAGGCCATTTTCAATTTTTCAAAACTTTGCTGTGCTCTTTTGCTTTCACAGCTCGTGAACGCTGTTCTAACTAATTGTCCGGTGTACCTTTGGACGGACTCGATGATTGTCCTTTATTGGCTTCATGGCTGTCCATCTCGTCTTGCAAATTTGTTAGGAATCTCGGTTCGAGGGTACAAATGGACAGTCCTAATGCAATTTTTCCTCAGAGGATATCCCTGACGTTACTGGCTCTCGAGGTATCATAGCTAAACCTTTACTTACGAATAACCTCTGATAGAATGGTAACAGTTGATTAAAGTTTCTTTTAGATACGAGTACGTGGCAGATTACTACCATCGGAGAAAATCGCACTTCAAAATTGGAAGAAAAAAAAGTTTTATATCATGTTTCATGTTATTCTCATGATGTTAAAGTTCTAGCATTTGTCTTTAGATTTTTGAACTTTTCTTCTCCACAAAGAAGGAATGGATATATGATACTCTTCAAAAATACTTATCCACAACGAAATGGATTTTATCGAAGCTCGGTTAGTTTTGTTAGGTCAATGTATATATTTTCCTCAAGAGTACAAAGCCTTATCAAATTCCCAGACGCTGAACAAATCGAGCTCAATTTTATTGCTCAACCCTGCTATAGACTCGAATAGTGTTATTTGGGTAAATGGACGTTTAACCTATGCGTGTTTATGCTGTAGCGAAAAATTTCCAGTCATACTTCCATGTATGTATTTGCCCAATATCAAAATTGTTGGTCGATTTTTTCCATAAGCTTTCCATCCATGGTGTTGCTTTGAGCTGCTTTTGTGCCTTATGCGAAAAGTCTATTGGATTTCAAAACTAAAAACTCTGATTAAATCTTACCTTCATTCTTCAAAGGCATTGGCAGAGGCAACTTCAGAAGCAGAAAAATCGTACCTTGTAAGGGCTTTAAAATATAATTTTATTCTACCACGTTCTCCTCATATGGGGGGTTTATGGGAGGTCGGTATAAAGGATTTCAATACCCATTTCAAAAAAGTAATGGGAAACTCAAAAATCACCTTTGTAGAGCACTCAAATTTGCTTGTTAAGACCGAGTTTTGCATGAACTCCCGCCACAGTAATGCACTAGGCGAAAATCCATTCGAACCCCTCCGACTTCCCAAAAGATGCCCTTTGATTTGTTTATCATATTCGTCATATTCGTTACTCCACAATGCTTACGAATTGACAAAGAATTCAACAAATTTTGCACTTCTTTTCAAGGCGATGGAAATAGAAGTATTTAGCCGATCTTCAATGAAGAACAATATGAAAATTTCCTCAGAGAAATATTAAAGTTGCAAACGAAATAAGCACAACGAACTTTGGATCTGAATGTGGAATAATAGGTCCCTTCATATCATATCACGTGTAGCCGAACAACTAGCGGAGTCCTGGACTACTGCAAAGCACATATTACCTATATCCAAGAAATGGGATATGGCGGATAAAAAGAGGATCAAAAACTGCGACATCTATTATGGCGATTCTTATCGACGGCAATAGAAGGCCTTATTTGTATGTGCATTCGTTATTAGAGGCAGACATAGGCAAGAAGTGTCTCGTAACAATCCGTGCTAAGGCTAAATTTGCCAACATTAGCCTTATATGCGAGCTCGCCTCCATTGAGGAGAAAGACAACGGCATAAAAGATGGCTTCTACGAGCTCTTGGGCAAGACCACCTCCGATATCGGATTCATTTTAAAAGACTTTGCCGCGGGGCGAAACATTGGCGTAGCTAACACGTGATCCCCATATACACACGGCGATTTGGAGAACTCCTGATCAACCGTCAAACAGACTGACCACATTGCGAACGACGCAATAGATGTCCGAAGGTTCCGAAGGGCCAATATCGACTCGGATGCGGATATCCCGAATATCTGTAAGGAAGTTCGACGTCGGATGGCTACAATCGCAAGAAATCGCCAAATCCTTTTCCGGTCGAGACTCCCTTATTATCTTAAGAAGTCTTATACCGCCAGCATCAAGTATCGAAGACCAGTGGAAATATTGCCAAAAAACCATCAGAGATGGAGATGGTAGATTCTAATTTCGAAGCTTTATTCTGCACTTCCTTCAAATAGCTTTATTAAAAATTAGTTTAGCCTTGCTAATTGCATTTGTGTCATCGACATTTGACACACCCACAATTTCGATCGAATTGCTGATTAGACGTTATTGCTGCCAGTTAAGCTTGCTCTCCAGATAATTTAATTTAGATTCCAGCTCCTTATTTTCTGTTCGTAGAGCATCCATTCCTTGTAAAAAACAAAGGTTTGTTTCGTCCAAATTTGAGATCTACAAATAAATCATCTTTTTCACTTCTTTTTTCGAAGTCTTTGTTGGACTTGGGTGATTCATCAGTCGGTCGCACTTTGCTTTTTCCCGCTTGTTGCATTTAAGCGGTATAGGAGGCCGATTCATTGCTGTTTTTTGATACGGCCGGCACTAGGATATGCAGTGAACGGCTCCTCAGTATTGAACACTTGTCGCAACGGAATTCATTGCCACTTGAAATAAAATATTCAGAATCTTCTTTTGTGAAATTTCTCTCAATTTTTTGGGAACATACCGAACAATTCAATTCAGAAAAATTTATTATAAGCAGTCTCAATTAGATGCGCACCCCACGACGATCGCACGAAAACATGCCATTCATGTGTGAGCAAATCTCATCCTCGATAACAGAATGACTTCCGCATCCATATACTAATGGACAGTCAAGCACACATTAAAGCATTTGGCTCTAATCTCATTGACTCAAAATCTGTCATGCACTTCCTCAATACACTTTGGTGGACGCTGTTCGGAAACAATTACATTTATTTTTATACAATTATTTCTTTTGTTCAAATTGTCATATGTGTTTAAAACTTAATTTAAATGTAACAAATAAATTTTTATGTAAATAAGAAAACGTAACGTAAGAATTGTAAATTTTTAGTACAAATGTACATTTGTTGTAAAAGTTAAATATGGAAGTAATTTCCGGAAGAATAGACTTTTCTCTTCGCTGTAATCAATTAAGACGAAAAGACGTGTTTTTTTATTTAACCGCATCTTTCTACCCGATTAACCCCACACATAGTACAAAATAGTAGAAAAAACCCTACACACCCCAAACTTTGGTCCTTCGAACCGGATAAATTTTAATTTGATTATAAAATAAAAGTGCAAGTGCAAGAACAAAGTGAACAAAGTGCAAGTGTAAATGCGCAATATATATATATCTCACAAAATAGATCAAGTATGTTGCATGAAGACAATTATGTAGCTTTTTCCTAGTTTTAAATCTATGCAGCATAATTTAAACACTTTTTTTCAAGAATAAGTATTTATTAGACTTTTTCCTCTTTTATTTTGTTTTTGTCCTTTATCTTTATTTCTGAAAAATAATTACAAGTAAGGTAGATTAGTATTTGATCAATTGTGTGATTTTAAGGATCAATTACTTTTTGGTACTTCGTGTGACCTACTTTGGCTTTTAAAACGGCTTGAATACGGCGTGACATGCTGTTTATCAAATTTTCACACGTTTCTGAAGGAATTGGCTCTATGGGATTTAAGTCTGGAGACTGTAGAGGCCAATCTAAGACTTTAATCCCACATTGTTGGATCCAAGCTTTTGTTATTTTAGCAGTATGCTTCGGATCGTTATCATGCTGGAAGGTAACGTTGGAAGCATTTTTGTTCCATTTTTCCAAACTTCCGACTAAACTTCTATCTAAAATTAGAATGTAGTCTACTGCTGTTATTCTTCCGACCACTTACTGACACAACCCGATGCCGTTTGTAGCCACAAAACCCAATATCATTACATTTCCGCCACCGAACTTAACTGTCTCTTTTACCATACGTCTTCTTAAAGGCTCCCCTGTTTTTTTTCCAAGTCCATTCTCTCCCATCCGACCCAAAATGGTTAATTTTGGTGTCGTCTGAAAAAATTACGCTTTGGCAGTCAGCTTCAGTGAAATTCCTGTGTTTTTTGGCAAAATCCCGGCGAAGTTTCTTATGACGTGTTGTAAGAAATGGCTTTTTAACTTTGGCGCGACCTTTTAATCCAGCTTTTCTCAGAGTTCTTCTCACTGTCTCTGCACTATCGTTTCTAATTAGAGACAACATTTTCCTCTCCTGTTGTTATGGCTCGGCAAATTTTGCGTTGGATGGTCCTTGATAGCAAAGGTTTTCGTCCCGCATTCAACCGTGGTACTGATGTTGAGTTTATCTTTCGCCTGTATTTATTGACGACACCAACAGAAATGCCCAGTTGGTCAGATATTTGACGGTGGGATTTCTTTTCTTCCAACAATTTCTGGATTTCTTTGACTAAGTTTGATGGAATTGACTTCATCTTCACTCATGTGTTCACAAAACAACAGCAAATTTTCGGTCACCGGTTAACAACTTTACCGTTATAAATCGAATGATGTTTGTTTCGTAAATCATTTGATCAATTTTGTGAGACACTGTATATATAAAACAATAAACTTACATACATTTACTCCCTCTCGGTCGGTGTCTTGCCCCTTGTCTTGCACCTTTTAAAGACTCTTTCAGTGGTTGTGCACAAATCGGAATTCCCGCGCCGTGTAAAAATTAATTTTCAACTTTAACCTCAACTGTCACCAGCTGGGCATAGCTGACCAAAGGTCGTAAGTTACTGAAATAAAATATTAGTTATTTAATATCATTTTAATAAACACTGTATCTAATAATTAAATAAATATTGTACTTGATACATAACATACATACATTGCTTTATAGTTAATTTTCAAATAAAAACCTTAAAAAATGTCGAAATTGTCTACGGGTGCAGATCCAAAAGGTGTTCTGGAGCAGATTTTTCGTGACCACTCCAACTTCAAAAAGACTGGAGCATCACGTCGTACAGCCAGCTACCTTTCGGGTCGTCTTCTTGTTCTAGAAGGGAACTTCAAGAACGCACTTCAAACGAAGATTCGACGAGGAGAAAGTGAAGAAATGTGGATATTGAATCCACAGGTGCTTCTTGTAATGAACTTTCATTGTCTCAAATCCAAATACCACATTTTGATGGCTCGTACACGAAGTGGCGGCTTTACACGATGTATTTGTGTCTTTAGTCCACACAAATAAAAATTTGGGTGAAATTCAAAAGCTTCACTATTAGATGTCGTCGCTTACAGGTGAAGCTGCTCGTTTGTTGCAGCATTTAGGTTTGTGGCAAATATGACAAAGCATGGGAAGTGTTGGTAAACGCTCATTTCCAACTTTTCTTTGAACAGCAGCAGTTGACAAAGGAGACTACAGGTAACACAAAGTACTACAGGTAGTTCGAAGGAGTTGCCAACACTGACACAATTCACAGAGTTCCTGGAAACACGTTTTCGAACCTTGGAAGCAGTGGAAGCAGTAGCTGGAACGAGTGGCATAAAGGCCAGCGGTTCTCCTGCACACAAGGCTGTTGCGGTCGAGAAGAAAACGGTGTTGCACGTCGGGAAGAAGCATTTTGCATGCCAGGTATGTGGTAGAGGTCAGCACTCCCTTCGAACTTGTCAGAAGTTTATTGCCATGGAGATCTGTGAACGATCTAAGGCAATGGACAGAATCTGGGTTTGTCGGAACTGTTTGGCATACAATGACCGGACTAGTCAATGTCAAAGGAGCGTATGCTGCTATTACTGCAAACAGAAACACCACTCTCTGCTGCATTTCAACTGTGGAGGGTCAAATATCGCAAAGATCAGCTCTAAACCTATAAGGGATTATAAAAATATAACTACAGGTACATAGTGTCAGATTTTTAACGTAAACCACCTGCCATGGAGGCTTATGTTTACAGGATGCCCATACGTCCATGCAGGCAAGGATACGCCTTGCCATCGCTCTGCCGCCTTCCTGAAATACCAATTCGGAACTATGTTGCCAGAACAAGTTCCACTCTTGGTATGAGTCGAGGCTGACCTAAAACCCCTTACTGCCCTGAGGGTCGCAGCACCCAGTACTTATTGCAACTCTACATTGGGTCAACCAAAGGTAGACCCTTACCGTGATTTAAGTCCTGGTAGGGACTATCGGTGGTCCAGCCGCCAACAAGACCTATGACCGGCAACTTGTGACTGATCGAATCGCAGCAACCTTTGGTAGCGTCATCTGAAGATAATTACGATAAGACCAGTACTTTGCTCTGGCCCCGTTCATTATTAGATAACGTCATTAAAGGGCGAAGCCTTGATAATTGGCGGGGGCCAACTACAGGTACACAAACATTTCATATAACATCAAAATTTCAAAATGCCGACGGGAATTGGAGAATCAAAACCCCGACAGCATTTGAAGCTTTTTACTGAACACTATCAACGTTGTCCACACAAAACTCAACAAAACACTTTAAATGGTATCAATTTTTAAAAAATATTCTAAAGTTTACAGCACTAACATATAATAATATATTTTAATAATAAATACCTTAAACTAATCTTATCCTAATTTGAAAATAATAATAATAATACTCGTAAATTCGTAAAATAATAAAAACAAACTTACAGCAGATGAATGTTTACGTTGTGCGAATTTCAACAACAATTCAATAGCAAGGCGGATTCATGGTATTTTCTTAGGCATGTAAATACCACACACACTAAGATAGCTAATTCGTCCTTCATTAAAACACAAACCGTTCGCGAAAATGTTCGTCGCACATCATCAACCAAAAATTGCGTACGTGGAGAACAGTTATCGTACAAAACAACACCACAAATTGTACCGAGTAGTTGGGAAAATAATTACAATGAACTTCTAACTCTTTTTCCATTTTCCCATTTCTTGTTTTCTTTTATTTTGTTTGCACTGCACTCGAATATCACTTTCGCGAAATAATAACAAATATATATAATATATAATAACAAATAATAACAATCGATGTACATATGTACGAGTATATCAATATGTACATACGCACGTATATACGATTGTGTACTCGCGCCGGTGTACACAAATTAAAACGAAATCGAATTTCGTGAAGCGGAGCAGACAAAAAGGATAAATAATCAGATAAAACTTACCTTTTATTACCAAAAAAAGGGGGAAAAAGAAAACTAATTAACTAAACAAAAAAATCAAACAACACTACCGACGCGCTTTGACCCAGTTTTGGTCAACGATCAACAAGGAAACGTAACGTACGATTACGAATTGTAAATATTTAGTGCAAATGTATGACACTTGTTGTAAAAGTTAAATATGGAAATAATTTCCGGAAGAATAAACTTTTCTCTTTGCTGTAACCAATTAAGACGAAAAGACGTGTTTTTTTTTTTATTTAAACGCATTTTTCTACCCGATTAACCCCACACATAGTACAAAATACTAGAAAAAACCCTACACACCCCATAAACGTATTTTGGAAATGAAATAGCCGACGAACTGGCTAGAAACGAAATATCAAATTCGATGGCCAACACAATACGACTCACCTCTTTCATACTTATACATAAAAACACAAAACTTACATACATTCAACGGATTTAGTATTTTATCACAAGAGCAGACCAAATCATCGTTGAGGTTTTGTACGAAAAAAGATATAAACTAATGAGTTGGAACGATTTATGGAAATGTACTTCCGCTTCGAATTTTCATTCATGTTTTTAATTTAAGTTTTTAAGTAGACACAAAAAGTAGCCCAGCTTTGTGTTGAAATGGAAAAGATAAAAACCAAAAAAAAATTAAATTCGAGTTGAATTTTCGGGGAAACAAGTAGATTTGTTAATGGTTCTCATATTTTTTAATTACACATCAAGGTATCTGTTAAACTGAATGTAAATTTTATTCTAATGAATGATTAATTATTTATCGAAAATATTGGGAGGAATTTTATACAAAATCTGTTACACGAGCAAGTACTTATGAGTAGCTATTCTTGTGGAAATCAGAAAATAAAAAGAAATGCTGATGAATTTCCATAGAGCGAAATTGCCCGTCGTTATTTCGGAATAACGGTTGAAATTCGATGCGGTAATTAATAGTTTTATTCCTTAATCAAGTGTCGACAATTATTTGCGAAATATTTTGTTCGCGGATACACAATTTTTTAATTGTAAGGGAACAACGAAAGTCATTCAGAAATGGTTTCAACATTCGAGTATATCTAGTCGAATGGCAAATTATTAAAAAAACGAATTTAATTTTTTCATTTCACAAATGGGGGGAAATACCAGCCCGAAAGTCCATTTTGCTATGTGGTGGTTTAATTTTTTTTTTTTTTAAAGAACTTAACACTCTAGTGGATATGGTTAAACTTATTACGCCAAAGCATGTTTTAAGTTACTGGTGTCTTTCTGGAGCACGGCAACGTTAGATTTCATTTCTCGTTAGGACAACTTGCGTCTGTCTTCCAAGTGGAGATGTATATACGTAATTCTGATGGCAACGAAATATATTGTGATGAACCGGTGGAGGGTGTGAAAGATTTGCATCAGTTACGACATCCAAGCTACTTTGTTCAAGTATGCAAGACATGACTGAACATAGACGGAAGGCTTAATTCACTGGTCTGGGTCCCAGGTCATAATGAAATTGCCGATGAAATTGACACAGGAGAGTTTTTCGGGACCCGAATCTAAATTGGATCTGCCTGCGTTCTCGGTTATGGTTTCCATTGAAAGTTTGGCTTCATATGAGCACAACTGCAGATAACATGATACTCCAGGCTGCAGGCAGACCGAGCAGGAAAGACTGCAGATTGCTTACTGGCGTTGTTACGGGGCACTACACTTTTGCTAAACACTTAAATCTGCTCGGCATAAGTGATACAACATCTTGCGATTACTTGCTGTGAAAGTAATGACGACACCGCGGAGCACTATCTCTGTGAATGTCCGGCTTACGTTCGTATCAGGCTGCAGTTACTCTGCGTCGATGAGTTATCTGCACAGGTGTAGTACTGTAAGCACTTTACCACAGAAGCGCTTACTCATATTTATTCGAAAGACTGAAAGATTTCGTTTAGATGCACTTACAAAGAATACAATGGCCTAGTTCTTTGGCTGAGTGCTCTGTTCCGACAGAAAAAAAAAATGTTTTATTGTAAGTTTCATGGAAAATGGGACGGAAAAAGAAAGAAAGATTTTTGGGCTCATCGGTTACTTCGCTCCATAGGTGGCATCGAACCTTTAGTGAGGAGACTACTAATTTAGTGTAATTGGACTTGTTTTTGTATTTTAGGCAACCACACATCTTACGTGATGTTAGTTCCCTGAAAAAAAGAATGTTTTTCGGGTGCGGTTAGAATTGAACGCCGAACCGTCCAATTTGGAAGCCAATACGCTAACACTTGAACCGCGGCCACACACCATGTGTCTGGATATTCTAATTTCTTACAATTATGTATGCTTATGTCCAACTAGAGGTAGAAATGGTATGTATTGTAGAAAGCGGAAGGCGGCAAGTAGCTAAACTCATGATAGTATGGCAGAAATGCTAGTCACCCTGTTGCTTTACATATTTGTCAGTAACCCTTCTGTGTGTGTACGTTTGTGTGTGTTCCTTTGTCTTCGTGCTCGTATGATCTTATCGTCTGTTCGTTGCAGTTAGCGGTTCTTATATACGTCTGGTTTGATATCGTGTCTGTTAGGTAATTAGTCTATCTTCTGTAACGTATCGTTCGTTTGTTTGGCTCTCCATCCCACAATAGGCTATCCTGACAGCTCATTCGACCCGAATGAAGGGTTCCACTTCTTCATGTTCTCGGCCACCGTGTTCGTCTTTAAGGGCCCTTCCTGATCGCCGACGTTCTGGACTTCATACCTACCATGGTTCAATCCTGTGGTGACTTTGTAGTGTCCGAGGTATTTCGGGCGCAATTTCATCCCAGTACCGAACTGAGTGCGCTTAATGGCGACTAACTCGTTCAGTTCGTACTATAGCTCCGGAACCCTTTTTCTATCAAAACCCTTCTTATTTTCACGCTGAATGCTGACGTTGTTTTCTCGTACTTTCTCGCGTGTAGCATCACTCTCCTCTTCTAACTACTGCATCGTTGCTTCAGCGAGTAGCTCGGGCAGATCTGGATAGTTTGGGGCGCGCATCTCCAGACCCGTAAGGATTCGAAACGGACTGAACTTTGTACTTCTTGACGGAGAGTTGTTCAGAACATGCTGCACCTTGTCAACGTGTTTATACCATTCCTTCCTACTCCCTACACAGGAATTTGCCAACATCGGTATGATGATTTTGTGGATTTTTTCCACCTGACCGTTGCCTCGGGGATGGGAATGGCCTCTTCCTGACAGTACTCCCCGAATGCTGCTGATGTGAAGGCTGCTCCCCTATCGGTTATGATTCGTCGCGGGCTGCCAAAGACCCTGGACTGATCCTTCAACCGCTGTACTACCTCAGATGTTCCCGTACTCTTTGTTAGATAGAGCCACACGAATTTGGAGAAGACATCAACCACTACGAGTATATGGTTGTACCTCTTGTGGGTCTGTTCCATCGGCCCAAAGTGGTCGATATGATAGGTTCCCATAGTCTTGTCTTCTTTGTTGATAGGACTAAGGAGACCTTCCTTGTTCCCTGCTTTTGCTTCCGCTATAACCCCTGATTACGTCTGTCGTTTTTTTGGTCAGATCCGGAATGAAGAATGTCTTCTCCACGAATTCCTTGGTCTTTATGATAGAAAAATGACCTTGACCATGCGCCATGCCGATTATTTCTTGCTCCATCAACGTAGGTACTACTATCAGCTCCTTTACCGGATCTTTGAACAGCACCTCGTTCTTCAGATAAAAATCTTCGTATTCCTCTTTTTCCAAAACTTTTCTTACCGCCCGAATCCAATTGTCTTTGATCTGCGCCTCCTTTATTCGGCAATTTAATGAGTCTTCTATCAAGAGACAGTGTACCCTACTTAGCGCGTCCACATGCCGCACCTTTGAACCGAAACGATGTTCAACTTCGTACTGAAATTCTTGCAGGAATATAGCCCATCTGGCATCTGGACACTCTTAATGGAACATCCTTCTTTCTCATCGTCATGGCGAACGCATTGCAATCCGTGACGATTTTGAACTTCATACCCGTCACGTACACAATCCACTTCTTCAATGCCTCGATTATGTCCAGCACCTCCACCTCATAAGAATGGTCTTTTTCTTCTGTCGGCGTTGTTTTCCGACTCATATATTGGATCGGGTGGAATAGCTGATCTTCGCTATCCTTTTGTAACAAAACAGCACCATAGCCGTACTTGCTGGCATCCGCGTGGTTCTCAGTAGTTGCCCTAGGATTAAACAGCTTAAGGACAGGAGATTTGGTTAGACCTGCTTTCAGTTGATTAAATGACAATATTTGTTCGTCTCCCCACACGAAGTTCTCTCCCTTACGGAGTAAGTCAGACAAAGGTTTGGCGACGACGACGAACCCCTCCACGAACCTCCTAAAATAAGATGTCAAGCCCAGAAAACGTTGAAGCGCTTTTTTATCCGTTGGTACTGGATACTCTCTTACGGCTCTTGTTTTTCCATCAGATGGTCGAATGGTATTGTTCTCGATGACAAAGCCGAGGAATTCAATTCTTCTCCTAAGAAACTGGCACTTACTCCAATTTAAACGTAAACCGTGCCTAGCCGCCACTTCCAGGACCTTTTCCAATTTCTCGATACCCTCGTCCTCGGTCTTAGACGGTATTATCAGATCGTCCATATACGCTTCTACTACACCTGCTTGGATTAATGTCCGGTAAATTGCACTGATGAACCTTGCAAACACCGCAGGAGAACTCGATATACCAAAGGGTACATAGAGAAATTCGAACTGCTCGTCCTGTGTAACGAACGCCGTGTTCTTTCGAGAGTCTGGATCCATCGGGACATGGAATAAACCATCCTTCAAGTCTAGCGTTGTGAATACCTTGTTTCCCTGCAACCGTTCGAGAACTTCGTCGATCAGCACCATAGGAAAATTATCCCTCGCAATTTTCTCGTTGATCTCTATATAATCGCAGCATAGCCTTTTGGTTCCGTTCTTCTTTGCTACTAAGACAATTGGCGATGCATACTCAGAAAAACTTGGTTGTATGATCTTTTCTGCTAGCCACTTCTTTATCTGCTCACGTACCACTATTTGGTCAGCTTGTGCCATCCGTCTCCTTCTTTGAAAGACTTGGATATCATCTTTAAGGGCTTCATAACGAAAGGCCACGCCTCCTCACTCGTCGGGCTGTACCCCCCTATGATACGCAACAGTTTCTCCCTGGTACCACCATCCACGTGACTTAACTCCAGACTCGGCTCCTTACGGAACGCTCCCTCCTCTACAGACAAGCATATCCTTCCAAACTCTTTGACCAACTCGAGAACTTCCGGTTCATGGTTACCTTCACCACAACCGGCAGTATACCCTCGGCTTTCACCCAGCTCTCTTTCGACTACTTTGAGTGCGTCGGTTCCATGACCTGCCTCATTTTTTCCTAACCTGATTCTGCTCGTCTTGCTTGTTTCTGAACTCCACACCTTCGTCTGTGATCACTATGTTCACCTTCTCAAGGATATCGTTACCTATAACCGCTGAGTACTGTATGTCCCCTGGGTCATCGAGTCGTCGATGTCGCGAATCGTGAATGTGGCTGCCCTCGTCGATTCGGTATGTATCGAACCTGCGCTACTCTCGGCATCCTGAAACTCATCTCCTACTTCACGGGATAGCCTAAAGGGGACTAGGAGACTGTCCTGTAGAGCGTTTATTTTTCCAATTGTGGGTAAGTTTAGTTGTGTCAGTTTGTCTTTAAGACCGTCCACTGTCAACGTCAAAATTTGGTTAACATCCATTTTTATAAAGGAAAAACAAAAGCAGCAGGAATAAACGAAAACTAAAACTAATTACCAGTATCCGCTTTTCTTCTAGGACTAGGACATGTACCGCTGCTTCCGTTCTTTTCTACCGCTATACTCCTGCGGTTTTCACCTTCTGCCTAGACACGGCACTTCCCCTTCGTTGGAGCACACAACGGCGATACGGTTAAATTTCTTAAATTTGCGACACGTGAACTGCACAAACGGATTTGCGTATGTGTAGTGGTTCTTTCGTCGATAAGCTACGGAAATTTACGCAATATCGCTTTTTTTTTGTTGCCCTTTTTACTCTTCACTTTTCCACTTATTTGGTTTTACTGTTTTTATTGTTTTTTTTTATTTATTTTTTCTTAGACACACTGTCTGCGCACTACACATACAACGGGATTGATGTCGCCCTTATCACGGTAGTGTTCCTCGCGCACACGCTTCTCTTTTCCCTTTTGTCGTGTATTGCACTGTTCAAATTGATTTTTTTTCTTTGATAATTTGTGTATTTTTTTTTCGTTCACTGCCTTTTTCTCTCTATTTAGGGTTTTTTTTCACTCTGGACTCTGATTATCACTTTTTATACCTTTTAAATTAATCCCGGTTGAGCACCCAATTTGTGGGATTCTTGCGCGGAGCAAGCAATAAAAAAACAAAACAGTCGATTAAACTAAATTCTTTTACTTCAATTCTTTATTTCGACATCTGCACTTGATTAAAAACTGACACAGAGTACTCTTAAAACTACCCTGCTTGCTACTTTACATATTTGTCAGTAACCCTTCTGTGTGTGAACGGTTGTGTGTCTTCCTTTATTAGTTTTAGTTTTAAATGCATTTTATTTTCTTAATACTAATTCTTACATTCTAACAAAAAATGCTTAAATGCTAGCTTACAATTACTTAACAATCTTATGCTAACTTACTGGCCCCACACAGGCGCTCTAAGTTACTCTAAATTCTTATAACTATGTCTTTCGACTTCATTTACATTTTACTTAGAACTATTTATTTGAATACTTAAGGCTAAGAAAAAATATTTGTTAAGAAAAACTTAGCATATGGACATCATTTTTTATTTTTTATAAAAACTTATTATCTAACTTAAAATAAACCTTAGCCTACCTAACCTAAATGCACAATACACACATAAACACACATAGACATTATACACACTCATTTACATATATCAGTATACACCTTTGTATACACTGATATATGTATATGTTTCTTAAATGCTAACCTAAACCTATGCAAGCTGGCCATCGCTATTCACAGAGAAAACGGATTGGTCAGCTCTGCCTCATTAGTGAGGCTGGTCCGTAATTGACGGAAACGACGACGAAACATCATCCCCATCATTCAACCACCAGAAATGCTGGTGCTGCTGAACGACATCCCTCTTATCGCGATTCCCCACCGCCCTACTGAACCTGAGGCGATCCACACTGCCGTGTGCGACGTCTCTGTTGTAGTTGAGTCGCCTGTCCCCAGCTTTCCGAGCGACATGGAAGATTAACGGCACCGCTGAACTATCCTGGATCAACCCTTTCTGATCTAGGTAGAGGAATGCTTCCGGTGGAACGAAGCCGTCAGAGCGCACACTCTCGTGGTAAAGGTAATTGGGGTAGTAAGCCCCAGATATCAGGTTATTCGTCGAGGTCATTGCTCTTGCAATGTGCCTTCGAGTCAGCTTAATTACGAAGTTGTCCACTCGTATTAGGTTCGCCCTATTGTAAAGGACCTCACTGGGATAAAATTTTTTGTACTCCGACTCTGGTGTTCTGTACAAGCGAAGGCAAGCCCTAAGGCAAG
Source organism: Volucella bombylans (assembly GCA_949129095.1). Classification (NCBI taxonomy): domain Eukaryota; kingdom Metazoa; phylum Arthropoda; class Insecta; order Diptera; family Syrphidae; genus Volucella; species Volucella bombylans. The sequence continues at coordinate 93,584,516 of OX422142.1, forward strand.
CCCTCTCAAACACCCGAATCTTTTCCATTAAGCTTGCTCGTACATTGAACCACACGGGACACCCAAATACCAGCATGGGCCTGATAAGGGCCATGTAGCAGATTACCTTTACCCTCGCATCGAGTTGGCTGCTATAAAACAGTCTCTTTGTAAGGGCAAAAGCGCCTTTAGCTCTGGCCAGAGCAGCATCTACATTTTTGCCAAAATACAGAAACTGATCTAGCCAGATTCCAAGGTATCTGACTACATTTCGACAGGCAAGAGGTTGACCGTGTTGTCCAATAATCGAGAACTTACGCCAATTTTTTCTGGTATCCCTAGAGGCTCCAGACAACGGCGTCCTAAAGAGAATGGTTTCCGACTTCTGAAAGTTGATTTTCAACTTCCAGTCATCGCAAAATCGTCTTATCTTATCGAAGTCACGCTGCAAGAGAGTGTTAATGACCTCGATTTTTGGACCTGTTCTGTACGCTACCAAATCGTCTGCGTACGCAATAGTATGGGGAAGTGAACCTATCAAGTCGCTTGTATAAATGTTAAATAGAATCGGCGAATTGACCGCGCCTTGCTGAAGACCATTTTTAATTTGAAATATTCCAACAGAAGTCACATCGCCATTTTTCACGATGAACTGTCTGTCGGTTAGCATATTATAAAGAATGTACAAGAGTGGTTTACTGATACCCAGCCTAGTCAGCTTATAGAAAAGACCCTCTAACCATACGGTGTCGAAGGCCTTCTCCAAGTCAACAAGGCAGGCACCAGTGCAATGTTTCTTGCCTTTGTTCCATTGGATATCGGACACCAGTTTAGACGCAGCATGTGAGATATCATGTCCCGCCTTAAAACCGAATTGATTATCCGGAACTATATGTTTGTCCTCAACCCACCTAGACAGAGCTCTATTGATTACTTTCTCAAAAACCTTACTGATATTCGGAAGGAGACTTATCGACCGGAGATTCGCCGGATTGGATATATCCTTTCCCTTTTTGGGGATAGGTTGAACCACCGCCGTTTTTCAATGCGCTGGATGATGTGCATTATTCATTGCATTATTAAACAGGGTGGTGTAAATGTCCACCGCTTCTAGAGGAAGATGTCGAAGCACGATGTTCGGAATACCATCGGTCCCTACTGATTTCTTAGCCCTGATTGTGTCGAAGATCTCATGGAGTTCTTCCCTCGAAATGAACGGGGGTAGGTCACCCTCTCTGGTCATGACATTATTTGCCATATTTTCGTCGCTGAACCGGGTGAAACCAGAGCCCTCGGATCGCCAGTTCCCTATTTCATTTCGAATGCGGAAGTCGTGCACCAAGACGCGATTGTCCAGGTCATAATTAGGGCCAATGATATCAATGGCCTTGTATACTTCCTGGAAAGTCGCCCCTATGGCCTCAACCTTCTCCTGTGGATCCTCGATCACAAAGAAGTCGTCATCATCAGCGGCCTCATTTGGATCAATACCTGCTATTGTCAGTAACCGTTCGTTGTCTGTTGTCCGGGCTATTTTAAGACACTGAAGGTCGTTTTGATTTCTTCTCCGAAATAGTTTATTTATTTGCGGAAACATATTCGGGTTGCTGGTGTTTACAGCCCGAACCTTGTTGTTCCAATACAAACTTACAGAAATTCTGTAATTTTCTTTTATTAGCGTTTGAATATTTTTAACCGACGACTTCAGTGTCCTAATCTCCGGGTCTCGTCGGTCAGTTAACTGTCTGTACAAATTTTTAAGTCTTATCAGAAGTCTACTTTTCTGTCGGTGCAGTGCGTCAATAGTAGGATTGCGGGACAGGTCTTCGTTAGTCGTACGTCGATACCGCGGTATTGTAGTGTCCATAGTTTGTTTAATTGTCTCGTCCATTTGTTTTAGGTAATTGTCGATCTCCTCGTTTGACAAATTCCTCTTGTCAAGGTTGCGGAGAAGCGTGTCCATCGAGTCTTACTGTAGTTGTAAGAATATCTTTGGACAAACTCCTCCAACTCCGCAACTTTGTTGGGAACTGTAATTTCGGTGCTAAAAACGCAATGGTCGCTGTCATACACGAATGTGCGAAGACTGTTTAGCGTTTGTAAGTTCATACCTGTCAGTCGTATACGTTCGTCGTACAGCGGTAGATCCAAATAAGACGCGCCTCTAGGAAACGACAGGTTATCCGTCGCATTTAGACCGAGTCTGTACATGACATCGTGCTGACCCCACCAATCGAGTAGTAGGTTCCCCCTAGTATTTGGCAAATTATTTCCCCAATCTCTGTGTCTAGCGTTGAAATCCCCGCCGATTATAAAATAATTCTCCCCCGATTCCAGCCTCAGAAGTCGAAAAAGCGTGTCGAGCTCTGTAATGAATAGGGTGGATTGTGAAGCCTTAGGTGCATAAAGAGATGCCAAGTACAGCCGCTTTCCACTGCGGAGCGGGATGTAAATGACGACTGCCTCCAACACCCGGAACCTGCGCAACACGCCCTTGTACACTCTGTGAAATTTTATACCTTCTTTAATGAAGATCGCGACACCGCCTCCACGTTTGGATCTGGGCCGATTTCTTCTTCTAACAATATAATTATTGTACTCCAGTTTGTGCCCATCGGTTAGCTTGGTTTCGCTAGCGAAAAGCACATCAGGAGTTTGGTCTTGTAGCAATTTAAACATCGCGGCTCTTCGTTCGATCCTAATCAGTGAATTAACATTCACCGCAAGGACCTTCAAAGTTTGCTCCACCATGTGCGTACCCATTACGACAAGTGTTGCGTTAGGCCCGGCAGCAGCGAGTAGATCTGGTCCACCCGCTTGGCCTGTTCTTGAACCTGCTTTTGCAGCTGAGCCATCTGCCCTTGGATTGCGAGCAAGATGGCTAGCATGTTGGGTGCAGCTTCCGTTGTTCTCGTCATCGGAGCCGGAGAAGCAACAGTCGCTTGCTGTACCGTAGCCCCCCTACCTGACGCCATTTGGGCGTAGGAAATTTGGGGCGTGACGGCTGGTGTTTGAAACCTCACAGGTGAACGTTTGACCTCCACCTTCTGCTGCCGAGCCAATTTTGCTTTTTTAATTTCGGTGAACTTAGGACAACCCCGATAGTTTGCGGTGTGTCCTACGTTCCCACATAATACGCACGAGAGCTGCGAATTATCGGATGCTCCGTCAACACCCAGAGCACACTCCTCGGAACTGTGGTTCTTTGCGCACTTCACGCATCGAGGCTGCATTTGGCAGTTCGACGCGGCGTGCCCGAACCTCTGGCAGCGAACGCATTGTATAACGCCTTCGCTCCTTTTTAGTTTTTCCCAGTGAACCACCTGGTAGTCTAGGACATTGATACTCCTTAGACTATCCAGACGGCTTTCGGGACTGAGTTGCACCAGGAAGAACGGCAGACTCCGTTTCTCCCGCCTGGCTCTAGCTGTGGTAAACGGCTTTACCCCCACAAACTTGAGTCCTTCGCCCTCCTTCTCTTTGAGCAGTGCCAAGATCCCCTCAGGATCAGAAGACGGTTCCAACCCCTTTAGCAGCATCGATTGCCGCTTTTCACATTTTGGTGTAAATGAGTAGTGCTCCGTCGTCGTTTCCTTTAGGAGCTCTTTCACTTTCGCGTAGCCCTCCACTGTATTACAGTGGATGGCATGGCGATCGTTCCCCAATCGCTTAATATTAAAATTGTTACCAATGACCAACTTACATAGGTCCTTGGTTTCATTTACCTCTAGTTTATAGGTGTTTATAGGAGGCACCTTCTCCTTCTTCTTCTGCTGCTGCTGTTGTTGTTGCTGCTGCTGCTGTTGTTGTTGTTTTTGTTGTTGTTGTTGTTGTTGCTGCTGCTGCTGCTGTTTTTGTGGTTGCTGTTGTTTTTGTTGATGCCTTTGTTGTGGCTGCTCTTGTTGTTGTTGCTGGTGTTTTTTCCGCTTTTGTTGGTGTTGTTGTTGGCTCTGCTTTGGAGCAAGTAGCGTCTGCTGTTGTTGCTGGGATAATTCTTCCTCTTCTCTCTTCCTTCTGACCATTTGCCGTTCTTTCATGGCCAGTATCCTTTGTTGCAGCATTTTGATGCTGCTAGTTATGGCCATCATTTCCTCCTCTTCATCTTCCGTTTCGCTCTGTGCCAATGTAGCGAAACTGTTCCCTTCCCTCACTCCACCAAGCAGTTTTACAGCGGAAGTTGGTTGGGCGGGACGTTGAACTATGTTGGAGGATGGCCTAAGCTTCCTCCTTCTCTTTGCCGTGGGTGTTTGGCTTGACCCGCTTGAAGCCTCGCCTGATAGTAATTCAGCAGGTCCCGCTATTGGAATAGCGGACCGCTCTCCACAATCCATTACGGGACTTTTTTTTGCTTTTCTTATTATTTTTATTTTTTTTTGTAAACTTCTCTTTAATAAAAATTTGAAATAAAAATTGTTGTCTGACGATGGGAATCGAACCCAGGCCTCGGGATGGTTACACTAGGTATTATATCGTCCACGTCTTTACTACCTGGGCTACCGAACACTTGAAATTTTATTGGCTAAAAGTATGCTACTTATTTTTCTGCCTTTTTAAGCCGAAACACAAAACACTTCTGCTCTCCGTGGAGGTGTATGAACGACTGTGTCTTCCTTTATCTTCGGTCTCGTATGATCACAGATAATAAATCTATATGTGGTATGATCTTATCGTCTGTACGTTTGGTTTGATATCGTGTGTGTTAGTTAATTAGTCTATCATCTGTAACGTATCGTTCGTTTGGTGTGACACTTGGAAACCAGAATTAACTATTCTAGTTTTTACCTTTGTTCTGCGTTTTAGTATCCTCTTGAACGTACATAACACATCTTTCATTCGTTGAATAAAAATTTAAAAAAAAATGCACATATTGTAGTATCTATCTGTGGACGTTATTTCATCCTAGTTAAAAATCGATGATCCTAATATATTCTTGTACTGTGTACAAAACAGACGAACGAAGAAAATCAGTCAATTAAATAATAAAGACAAAATTCGACCCGAACAGTTCGGTTTTTCCTTCTTTTTGTACCCAATGAATATTAATTGAAATTTAATAAACAAAGTGTGAAATAATTAATAAGTAGCGTTTTTATATTCATCGGACGGATAGACATTTGCCATCGTATTTTTGTGTATTATACATCGTTGGGTATCTTTACAAAAGTAATATTAATTTCTCAAATTGGTGCCGAAACCCGGGACACGTGTTATAATCGAGAAATGGATTTACAAGTGCGTGGTGGTTATCGTAGCCAAATAACCAAAATAGTGAAAGAATCCACAGAATTTTTGTCTACGCTGGATTTAAAAATCAGTGATGATATCCAAAAAATGGAGGCATTGGAGGAAGATTTATCCTCCTGTTTACAGCGATTACGAAATTCCCGTGAAAAGTTGTGCGCGATGAATAAGGTTATAATCGAAAACCAATTGGGGATAAGAATCCAGAGGAAATCGCTGAAATGAGGATGTGGCCGTTGGTGTTATAATCCGCATAGAAATTAAATTGGCTAGTGTAACTAAGCGTTTCAATTATTTTCGGGAAAATACACAAAATGGATTCCCTTCTTTGAAAATTTTAAAACGACAATACATGAAAATAATTCCTTGACAGGCATCGAAAAATGCTCTATTGCAGGGATTACCCCTTCAGATGCCTGCTATAATGGCGTCATATCTTTGTTGCAAGAATAATATGGAGTTAATGAAAAACGATCGTCCGATATAACAGTTAATGACACTTACTCCAGTATATAACCAAACAGATTCCGTTGCCCTCCTCCTCCGCAAATTGTATAATGTTTTCATTTATTGCAGCCGTTCGCTGACTGCATTAGGCATACCTACCGTCTTTATATTATATCTATACTGCTCAGATGTATGCCAAGTGAATTGAGGATTCAATATCATCGTGTGCAGATGTGAAAAGGAGAGGGCAATTCTGAGTCTGTAACTGACTGCGACTCTACTCTTTCATTTGATAGAGATAATCAAGTGAAAAATATCCTACTCGTTCTCAAACAGAAAATTGAGTCCATCGAACGGTCGGGGTTGGAAAAAACAATGAAAATGCATGTCAGTAAATACAAGGAAATATCTACAGCAGCTGGTCTGCTTACTACTACGCGCATTCTGCCCTGCATATTATGCAAATCTACTAAATATCCAACAGAGCAATGTAATAGTGACAGCTCAATCGCTGATAAAGAAAGACGTTAGATGTTACAAATTCACGCGTAAGGGACACACAGCTAAATTCTGTCGCGTTAGTGTGCTGTGTAATATTTGCAAAAAATCTCGTGCCACCGTTGTCTGCGGTACAAATAGTAGTAACCATAGACAGTGATGAACCAACCTAGATAGCAGACGTTCCAGATATTGGAAAACCAAAACCGGTTTTCTACTGGTCGCCTCTACCGTGTGACCATGGTTGTGAATACGTGTGACATCAATGGCGATTTCCCTCCCAACTACACAAAACCCACCCATTTTACTCAAAAAACGTTTTCCACATTTTACACACGCGTGCAAATTTTATCTGTGGTTTTACCACAAAACACAAAACGGAGAACGTCGCGAAGAAAACTCGGCAACAGCGTTGTGTATATCGAGTGGAATAAGATCTGCCAATATTTACTTGCAAACCGCTCATGTTTTTTGCCATGGGAAATAAAAAATAAACTCTTTGTCCGGGTGATCATAGACGGTAGAAGTCAGGATCTTACGTTACGCAAAATATTGTACGAAAATATCAAATGTAAAGTTTGCACTACATTCGGAAGGACCATTCAAGTACAAGGGTCGGTAAGGTTTTCAAGTAAATTAAAATTTACTTCTGTTTTGTGTAATATGGTATTGCAGTGGAAAAGATGTGAATACCTCGAAACCATAGGAATCAAGCCGAATAAGGTCGACACCGAATTTTTCACGCAAGAACTCAAGTATAGATGTAAATATACATAAAACTTCCTCCAGATATGAAGCCACCATTCCCCGGAAGAGTTCTATTAATTCAATAGAAAACAACTAGGACGTCGCTATACAAAGGGTACATTCGCACACTAAAAAGCTCTTAAGGGAACTAGATTATTCAAGTATGATATCTATCTCTATTCGATGCTTCCTCACATGCTGGTGGTAGCTTTTCATTAAACGATTGTATCTGGATAGGCGCAAACTTACTAAATGAAATATTATCAGAGTTGTACTAAGATGTAGAATAGGTAAGATCGCGAACCTAAGCGACATCGAAAAAGTGTTTCTCCAAATTTCTATATCAGAGGAGAATCGGGATATATTTTGAATTTGCTAAGTGAGTTTCCAGATTTGGAAGAATATCGCATGACAAGAGTAACATTTGGTGTTTTTGTGAGGTTATGAGAAGAGCCCATTTAAATCTACGTAAATGGATTAGTAACAACGAAGAAGATAGGGATTGTTTATCAATTGCAAAAGTAGATGCCAACCAGTTGGTTCTAGGACTAAAATGGAACGTTCACAGTGATGAATCAAAGTGAAATCAAGCGTTTTCGATGATAAAACGATGTCCCCCACAGAACTGAATGTACTGAAAGCGATTGCTAGCGTTTTTGATCCTTTGGGATATTTGGCTCCCATCGTAACACGGTTACTAATTTTATTTCAATCAACATGGCGTGATCAATTAGGATGGGATGAAGTACTTACGCCTGAACTGGCCACAGAATGGAGCCTCTGTTCGAAAAGGTTGGATCGTATTGGAGAATTGGATTTACCTCATTGGATCGGAATTAGTCGTGAATCTCGTTGCGTTGAAATGCATATCTTTGCTGATTCCAGCCAAAAGGAATTTGGAGCTGTGGCATATATTTGGACAGTAAACATATGTTTTATGTGTGCCAAATCAATAGTGACAGCTTTAAAGATGTAGAAATTAGACGAAGAGAATATTACTACCAATTGATAGATACATTTTTTGGACAGACCCCCAAATAACTCTCCATTGGGTCAAAGGTGACCTGAAATACTGGGTGCCATATGATTCAACCAACCAAAGAAATCAAGGAGCACACAGAAGTGAGTGAGTGGCGACATTGTATAGGGAAGTAAAACCCTGCCGATTTGATTGTATTTTAGCGATGAAATTCTTCATTTGAGTCATCACCACTTTTATTACTTAATCCTTTTTTAGATGAGGATGGACTTTTGCGTGTTGGAAGCCGCTTGCAGGAATTATAAGTTTCCTTAGACGTCATCAACCCGATGATACTTCCAAGGTCGAGTCCTATAAACAAGCTCCTTATTATCTATTTTCATGGACTTGATTTGCATGGTGGAGTAATGATGCGGATACGAGACAAATCCTGTCTAATTGGAGATAGACAGGTAATCAAAATGACTATTTGTGCCTTTAGAATTTGTTCACAACTAAGACGTAAATCTGGTTCAAACCCTTTTGCAGCTCTACCAGAAAGGATAGTGACATTCAGGCCATTTGAAACCGTAGGACTTTCCCGGTCCTCTCTATGTCATCGAAAACTAAAATCATAGTAAGGTACCTATGCATGTCGTACGGGCTATACATTTAGAACTCATTTTGTATTTGACAACTGAGAGCTACCTGCTGGCTATTCGACGATTTATTGCTAGAAGGGTTGTGCGTAAAATAATTTATGCAGACAATGCAAAAAATTTTCGAAGATCTTCGAATGATTTAGAGTGCTTGGGTAATATTCTGTACTCCGAAATTTTCTACGGCTTTCTTAACAATCGTTCCATTATTTTACGATTTAATGTAGGGAGCGCACCTTGGTGGGGTGGATTTTGGGAGCGGTTAGTCAAAAGTGTAAAAGACTTTTTAAATTAATTTGGAAGGCTCAAATTAATAATGAAGAATTTTGTGCTCTACTTGCGGAAGCAGAGCACGTCATTAATATGCGGCCGTTAACCTAATATATATAAGCGACGATCCCTTACCCCAGATAGATTTCTTGCAGGATATTTTGGTTCACCTTCAGAGGAGAAATTGGTTGATGATATCAAGTTCCGTAAAAAGTGGAAAACAAGAACTAAGTATATGTACATCTATACTATGGAAAAGATGGAATACTGACTATCTTCGCCTTTTGGAATCTGCTCCTTAACTCGAAAGATATATTTTTCAAGGAAGTTAGCGTGTACTGTGTACAAAAGAGATGAACGTTACGAAGAAAATCAATCAACTAAATATATTAAAATCAGTATAAAGACAAAATTCGACCCGAAGAGTTCGGTTCTCAGTACTTATTGTACCAAATGAATATCTAATTGAAATTTAATAAACAAAGTGTTAAATAATTAATAAATAGCGTTTTTATATTCATCGGACGGGTATACATTTGCCATCGTCTTTTTTTTTGTATTATATAGCGGTGGGTAACTTTATAAAAGTAATATTCATTTCTCAAAGTGGTATCGCACATTTGAGCAGAATGAGGCCAATTATAAGTAACGAAACAAATGAATAATGACATAAGTTTGTCAGTACATCAGATTATTTCCTCCATCATCCAGTATTATAACTATCAGCATAGCTAGTAGCCGAATTCATTGAATACTGTAATTTCATTGTTATGGGACATATCATATGACGCGATGTTTATATACAATATATACATATGAGAATATGAAATGAGTAGCAACATGGAAAACAATGTATCGGGTATCAATACGCATTGATTCAATACGTTCATATAAAAACCACTTCAAACCCAAATGAAATGTTCAATGCATTCAATACATTGAGCCAATGCGCTTTACGCTGTCATATAAACTAGGTTACATACTTAATTAAAATTAAGAAATTCCATCCTTCGTTTTATCGCAATCGTGTTTATATTATGAATTCGAATCCAAATTAAAAATTTACACATTGTTATATCAACTCCTTGTGGTCTCAATTTTACAACATCAAACAGATTTAATTTAAGAGTAAAAGTATGTATGTATTAATTATTATTATTATTACTATTTTATTAATCTTACATAAATGTACAAATTAATAATCTTAGACTACAGCGCTAGCTTACATGGCTTTCTGCTGCGATTGAATATAATTTAGGTTAATAAATATTATTATAAAATACTAAGGGAGTTCAGGGACGGTCGGGAGTGTACAAAGCAAGAGTGCCTTGACACGCTCACCATGCGTGTTATCTCAAGAAATGGGCCAGTCGATTTGACGCCGCTTGACTATTTTCTGTGGGGTTACGTTAAGTCATTGGTTTATGCCAATACGCCGACGACGTTGGAAGAGCTCAGAGCCAACATTGAACGCGAAAAAGCGGCCGTTTCGGCCGAAATGTTTGGCCGAGTCGTTGAAAATTGGGTCCAACGAATCGATCGCTGCAAACGTGCCCGCGGTGGCCATATGAACGAAGTCGAGTTACATTCATAAATGTTTTGATTGTACTTCAAGTCGATAATAAAGTTTTTGAAATATCTCAAATGGTTTGCGTTTTATTTAAAAAAAAAGTTGTCAAGTCCTTATTGGAAAACCCTATATAACTAGCCCATAATCAATCTTTGACAAAATAATAGTTTTGGTTATACTATATAAATAAGTGTGTTTATGTGAATATAACTATTTTTTGATAATAAATATCTTATAACGTTTAGCCTAGAAACTAGCTTCTTTTTCAGTTCTACACAATGATACTTAAATGTAAATTTACGATCAAAAATGACCCCTAATATACATAAAATATTTACATTTGGTATATTTACATTACTTAATCGTAAATCGAAACCAGAACAGTTTATTTTTTGCGTATATGTAGATGTTTGCTTTTGCCAGAAGATATTAATGCACCTGACCACACCAATTACTAATATCATTAAGTACTTCATTAAATAGGTAAACGAATCGTACGATAACTTTGGCGCCAGGAATTGATAACGGTATTTTGTAGAGGAGTTAAAAACTGTCATTTTTTACTATGGGAGGTGGTGGTCCATCTCGTCAATTTACATCAAATTATTCATGTGAATAGTTTTTGAATAATTCACATTCAAACTCAAATTCTTGGTAAAAAATTAAAAAAAATTTTTTTTTAACAATATTACTCAAAATTGTGAAATAATGTGCCAAATTGGTTTTTTGTATTCAATGCGCGTATTAATTCTGAATCGAACACAAAAAAACCGCATATCTTTATGTCCTCTAGTTTTTGAGCAAGTTGAAATTGAAATTACTACTTTAGTTTTTTTTTTTTTTTTTTTTTTATAATTTACGCGCGCCTAAGGGGTTAGATACCCTTTTACTGTTGCCAAGGCGCGGGCGGAAAGGTAGAAGGAGGAGAAAGGAAAATTGTTTTGTAGTGGTTTGAAAGTCAGGCGTATTTGGTTTCTATATTAGCTCTCCAGGGGTGGAAGTCCGAATAGGACGAAGAGGTCTTTCTTCACTCAGAGTGATTCGAAGTTATAATTCGCACTAGTTTTTTGTGGTTGAAACTCTACAACAGCCAAATCTACGTGTCAGTGACCTTAGACCCTCAGAGTGAGAAGCGATTGCTAGTACCACTACACCACGCCCACCCCTTATTTTTTGGCATTTATGTACCTTCCTTTGAATAAGTTAATGAGTATTATTTAAACATCTCGCAGACGCCTATATCAATAGTTTTCTTAATTAAGAGTACACGGGTGAACCGCTTCGCGGGACTAATGGATTTCAACTCTCTTTCCGCAGGCGGCAGGTCCCGCTCATGCAACTTCGTTGCTCCGCTCGGGGCAGGGGCCTATGTCAGGCAGGCGCCTATGTCATCAATAGTCTTCATCCACAGTACTCATGACAAAATTACAAAGTTCCCATTAATAACAAAGTTTCACTAATTCGCATTAGAGAAAATTCACATGTTCCAATGTTGCAGTAAATTATTTACTTTGCGAAATATCTATGTTTGTACGTATGTAATATGTATTGCACTTGATAATGATGCAAAAATATAACCGAACAAACGTTTGGCTTTTATACCGTTATTTCTTTTTGTGATAAGGCGTGTAGTTATTGATATTCACAAAGATCACTCTGTGTTCAATCAAGTGATATTTTTTGTGAATAAGCAAAGACGGCTAAGCATCCTCTAATCCATCCTAAGCTAAATAACTTCTCAGTGTTTTGTTCATTCGGAGATTTGGTGTCGACCAACGAAAGAAGTATTGAATTTTTAGAAGAATCTGGTTTAATTCCCACCAAAACATCCATTCCCCCACTGTGCTGTAACTTACCTATGAAGGTAGAAAAGTGTAGAAATGTATAGTTCGGTTGGATGTGGCGATGCTCAAAGAAAAGCTCTAAAAAAAAAGGTGACAAAAATTGTAGAAATACAATCAACCCATCTATCGGTACATTTTTCCATGGACCTCAATGTCGGCTACAGATTCGCGAGGTGCCTGAACACGGTTTTTCAGGTAAATTAATTAAACCTTAAGCTACAACCTAAGGATTTTTTTAAAATATTGTTACATGTATGTTATTATTTTAAAATTAGCATATAATCGCTTGGCGCCATCACGACAATAAAAGTGAGCTTAGTAAATCTACTATAATAGATTACTATAATTATTGTCGTGAAATAGCTGAAATAATAGCATCTCACGTCGTTGTTAACATTGGCGGCGAGGGAAAAACTGTACAAATCGACGAGACCTTTCTTCCAAAAAGGAAATACCACAGAGGGTTATTTTGTAAAGAAGATAAGGTCGGACGCTTCTTTAAAGTGAACTCCAAAAGTAAAGAAGACTTGTGGCCTTATATACACAAATACGTTAACCCCAACAGCAGTCGTATTTGTAACGACAGCGCACGCCAATACATAGGTATTGAGAAAATGTTCCCTACTTCTACAACTCATGAAATTACAAACCACAGCAAAGGCGAATATGTTGACAAGACCGATGCAACCAATACTATAAATGATCTTGAGAATCAGAATAAGCTTCTGAAAAAATCAATTTTATGCCGCAATACAACGCAGCACCTTCACCAATATATGGCGCTTTTCTTTTACCGAAAATACTGCCTTGAAAAAAATTATAAGGACGAAATGGGCTCCCAAATCACGGAATTTTTAATTGACGTAAAAAAAGAGTACCCAGGTTTTGTCAAAGGTAAAGAAAGTGTGGGTTTGCAACTGAAGGACTTCGACCCTCCGACCGTTCACAATGAGCACTTCGGATGTATTTTACCACCAAAACAACCTCGGCTATTCACCATCATCGACGAACTCAACGAACTCGACATTGACACCAGTACGGACGATGACTTCATTGACGAAACTTACATACCATCCGTGCAGCACCGGATAAAGAATAGTGCTGCAGTGCTTCCCTGCTTGTCGTAAAAGGCGACTAAAAATGAGGAATCAGTCATATACAGGCAACTATAACACCAAAAATGAGCCTGTGACACTTTAACACCTTTAAAACTTTCCCACAAGTTCGTATGCAATCAGTGGGTTCCCACGTCTGGCGACTACCGGTGGGATAAAAGCAAAGTCAACTAACTTCAATTGAGCATACGTGTGTCAAATCAATCCCGTACGAAAGTACAAAAAAAAAAAACTTCATGGAAATGATCGCAAATTGTAGCACCACGCTTGCCACGCATTCGGGTGATCCCAGGGCAAGCAGAAATGCTTGTGTCATAGCCCGACGGATTCCGGGGGTGGGCAAAATGAAGTTTCTAAATTTTACCAAACTTCGGTTTGCAAGTTGGAACGTCGGATCGATGACCTCAAAAAGCTTGGAGATGGAAGCAATAATGCGTCGCAGAACTCTACATGTCATGTGCGTTCAGGAAACGAAGTGGTGTAATACCGGAAATAAAGCGCGTTTTCTTGATTTAAAAACTAAGTCATTTAAGATGTTCTACCATGGAACGGTCAATAGACGAAACGGTGTCGGTGTTATTGTCGCGGCAAGTCTTCTTAATAATATCGTTGGTATTTCAAAAATAAGCGACCGCTTGATGAGTGTAAAACTCATTATAAACAATGAAATGTGGAACATTGTTAGCGCGTACGCCCCACAAAACGGTTGCGATCAATCGGAAAAGAATAAATTTTGGTCAGATTTCGGTAATTTACTCAGAAATATACCCATGGAGGAGATGCTTTTCGTAGGCGGAGATTTAAACGGCCACGTTGGAGAATCAGACGTAGATTATGAGGACTGACATGGCGGTAAAGGCTTTGGAACCAGAAATTCTGCTGGTGAAGACATTCTTGCAGCATGTAAAGCCCACGGTCTCACTGTTTTAAATACGACGTTTATAAAACATCAACGACATCTTATCACCTATAGCAGCGGAGGCCACGAAACACAAATAGACTATCACCTTTGCAAAAGATCGATGAGAAACAGTGTCAAGGACTGCAAGGTAATCCTTGGAGAATCGCTAGTTACCCAACACCGGCTGCTCATTACAGAATTCTTCACAGCGGAACCACCAAAAACACGAGAGCCTGTTAGAAAGCCTAAAATCCGGTGGTATAACTTATCGAAAGAACGAGGCACAAGATTTATTGCACGCGCTAAAGAAGTACTTCTTAATATAAACGTTATCGCAGACTCACTTAGCCCTCAAGAAATGTGGAACAGCATGCACGAGGCATGCATGACACACGCAAAGTCCCTTCTAGGAACGATATCAGGACATCATCATATCGAGAAGGAAACATGGTGGTGGAATGACGAAACCAAACGAGTTGTGAAAGACAAGAAGCAAGCATTTCAAGCGTGGACAAAATGTGATCGTAGTAACGATATCGAAAAGTCTCGACTTGCACTTGAATACGAGCGACTTAAAAACGTTACAAAGAGAGTCCTGGCCCAAACCCGAGCAGCAGCAGCGGAAAACCTTTACCAGGACTTGGAACAAATATCCTCACGATTGGCAGATAGAAGACAAGCTATTCAAGAAGTTCAAACGTCGTACAATAATAAAGTGCCAAATATTTTTAAACTCGCTGCGCAAAGGCGAAAAAATGCGATGCAAATAACGTCGCCAAAATACATTAAAGACTCCTACGGGCACTTACTAACAAACGAAAAGGACATCTGTGATAGGTGGCTTGAATATTGTAAGGACCTACTTAACAAACAGTTTCCACGTGATCGCGTCCCTGCAGCTGATCCATTCGAAGAAGAAGTTGCTGACTGTTCAACAGAAGAAATACGTATAGCTATCGAAAAAATGAAACGCGGGAAAGCGGCTGGACCAGACAACATCCCATCAGAGTTTTGGTCGAAGATGGAATGTATCGGCAGTGAATGGCTGTCGAAACTCTTGAATAAAATAAAATGCGGACAAACTATGCCGAATCAATGGAGAAGTAGCTTTTTGGTTCCGTTATACAAAGGCAAAGGCGACACACGAGAATGCAACAACTACCGCTCAATCAAGCTGATGTCACACACGATGAAAATCGCTGAAAGAGTTTTAAACGAACGTCTTCGTAAAATCATAAAGCTCGACGATAGCCAGTGTGGATTCGTGGAAGGAAGATCGACGGTGGACGCAATCCAAAGCTTGCGAATATTAATGGAAAAACATTGGGATTCGTCAAAAGATCTGCACATGGTATTTATTGATCTAGAAAAAGCATTCGATCGTGTGCCTAGAGATCTCATATGGACCGCGTTGAGGTATCAAAAGGTACCGGAAACGTATATACGAATGATACAAGACATGTATGGAAACGTCAAAACTGCTGTTAAATGTACCGCCGCCGGACTTACGAGAGAATTTCCGGTAAAGGAAGCGTTCTTAGCCCTTTCCTCTTTAACGTGGTTCTAGACTATCTTTTGAAAGATTGCTTGCACGAAGCAAATGTAACATCGATTCTCTTCGCCGACGACGCAGTTATTCTAAGCGTTAATGTCGTAGATTTACAAAACGTCCTAAGTAAATGGAAAGACGTGCTAGAGAAAAACGGGTTTAAAATAAGTCGCTCAAAGACGGAACATTTGACCTGCCCATTTTCGGATCCACTGCGACCTATTCCAGATATAATGTTGGACGGAATAGTTCTTCCGAAAACCACTAGGTTCAAGTACTTAGGATCAATCGTTAACGTAGAAGCGAAATGTGACGACGACGTAAGGCAAAGAGTAAGCGTGGGGTGGATGAAATGGCGAGAAAATTCGGGAATCTTCTGTGACCGAAAATTTCCACTTAAATTGAAGGAAAAACTTTACACCACGATGGTTCGGCCAGCTCTTACGTATGGTTCGCAGTGCTGGACAATATACGAAGCGTTTAAAAATAAAATAACGGCAGCAGAGATGAAAATGTTAAGGATGTCGACTGGAGTTACGAAACGCGACTGCATTAGATCTACGCACATTAGAGGAAGTCTACACATAAAGAATTCGGTAATCGAACAACTTGAGTCGGATAGAATTAGCTGGTATTGCCACGTTCAAAGAAGATCTCCGGAAAATCCCGTTAAGAAGGCAATATCAACTACGGTCGCTCCTACTAAAAGAAAAGTAGGTAGGAAAAAGAATTCCTGGATTGCTCAGATGGCAAATGCACAACAACGCCTGGGGCTAACCGCCGAAGCGATACAGGACCGAGCAGTATGCAGACGCCTTCTGCGATCTGCGACATTAGCCAACCCCATAAGCGGAGCAGTAGCGATGCAGTAAAAATGGGAAACTCGTTGTGCATAAGTTCGTGTAGCGAGAAAAGGGCTAGTAAAAGGAAAAGAAGAAGAAGAAGACGAAACTTACATACCTTTTTAATATGTACTTGTACATTGCACATTTAATTGACTACTCTTGACTAACACCTAACTTACTCACAAACTGACTGACTGGGACGCGGAATGCAATGCAAATCTACCTCCTCGTGGTGCATTCTGGGTCACGCTAAATGATTTGCTGTACTTTACTTACAAAGATGACCCTATCATCAATATTAATCCTCAAAGTGAGGTCACCATAAATACCAAAAAAACAACGTCTTATAAAAAATATTTTTAGTAATTTTCAATTTTCTCAAAAACTAGAAGATATAAAGCCATGCGGTTTTTTGTGTTCGATTCAGAATTGATATGCGCCATTAATACAAAAAACCAATTGGGCACATCACCTCACAATTTTGAATAATATTGACTTAAAAAAAATTGTATATTTTACCAAAAACTTAAGTTTGAATGCGAATTATTCAAAAACTATTCACACGAATAATTTGATGTAAATTTTATATTAAAGAGCAAATTTTGGGCTTTCAAATCCTGTACTTTATTGTAAGTGTTGCCGTTGTTTCTCTCCCATTTTAAGTAATTTTTTTCTAAAATTGCCCCTAACTCCTAAACGGGGCGAGATAGAGCCCTCCCTCCCATAGTAAAAAATGCTAGTTTTTAACCCCTCTACAAAATACCGTTATTAATTCTTGGCGCCAAAGTTATCGTACTCTCCCCTTGCAATTAAATATAAGTCATCTGCATAAAGCGAATGATCAATATTTTTAAATTTAATACAATAATTCTTTCACTTAACTCGTTATAAGCAATGATAAAAAGGACTACCGAAAGGGAAGATCCTCGGGGTATGCCATTTCTTAAATCATGTAAATCCGAAAATGGTACTATTGCTTTTATAGGTTTGTGTTTAGTTTGTGGGATCAATAGATTGGCGGCGAACCGAAAACCTTTGCTTAGTGTTCCTGCTTCTTGATTAATATTTAGGGTTGGAGGGTATTTATTAAAAAATTCAAGGGTCTTTGTTTGGAAAAGGTTCCAATCCGCGCGATCGATTTGGAATTTGGGAGTTGGAGTAGAGAAATTGTTATGGCGACCTAGGGAGATAGTAGTAATGATAGGAAAGTGAACAGCTCCGTGAAGTGAATCTATTGTATTCCACTCTGAGTAAGGTAGCAGCTGGGAAGAGATGAGGGATAAATCGACTTGGGTTAGGGTATCGTGAGTTGAGAAATGAGTTGGACTACCGTCATTTAAGACAGAAAAATCTGTGTTGGATAAAAAGGATTCAACTTCTTTATCTCTTGCGTTAACTATAGGGGAGGCCCAAAGAGGACTCCATGAGTTAAAATCACCTGTCACAATCATAGGTGGGTTTAAAGTACTTACTATGTTTTCCAGATCTATTGTGGGGAATGGTTGTGTTGGATGGATATAGAGAGATACGATAGTGAGTTTTATATTAAGTTGAATTTCAACGGCTATTGCAGAGATGCAAGAATTTATTTTATGGATTTTATGTGGAGAGACTTGTGGATCAAAAGACATATGCCTTGCTTAGAAGTTATGTTAGTGTTAAGGTTGTGGAAATATGGTTCATATTGCTTTGGAGCTTTGCCTGTAGAGTTGAAAGCGATATGGGTTTCTTGAAGAGAGATTATGTGTGGGTTTTTTTCTTTTATTAAGATTTCAATCTCGTGATAATTGTTTAAGTATCCATTAAGGTTCCATTGCAAAACACTTAGGAGTGAGCTTGTTGTTTTGTGGGACTTTTGAGCAGTATAGTTTAAGTTATATTGCGAAAAATCAGGGGGTGGTATGGTTTTTGGTTGATTGGCCCAGACGGCGATTCGTTCAAAAGCGACGGGCAGTTTGGGCGACTCGAACTCAGAACGACAAAGTCGTTATTTTGAGTACAGGTAGTGTTGATAGATATCATATTCGAATCTATTATCGTATTGTGGGTGAGTGTTGTCAATTGCTTTTGGTATGGGTAAGTTGCTGGGGAGCGTTTCATTTAAATTTGGTTGTGTGTTGGAGTTGAGGGAAGAGTTTTGAGAGATTAAGTATGATGTGGTTACCAGAGGCTCTTTAGATTTTATTTGCAGTTTAGGTGTGGTGTGCGTTTGTGTGTTAAAATTAGCAGAATGCGAGTTGGAAGTGGTGTTGCTGTTGAACAAATGTGAGGTGGTGGAGGCAGGAGAACCTAGGGTTTGGATGTATGAAGTGTGAGGTTTGATTGTTATTGTTATGTTCATATGTTCGCTGGGAACTATTTTTCTTATAATATATTAGGTGGGGCGTTCGAAGTTGTAACTGATTGTTTAGGATTTGTTGGCGGAGAAGATGCAAGGGGAGAAGCGGTATTTAATATTAGAGTAGTGGTATTTATAGATGGTGTTTGAGTTATGCTGTTTAAAGTGTTAGCGGGTTTAGCGGAGTTATTATTTTTGGTGGAACAGGTGGAATAGATTGCTTTGTATTCCTAGCAGCAGTAGCATAAGAGAGAGAAGATGGTGGACTTGGTTTTTGCTCATTGTACATTTTTTTTCTTCTTCCATGCAACATCTTTTTATTGTTTTTATTTTAAGCGTTTCTTTAGCTTGCACGAACCTTTTGCAAATTGTGGAGGATGCAGGGTGTTCTTGAGCACAATTAGCGCAAGAGGTGCGAGTGCAACTTGTTTTGTCGTGGGGGGGAAGGTTGCAGTTTACACAGGTTGAGTCACGTGAACATCTTTTAGCAGTATGTCTGAGAATTTGGCAATTTTTGCAACGCATCGGGTTGGGGAAGTATACTTGAACTTCGAGATTATACCACCCAACATTAATGGAAGTGGGGGCGGAAGAAATCGAAAGTGAAGAGTAGGACGCCAGATGGGACGGCTGTTGAATTTTTATTATTACCTATATTTTCCGTTTTTTTTTTTTTTGTGAATTTATAGACGTCTATGACTCCTTGGTCTCTCATTTCATCGATAATTTCTTTTTCGCTAACATTTATTAGGCAAGGTGCGTACACGGTACCTTTAGATGAGTTTAATTGATCATGAAGGGACACCGCAATTGGGCAAAGATTAGAGAGAGTTTTCTTTGCTAGGAATATGTTGGCAATTTGTTGTGATTTCACAAGAATCAAAATGTTTCGATCACGGAGTTGGGTAATATATCCGTAGGTAGTACTTATACCATCTATCGTTTTTTTTAGAGGGAAAACACTGAAAGAAGTGAGTTTTTTTGTGGCATCTGCAGGAGATATCATTGTGAATTTGGGATTTTTGGAATTAAGGTGGGTGGGGATGGGGAGACCGAAAGCAGTTTCTATGGGTGAAACATTATTATTTTTTTACTGGGTCGATCGGAATAATGGTTGAATACATCAAACCTGACGGCATGGTTGGCCCTGAGGCCATGACTAAAGTTATAACCACTTGATGTACTTGATTTTCACACACTTATTGGCGCGTAATTAGATCAGATAGGGGCGGAACGCGATCGTGAGAGGGGAAATAAATAAGAAAAAAAGAATACAACTTATGAAAGAGCAGAGAAAAAACGATCGAAACGATGTTATCGGCTCGGGATATAGTCGATGACTGTTATGTATTAATTAAAGTGGTGATGTTCTTGAAATATCTGAGACGGTAGATGCTTGTAAATTAATAGCGTTTTATGTTTACCTGAATTCTGTATCATTCTCACATATACATATATATATTATACACTGGGTCAAAAACTCATCAATCATACGAGAGTGTAGTAGTGAAAATCAGACACGAATACGTTACACCTCAACATTTACCAAAAAATTAATGATTAAAGCCTCATGGAAGATATGCAACGTCAAAAAGAATTTACTAACACACGCACACATGCTTGATGAGTTTTTGACTAGTGTATACCATATGCCGCTTTAAAGCTGCAATGTTAACAAGTCAATGCTAATTTCTGACTTTGAAGTCACTTTTCTCCAGAAAATGCGTAATAAACATAATGTTTTACTATTTTGTTCTTTTTTTCCTATGAAAAATCATCAACAAGTTTGCAGAAAAACCCACAAATTTTATGATACTTTTGAAAACCTGTAGAAGGTAAAAAACGGAATTTTACCTATGTTTCTAACAACAGTTCACAAAAAGAATGATTCTCCAAGAATTAATAATTTTCCCATAATTTTTAAAAATTGCATAGCTATTAAAAAGTTTTAAAGCGTGCTCGCTTATTTGACTACATTTCAAAACTCTCATTTCCATACCCTGTTCCTTAAAAGTTCTCAGAAACAGTTAGGTTTGGCGTAGGAAGGAATATTTGGAAAATGTATCAAGCAAAAATTGTATAAACAGACGGAGAGTTTTTTCTTCACTCAGAGTGATTCGAAGGTTATAATTCACAGTATTTTTTTGTGCTTGAAACTCTACAACAGCCAAATCTACGTGCCAATGTTATGCCTTCACTTCTGCCAGAACTCCCGATGATTTGGAAAAGAGAGGGAGCGGGGCTTGGATGATAATGAGTTTAGTATCAGAATTCTTTGGACTGACGAACGTCAATTTACAAGAGATGGGTTCACAAATTTTCATAATATTCATACATGGGCTGCGGACAATCCACATACAAGGAAGCATATATCATTTCAATACAAATTCAGCGTCAATATGTGGGCAGGTGTAATCGGAAACAAATTAATCGACCCCTTCAAACTACCACATAGGCTGAATTCTACAAACTATCTGGAGTTTTTCGAAATGATTTACATTCCACTGATTCCAGTAGCTTCATCATATATCCAACAGGATGGTGCTCCAGCCCACTATAGTCGTGTGGTTAAGAATTGGCTAGATGAAGAGTACGGTAATAGTTGGATAGGAAGAAATGGACCAGTTCAATGGCTAGCAAGATTGGATTTTTTTGTATGGGAAAGAATAAAAGAATTTGTTGTGAGGCAGTAGTTAGCATCAATAAACACTCGCAGTGTAATCCAAAAACAGGCTCTAGAATGCATACATACAAAACCAAGGAGGACACTTTGTGCACCCGTTATAACTGTTTCAGTAGACACAACAAATAAAAATTATATAAAACCACACAAAATCATTTTTTATTCATAGCCTTTGGCGCCTAAAGCAAACAGAAAAAAAAACTTTTTTTTTACATTTTACATGCTGCAGGTTTTCCCACGTATTATAAAACCTATGGGTTTTTCTGTAAACTTGTTGATGATTTATTTTTTGTATTATTGTTACGTTGATAAGAAAAAAATAGCATAACGATATGTTTATTACGCATTTTCTAGAGAAAAGTGACCTCAAAATCAAAAATTAGCATCGGCAAGAAAAATGGAACAGGCTTAGAAATTGGATATCTGAAGACTCAAAGAAGATATCATCTTTACTTAAACGTAGTTACAAAGGCCGGTATTTTTCCTAAAATCAAAGTTCCATACTACAATTAGTATTAACAGAGCAATTTTCGTTACATGGGTAAGGGTACACTAAAGTAAGCCTTTTCTGAAATCCTCGATAAATGATGTCAACATTCGAGATAGGCACTCAATGAAGAAAAATTTTTTTCTTCGAATATACCCAAGACTCATTACCCAAATTATCCTTGACGAATTAGGGGACACCCTGTATAATAAAATAATTTGGAGAGTAAATAAAATAAATATATGGCTTCTGTTTGTAAGCGTTATTTCTATAATTACTTCAACATTTTTTTTTTAATTTTTGGTGGTGGCTTAATATAAATCTTACATTTGCATATATTGTACAATACATAAACATAAATCCCTTGCTTAAAGCATTTGAGTTTATTCCTTTAATGCTTAAGGCCATGACCCACTTGGTGGGCTTGAATATGTCAATCGTATTTTATAATTTTCAGTTATTGGTACAAATAATTCATCATTCAAATCAAGAAGAAAGCCTACATTTTAAAATAAATGTAAATTATGATGAGTGTTCTCATCTTTTTATGAATGCCCAAATAAAAGTTATGTACCTTTGAGGTCTATTTTTACTTTTATCACTTTTCAACCCATTTTCACATTATTTGTTGTCAGGTGAAGAGGTAGAGAACTGTTGCTTTTCGTTAGACTTGGTTTTATTACGCAATTTGAAAGCGTAGTAAGATCCCCTGAGCCTAAAAACCAAAACCAGTTACTATGTTTTGAGGACTTCGTACAAGTATAATCGATTTATAGCTAACTAATATTCTGGGATAAAAGTTAATTTTTGAACTTGGAATTAGTAAGCGATCTCTGATAGTACATTTTAAAAGTGACCCATTTTTAAAAAAAAATAACATTTTGTCTATGCTAAGAAGATACTCGTTTAGTTTTAGTTTTAAATGCATTTTTATTTTCTTAATCACTAACTATTATATACTAACAAAAAATGCTTAAATGCTAGCTTACAATTACTTAACAATCTTATACTAACTTACTGGCCCCACACAGGCGCTCTAAGCTACTCTAAATTCTTATAACTATGTCTTTCGACTTCATTTACATTTTATTTAAAATATACTTATTTTCTATACTTAAGGCTAAGAAAAAAAATTTATTTACAAAAACTTAGCATATGGACATTTTTTAATTTTTTATAAAAACTTAATATCTAACTTAAAATAAACCTTAGCCTACCTAACCTAAATGTACAATACACACATAAACACACATAGACATTATACACAATCATATACATATAACAGTGTATACAAAGGTGTATATACACTGATATATGTATATATTTCTTAAATGCTAACCTAAACCTATGTAAGCTGGCCATCGCTATTTACTGAGCAAATAAATTGGTCAGCTCTGCCTCATTAGTGAGGCTGGTCTGTAATTGACGGAAACGACGACGAAACCTCTTCTCCATCATTCAACCACCAGAAATGCTGGTGCTGCCGAACGACATCCCTCTTATCGCGATTCCCCACCGCCCTACTGAACCTGAGGCGATCCACACTGCCGTGTGCGACGTCTCTGTTGTAGTTGAGTCGCCTGTCCCCAGCTGTCCGAGCGACATGGAAGATTAACGGGACCGCTGATCTATCCTGGATCAACCCTATCTGATCAAGGTAGAGGAATGCTTCCGGTGGAACGAAGCCGTCAGAGCGCACACTCTCGTGGTAAAGGTAATTGGGGTAGTAAGCCCCAGATATCAGGTTATTCGTCGAAGTCATTGCTCTTGCAATGTGCCTTCGAGTCAGCTTAATTACGAAGTTGTCCACTCGTATTAGGTTCGCCCTGTTGTAAAGGACCTCATTACGATAAAATTTCTTGTACTCCGATTCTGGTGTTCTGTACAAGCGAAGACAAGCCCTAAGGCAAGCCCTCTCAAACACCCGAATCTTTTCCATTAAGCTTGCTCGTACATTGAACCACACGGGACAACCAAATACCAGCATGGGCCTGATAAGGGCCATGTAGCAGATTACCTTTACCCTCGCATCGAGTTGGCTGCTATAAAACAGTCTCTTTGTAAGGGCAAACGCACCTTTGGCTCTAGCCAGAGCAGCATCTACATTTTTGCCAAAATACAGAAACTGATCTAGCCAGATTCCAAGGTATCTGACTACCTTTCGACAGGCAAGAGGCTGTCCGCGTTGTCCAATGATTGAGAACTTTCGCCAATTTTTTCTGGTATCCCTAGAGGCTCTAGACAACGGCGTCCTAAATAGAATGGTTTCCGACTTCTGAAAGTTGATTTTCAACTTCCAGTCATCGCAAAATCGTCTTATCTTATCGAAGTCACGCTGCAAGAGGGTGTTAATGACCTCGATTTTTGGACCTGTTCTGTACGCTATCAAATCGTCTGCGTACGCAATAGTATGGGGAAGTGAACCTATCAAGTCGCTTGTAAAAATGTTGAATAGGATCGGCGAATTGACCGCGCCTTGCTGAAGACCATTTTTAATTTGAAATATTCCAACAGAAGTCACATCGCCATTCTTCACGATGAACTGTCTGTTAGTTAGCATATTATAAAGAATGTACAAGAGTGGTTTACTGATCCCCAACCGAGTCAGCTTATAGAAAAGACCCTCTAACCATACGGTATCGAAGGCCTTCTCCAAGTCAACAAGGCAGGCACCAGTACATTGCTTTTTGCCTTTGTTCCATTGGATATCGGACACCAGTTTAGACGCGGCATGTGAGATATCATGTCCCGCCTTAAAACCGAATTGATTATCCGGAACTATATGTTTGTCCTCAACCCACCTAGACAGAGCTCTATTGATTACCTTTTCAAAAACCTTACTGATATTCGGAAGGAGACTTATCGACCGGAGATTCGCCGGATTGGATATATCCTTTCCCTTTTTCGGGATAGGTTGAACCACCGCCGTTTTCCAATGTGCTGGATAATGTGCATTATTCATTGCATTATTAAACAGGGTGGTGTAAATGTCCACCGCTTCTAGAGGAAGATGTCGAAGCACGATGTTCGGAATACCATCGGTCCCCACTGATTTCTTAGCCCTGATTGTGTCGAAGATCTCACGGAGTTCTTCCTTCGAAATGAACGGGGGTAGGTCACCCTCTCTGGCAATGACATTATTTGCCATATTTTCGTCGCTGAACCGGGTGAAACCAGAGCCCTCGGATCGCCAGTTCCCTATTTCATTTCGAATGCGGAAGTCGTGCACCAAGACGCGATTGTCCAGGTCGTAATTAGGGCCAATGGTATCAGTGGCCTTGTATACTTCCTGGAAAGTCGCCCCTATGGCCTCAACCTTCTCCTGTGGATCCTCGATCACAAAAAAGTCGTCATCATCAGCGGCCTCATTTGGATCAATACCTGCTATTGTCAGTAACCGTTCATTGTCTGTTGTCCGGCCTATTTTAAGACACTGAAAGTCGTTTTGATTTTTTCTTCGAAATAGTTTATTTATTTGCGGGAACATATTCGGGTTGCTGGTGTTTACAGCCCGAACCTTGTTGTTCCAGTACAAACTTACAGAAATTCTGTAATTTTCTTTTATTAGCGTTTGGATATTTTTAATCGACGACTTCAGTGTCTTAATCTCCGGGTCTTGTCGGTCAGTTAACTGTCTGTACAAGTTTTTGAGTCTTGTCAAAAGTCTACTCTTCTGTCGGTGCAGTGCGTCAATAGTAGGATTGCGGAACAGGTCTTCGTTAGTCGTACGTCGATACCGCGGTATTGTAGTGTCCATAGTTTGTTTAATTGTCTCGTCCATTTGTTTTAGGTAATTGTCGATCTCCTCGTTTGACAAATTCCTATTGGACGGTGGGTGGAGCGTGTTCGAGGAGAGCGCTCTAGTCAAGGTTGCGGAGAAGTGTGTCCATCGAGTCTTATTGTAGTTTTAAGTATATCTTTGGACAAACTCCTCCAATTCCGCAATTTCGTTGGGAACCGTAATTTCGGTGCTAAAACCGCAATGGTCGCTGTCATACACGAATGTGCGCAGACAGTTTAATGTTTGTAAATTCGTACCTGTCAGTCGTATACGTTCGTCGTACAGCAGTAGATCCAAATAAGACCCGCCTCTGGGAAACGACGGGTTATCCGTCGCTTTAAGACCGAGTCTGTACATGACATCGTGCTGACCCCACCAATCGAGTAGTAGGTTCCCTCTAGTATTTGGCAAATTATTTCCCCAATCTCTGTGTCTAGCGTTGAAATCCCCGCCGATTATAAAATAATTCTCCCCCGATTCCAGCCTCAGAAGTCGAAAAAGCGTGTCGAGCTCCGTAATGAATAAAGTGGATTGTGAAGCCTCAGGTGAATAAACAGAGGCCAAGTACAGCCGCTTTCCACTGCGGAGCGGGATGTAAACGACGACTGCCTCCAACACCCGGAACCTGCGCAACACGCCCTTGTACACTCTGTGAAATTTTATACCTTCTTTAATGAAGATCGCGACACCGCCTCCACGTTTGGATCTGGCCCGGTTTCTTCTTCTAACGATATAATTATTGTACTCCAGTTTGTGCTTATCGGTTAGCTTAGTTTCGCTAGCGAAAAGCACATCAGGAGTTTGGTCTTGCAGCAATTTAAACATCGCGGCTCTTCGTTCGATCCTAATCAGTGAATTAACATTCACCGCAAGGACCTTCAAAGTTTGCTCCACCATGTGCGTACCCATTACGACATGTGTTGCGTTAGGCCCGGCAGCAGCGCGTAGATCTGGTCCACCCGCTTGGCCTGTTCTTGTACCTGCTGTTGCAGCTGAGCCATCTGTCCTTGGATTGCTAGCAAGATGGCCAGCATGTTAGGTGCAGCTTCCGTTGTTCTCGGCATTGGCGCCGAAGAAGCAACAGTCGCTTGCTGTACCGTAGCCCCCCTACCTGACGCCATTTGGGCGTAGGAAATTTGAGACGAGACGGCTGGTGTTTGAAACCTAACAGGTGAACGTTTGACCTCCACCTTCTGCTGCCGAGCCAGTTTTGCTTTTTTAATGTCGGCGAACTTAGGACAACCCCGATAGTTTGCGGTGTGGCCCACGTTCCCACATAACACGCACGAGAGCTGCGACCTATCGGATGCTCCGTCAACACCCAGAGGACATTCCTCGGAACTGTGGTTCTTAGCGCACTTCACGCATCGAGGCTGCATTTGGCAGTTCGACGCGGCGTGCCCGAACCTCTGGCAGCGAACGCATTGTATAACGCTATCGCTCCTTTTTAATCTTTCCCAGTGAACCACCTGGTAGTCTAGGACATTGATACTCCTTAGACTATCCAGACGGCTTTCGGGACTGAGCTGCACCAGGAAGAACGGCAGACTCCGTTTCTCCCGCCTGGCTCTAGCTGTGGTAAATGGCTTTACCCCTACAAACTCGAGTCCCTCACACTCCTTCTCTTTGAGCAGTGCCAGGATCTCCTCAGGATCAGAAGACGGTTCCAACCCTTTCAGCAGCATCGATTGCCGCTTTTCACACTTCGGTGTGAATGAGTAGTGCTCCGTCGTCGTTTCCTTTAGGAGCTCTTTAACTTTCGCGTAGCCCTACACTGTATTACAGTGGATGGCATGGCGATCGTTCCCCAATCGCTTAATATTAAAATTGTTCCCAATGACCAACCTACACAGGTCCTTGGTTGCACTTACCTCTAATTTATAGGTATTAATAGGAGGTACCTTCTCCTTCTTCTGCTGCTGTTGTTGTTGTTGCTGATGTTGTTGTTGTTGATGGTGTTGTTGTTGTTGTTGTTGCTGCTGCTTTTTTTTAAGCTGCTGTGGTTTCAGGGTTTGTTTTCGCAGCTGTTGCTGTATCTGCTGCTGCTGTTGTTTCTGCTGCTGCTGTTTTGTTTGATGCAGTTGTTGTTTCTGCTGCTGCTGGATTTGTTGTTGGGAGATCGCTACTTCCAATTGCTCCCTCTGCCTGCGTGCTGTTTGTCTTTGTTTAATAGCATTTTTTCATTTAGCATTTGTATGCTGCTATTAATTTCTTTTAACTCTTCTTCCTCATCATCCGATTCGGATGCGGCTAGAGAGGCAAAGTTGTTATTGCCCCCCTCATAGTTGACCTTATCAGCCGTTAAGACGGCATTTGTTCTCCTTTTTGTGAGAATAGGAGGGGTTTTCAAGCTCCTCCTCCTTTTAACGGCTTTCGCCACGGCACCGGCAACACTATTTTTGCCTTTTCCCACTTCCGTTATGGGAAGAGCGGAGCGCTCTCCACCATCCATCACGTTATATTGTTTTTTTTTTTGTAAACACTTTAATTCCTCTTATTAAAATTGTCTGTTTAATAAATTAAATAGGAAAAGAAAAACCCGTTCGCAGGGG
Organism: Volucella bombylans; assembly: GCA_949129095.1. Lineage (NCBI taxonomy): Eukaryota > Metazoa > Arthropoda > Insecta > Diptera > Syrphidae > Volucella > Volucella bombylans. The sequence goes on from OX422142.1 coordinate 93,612,980, forward strand.
CTGGGAAGCGAACCCAGAACCCCGAGATTTGTCGCCCGGGTTTTTGCCACTTAGGCTACCGAACACTCGATAAATTATTAAGTAAAAGTATACTTCTTTTCTTTTCTTTGTTTTTTTTTTTTTTTTTTTTCTTCCACACTTGTGAAGCCGAACACGAAATGATCTCGACGGAGGTCTATGAACGACTGAAGAAGATACTCGTATTTAAAATCAATGTTAATCTGAAATAGGAATCCAAATTCACTAACAGTTAACATGTTACCATACCTGGTATTTCATCGCACAATTTAGGCCAGACTTTAAAAACATTCGAGGAATCTTCCCAATTTTGCTGTTGCCATGTTTTTATTTAACAGACTCACAAACTTGATGCTTAGACCTTGACTAATTGGAAGATACTGTGTGAACGTCATGACAAGTTATGATAGCCATAGACGAAATAACGTAGATGGGAAACTTTTCAGATTTTGACCGTTCCAAAAATCGCTTTCCACTGATTGCCTCTATCCTCGTGACCGTGTCTGTGAATACATGTGAATTGTCAACAGCGTCAATTCCCTTCACGTTTTACTCAAAAACGTCATCCAAACTGACAAAAACTATAATATTATCACGACGTCGTTTCTTCCATATAATTCTCAAAATGTGTTTTTGAGACACCATCAATGGCCTAAAATACCAATCCATATTACAGCTTAGGGTGCACTGTAGTACACAGTACCAAAATAAAAATTGACTTAAGTGGTACATAATACAATACACGATGCTGGCAACAGATATTTTCTTAATATGGAAGTATGATCTTTCCAATCCATTTTGTAATCAATATTCAATCCCAGACATTTCAATAGTGAAACAGTTGAGTGAGCAGTTTGTAGATATAAAACCGGTGTCTTAAAACTTCCAAATGATGGCTTAGATCCGCCACTAGGCCAAGTATCGAATTACAGGAATACGTACGAGCTACAATATATCCTCAGGAAATCCAGTTTTGCTCCACTTAGATCTTGACTGAACATAGACTTAATAAATCTAAGAAATAAAATCGATCCCAGTACAGAACCCTGCGGAACGCTGAACTAAATATTAACAGTTAATATTACTGCAGAAATTTAACAGTGCTGTAGACTTACCAGCTCGAAAATCATACTGATGCGCACTAAAGAACGAATATTGCTCAAGAAAAGTGATAACTCTATTTTTGACACTTTTTCAAAAAAGTTAGAAAACACCGAGAGTAGCAAAACAGGTCCTATAATTATTGAAAAATTTGCTATCACCTTTTTTGAAAATTGGTATGACCTCAGCGATTTTCAGATTATCAGGAAATATAGCTTTGTTGATGCTTATGTTGAAGATATGTGATAGAACGTCAACTATATACAAGGTGGGGTAAAAGTAATATCATAATGTGAATTGGCTGCCAATTTGTTAGAAGTGAAAAAAATTGGACTCTGTTTTCATGAGAAGTTTATCGGATGTTGTAAAATTGATAACATTTAGTTGAAAAAGTGATATCGGTCAAATGATTACCAAATTGGTGATTTCTTCTTCAATGTTGGCTTTCAAAGACTTGCAAGATTTGTGGATTTCAAAAAGCCCCAAAGGAAGAAGTCTGACGCTGTCAGATCTGGCGATCTGGCCCCCGGTTCAAGTCGCCAAAACAGGGGATCACACTGCCTGGAAATTGGTGATTCAAACTTTCTATCGTAGCCTGAGCTGTGTCAGTGGTGTCACCGTCCTCCTAGAATCAACAATGCTCGAGACCAAATTTAGTAACTTGCGGTAAAACGTGTTTACTTTGAGGGAATGCAATGTCTCTTCGTGTATTTCATGTGGTTTCTCCGTGCCCCAGAAACGCAAATTTTGTTTATTGATATAACGACTTAAGTGGAAACGGGCTTCGTCTCTGATTATGATTTTGGATACCCTCTTCTTAGAACAGGTTTAACAGAGCATGTGAGTAAGTTAACTTGACGGTCAGCAAGCAGCGATTGGTGAACGGTTTGCACTTTATAAGTGAACATCTTCAGGTCTTTCACCAAAATTCGACTCAACGAACGCCTGCTGATGTGTGCATCGTTGTCTCGTCTATGTTTGTGGACTCACCCTAACGTCCTCGGCCACAGCAGTGATATTCTCGATCGATCAAGCAATACAGGGCCGTCGACTTTTTGCGACATCTTTAGTGGACCTAGTTTGCACGAGACGCTCAACCAAATGATTAACAAAAGACCGGAAATCGGTCAAATAAACAGTAATAATAATTCCGTGTTGTTCACGTGTGTGTCGCTACATTACTTGCTGTCAACTAAATCTCTATCTGTCTACAACATAAATGTCAAAGCACAATGACACGCCATTTGCAAAAATTATGGCATATTCACAATATGACATTAGTTTTGCACCACCTTGTACATGCAAGCGATGGCAAGGCGTAGTCCATGGATGTATGGGAATCCCGTGAGCTTGAGTTTTTACATACAGGTGTTCATGCAAAACACGGAAGACGTTCTGTGAATATCAAACTTGAAACCATCCAAGACAACTTCAATTAATTACAAGATTACTTGGGATGGCCGTGGTGTAGTGGTACTAGCAATCGCTTCTCACTCGGAGGTCAAGGTTCGAATCCTACCCATGACAAGTTTTTCAAGGTTTTCATTTGTGTAATTGGAACTCAGTAAGAAAAATTCTGCGTGTGAAGGCATAACACTGACACGTGGATTTGGCGGCTGTAGAGTTTCAAGCACAAAAAACAAGTGTGAATTATAACCTTCGAATCACTCTGAGTGAAGAAAAAACTCTCCGTCTTATTCGGACTCCCACCCCTGGAGAGCTAATATCGAAACCAAATACACCTGAGTTTCAAACCACTACAAAACATCAAATCACTAGTGGACCTGTACAGTACACCTGAGGGTGTATCAGCGTTTATATGGCTTTGGAAAGAAGGGACGTAAGTGCAATGGGTCTGTAGGAGGAGAGTGAAGAAGATTCGCCTTTTTTAGGAACGCGCTGGACAAATGCTGTTTTCCAACTGCTCGGAAAGAGTCCTAAAGTGTAGGATTGATAAAAAGGCTTACGCAGTGGTTTTGCCAGCGTGGAAGAACACCTGTTCAGAAGAAGGGGAGATATACTATCTGGACCAGCGGATTTATGTATGTTGAGATCTGAAAGTACTCTTGCTCCCACACGAATGCGAAAGTGGATTCGTCCCATTGAAGCACAATATGGGAGTGTTGAGCTGGCCACAAAGTGTGCAGCAAGAAGATTGACCTTGTCCAAAGAGCTGACAGCTGGAATGTCTTTTTAGATGAGCGTTGGGAGGCAGAGGTGGAGGAGGATGAGGCTGAATTTCTAATGTTTTTAACGAGCGACCACACATTTTTAATACATTTGGGACATTGTTGTATTTTTTGCCTCAGGTTTTGGTCATATTGGAATCTTACACGTTTAAGAAAGACGTTGCAGTCATTTCTGGCTCGTTTAAACTTTTTTCAGTATTCCTCTGTCGGGGTGCTCTTGAAGGATCGAAACAACATTTTTTGAACCCTGACAGCTTCTTTACAGCTCGAGTCTTACCATGCCTTTTCTTTTGGTTTGATACTCTTCATCCGATGAGGGATAAAGGATCTAATTCCAAAGAGAATGGTGTCAGTGATCATATCAGCAGCGGCAACCACGTCGTTACCGAGGAAACATAGTGACCAGTTGAAATTCCTAAAGAAGCTGTTAAGTCCTTTCCAATTGGTTTTTTCGTATTCCCATACTGTATATGAATCTTTTCTCTAAGAGTGTGGTCGATGTACGAGAAATTAGCTGATATGACACAGTGATCCGACGAGCTTACAGGAGATGGCTGTATTGTATTTATCAGGGTGAGAAGTTTAAAACAAATCCAGGGTGTTGGCGGTATGAATATCAATGTCTGGTATTCGCGTGGGCTCATTTACAAGCTGCTCAACTTGTTTTCCGAAGCGAAGATCTCAACACAGAATGTCGAAGCCACCCAGTTTCATTTATATTGAAATCGCCCATAATATCGATTTCAATATGAGGATACAGGGATACAATTCTTTGAATGGAGTCATACAGCGTATCAAACTCGTTAAACGTCGAATAGCTATCCAGTTTGGGGCTTCTGTAACTAAAGCAATGGAGAATAATTTGCTCACGGGCGGGGATATACCAGTGTTTCACTACGAGTAAGTGCAAAAAAAACCAGCTGGTCTGTATTTACGGACGTGGACGTACGCAGAAAAGTGATTACTTTTTAACTTTTTAGCCCGCGTATTTAAAAGAAATAGAAACACAACAACGACAAATACCGGCGGTACTAAGCACAGCTGTGAAGTAAAAATTCAGAGTTGGTTTACCGAATCAAATTGTGGTAGGTGTTATGCCCTTACAACAATAGGAAACCGCACACCAACAAAATTCATACCCACAGCCCGCTATCCATGGTTGTTACATACACTCAGCCCACTGTATGACAATGTAATACAGCAACGGCAGTGACAGAGTGCAAGCAACAGAATGACTAGGGGCAGGAAGGTTGGCATGTCCGCACTGTGGATGTTTGTTTCACTAGCGCGTTGTTGTTTTTATTTTTATTTTTTTTTTTTCAGGTTAATTGTCCGACTATGTAAAATCCGTACTATTGCTAAGGAGCCTAAAGGTTCGTATAAGGAGGAAGTTGAACCTTTAAAACGAATAAAAGGACAACAATCTACGGATTTACAAATGGAATGTTAAGGCCTGCGATATATACTCGCACTGCCATGACTGAGAACAGTCTAGTCTACTTCAGATTTGTTATAAGATGTCCTGAGCTTTCAGCACGTTAGAACATTATCACAATCCCAGGAAGGATGAACTCGTCGTTACAAACTTGGTATGCGCCTACGCCCGAATATTCTTCATACACATTTTCATTTTCCATTTGGGATATCAGTGATACGAAGCGGATGGTAAGGTTAAGTTAGGCATCCGTAATAATGTCTAAGTTGGCGAAAGGAAGAGACTTACAAAGTATAGTTGTTCATTTCGATTGCCATGTCATGCCGACTGATATTTGATATAATAAAATATCCGACCAGTTTGAATTTCAGGATGTAAGAGAGAGTTAAAGACTTTATTGCGCAAAGTATTCAGGTTAAATGATTAATATCATACTAACAAAGCAGTTCAGTATATTTAGTACTAATGAATGTATTCGGAGGATGTTAAAGTTAATCCATGTTAATAATGTATATTCAACATTTCCCCTCATTTTTAACATTTATTTTTAAAAATGTGATATTAAATAACGTTAATTTTTACTTCAAAATATTCCAATTTTCCTTTCCATAAGGGTTTGGTGAATATATCAGCTAACAGGTATATAGCAAATTTCAAAAAAAAATCTCATAATATTTTTCTTTTATGAAGTGAACTCGGACATCAATGTGCTTTTTCCTCGAATGATATTCAGGATTTTTGATGAGCTTCTAAGCTCATTGGTTGTCTCTAGATGAACCATTGTCCGCACATCAGCCTCACGTAGAAGATATTTTACTATAACTTTTAGCCACATAAGCTCTCTAACTGCTTTTGATGCTGCCACATATTTAGCTTCTGTTAATGATAGTGCTGTGCAATGTTCCCTTCGTGATCCCCAAGGAATTAGTGACTTTCCAAGTAGAAAAACGTAACCGCTAGAGGAACGTCGAGTTTCAACATCGCTGGCATAATCAGAGTCACTGTAACACAAAAGATTTAAGTTACTTTTTTGTTGAAAAATATACCAATATTTTGAGTAGACTTTAAGTAACGAAAGACTCGTTTCACAGTTCTGATATGCTGTGGGGCTGGAGTGTCCAAGAATCTACTCTGGACAACATACGAAATATCTGGCCTTGTAGATATAGCCAGATGCATCAGGCATCCAACACTCCTTTTAAATCTCCCATATTAAAGCAGTTCAAAAGGCGTTGAATATAACCAGACTGCAAAACGTGAACATCTCTCACAGAACTTTGCCTCAGTTTCAAACCAAGATAGTAGCTTCCCTCACTGATTGTAACCTCAAGATATTTCTTCAAGTAGGTAGTCAGATCCTCAATGCCTCTCATATTAGCTGCCAACAGTAGATCATCATCTATATATAGCGCGATTATGACAATTCTCGTCTCTTTACGAAGCATAAACAAGCATGGGTCAGGTGCACTTGTTTCAAAATTATAATTGTTGAGAAGTTTATATATTGTCAAGTTCCAATTTCTCGAGGCTTCTTTGAGACCGTATAATGTTTTATTCAGCTTACACATATTTCCCGAATTGTCATCATATCCGATTCGCTGTGCCATATAGATCTCCTCCTCTAAAGTCTTATTTAAGAAAGCGTTGTAGACATCAAACTTGTATTTAACATGCATCTACAGCAATAATTGCGCGTATAGACTTTGCAACGGGGCTAAACGTTTCGTTGATGTAAATGCCCTCTTCTTGACTGTAGCCTTTAATAATTTATGTCGCTCAACATTATTTTGTGCAGAAAGTTTCACTTTATATACCCATTTGCATGCTTTTACCTTTCTACACGTTGGACACTTTACCAAATTCCATATTTTCTTCAAACGATGAGCCTCCATTTCTTCATCCAAAGCAGTTTTCCACTTATCCGAATCTTGTGAATTCATTGTTTCGGTGTAAGTCAATGGCTCTAGCGTTTCAACTAGCAGTTTCAAATAGCAGACATCAAAGTTGTTTGGGCATCCGCATTCCAATTTTTGTTGCTGCAAAGCTTAGACTTGACATCAGACTGTGAATTTACGTCGTGATTTTTAGTATTCCTACCACGCTTAGGTTTAGATTGTAAAGACGATGTACCTACTTGGTCGTTTTCTGTTAGAAGCCTTTCAACCATCTGGGAGATGAACCTAAGTTCACCTTCTTCCGCCGAACTATATTGATCGTCTTCGCTTTCCGCCGTGTTCTCCATCTCTTCGATCTTGATCGCAACTCCTTTCAATGGCTCATCAGCAATATAAGGTATTTTATTCAATTTCTCTGCATTTTCCCTGCTCACATTAAACTTTAAAAACGTCTTTTCCTTGAACACAACGTCAGGAGACAGCTGTATTTTGTCGAAATCTGGTACCCAAACGTTATACCCCTTGTCCCTTTTTGTCCCACTTTTGAATCTTCTCTTTAAGAACTTGTATAAACACATGGCTACCATAAGTTTTCAAGTCCTTATTCTTGATGGGATATGGTCTACAGCGGTTAAGTAGATATACCACAGTATTGACAGCTTCAATCCATAGCTTAAGAGGCTAATAAATTATTGGCATGCAGCATCGTTCTAACTGTTTCAACAATGAACCGCATGCCCCTCTCAGAACGTCCATTTTGTTGAGGACTATAAGGCACATACAATTGATGGATTATCCTGCGTTTTGATAAGAGATGTTGTAAATGCTTATTTAAAAATTCCAACCCGTTGTCTGACATGAGAATTTTTATATTTTTGCTGACAATAGACTGAACTTCATTTAAATATTTTTCAATAAAAGATGGAATCTCGTTTTTTTCTTTAATAAAATAAACTTCTTTCTAACTCGAATACTTATTCTTAAGTAATAAAAAATACCTTGAATATCCTAATGACTTCGTTTGCTTCGGGCCGCAAAACTCTATATGCACGAGGATACCAGCTTCTGCTGCTCTGGACAGACTTTCGCCAAATGGAGAACGATAAATCTTAACTTTGGATTGTCACTAAAACTTATTCCTCGTAAACTAATTTGTAATGGCACACTTCAAGAGATATATAATTAGCCATGGAACTTTCATTATCTGGAACAAAAAGCACGTTTGTTAGCCGTTTTTTAACTCATTTTTGGTAATTGTTTGGTAATTTGGTAATTGAATGCTTCGATATTAATTTCTCCTCTGCCGTGTGCACTTATTTGCTGTCCATTTCCCACTGTTATCATCACTGGTGTCTCCAATTCCTCATATGAACTAAATCATTCGCTCCCGAATCTAATACCCAGTCAGCTACGGTCACTAAATCTCCGATATTAATTGCCTTACAAATGAATGCGTCACAATTCCTTGCATCATCGTTGGTGCTTTAACTATAGGCAAAATTAAGTTGCTTTGTATAGCTTCTCTTTGGACAATTATTCTTCCAATGACCGTACTGCTTGCATAAAAAATCATTTACCTCTCCGTCTCTGAGAGTTCTGATTCTGATTCGTTTTCCCGTTTTTTATGTACAATGCTGTATCAGAACTTGTACCTTGGACATTTCCCCATACGAGTTTCTTCCATTATAAGTCTTGATCTGAGATTAGCTATCGCCTGCTCTTTAAAGTCAGTCGATTCCCATGTCCTATTATTGTCGCAATTATTTTTTGTGCTTTTCTATCTTTTTGCTGCCAAGAAATTAGCTCTATTTTAGTATTTGCTTTTGTTTCATCAACATCTGGCATGATTTCTTCTCCAATTACAACTTCGAATGGATCGCTTGCATTAAGTGGAATACGTAGTTGAAATTTCCATGTGCAACACTGCTCCACATACTGCAATTTGTCAATTTTTATTGTTTCAAACAAAAAAAAATTTTAGGTAATTGATTGCTTAGATAAAATGTGCCGAACCAATAAAAAACAACTGAGTTTGCAATTAATTGATTAAATAAAATTAAATTTCTTACAAAATTTGCAGTCTCCTTCAAACTGATCTCTTTTAATCTTTGCAATCGGGCTATCTTTTACGGATCTGTAAAACTAGTTATATTTCTCGTAAAATCAACAAATTTTCGGCAATTTTAATTTTATATTAGTGAACAAATGTTGAGAAATTATACGTCTAACTTTTCACTAAAATGTTTTTCCACTGGGACTGGGCCCATAACCTGACATAATAAAACGTCCGACCACTTTGACTTTCAGGATGTAAGAGAGAGTTAAAGACTTTATTGTACAAAGTATTCAGGTTAAAAGATTAATATCATACTAACAATGCAGTTCAGTATATTTAGTACTAATGAATGTATTCAGTGGATGTTAAAGTTAATCCATGTTAATAATGTATATTCATAAATATTTGGTGCCAATGTTGGTGCCTTGACAACATTGGGCTCTCAGCCTCCATTTGTTTCGAAAGTAAGGCAGGAAGACTTAACGCTATCTAACAGGTACGCTTAGAAGAAAAGAAGATCGGCAGATCGTTTTGTGCTATAGTGCGGGCATTTTGGTTGAATGCAGATTCGCAGCTGACAAAAAATAAAATGTCCAGCTGTAGGACGAACCAAATCTCCAGTTTGACAGATTCATGTCATTGATCGAAATTTACTCTAAAATTACTTCCACAAATAAAAGTTTTCTTAAATTTGAACACATTGAAAGAAAGTGCCCTCCATAGTCAGTGGGATGTGAAACTTGGCCGACAACTTCAAATCTACAGACGCCCAAGCAATATATCACGACAAATTTATTATTCAATTGCATGCACAAAAGAAAGAAACATCTATGTATCTCAAAAACTGAAAATATCACCCTTCATCTATCCTCGAAAATATGTACAAATCTTAAATATACAATCACAAAATTTAAGTCGCCTTAACACTAATACAAACCAATACAGCACAATAACTATTCGTATCTCTGCACCTAAGGAAAGGCTGAATAGTGTAAGCCCTTGAATCATGTGTATCCTGCCTGCCAACTGGGTCAGCATTAGTTGTGAAAGTATCGAAGCCAAGAATCAACATCCCACCTCAAATGCTCAAATACTCCTGCAGCCAAATTGTATGATTCGTTCGGTTAGAAGGATTCTGTAATGTTGAACTTTCGTAACCAGAGACGACATCCTAAGAAACGCAACACCCACAATTCTACTTGAGTGCCAATGCTATCGATAATTTTGATGTTTATGTGTTTCTTTTTGTCGATTGTAGAAACGCCAGAAGTCCTTTGGTCTTCTTTGTTAGTCTCATGCTTCTTTTTCGATTTCTCTCTCTTTGTACTGTTTCGTTAGCTAGTTCCGACTTTCAAATCCTGTGAAACAGAAATCAAGACTAGTTGAAAGCTTTTGTAGATTCAGAGAAAAGGAAAAAAAAAAAAATGAGAAAAATCTTTGCAATCTCCGGACCAACAAGAAAGGACTTCTTTTAAGCCATCGCTAGCAATAAATCCAAAATAAAATGTTTCCACAGTGTTACGTGGTTTCCAGATCTTCATCTTCTTCCTTACCAATTGTCAAACTTAAGTACCATCAATCGAGATGGCAAAAGGACATCCTAGAGTATCCCTATCCGCTGGTATCGAAATCGAGGTGTCCCGATTTTATTGTCTAAATGAAACAATGAAACCATACGAACATAAAACTATAGTAAAACTGACAGAGGCATCGAGATAACAATACGATTCCGAATACGAAAGCGAGTGTACGTGTATTAATAATAGTAATGTAGAAGCAGGAAGGCGACAAATTTAACAGAAGGACACTTAAAGGGATATCCGGAAACAAATACAAACTAAGCTATCTCGCACAATCAATTATTTGAGTGAAAGAATGCAAAGAATAGGAATAGATACGGGTACGACTACGAGTGCGGAAACGGTTTCCCATATGTGCGATACAAAAGGATAATATGAAACCTTTACAACATTCTTGCGGTTTTTGCTGAACATTCTTTCGAGGACACGTCTCTAAAGGAGTTCCCCCATTTAAACACGTGCTTAGTTGCATATCTGTATCTCGGTCGGTTTCTTTGGAAACAATTGATTTCGAGCAACCAAAATCAATAAAACACTCATCCCAAATGATCCTGTCCTCCATCCACCGTAAATAAAAAAAAAATGATTTCTACTAGGATGCGGAGATTTTTTCAGGCAATAAAAATCTATAGCTGCTCCTTGTCTGCTTATGAGGTGTCAGATTTGTGCTGTTTGCCAACAATTTCCCAGAACAAAGCCAGGCCTCTTAATGGAAGTTAAATTGGATGAAACAAGTTCTAGCTACTTTACCAGCTCCTAGAAAAATTGTATTTCACCTGTTGAGAGGATTTGTGGTCTTTGGTAGCCAAGAATTGTTGAAGGACCTTAGACCGGTAAAGAAATTTTATTTTCGGAAGCCTCTAATGAATTTGCTGTTTTAAGTGGTGTTATGGCTCGAAAGTTGCAATCGGAATATAAATCACAACTTTTATATGTTTTTTACGAGACTGTGAAGAAAATGAGTAAAAGAAGGGGAACTCCAAAGCGAGTGGTAAGTATGTATATACATATCGTACGTAGATACTCGTACATGTCCTGGAAATTGATGCAGTAAACAAACAATTGCAGTCGCTTGTTGCTTCCTTGAGTTTGCCAGCAACTATTGACGTTTGGAGCAATAAAATATCCGAACATAAATAGGTTTATTGGTCGGTAATTTAACCGAAGTGTACTTCGAAATTAATTACCCATTCGACTCGTATAATACTAAAATATTATCAACAAAAGAAATGTATTTTGTTTTATCTTAAGGGGTTGTAACCAGAGGAGAATTTTCACCCACAAGTTGGAATTCAAAGTTGCCTTCCGCTGCTGCATTATTGTAAAATATGGGTTTGATTTATTTCAGGCAACAAACTCATTTTTTGAAATATTTGATTGGGATTTCAATTCATTCTGGATTGGACCAGCTCTTAAGCCGATTAAGCTCGATCGCTTAACAGCTTTTGCTTGTTTTCGCATGTTCAAGTGATTGATGTCAAACTGAGCATGCGACCCACCTTAAATGGAATCATTCTCTGCTGCGTTTACTCCTGGGTTCTTATCAAAAACTATTTGCATAGTAGCATTGATGTTCTAGTCGTCTTAAATGGTACAAAAGTGTTACCTTGAATAGGCTGATGTTAAAAAAAGGCCTTCGTAATTCTTCATTAATACAAACAGTGTATGGTCCACGTAAATAAATTTTCTTTCGAAGCCTTCAAGGACTAGATTTGGTAAGATTGTATTGAAAAGTGGGACTCTTATCACTGCTGCCTGCTTTTTCATTTTCAATTCATTCTCATTTCTTCTTTCTTCCATATAAATTAACCTCATAGACAAAAATACTTAAATCTAATTTAACAATGTCAACTACATATGTACTTAATTTAGTGCACTGGCTCTCACCGAGCACTCTAACGTTAACAAAACATCTAAAACTATTGCCCCCCAGCTTAAAATCTATCCCACCATGAAACTTGCATATTACATATAACATGTGAAAAAACTTGGATTCATAAACATGACGTTTACTTTTTGTGTAAAACTGAACATTACATACCTATGCTACTTAGCCTACCTAAACTACTTAGTTACTACTAACTTAATTATAATCAGCGTGGTGAGCGTGCGACCTCTCGTAGTCGCCATTCCAATTGTTAATTCGGGCGCCTGGCATTCGTCAACGTTATTCACGCGGATTGCCGAGACTTAATCGATGTCCTGCAGCACCGTTCATTTGTCATAGGTGCCGCCTCACATCAACGAGCCCGGTCTTTCTGCAAGAACCGCAACTAACCTAAATCTAACTTAAAGTTAGAAGAAGGATGTTACAACAGTAACGCTCTGACTGACCGGGGACCGTATCTATTCTCTTCTCTTCTTTAGGCCACCAACAGTCAGTAAACTGATTTCAGTATCGGTCCAGTCTCTGTCAGCATTCGTGGAACTAAAGCAGATGAGCTCCTGAGCATTGACGTCGCTCCCGTCGTAGATGAGCCACCATGGAGGCGGTGATATATTACCGGGATATAGTTCCTACTCTGCACTTACTCTTTAGTTTCTATATAAAGTAATACCTCCTTTGAAATAAGGCGGGATAGAAGTGTGTTCCATGCTACATAGCAAAGATTAGGTTATTATCGCTGATCATCGTTTTTGCGACGTAACTTTCAGTCACCTTAATCAGGAAATTGTCAATCCTATTTAGTTGACCCCCAACGTAGCAGGCTTTGTTGGGATAATATTGTATGAACTCAGATTATGTGTCTGTATCCCGTACGACGACAATCGTCTGACGATATCATTTCGATGATAGTTTTGCTTCACGTTAAAAACTGTTAAACACTATCGTCGAGACGACATTGTTTGCACGATAGGCAAAGAGGTATCGTTCTACAATTTGTTTTTCTAATAAAGTGTAAAATTTTAACAAGTTAAGGAAAAAAGAAAAAGATATTATTAACAATAAAAAAAATGTTTCGACACAGTGTTTTGTTTTTTATTGAAAACGAAAATGAAAACCAAGAAAAATTAGAAATAATACGCATGCGAAGAACACTAAGAAAAGCGTCGAATCCATTATCTTTTCCAACAAAAAAGTAGGCATTATGAATAAAAGATATAATTTATGTATACATATGTTGTTCTATAAATTTGTAATCATTTCAGCTTCATCAAATGCTTTCGTCTATCAAAAGAGGCATTTATATTAGTTGAGTACACGTTGAATTTAGATAGTGGCTGTCGGTCCACTCATATACCACCAATATTAAGACTTGCTGCTACTCTGGAAGTACTTGGCGGAGGTTGTTACCAGTGGCTAACGGGGAATGATTTTGGTATCTCTGTCACCCAAAGCACTCTTTCATCCATAATTTCACAGACCATAGCAGTGCTGAAGGAAAAGATATGTCCAGTTGGATCAAATGGGAAAAGTCAAGTGAGAATAGAAAAGAAGAAACAAAATAATGGTTGTATAGAAAATTTGGAATACCTGGAGGTAATATAGAATATGTCAATCACAGTAACTAAAATTCTGTTGAATTTCAGTCGTAGGATGCACAGACGGTACACACTTGTACTTACAAAGGCCACGAGTAAATGAAAAGGCTTACTTTAATGGGAAGGGAAAGCACAGCATAAATGTGATGCTTGTAAGTATTACAGGATTATCAATACAGTTATACTGAACAAATAACAATGACTCCGTTTTTCAGATCTGCGACCACAAAATGAGAATAACGGACATAAATCCTAAATATGCTGGATCTGCTCATGATTGTCTAGTGTGGAAGCATTCAAATGAAAGAGAATTTTTTGAAAGGAATTATAATGAGAGAGACCACACCTATTGGTTTTGGGTAATTATTCTAAGACTAATCCTATCCTAATTGAGAAATTTAAATCAATTATTTTTTTAGGAGACAGTGGATACCCGTTGGGGCCTTGGTTACTTACACGATATCGCACTTCTAGTGACCTACAAAAAAAAACCATTTTAATGAAGTCCATGCAAAGGCAAGAAATTTAATTGAAAGATGTATTGGCGTCCATAAAGGTACATATGTAACCAGAATTTAATATTTTGTTCTATTTCTCAGGTCGATGGAGAATCCTAATGGATGAAAGAAGAGCAGGATGATCCGAGTAAGATTGCTGTTTTTGCTAATGTCTGTGCTGCGTTATACAACATTTGCATACATCACAATACGGACAACAATATCCTTGAAGCGGAAACAGACGATACCCATGCCATAGGAAACTCAAATCAAACTTTCAACATATCCAATAGTCGCATGAAACAGCATGCCGAGAAAATAAGAGACGATATAAAAGAATTGCTGTTGGTTTAAAGTTTTTAATAAGAAAGTGCCATTCTCTAGCAAAACAAAAAAAATTACATTTCAATTAAAGCAGTATTTGTACATCAGTTATTTAAAAGCAATAACAATTAAGGTATTGGAGTTCAGTTGTTATTTTGTTGCACACTGCGTTGCAGTTGCTTTTCGGCAATCTCATTTCATCTTTTTTTATAATTTACGCGCGCCTAAGGGGTTAGATACCCTTTTACTGTTGCCAGGGCGCGGGCGGAAAGGTAGAAAGGAGGAGAAAGGAAAATTGTTTTGTAGTGGTTTGAAACTCAGGTGTGTTTGGTTTCGGTATTTGCTCTCCAGGGGTGGGAGTCCGAATAGGACGGAGAGTTTTTTCTTCACTCAGAGTGGAAGGTTATAATTCGCAGTAATTATTTGTGCTGAAAAACTTGAAAGATTTGTTCATGGGCAGGATTCGAACCTAGACCCCTCCGAGTGAGAAGCGATTGCTAGTACCACTACACCACGGCCACCCCCAAAAAAAAATAAATCACCATTCATTCTGAAGTCATGATTTAGCAATCATTTTTTGCATTCATAATTTTGAAGTCAAAATGAATGCAATCATTTTGAATGCTCTCCATTCACTGAAGTCATCTTGAAGTCAGAAACATTCATTGCATTCACTTGAAGTCAGTGAAGTCTTTGAAGTCATCTGAAGTCATTGAAGTCTTTCAAGTCATTGAAGTCATCTGAAGTCGTTGAAGTCAGTGAAGTCTTCGAAGTGTTTGAAGTTTGAATATTATATGAAAACAATCCATTTTATCAATTTCATTTTATAAAAATAATATTAATTAATTATAAAAACAGAAATACAAATAAAAGATATAGAATAGATAAGAGTTAAAGCTATTAATATAAATAATATTTTTATCAAAATGTGATTTCTACCTGGGAAAGAGTTTAGTGTCTATCATATCGGTTAATGATTTCAATTGCATTCAAGAATAAGTAGGTACTGCTTACAGTGCTAGTAATACTGTTTAATTGAATTTTGAAGTCTAAATCAAATATACATACTTTAGGCAAAGTTGTGCATACATTTTTTTTGTAATTTATGTAGTCGTTGTTCATTAGTCATTATTTTTATTTATTTATTCTTCTGGTTGGCGACAGTAAAAAACAAATTCAATATCTTGAATCATTTTAAAGACTTCAACGACTTCAGATTACTTCAATGACTTGAAAGACTTCAATGACTTCAGATGACTTCAAAGACTTCAAAGGCTTCACTGACTTCAAGTGAATGCAATGAATGTTAGTGACTTCAAGGTGACTTCAGTGAATGGAGAGCATTCAAAATGATTGCATTCATTTTGACTTCAAAATTATGAATGCAAAAAATGATTGCTAAATCATGAGTTCAGAATGAATGGTGATTTATTTTTTTTTAAATTGAAGTCATTATTGAAGTCATTGAATTGAAACAAATCCATGTGAATTCTTAAGGGGACTTCAATGAAAGCATTCCGCAATGATTGCATTCTTTCGCAGCCCTGATATTAACCACGTCCATCTGGAACTTTTTGTCCGTGTCCACTTGAGCTTTTAGAATCTGTAATTTTTCATTATCGTTTTCCTTAATGTTTAGCCTTATTCGTTATGGAGTGCTGGCAGCAAAATACGATGAATTTCTGAAATACATTTTATGAAGTCGTTTAATATTGCAATTACGTAGTTGAATGTAATGTTATGTGCTTTCGAGCTCATTTGTTCCTGCATTTTGAGATGCCATAAAACAATTTGCACTGCTACCAGAAATTGCAGCTCGAAGTGAGACCCTTCGGATTTCATTTTGTTCAAGTTCCTTTATAGGAACTTCTTCAGATGGACCGCAACCCGTCTTCTTAATGGAAAGCAAATTATGACTGCATTTTTTTTGCTCTATACTTCAAATCAGTTCATACATTCAAAAAATTAACAATAAGTTTCTAGGAGATTGTATGAAACATGCATATAGTAATACTATACCTTTCTCCATGAACATATAGATTTGTTCGGCAACCCAGTGGCATTTAATATATTTGTGAGATCACTCCCTTTGTTTATATCCCACCTACCCTGAACCAACCGTTTTCGGAACATAGTTTTTGGCTATTTCAGGGTGCTTCTCCATGAAACTAAGCAAGACTTCCATTTGTTTTGGTGTTGCTGACCTAAAATAAATATTATTAAACTTCTTTCTGCAATATATGGTTAAGTTAAGTTATTTATAATTACTTACATTTCGAGAATTTGAATAAACTTGTAAATACAACAAAACACATAATGATAGCACAGACGTAACGTTTGACTCAGGCATGTTGCTTCCAGTAGCACTCAAACTTTAGAAAAAATAAACGGTAGACGAGACGATAGTAGTGGAGTTACATGAAGCAAGCTACCGACGATATCGTTCAGTTGGATCGACTAGACGATGATCGTCTGAAAGGTTACGAGATGAGAGCCCTGGTGTTTTGTGCAATCTAAGATATGTCCTGGAGCATTGCCTATCGAACAACTGAATCGTTTCCATATAATACGGAACTATATTTAACAACACGGGACAATCATAAACGATGGTTAGCCTGATTAGAGGCGTGTAGCAAATTATCTTCATTCTGGAGTCAAGTTGGCTGCTGTGAAACAGTCTTCTTGTTGGAGCTAAGGTCTTCTTGTCTCCAGCTTAATCAGCTTTGTCAATACAATACAATATAGCAGACGTTTCGGCATGTGCATTCTGGTTAACTTATAGAAATGCCCTTCTAACCATACGGTATCGAAAACCTTTTCGAAGTCAGCCAGGCAGACACGCGTACACTGGTTCTTGCATTTGCTCCATACTATAGGTATATTGGAGGTCATTTTCGAGGCGGCATGAATAGGGTCATGTCTCTACCTAAATCCAAACTGATTGTCCGAGATTGTATTTTTATTCTCCACCCACTTCAATACTAGTAGACTACTTTCATACAAATACCCTGTCAATGTTTGGAAATAAACTAATTGACAGAAAGTTCGCGGGGTTAGTCCTCACTTTATACCTATTCAGGATAGAATGTGCCACTGTTATTTTCGCATGCTTTCTTTTTATTATTTTATTATTTTATTACATACACATATATATAATAAGATTAAGATTAAGTAGGTTAAGATTTAGTTTCAGGAAGTTTATATAGGGTTTTCCAATAAGAACTTGACAAGTTTTTTTTTAAATAGATCACCAACCATTTGAGATATTTCAAAAACCTTATTATCGGCTTAAAGTACAATAAAAACATTTATGAATGGAACTCGAGTTTGTTCATATGGCTACCGCGGGCCCGTTTGCAGCGGTCGAATCGTTGGACCCAATTTTCAACGACTCGGCCACACATCTCGGCCGAAACGGCTGCTATTTCGCGTTCAATGTTGGCTTTGAGCTCTTACAACGTCGTCGGCGTGTTAGCATAAACCAATGACTTAACGTAGCCCCACAGAAAATAGTCAAGCGGCGTTAAATCGCACGAACGAGGCGGCCAATCGACTGGCCCATTTCTTGAGATAACACGCTCACCATACTTACTCTTCAATAAATCGATTGTAGCGCGTGCTGTGTGGCTTGTAGCATCATCCTGTCGTCCAAGTCCATATCATTCAATTTGGGCCATAAATAATCGGTGATCATGCCGCGATAACGCTGACCATTCACACTATCGTGACGATCGTTATCGTCGACGAAAAAATATGGCCCAATAACGCCGCCGGCATGCAAACCAAACCGGATTTTCACCCGAACAATAACGCATATTTTGTTTATTGACGAACCCATTGAGCCAAAAATGAGCTTCGTCACTGAAGATGATTTTGCGATGAAATTCATCATCTTGGCGCACCTTCTCCAGAACCCAATCGGAGAACGTTCGTCGCTTCAAATGATCCATTGGCTTCAATTCTTGAGTCAGCTTGATCTTGTATGGGTGTAAACCAAGATCTTTATGCAAAATACGCCATAATGTGGTCTGAGCGATGCCCAATTCTTGAGAACGCCGTGGAATTGACTGATTTGGCAGCGATATTGTCGACACTTCTACCAATCCGTTGTCTCACTGACACGGCAACATCATACAGCGAATATGTAGACTCAAATTTTTGCACTAAACTCGTTATTGCCTGTCTACTAGGGCGAGAATAATGACCGAAAAATGGAGTTAACGCTCTTAAAGTTGCCGTCACCGACTCCGAATTTCGGTAGAAAATTTTTATAATTTGCAGACATTGATCGTTCGTGTACTTTACCATGATGAAAATGTTGAGTTTACTGAATAAATTGACAGTGACATTTTGATGATTAGTGAAAGAGTGCGTTCACAAATTAAATTCAAAGTTGTCAAGTCCCTATTGGAAAACCCTTTAGGAATAATTTTAAGTTTTATATTACAACAAAAACTCCAGATACTAAGTTTTTCTTCTTAAAATTTATTTTCTTAGTAATCAAAAAAAAAAAATCTGTAAGAAACGTCGAAAGACATACGAGTAGATTAAGTATTATGTTTAACATAGAGTGCTTGCATGGGGCCAGTAATTTAGAATAAGTTTATTTTTAAGTTATTTAAGCTAATTTCAAAGCATTTTTTTGTGTAGCTTGTAAGTTGTGGGAAACGGCAGTCTAGATTTTATTCATGTCCGTATACGAGTATGTATGTATATATTTTCTCCCATATCAACTATAAACAAAAATGCATAAAAAAAAATAGTTAAATTTGTCATCAACTGCGGCCTGTTGATAGCAGCTACAACAACATTTGTCTATCCGCTCCCGAGTCCAACTTCAATATATCCCTTTCCAGTCGATTGTTTTTTTTTTATCTTACCCTTAGTCTCTTCCTATGGTTTGTGCACAGGAGATTGACACTGCACCCAAAATAACAAAAAAAAATTACAAGTGAAACATCCGATATCAAACCTCTATGAAGATTAGAAGGAAAAAAAACGGTTTCCTTTTTTTTAAACCGATGTTCTTTATTGAGTTTATCTTTAAACTTTATTTCTTGGAATCTATCTTAAGACTAACTTATTGTTTGTATTGTTACCTTTATGTAACCTATGCAATAAAACAAAAGTTGCAGTGGTTGCATAGGTGATCGTCCGGTAGTTCTTAGAACTGACACGGCGGATACTTTGTAGACATTGTGTCATCATTTTTATTGTGATTCAATGATCATGCGAGTATCGTGTGTCGCTCGTTTTGATGGGAACTCGGACGGTCGCCTTTGAATTACAATTTTGCTTTTGTTTTCAGATTATATTCTTGTTTTTTGTGGAAGTGTTACCTGCAACTGTAACAATTAATCGCAACGAGAGGTTTCAAGCGAGAAAAAGCTGAAAAGAACAGTCAGTTAGTCTGGTGATAAAAAGGTGTGCGGTTGCGATTGTGGAAAAAAAAAATTTAACAAAGCTAAAGAAAAAGTAAAAGGACTTATTAGAAACAAAAAAACATCAAGTTGAGAGATCTTTTTTTTTAAAAACCGAACAAAAAAAAAATCGAAGTAAAGCGGCGGTGAAAGAAAGACACCAATAAGAATAAAATAGCCTAAACTGCGAACATATCGAACTGCGATATACACCAGAAAAAAAGTCAACTTTTTTGGAGAGAAATCCAGCAACGTTACAGACACAGAAGTGTGAAGGGGTCACCAAGTGCACCGACCCGCCAGTGTCCATAGGAGTAACAAGTGAACTAATGCTCTAACCGGCAAAAGAAACCACGAGCTAACAGCGCCAGTTAGCCAGGACAAATAGACTAGCAATCTAGAATACCAGCTCGCATACACCCAGACGACCAATACAGTGCAGTTGTAGCCCCTGTCCTCCTTCTCATCCTATCTCACATAGTCCTTGCAAAAGGGCATTCAGGTTGTAGAATTTATTTATTGTAACAGTCTTCTTCTCGTAAATTTCATTTTTAATTTTAATGCTTTTTATTTTTCGTCAAAATAAAAAGAAGAAAAAAATAAATATAGATGCATATACATACATATATAAAAAGAAAGACAAACCACACCAAGCCATATAAAACAAAGACTTAACATCTATTGTACGTTGAAGGAGAAGGAGTGCACTTCATTCCCTAACCAGTCCGGTGAGCAAAACAGAAAAAAATTATAAATTTCTTATTATTATAGATAATCTTTTTTCAAACTAAAAACCAGATCAAATTTATGAAGAAGCGAACTGATAAAAAAAAACTTAATACAATATACATATATATATATTAGGGTGTCCCAGGCTATAAGGGTTAAATTTTTTTTTTTAGATAGAGATACGCATACCTTTTTTTTTTTTTCATTCGTGGAGAAAAGCACCATCAATTTTCAATCGACTAAATAAGGACTTGCTTTTGACTGAAACAAAGTCATCGATGTTTTTTTCTAAAAACAAAAAAAGGAGGATTATTGATATAATTTTTTAGTTATGTAAATAAAAAAGTTAAAAAAACAAACTTAATTTTCAAACTTACCATAAAGTCTGCCACAAAGTTCTTCTTTCGATGGAATGTAGCATTTACCATAGGCAGATGGATATTCTTTGGCTAAGTTAGCAACCATTTTGACTTTCGTTTCTTGGCTTACATCATCATCAAATAGAGACAAGATAGACACTTCGTCTGTCAAATACCACAAATGCAAGCAAAACTTCTGTAATGCTGCTTTCGAGATGCTTTCATCTATTGTTTCATAAGATTTTATAGCTTTCAGAAAACACAAATCCTGGTAAGGTGCTTTTACTGCTAAAATGCATTGCAACCAAGGCCTAACGTATATTGTCACGATGAACAGGCAGACGTCTAACAGAGCTTCTTTATCTTTGTTAGAAATTCTTAATTGATCACCAAGTAACGATATTTTTAATGAGTAAATCGCTCTCGCCATCCATCGAGCTTGGTGCATGGCACCTGGAGTCCGGATCTTAAATTTTTTTTCTGCATCGCCGCCAAGAAATATTATTGAAAGTTCGATTAACTCTCTGTAATCATCCCTAGTAATTTCTTTAGTTAATTCAATTTGGTAAAAATCGATAAGTCTGTTGATCTCAGAAACATTCAAACATGATAGCTTTTCTGTACAGCTCTGTATTTTCTCGGGATCGACATTCTTCCAGTTCTCTCGAAATTTCTTGAACATTGGAATGTCTGGGCTTGTGGTAACTTGGCAGATTTTTGCTTCAAACACGCTTTTTAGTACTAATTCGTAGACGTGATGGCGGCAAGCAAAAATAATCATTTCCCTGCCTAGTTTCTGTTCGAGAAGTACACAAGTACCATTGATTCGACCAGTATTTGAAGCAGTCGTATCACAACACAAAATCTGCACTTTATCCTCGACGTTTCTAAGGTGCGCTCTTTCTTCTTTGTGTGTTTGTTTTTGGTCAACTCCGGCTAAATGACCAGGTCGGCCTGGTTCTCTTTGGCGCTGCATAAAAAACCTATCTTCATCTATCTTTATTAATTGAAGTGCATCCGCATGTGCAATGTCAAACAAATTGTTTAAGTTTGTAACAAACTCATGTCGACGCTGCTCAAACACGTTTTTTGTTTTGTTTGCATTTTTTTGCAAATTTCTCCAAACTTGATACAATGTAATTAATTTTTTAACACAATTAGGTAGAGATCTTGTCGGGATACGGGCCTTTTCCCAATAAATAATGCACTCACGAATAGTAAGATTTGCGCTCTCATTGACACTTAAATTCACTTCACGAATATTATAGAACAAAACTGCCAGTACTTGCCCATTAGAGGGAAGTTTTGAACCAGTAATTTGATGTTTAACGTTCCCTATTAAAAATATCTCCTTTCTACAACTGCGTAACTCCACCGACATGTTAACAGAACGAGAACAATGTGTTTACTAATAAAATAAACATGCAATAACAAGTTATCGATATGTTATTACTCGCGTGCCATGCCTTGCAAGTACTGACATGTTTAGATGCAAGTCGGCACGGGTTCCTCTGGTTCAAAGTACATGAAACTTTATTTACTATTGTTTTGACAGTATTCGAATAAAATAAGAGGGTATGCGTTACAAAAATTTAAACTTGATTTTTTTGGGACACCCTAATATATATATATACGATATATAGTTATGTATATATACAAGTAGTATATAGTATGTAAGATACCATCTGTATCTGCCTAAGGATTCATTCTTACTTAGATTACTTACAATAGATTACTGTATTAGTAAACCTGTAAAAAAACATTAAAAAAAGATAGAAAAAAATTTATGCACATGCATATATGTACATACTCGTAGGGCATACATCCCTTACATACATACATTTATTGTTAACTGCATTAATGTTAATTGTGAATTTCATTTTCATAACTTTTATATTCTACTATAATATTAGGCTAAGTTGCACATATCGTTATTGTGTAGATTCATTTCTATAATAATGTGGGGTCAAAAGCCAAAAAAGATAATTTTAACAGGATTAATTGATGAAATATTTTATCAAGAAGGCCTTGATAGGGCTCACTATAAAATACACTCGACAACGTCTTACAACTTGTGGGAAGTGCGTGTAGAAAACACCTCAAACCGACTTTGACAAATTTATTACCACTCTCTTTCTGTCTTACATATGGTAGTCACATTTTTTATACCTTGACAGCTAAAGGTTTTCAGAAAATCACTCAGTTAGGTCGACGACCTCACACTGATGATATGAATAGGCGATAATGACAACCGTTTATTATGACAAAAGTTAAGCGTACAGTGTTAAGCAGAAGAATTCGTACTCAACGACTACAACTCGGTCTTCCTGACAGAATGATCGCCCCGATAACTCGCACATAAATTATTAAATTTGCATCAATTACATTATATAATATTTATATATATACGACTACTTTATATAGATAATTTTACTTTATATAATAATTTCGCATATAATATTACAAAAAAAAATCATTTATATGTTTTCATAAAATATTCTGGATTTCAGAAATTGAATTCAATGTGTTTATACATAAATGCATGTTTTTCAATTACTATACATACAGCTAAGATTGATTCTGCGTACAAAGATCCGAATTGAAATAACTAAGATTATTAATTCAAAACGAATATTTGAAATCTTTTATATATCATTATCAAGTTCACTTGGTCTCATGGCATAAGGTCGCATATTGGCTGGCGAACAAATGCCTTTATAAGGTAATCAACTTAATTGCATTCCCTCGACGTCCCCTATCACATAGCGATCATTTGATAGAACTTTCTTACTTGGTGTTGTAACAACGTTTCTTATCACGACGAGGCGTCCTACATTGTATTCTATTGGCCTCTTGTGACGACTATCAAAGTATTTTTTGTTGCGGAACTGATTAATTTCGATGTTCTTTTGAGCTTTGTCCCAAATATCATCTAAGCAGGTGTCAATATCATCATACCTTTTTGATTTACACCAAATAAAAGGATACTAGGTATGAACCCTGTGGATCGATTTATGCTGTTGTTAAGAGCAAACTCGATCTTAACGATGTTCTTATCTCAATCGCTGGTGGTATCATCATCGCACTTCTTCGCCAGCATGGGAATTATGACGCGATTTAGTCTTTCAACTTTCCGATTGGATTGCGGTGTGTGTGTGACAATCTTTACATGCTGGACATTGTGATGTTGCACGAATTCAGCGAACTCTTTTGAGGTAGAGCAAGTACCTCGATCTGAAATTATCCGATTCGGACACAAATAATTAAAAAAAAACGAAGTCAAACATAAGACCGCTTCTTTCGACTGTGTAGTTTTAACCAGGTATAATTTGATGAACTTAGTAAATCCATCGATAACAATAAAAAGGTGCTTTCTCTTTGATCGAGAAGTAGCGAAAGGAGCAAGATGGACAACATGTAGTGTATCAAATGGAAAAATTTCTTTTAGGATCGGATGTAAGGTACCCTCTCCTTTTCCTGAATCAGGGGAAAAGAAAATACATTTCAAGCAATTCTTCATACACCACTTGATCTTATCCTTCATCCGTGGAAAGCAGTAAAACTAGTATTATCATAACATTTGTCTACCCCTAAATGACACAAAGCCTCCAGATGCGTCCTAATAACTACTTCTTCCATTTGTGATGGCAGATAAAACAAAACCTTCAAATGAAACATTTTTCATTTCAAAAAAGTTACATTCTGATTTCTCCAATTCAGAAGCAATTGACATAAGTTTTGAATCTTTCTTTTGTTCCGCAGCTAGCATAAACTCAAACGATTCACTATCTACATAAAGAATATTGAACGACCTACTTAGAGAATCCACATCAATCCGACATCTTGTCGCCTTTTCTATGCTCGACCCTATAGTCATAAGTCTGCATTTCTAAAGCCCAACGAGAAATACGAGGATTCAATGTCCTTTTGTTTAACGTCATAGTAAGAGCTTGGCAATCTGCAACTATCTTAAATGGTATACCTGTAAGATATGTTCTGAATCACGTAAGTGCTTATACTATTGACAGTGTTTCTAGTTCATAGTTATGATATTTCGATTCAGTTTCCGTAGCCCGTTTGGAAAAATAGAAAACTGGGTGAAATTTGTTATCCTTTTGTTTTTGAAACAAAACTGCTCCGAAGCCGATACTATTTGCATCGCAATGAAGCTGAGTTATGTTATGTTTTTCATTTATGTAAGATAATGTTTTTCAGATGTGTGCCAAAAATGCTCTTCTTTTTGGCGTTAATCGTCTATTTGTCTATCGCAAAGGATGAGGAAGAAAATACAATGCTCATAGGTCTAGTCGAGGAGTTTGGGAAACAATCTGTGCCAAAATCTTCATTTGGCTGAACATATTTCAGCGAATTTTGCTTTTGTGCGGTCATCGCTCGGATGATGACAGATCCACATACAAATATGACCTGCATCCGTTCTCTTTAGCGATCTCTGTCTTTCCAACCTCTGCGCCAATATCACCGCACTTCTTGTAAAGCAGTGACATCTGCTTTATAGCCGTTTATTACTAATCTGAACACTTCGCATGCATATCCGAAGTCGTTGTCGTTTTTCGTTTATTGTGGCGAGCATTTTAGAGCAGCCTTCAACGTCGCCGTTAACTCCATCTTGGAAATTCCTCAGCATACAGCAAAATATTGGTGATTGCTTAGCGGCTTTTTTCCGCCTTGCTGAATTTGGACTTGGCACCAGCTATGGGAGCGGTTTAAATACCGCAGCCCTTCAGACTTGTGGATCAACTTCAACTGGGGAAGATCTCACTTTTATTGGCGCACAAAATGAAAAAGCGTCCTAATCACACATGGTTGGCTATTTATGCTCGTCGTTAAAGATGCTAGCCCATCACAAGTTATAGCGTCAAGAAACGTGGATCATATTTAACGAATTTCTTTGATTACTAAGTCGACGGAGTAGTCAAATGTAAGTGGGTTTACTTGAAATGCAATTTTACATATTTAAGTCGTTTAAGAATTGAAAAAATTTTTTCACATAGACATTTCGGAGGAATGTTTTAGCTCCACATCATAAAATTCGCAGATCTTGTTTGTATCTACAATTTGCATTTTAATATCAAATTTCCCTTTTTTAACATGCTAATCTTACAAGCATTTTGTTTCATTTTTTGAATATTTTAAAATAATAACCAAGTATATTCATATAATATTCATACCTGTCGACTCCGCTCCATACAGTATGACCATGTACACATCATCTGCATGTACATTTCATTTAGTGGCACTCTTTTGGCAGAAGTCTCTATACCAAGAAGTCTTTCCTGCATAGTGGCACTACAAGGAAGTCAGCAGCATCATGTTATGCAACAATCACATG
This sequence comes from Volucella bombylans, assembly GCA_949129095.1. NCBI lineage: Eukaryota > Metazoa > Arthropoda > Insecta > Diptera > Syrphidae > Volucella > Volucella bombylans. Next base: position 93,639,416 of record OX422142.1, read on the forward strand.
AGACTATGTACGAGTTTCCTGCATATGCATGCCTCGTGAAATTATTATTCCAACAATTGGATTTGCGCCAAAAAGCAAAAACCGTTTTTGCTCATCGCACCGGAACGACAATGGCAACAACTACGATGGATATTATGACGACGACGCTGACGACAACGACGACGTCGTTTCTGATGATAATGATGATGATGGTGATGGCAATGATGATGAGAAACATTGATGCTATGAGTACGAGAATGCCAACTTTTACAAGGATAGTTGTACTTTTAGTGATGATGAATCTGGTTCTCCCGTTACATGTCGCCTCCTCATGCATGTACGTAGTACGTCAACATCTGACAAAAGGACTATTAAAATCCCAATCCCAATCTACTATACAATTCCCTCTGCCAAAATAATGTTATCCTCCAGCCGTGTGATAGTGGCGCATAAGTGCATCATATTTCATCCAATAACGTTTTTGAGAGCTGAATCCATCAATAAATAACTCTATCCCGCAAAGGTCCTTAAAAGCAATGCTAATACCTAACACCCAAGATGAAGTCGAGAAAATTCACACTGTATCTGCCGAGGCCACAAATCAACTTTTATGACTGCCGTATTGACTGAATTTTGATAAATATATTTTCGTGCGTTAAAAGTTACCCATGGAAGAGGTGGGGGCTCTGAAAACGTCTTCAATATTTCCATTCATGTGAAGGACAATTTTTCTTATTAATTCACTCAATGGAAATTCTCCATCCAGGATCTACCTTCAAATCTCTGCATTGATAATCATTATCTGGCACTGACAACTATATCCTTGAGCCTTAAAAATATATTGAAAGTGATTGAGAGAGGCTGAGTTAATGTATTTTTATTTGAAATTCATTTCAATATTTCAAGCGGCAATTGTTTTTCATTTTGGGAAAAAACAGTGAGGGTAGAAAGAAATCATTTTTAGCAAATTGTGAGAGAATTTTTCTTTTTGAATTTTCTTACGAAAAATTGTTTGACAGCTCTTCGATAGCAGGTTTAGTGGAATGCAATGAGGCGGAAAAAAAAAGGCGGAGCCAAGCTGGCTTACATACAGGAAGTAGAATCGACCGGAGAGAAACAGGATGAAAAACTATGACATACATACAAAAACAAAAGCTTCTTGTGTGGATGTAGGTGTAGATGTATTCTAAGCGGCTGACTAAAACAAGAAGATTTAAGCTATGTAAGCCGATTTAAGATATGTGAGCCGATATGGCGCGCCGTATCAAAGCTAGGCGCCCCACCAAAATAATATTCACAGAGCTCCTCGCCAAAACGAGTATGAATTTAAATTTTAGAGGGTTGTAACATAAAAATAAGAAGAGACAGCATCATTGTTATTGTAGGGGTAGTATAGTTTGAAAACAAAACCCAAATCGCACCACGTCTGGCAACAGATTTAAGCTAACACTATAGTCACCCCGAAATTCACAACGGAGATGATGTTCACTATCGTAACACCGTCAATTACACTGATCATGATGCAGATGCAATCGTCGCAAGGTATTCCTCAATTATATAGACAAATAACCATCTCAAACGTTCGCTACACGACGAGTCCCATCTAATAAGCATCAAGTAATAAGGACCAGTAAAACCGATGCCATGAAGCCCTAAATTCCATAACTGATGCGCTGGTTTTCCTACTTCCTACTTCCCCGAAATCTTAAATTAAATTAAGGGTGCTGAAAACACATTCAGAAAGCCAACTCGTCTATAAAGCAGTACTACTATGCAGATCCATGTCTAATTTTCACACCTCGGCTAAAGTTGAACATCAGGTTTAAGATAATTGGCGAAACCGGCAACATGTCATCAACGATAACATTTACAAAGAGTCTGTGCAACTACATATTTGCATATGCATCACCATATCATCAGCGAGACGAAGTAAGCTGTCATTGTTGTATTTGCAAGTACTGAAGAGGCAAAAATGGGTTTAATTTAGAATGGAGACAACACTAAATGTATGCTGCCAATGAGAAGAACAACAAGGAATTCATTACAGACTTTGTATACCTCGGCTCCTATTAAAAACCACAAGACTGACCCCGCCTCAGAGATCAAATTTCAATCATAGTTTCTTGCACTTAAGACGCCAATAAGCGCTAAGGAGACTCTATATCATTCATAATCATGCTATGTCCTTCTTTATGTTACAGATGCATGGATGCTAGCAAAGAGTGATGTGATATTGCTACGCGTTTGTACGCAAAATTCTTTGAGTAATTTTTGGTACAGCTTATGTTGGTTGGCTTTGTAGGGGGAGATATAGTAGCGAATCCTACGGCTTGGAATGTAGAGCGAATGAATATCAATACTCTGGCCCGAAAAAGTTCAATTCCAACCCGGAGAGACAACACATTAGATGAATATCTCTCCTTGAGGGGCCGCGCATAAGTCGAACGATCTCAATCACTTGGAGTGCACAATGGGAGGCATTTGGTCAAAGACCTCTTTTACCGAGAACATTTTGTAATTACGGCCAATTCACTCCTGGAATATGCCACATCTAAGTAAGTAAGTAAGTAAATGAAAATGAACTTCAGAATTGTGTCTGTTGTCACGATACCGAAAGCGCACGTATTACATTTTTACACAAAAAATTTAAATGGAAAATCGAAAGAATCTAAAGAGCTGAGTGAGAAGAAAGTCAGTGAGTCTCCAGCGTCCATTACTGCAAGGGTTTTGCTTACATTTGGCAGTGTATCAATGCAATTTCCTCACCTGAACTTCATTGAGGACATACATTATGATTTGAAAGATACATCCTAAAGAGCCCTTACTTCTACTATCTAATTCGCTCTTCGCCTTCATATAAGCGAGACGTGATTCTACAACAAAATTATGCCCCAGGTGTTGCTGTCTATGGACAAAGATGGACGGGTAAGTTCGTTATGTGCACTACATTTTTTTAAATGACTCATTGCATATTGTCAAGGAGTATACAGTGGCGGCGTTATTTTATATGAAGCGTGCTCCTGCAGGTTGACAGTTTTTCAATCGTCATCTCTCCCCAAACACTAGGCTTAAATGACTCTCTCTGAAATGCGACCCACTAAATTTCTAACAATAGAGCAACCTATATTTACTCCATAAGAGGAAAACTAACAGAGGGAGGTATATCCACTTCTCTTTTAGAGAATCTCGTCCTCTAAAAGCTGATTACCAAATTGTAGGACGTGGCAGAAGGTTTTATCTTTTGTTGCGTCCGATTAACAATAACATACTTAAGGCATAACATTCTTTTGGAAACGCTTCACAAGAAGAACCATTACACAAGCCAAATGGCGCTTCTTTGGGTTTCTACCTATACTAGTGCAAGAAGACTCGAATTGAGGTCACTAACCAAAAATCATGTATTATACAACACAAGGGCCGTATAACACCGATTTTATGGCTTCCATAAGCATGATCGGCGCATTAAGCAATTTTTCAACATCAGCACTCCAACTCCAACATCTTCATTGGCATGTACAATATGTAGGTTTCCATAAACTCTGCCCATAAACTGAGAGACACTCAGTAAGTTGAAAGAGCTAAATGCTAAAATATTACCAAATATTACCATCGACCTTCAACTTCTTAAAATCGGCTGTATTGGCGTCAAAATGAGCCTACAAGTAGCGTAAAACCACATCAAATGAATGGATCCAACATCTGAGATAAAAGGATGATAATTTACTTCAGGAACTCCCTACTGGCAGAGAGCACAAGACCACCAGCGAAAGAAACCAACGAAAGGTAGTTGATCTGCTCTGCGCCACTAATTAGGGTCAGTTACAAGCTAGAAGCAGGGGCAGAATGATACGCAAAAGACATTTGTGTAATTGGTGGAAATTAGTGGGCTGTCAGAGAGCCATTTTTGAGTATTAAAGCAAAAGCAGCAAAAAAGGTCTGACAGTTAAAAAAGCAAAACAAAGTGCATGTAGTCATCAAGAAAAGGCAATCAACGCTTAAGGCTTAGACAGAACATAACAATGAAAAGCTATAATTCTGAGGTGGTAAATGACTTAATTTACCTAAATCATCTAGTGTACTTCAGGAATGATAGAGAAGCTGAGAGCAATTAAGGTATAATTTTATCCTAGCGCTGTTTCTATGGACTTAGAAAACAAAGAGACGCCACAGAACGCGGTATGCGTAAGTAGAGGCAGATAGATAATGAACAAGCTGGCTGTTCCACCTTAAAATAGTTCAACGACCAATCTGAATTTTTCTACTAAGGGACAGCAGGAAAGCGGCTGACTTCTAAGAGACGTCAGGAAGTATTCGCTTAATCTGCTGGCAATATGGAAAGTCATACCGTCTGCAGTTATGCTCATATGAGACCCAACTGTTAATGAAAGCCATAATCGAGGACGGAGGCAGATCTCAGGTAGGTTCGAGTTCTGACCGCTCGCTTTTCCTATCAAGTTCGTTATGGATTTCGTTTCCCGGCAAGAAGGTAAGACTCAGTAAATTCGACCTTCCAACTACGTTCACTGAAATTTTGCATTCTTGAATTAGCTTGGAAGTCGTAAGAGGGTTCAGCAAGGTTTTAAGCGCTGCTTGACGGGCTCTGTGGATGCAAATACTTCACTTCCACAGATTCTTCGCAATATATGTAGTTCGCTGTTACCAGGATTGCGTATATTTATATATCTCTTGCTAGCAAGACAGATTCAAGTTTTTTTTAACGAGAAGTGAAATCTAACGTTGTAGTCCGCCATAAAGACCTTAGCGTCGCATACTAAATTGGTTTCGAAGCCATCCGTGAAGACCCAGCTACATCTCATTCCTGGCTCAGATTCTGGTGGAAACCATTCCTTCTCATGGGAAAAGTCAAGTTCCTATTGTTGCCACAACAGAAGTTCTGGTATCATTGCCTCAAATGGAATGTCCATAAGATAGCCGTTTTGAGAGTACTGCCCGTATAGATCTAAAGTACCCTCCTCTTTAACAGGCCTCATTTCTTACTGACAGCTCACTTACACTGCCAGAAGGCCACCAGTGCCTTCTCAAAAAGAGAAAAAACTCAACTTTTAGAGAATTTACTGAAAGTCCATTTTTAGTCCTTCTGCCGAGTGCGTTTTAAATATCTGCCTACAAAATGTTGAAGCGCTTTCTCACAGGATCTTTCGCATTGCTACGAATGTAGCATCTTAGACAGAGGATGTATTTCCAAATCAGTTTCGTGCACATGATGCTCGACCGTCTTCTCCATGCACTTCAACATGAAGGAAGTCAGATTTATGGGTCTGAAGATCTTGACGAGCATCCAATTTTGGTATACCATATGTCGTCGTCACGTTGTCAACTGGTTCGGGTTCTGATGAAATTACCAGCGATGGGTGGTCGAGCATGACACACAGAGTCTCTGCTTTCGACTCAGTGCAGGTGCCATCAAATATCCTGAATGTTTTCAATCTGGCCGATTTGCATCTGATTTTTAGAACTTCGGATATCTTCGAAACTTCCAAAATTCATCGAGTCTTTCGATTTTTTTCGCAAAAGAGGCACTGTTCGAAATTAGAATAGGTTTCAATCTGTAGACAATCCAGTTTTTTTCCAAATTGATCTTAAATCACTTGTTTAGAATTTTTCAGCAGGAACTGCAGATACACGTTGCACAAGGAAACGGGCGGTCTACACGTTCGTTTCCTGACCAGACATGCCAGTACAAAGCGAGAGTAGGTGAGAGTACCGTTCAGGCTTTTGTTTTATACTGAGGTTAAGAGGAGCATTTTCGGACTTGCTAAGTTCCTCATTAAAACGTTTCCAGTTGGTTTTCCATAGATTCCTCCTCTTCAATAATTTCGAGACCTGTGATCTGATTCCGAATTTGATGTGCTCAAGCGCGTTTTGGAATAGACTACGGGCATTCCGAGAAAGAGGCGAGAAAAGCGGTAAATAGGGCACATATGGGAAGCAGTTGAGGCATTTGTATCGAAAATTACAAGAGGCACTCTAACATCATATTATAACGGGCGACAATCAATAAACAAAATAGACAATAGAAGAAGTGGAATGTCGAGCATAGGGCAAACGCGCTAATAATATTGTTGCGTCACCGTGAGGAAATATCTCTGAGGATATTCTATTGTATTTTGACACGTTACTGAAGCAGTATTAAGAATGAATATGGTGTAACAGTAGGCCCGGATCAAATACCCTCTGAAACATGGACACTAATCATAAATATAGGATCTAAATGCTTTGTGATTTTGATCAATAAAATGAGGCAATCGAATGCTTGACCAGTAGAGAGAGCATTCTTATTCCTTGTATAAATATAAAGACAACCGGGAAGTGGTTACAACTATCGATTGGAAAACGAATGTCACATACTATGGAATTAATTTCGCACGGATACCAAATTTCCGCAGTTTTAGTGCCGGTTTTCCTTTTTCACATTCGTCTTCTTTTTTCTTTGAAGCTGTAAGAAATTTTCTGTAATTGGTGAAGACAAAATAAGTTTATAAATATGAAGTGTAGAGTTAAATGTAAAGGGAGGTCCAAATACAAGTTTCTTTTTGAATTATATGTTATTTTGCCACTGATAGCTCTTTCCCATTCAAAATCTTGACTGAAAAAAATTGCCTTATGCTTGAACAACGTTGGAAAATATTGTAAAATTATTTCAAAAATGAGTACGGTATTGCCAAAATAGTGTGTTTATTGAAAAGAGGCTTTGACCGAAATGAAGCATCCACCGCGCCTGCTGTACGGAAGTTTGTGCAAAAACTTCATTAGACAGCCTTTTTTTATAATTAGCGCGGGATTTGAAGTATCCTTAAAATATTTGTACACAGCGTGGGCAAAGGAAAATCGGGGAGGAAGAAAAGAAAAATATTGATGTACATTCGTCTTAAATGTTTGCAAGTTATAGTGACTAGGAAATAGGTAGCTCGGCAGGGGATGCCCTGCCGAGTTGCACGGCTTAGGAATGAATCACGATATTTCAGAGTACGTCCAAAAGTGGGCTTGACGGTATACTGATGAGCATTCATAGCGAGACGGTTACTACGGTTGAAGGTTTGAATGGGTGGAATGCTACTGGCGATTTCTATGGAGCAATGGTAGTGCAAAAAGCGATAAAATAAAGTGAGATAGAAGACATTACGTCGGTGTTCAAGGGTGTCAATTGCCTGACTGATATTGGTATCACCTATGAGTTTTATCGCACGGTTTTGAATGCTATCTAGCAGGTACAGAGATGTTTCAGGTTCACCTAACCAGATGTGGACATTGTACTCCAATTTTGGGCGGATGAATGCCTTATATATTGAGGCCGGATCAGAATAAAATATTCCTTAAATCGCTTAAAGAAACCTAGACATTTCGCAGCATTTTAAGCGATATCAAATATGTGGTCATTCCAATGTAAATTATCCTTGACACACATACCGAGAATGGAAAGTTTTTCGGTTTCAATGATGCAAGTGCCATTCATGGATAATGGCTGGGTGTTTAGATTTCGCTTTAACGACAGCAGACAGTGTTGTGTTTTGGTAGCATTCAATTCCACTCTATTGATAGTTTCCCAATTGGTTATGATGTTGATATCGGAATTTAATAAGCTTAGCATAGATTGCTGTACGCATTGGTTCCACTTTTCGGTGAGACATGCCATCAAATCACCAGTGGACCTGTTGCTACGAAAACCGTACTGCTGGTCATTAAGAAGTTTTCGCGTTTCGAGATGTTTCATGAACTGACGGTTTATCAGCGTTTCCATGACCTTGGAAAGAAGGGACGTTAGTGAAATGGGTCTGTAGGAGGAGAGAGAAGAAGATCCTATTTTAAGGGCGGGTTAGATAAATGCTGTTTTCCATCTGCTCGGAAAGGGTCCTAAAGTGTAGGATTGATGAAAAAGCTTACGCAGTGGTTTTGCCAGCGTGGAAGGGAGATGTACCATCTGGACCAGCGGATTTGTGTATATTAAGATCTCTAAGTATTCTTGCTACTACAGGAGTGCGAAAGTGCATTTGTCCCATTAAAGATTCAACGCACTCAAATGTAGGCGGAGACAAAGCACAATCTGGAAATATTGAGCTGGTCGCAAAGTGTGAAGCAAGCAGATTGGTCTTGTCCAATGAGCTGAAAGCTGGAATGTGATCGTAGATGAGCGTTGGTAGGCAGAGGAGGAGGAGGAGGAGGATGTGGCAGAATTTCTAATGTTTTTAACGAATGACCAAACATGTTTACTACCTTTGGAACATTGTAGTATTTTTTGCCTCAGTTTTTGGTCGTAGTGGAATATCACAAGTTTTAGAAAAGCGTTGCAGTCATTACTACCTCGTTTGAACTTTTTTCGGTTTTCCTCTATCGGGTTGGTCTTGTATGACCAAAAAAACATTTCTCTGATCCTGACAGCCTTTTTACAGCTCGAATCGTATCACGCCTTTTCTTTTGGTTTGATACTCTTCATCCGATGAGGGATAAAGGAGCTCATTCCAAAGAGAATGATGTCTGTCATCATCTCAGAAGCCGCATCCACGTCGTTATCGAGTGAACATAACGACCAGTTAAAATTCCTAAAGAAGCTGGTAAGTCACGTCCAAATGACTTTCTCGTATTGCTCTATTGTTCTTTTAAGAATCTTTTCTGTAACTGTGCTGTCGATGTACGACAAACTAGCTGATATGACACAGTGGTCCGAGTAGCCTACATTGACCTTGTATTGTATTTACCAGGGTGAGCAGTTAAAAACAAATCCAGGGTGTTAGCGGTATGAATATCAACGTCTGGTATTCTTGTGGGCTCATTTGCATGCTGGGTTAAGTTATTTTCCTCAGCGAAGATCTCAACACACTTTCCTTCAGGTCTGTCCAGAATGTCGAAGCCACCCAGAATTGTGTATATTGTAATCGCCCGTAATAATGATTTCATTATGAGGATACAGGGATACAATTCTTTGAATGGAGTCAGACAGATCATTGAACTCGTTAATGGTCGACTTGCTGTCCAGTTTGGGGCTTCTGTAAATAAAGCAGTAGTGGTTAATTTGAAGTTGAATTCCGGATTGGAACGTGGACCGCTTACTGGTAGAGTTTGGCAAGCTACATCACTACGCACTTAAATGGCAAGATCGCGTTGAGAGAGGAATAATGGCACTAGTTCGTAGCCAGGTAGCTTCAGATTAGAATGTTCTGAGAGGTGTGAATTCAGTAGTCATAATCACAAACAAACACAGAAAACACAAACACCGACGCGACGATGCTAAGCAAAGCTTCGAAGTGAAAATTCTGACGTTGGTTTACCGAATCAGATTGTTGTAAGTGTTATGCCCTTACAACAACATGAAACTGTGCACCAACAAAATTCACATTTGCAACCCGCTATCCATCGGTTGATACATGCACTCAGTCATTGCCCGTGCCGTATGATAAATACAGCAACAGTAGTGACCAAATGCAAATAACATTGCTATGACCGGCTGCGGGAGAGTTGGGATACCCACAATGTGCTTTGTTTTTTTGTGTATTCGTTAGGCACTGCACTAAATATTTTCATTTTCGGATGAGTGCGGTTTTTTCTTTCACAACACGAGAGCAGCGAGTGTAAATTTTCGAGTGCACTATTTTGACGTGTGTGCACAAGTCGGCGGTCAGCACGGTACTCTTGTGGATAGCACTCACAGTAGCAGCACGGTACAAACTCAATCCACTCAATCCAGGAACATCGATTTGCCATCGATATCAACCACTCAACATTTCACTCCCCAGACTGACGAGAATTTACACAAAGATCTCGGATTATTCCCCTACAAAGCATAATTAACTTAGGACAAGGCGCATTTTCATCTTGGCGGGTATGTTACCAGAAAACCCGTATCGAGATTATCGAGAAGCCAGTGCATTTGCAGAGAGTTCGAGAGAGCCGCAGGAATGGAGTCGTATTTCATAATTAATGGGAATGTTTGACCTTTAAAATAAAGCTATAAAGGATTGAAAATATTTGAGTTTTGTTCATTTTGTTTCATTTTTAAAATCAAACTTGTATTTGGACCGCTCTGTAAATCTACAAAGAATTATAAACTTTATCTGTACAGAGTTAATGAATAAATAAATAAACCTCCGTGTTAAGTTTCATGATCAGTTGCTTTCCTTATATTCTATCTCGACCCATATGGCTGTGATAATCGTGAATAAATATATGTTACAACTTTTCTTTTGCCCCGTCGCGGTCGATAATCTGCGGCCTTAGAAACCATGCCACGTACTATAATTGTCGTTTTTGGGCAATTTCCACATTTAGGCGCATTTACTATAACAAGCAGTACAAAATCGAACTGCTGCAATATCGTATAACCGTTGCCGTAAAGTAATCAGATTAATTTTTATTAAGGATTCAATGCTTTTAAAACCAAGGTTTCACGCTCGTATCTTTCCCTCATTTTAAAAAGAATCAAGGTCAATAATTCCCCGTAAGATGTTGTAACATATGTACAAGTATCTGAGATAAAAACTTGTTTCTCTTCTGCTGTAATGAACAGGGTTAAGTAAGCTATGAAAGCGATGTAGGAATAGTTATGACTTTATCTCCTAAGATGTTGCAAAATGCGTAGATATTTGAATATGTACTCCTATGCCTCGATGAACTTATTAGATGAAGGATACTACTTCTGCCATTGATTTGAAAGCATTTAGGAATAAAAAATTAGAGGCAGGTTCTATTACCCCCTTACAGATTGATATATTATATATGCTTTTACGCACATGGATATCCTTCAGTTAATCGTATACGATAATGTACATTAACTCGAAATTAGATTTTTGGTTTAAAGCCTGGAAAGGCAATAAAAAAAGTTCAGCAACAGTAAAAGCAAAATGCTGATGAGTATGTTAATTACCGAGAAATTGAATTAAAAAACATCTCAAGGAAGTCTTCCTATGTAAAAGTGTTCTTTTCGCTTTTCATTTTCAATTTCTATCCTCTTTGATGAATTGCTCTATAGAAAAGGCTGATATAGATTCCTGCCATCAATGGGTAATTAAAAATAGCCAAGCTGTATGCATAAAGGAGATCTTAAATAATTTTTTCTTTTTTGTTTGAATTTTTCCTTCGCCAAAATAAAGTTCAGCAATAAAAGCGGTTTACCGAAAAAACTACCTCGAAATACAGGCGGCGGCGTCCTTGTTAGAGCTCGAGTAGATGGGCTTTAAAAAGGCAAAAACAAAAAAGAAATTTTAACGAAAGGAGTATCCATGGCTGAGGATGGAACATGGAAAGAAAAGGTTAAGGTCTTTTTGGGAAAACGAGCTACAAAACATTTGCATTGTACACCAACGGAGGGAATAAGTGAGTTAAAAGGATTAAACTCGGCTTGGTAGCAAGTGATTACTATTACTTTTTTTTGTTTTTTTTTCTGCTTCTTTGGGCCTCATATTAATTAAGACGTGATAATGGAAATTAAAAAGTTTGCATGGAATTTCTCGTACATTGAGATTTAATGGGACAGCCACAATAGGAGCTATAACTTTTCTGAATATAATTAGCGGTGAAGCATCTACAGTTGTGCTCATGTCGGAGAACTTAGTGAACATCCAGTAATCAATACGAATACAAAGATACTTTAATAAAAACTTTTTTTTGTAAAATGTTCTTGGTGAACTCTTTGTGAGTTCTACTAGAATGAAGGTTACGAGTACTTATGGTTTAGTCAAGGAAACCACAAAAAAAAAAACACGGTATTTTTTCTTTCGAAATAACGTCTCCGTTCCCGTTAATGGTCTCAGGTATAGAGCGATATTAACCGACTTTCTGTGATCAGAGCTCGACAACATCGATATATGTGAGTTGGGTTCCAACAAGCGACGCAACGCTCGAAGTTGTTAAGGGGAGACATTTGGCGACTGGGTCATTTCACGGAGAGCGTTCATCAATTCGCCACCACGATCATGCGATGTGATACCACTCGATTATTTTCTGCTGAGATTACGTCAAGTCTTTGGTCTACGAAAGCCAACCACTTTGGACGAGGTCGAGGCCAACATTCGACACGCTATTGCCGGAATAACGCCGCACATATTGGACCGAGCCATCAGAAATTATACCAATCGCTTGAAGCACTTCCAGCGAAGCCGAGGCGGCTTCAAAAGGCCGATGCTGTGATATTAAACACAATATAATGGCTCAACCCAGCTTCAAAATCTCACTCAGTTGTCGTTTTATTTACATTTTTTTTCCTATCGTTCTTATCTGGTCACCTGTGAAGTAGTGTAATTAGATAATTCTAGGTTAAGATACTCGTATATGTAAATTGGCTTTTTTTAATTAAATTGTTTAAAGTAAGGTTAGCGTGTAAGGGCAAAAGTGAGATTTTTTTCTTTTGAATTTTATTTTATATATATTCTGTTTTGTGCAAAAAAAAAAGATTTTTGTACCAATTTTGCTCAAAGGATTCTTCAAGTGCTGGCGTCAGAACTACCAGGAATCCACTAAAACCGGTAACCCCTAGGTTTAATTAATTTTAAAATTTAATTAATTCTAAAAATTCGAATAGTCACAATTAGATAGTAAGTTCCTTTTTTTGTGAATTTCTTTTAGCTAAATGAATCATAATGGATTTTGTAGTAATTTGAAGCAGGTTTTTTTTTATCGTAAGCGACCACTGGAATCTTGATCGTCGGTATTATCTGGAATAAACATTTCTTCAACAAAATTTAATGCACCAATCGAATGACCTAAAATACACTCAATAGCACTTCGTATAGCAAATACACCCGTTACTCTAGGATTTTTTGCTCTCTTTTTGATAAGAGGGATACACAAGTTCTCCCCTAATCTCTCCAAGAACTTACGTCTCCGACTTTGTTTCACAGCTGCTGTATCTTGTGGAATATTTGTAGAGTAAATTATGTAACCCGCAAGCGCTGCTGTATCCAAAAAATTGTAAAACGAAGCCAAAGGCCATCTATATGTCTTCCTTTCGTTGTGTACTGGCTCAACATTTTGTCCATGGTGTCCATTCCATCTTTAGTAGGATTGTACCGGATTACATCCGGTTTCTGCTTTGATCCGGAAACGTATTTACCACCATGAAATGTTGAGAGTAAGACTACTGACTTGTCTTTGTGACGTAGGAGTACAAAACAGCATTTTGGCTGAATCCAAACTCGGAGGACAAAACCATTCTACTTTTCGAGGGCTTGAATTTATCAGCCAAATAGAGTTTATTCTTATTCTTTAGGGTTCTCATAACAAACATTTTCCAACCAACTAGTGCATTAGCCAATGCCAATTAGGGTTGTAAAAAAATTGTTCATATTCACATTTTTACCCTTATTTTTGTAAGGAGCAAACGGCTGTTTTACAAAGCTCTTGCCTTGATTTACATCTCTTCCCAGTGTATATTTGTCCATTTAGCGGGTACGATGTTGCGGAATCACAAGCCCACCAAAGTTTGATCCCATACTTGGCTGGCTTGGATGGCATATATTGGCTAAACTTTGTGTGTTATCTATATCGAAATAATTGCTCGTCTACTGTGATTGACTCAGATGGTCTGAAATTGTGCTTTAGGTTAGCATTGATCAAGTCAAAGATATCTGCAATAGGAGCCGCGTGGCGATCCGAGCTGCCCTTGTAACATCCGAATCAAACCAAATGAACGCTTTGAAGCGCCTAACCGATATTGTTGCCATATAAAGCAGAAAAGCGTTCTTTTTCCACAGTTCATTTACTGTTTCATAATTGGATCTATGGCAGCCATTGACTAGAAAAATACCTAAATAACCAAGAAATTCTTCATGATTTAGTAATTCCCATTTCAGTGGGGTTTCTTCGGGATTTTGAGCATTCATCAGTTAGATTTTTGGTAGCTGGATTTGGTCTCACATATAAACTGTCTCAAAAAATGTTATGTGCCGCTTCACGATGCAGATTTGGTAGAGTCTTGTACCACTTGGTTCCATCCTTCACAACCCAAAAATTACCTTAAACGTCACTAGCATCTTCTTCTTCAGGATCATGTGCTTCGATGTTCTCGCCTTCAACTTTACCTCCCAATCTCTGTTCTTCATCCGTCTCAGAACCCGTGTCATCATTCAACTTTACTTCCAGATTATTTCGTTCAGCAACACTATTAGGGGTTGCCTCTGTAGGCAAAAAGTTTTCATCGGACTCACCATCTGCAATAACTTCATCGAAATTCGACACGGAGTTGGAGTTGATTTTTTGCAAAAGTCTTCAAAATATCATTGCCGTTCATCAAATGACAATCTATCTGCACAATTATTACTCAGAGTATTATAAGTCATTAATTAATTAATATTAATCAAACTTAGGAACAGCTGACGATGAAAGGTATTCGAAATCATTTATTATATTCTGCATTTTTGAATAAAATTTAACAAAACACTAACTCAGTGCCAAAATTTCAAATGTCTACTCAGATTCGATTTGCACGACTTCGCTTTGAGCGAAATACCGTACTTTTTAGGTAGATAACTATGGAATGCCATGAATTTGTAAGCTTTAAATAAAAACGAAGAATATTAAAAAAAAAAAAAAAGTAGCCCGTATCCTAAGATGCAACTCAAACAATATATATGAGCCCCGGTAGATACTCTTCGCGTAGGTAAATTAAAATTGCTGTTCATGTGAAGGTTAATTATGGAATGATCCTTTAGCGTCCGTCCTTCGAAGGTGTCGACTGGGAGGAATTTCATTTTGGGGGCTACCATTTACAGTTCTGGCAAGAATTGAAGCAATTGGTTGCATTTAGATGCAGTAAGAGTGGGTTGGCCATCCTCAGCTAAAAAAAACACCCGGTTTTTTTCTGTAGCTAGTAGCTATGTTTTCCATGCTATTCTGTAGTGCAGCAGGTTTACTAATAATCAGCTTCAGAGTTTAAAACTCATTTGTAAATGAAAACACTTGAAACAGATAGCATAGAAAATTATGGAAATATCCTTTTAACTTCATTGCACCTTTGCGGCTATACTTCTATTTAAAAGTATTTTTTATGCAGTGGCACCATTAAATATTTTCATAATCTTGAAAAAATGATAAACATTCAAAATGACTCATCGAAACTAAACTTTGGCCTTTCAATATTGCATTGCTGCATATGCTTTTTTGAATGCCTACTGCATATCGGCTGCAAAACTTCGATAAAAAAATGGCAAGCCAAAACAGAGGTGGAAAAAGAAGTAGGTCCTAAATGTCAAAAAATTATTAAAGAACTCTTCAGGTAGCAAATGAGGCTGCTTTTTATTTGCGAGTAGACACAGCAAAGCTGTATGTTTTAAATTACTCTTGGTATTACACGTCCCCTTCAGTTCACAAAGTAATAGCAAAAGTTCAAATAATAGGTGCTGACTTACTTCCGAAGCCCGGAATAATAATATTAGGGGCAAAGGATATTGCAGAAAATGCCCGCGCTCTAAAACAACAATTGACTTTTTCAACAATTTTTCATAAGAAATAGTTTAGCACACATAAGAAGCTACCCTGCTCAAACTATGCCATAATTTGTAGTTTGTCTGATGGCGGCGAATAAGCAGTTGTAGTAGGATCATTACGAGGTGATGCTGATTATTCCGGGAAATAGATTAAACCTTAAAATAGGTTGACTCAACGGCTGCAAGACATAGGTTTTTGAAGCTGAGCGCTATTACGTCGCTCACTCATAAGAAGAGAAAATGCTAAATTGAGCAAAAAGTTTAGATCTCAAGGGAGCATGTTGTCACTTGAAACTAAGGTTCATAAATTGCGCCTTTGGTATGAAGAAGGCAGGGCAGCCAGGGTAGAGCTACAAACGAAGGGCGTCTCATTCAGACTGCATTGTAGACGCCTGGAGGTGGTAAGTTACGAGGTGCCTGACTTTCTATTCACCAGTACGACGACAAAATAGAGTAGGGATTACAATAAATGCTCAAGAATATATGCCAACGTCAAAACTGACAAAAAACTCGATTCAACACCAAACATTCAAGCATTTTCTTTGCGAACTCACAAAACAAAGTGTTTTAATAACGCTAATATCTTTTTGGAGCAAGAGCTACTGCATAATAAATTGACATCAACCAATTACTACATTCATTCAAATATAGTCTGACAAATGATAGCAAAACAAAATCGGTGTGAAAAGTAAAACTACCTCTGATATGATCAGACTATGACGGTTTATAAGATATGTACTCTCCAGTTCAGAGTCAACTAGGAGAACTTACGTTAGGGCTGCAAAGCGTGACTATTTTGCACATTTTAGATATCGATAGGTGAATTCATAATAAATTATATCAAGTTCTCGTTCCTAATACTACACTATTAGTAGCGGCACGCAGATCTTATTGGAATGCACCTGATGCCGTTGTGTTTCGGATGATGCCATCGACTCATCGCCTGCACTGTATGCCGAGGCGATGATGATCATGCAGTGACCTTTATTTGCCTCAAGATTTAAATGTAGTGGAGTCAAGACTCTAAAATAATTCTAAGAGTGGTACTCGCAATGAGACCTGCGTGGCGATTTATAGGGAAATTGCTGTGTATCCTATAACTTGGTTTGATCCAGCAGCGTAACAATCTAGTTCAAAGCGAAGTGCTTGCCTTACCTCTCAGTGGCGATCCCCGGTAACTATATACATGAATAAACCCTCACTCATGCACCCTAAATTAGCAAGGGCATGCCTGGCCTACACCATCATAGAGCTCACAACCCTATACGGAAGAGACTAACATATGTGACGAACGAACTAATGCCTTCGGATAAAAATGGACTCACTGATGACGACCCTAATAAACGTTTAAAGCATAACAACCACGTTGTAGCACGTGCCGTAGAACAATTAGCAGAGGCCCTTCACTGCTATCACTCTGATATCACCGTTATCGAGGAAGTGCGATGAGATGGGCCGGACATAAGGAGGATGAGAAACTGTAGTATATACTATGGTGATTTGTATAGGGAAAAGACACAGCGCTTATTTGGATGCGAATTGTGGAAGATTTAGGCAAGAAGTCTTTAGCGAGCGTCTTATGACAATTTACATCATGTCGACAAGACATATGAGCAGTGTCAGAAGTATGACGTTAAAATTGCCTAGTATGCTTTTAACACCAGTATAAGAGAAGAGGACATCATTTAAGGGGCAGTTGGTAAGCATAGCCTACACGACACCACTTTAGTAACGCACTTAGGCTTATTGACTTGGTGGCGGGACGAAATATCGCTGTAGCAAGCACACGGTTACTTCATCTTAATATTCACAAGGGGACATGGAGGTATACCGATCACCAAACGCTAAACCAAATTGATAATTTGTCGATCGACTTAAAGCATACCTCCAGTATTCTGGACGTACTCAGAGAACATTGGCTCGGATCATCACCTTGTTGCAACCAAAGTTCGAGTGCGGATTTTTCAAGCGCCACGAAAAAGAATAACTACTGTGAGAAGATATAACGTGCAAAATCAGAAGAAACCGCCGGAATCTTCGCCGAACGCGAAAAAAGCGTACGAGAATCATATGAACGAAGAGGTTTTACTCCAGGAAAAACGTACGGAAGTTTTACCAACAAGTAAAAAGAAAGTGCAAGGTAATAATACTCTTAGAGATGGAGAAGGATACCTTGTAATAGAGTCACAGTCGGTGCTGAGAATATGGATAAACTTTTTCTGCAGAGTCCAACATGCCGTCTTCAGACAGAATAGACCATTCGACTTAGATGATGATAGCCAAAATTTCCGTCCACCTGACCAGAACGAAGTAAGGAAAGCAATATCTAAGGTAAAATCCAACATATCAGCTGGATCTGACGGGTTACCGGTAGTGGCACTTAAAGCTGCTGAAAATGACTTGGTGGAGGGCATACTCTTATATCAACTCATTTTTCAGATCTGATCAGGAGAGTGTTTGCCTGATAAATAGAATCTCAGCCCCGTGTGCTCGATCATTAAAAAAAGAGACACTCTCAACTGCGCCAACAATAGAGGTATAAGTCTCCTCAACATCGGATATGAGACCTTATCTGCGATATCGTGTGAACGTGTGAAACCCTTTGTCAACAATCAACTGATAGGGTCAGTGCGGCTTCAGACCAGGAGAGTCCACAATCGACCAAATATTTAGATTTCGGTAGATCCTAGAAAAACTCAAGAAGTCCAAATCGACACCCATCAACTTTTCATCGATTTTACGAGTAAGGCCGCATATGACAGCATTTATAGAGACGAGCTACGAGCTCATATGTATGTAGTATAGACTAGAGCTCTTGATACCCGGCTACCCGAATTTTCGGGTATTACCCGGGAGTCATAATATTGGGTACCGGTAAGTGATTGGGTACCCGTAATTGAACGGGTACCCGCTATTCTACGGGTACTCGGTACTCTTCCGTTTTCAGCACACGTAAATCACAAAAAAAGACAAAAAAGGTCAATTATGAAGATGTTACATTTCTGTCTGCCAAAACAGCAATAATGGCAGCTCGATTTGCAAGTAGCCTCTCACACATTAAATATGATGAATTCCATCTTGTAGGACAGCTTTGAATTAAATTCAGCTCTTGTAAGGCAAGCTGTCTCTGATTCTTACCTAAATCTGAAGAGACAACATTGGAGTGATGAAAATGGCTTACTAAAACGCTTATTCTTTTCAGTATAATTGTGTATGGTTCCACGGATTGTAAAGCAATTGTAACGCAAATTTGTAAAGTATATGCAGCACAGTCAAACCTGATTTTAATTTCTTCTACAACATTTACTGAGGAGATAATATTCGCAGCATTATCTGTCACATCTGCATGAACTTTTCCCTGTAAGCCCCATTCTGCTATGACCATTTCTAATAATAGAGCAAAGTTTTCCGCAGTGTGCTTCTCCTCCATGTGTTCTATACCCAATGTATAATTTTTTAGTTCCCAGTCATCACTGACATAATGCAGGGTAACAGAAATGAAGGAGCTCTTGACGACCAACCGTCTAGAGTCAAAGCTACAAAGGATGCAGAACAAATCGCATTTGTTATTTGTTTCCAGCAACTGACTAAATAATTCATTACAGAGCTCGACACGCTTTTTCGACTTCTGAGGCTGGAATCGGGGGAGAATTATTTTATAATCGGCGGGGATTTCAACGCTAGACATAGAGATTGGGGAAATAATTTGCCAAATACTAGAGGGAATCTACTACTCGATTGGTGGGGTCAGCACGATGTCATGTACAGACTCGGTCTTAAAGCGACAGATAACCCGTCGTCTCCCAGAGGCGGGTCTTATTTGGATCTACTGCTGTACGACGAACGTATACGACTGACAGGTACGAATTTACAAACATTAAACTGTCTGCGCACATTCGTGTATGACAGCGACCATTGCGGTTTTAGCACCGAAATTACAGTTCCCAACGAAAGTGCGGAATTGGAGGAGTTTGTCCAAAGATATTCTTACAACTACAGTAAGACTCGATGCACACGCTTCTCCGCTTCTGACTAGAGCGCTCTCCTCCAACACGAACCACCCACCGTCCAATAGGAATTTGTCAAACGAGGAGATCGACAATTACCTAAAACAAATGGACGAGACAATTAAACAAACTATGGACACTACAATACCGCGGTATCGACGTACGACTAACGAAGACCTGTTCCGCAATCCTACTATTGACGCACTGTACCGACAGAAAAGTAGACTACTGACAAGACTTAAAAACTTGTACAGACAGTTAACTGACCGACAAGACCCGGAGATTAGGACACTGAAGTCGTCGATTAAAAATATTCAAACGCTAATAAAAGAGAATTACAGAATTTCTGTAAGTTTGTATTGGAACAACAAGGTTCGGACTGTAAACACCAGCAACCCGAATATGTTTCCGCAAATAAATAAACTATTTCGGAGAAAAAATCAAAACGACCTTCAGTGTCTTAAAATAGCCCGGACAACAGACAACGAACGGTTACTGACAATAGCAGGCATTGATCCAAATGAGGCCGCTGATGATGACGACTTTTTTGTGATCGAGGATCCACAGGAGAAGGTTGAGGCCATAGGGGCCACTTTCCAGGAAGTATATAAGGCCATTGATAACATTGGCCCTAATTACGACCTGGAAAATCGCGTCTTGGTGCACGACTTCTGCATTCGAAATGAAATAGGGAACTGGCGATCCGAGGGCTCTGGTTTCACCCGGTTTAGCGACGAAAATATGGCAAATAACGTCATTGCCAGAGAGGGTGGTCTACCCCCGTTCATTTCGAGGGCAGGACTCCATGAGATCTTCGACACAATCAGGGCTAAGAAATCGGTGGGGACCGATGGTATTCCGAACATCGCGCTTCGACATCTTCCTCTAGAAGCGGTGGACATTTACACCACCCTGTTTAATAATGCAATGAATAATGCACATTATCCAGCACATTGGAAAACGGCGGTGGTTCAACCTATCCCCAAAAAGGGAAAGGATATATCCAATCCGGCGAATCTCCGGTCGATAAGTCTCCTTCCGAATATCAGTAAGGTTTTTGAAAAGGTAATCCATAGAGCTCTGTCTAGGTGGGTTGAGGACAAACATATAGTTCCGGATAATCAATTCGGTTTTAAGGCGGGACATGATATCTCACATGCCGCGTCTAAACTGTTGTCCGATATCCAATGGAATAAAGGCAAAAAACAATGTACTGGTGCCTGCCTTGTTGACTTGGAGAAGGCCTTCGACACCGTATGGTTAGAGGGTCTTTTCTATAAACTAACTAGGCTGGGGATCAGTAAACCACTCTTGTACATTCTTTATAATATGCTAACTGACAGACAGTTCATCGTGAAGAATGGTGATGTGACTTCTGTTGGAATATTTCAAATTAAAAATGGTCTTCAGCAAGGCGCGGTCAATTCGCCGATCCTATTCAACATTTTTACAAGCGACTTGATAGGTTCACTTCCCCATACTATTGCGTACGCAGACGATTTGATAGCGTACAGAACAGGTCCAAAAATCGAGGTCATTAATACTCTCTTGCAGCGTGACTTCGATAAGATAAGACGATTTTGCGATGACTGGAAGTTGAAAATCAACTTTCAGAAGTCGGAAACCATTCTCTTTAGGACGCCGTTGTCTAGAGCCTCAAGGGATACCAGAAAAAATTGGAGAAAGTTCTCGATTATTGGACAACACGGACAGCCTCTTGCCTGTCGAAATGTAGTCAGATACCTTGGAATCTGGCTAGATCAGTTTCTATATTTTGGCAAAAATGTAGATGCTGCTCTGGCCAGAGCTAAAGGTGCTTTTGCCCTTACAAAGAGACTGTTTTATAGCAGCCAACTCGATGCGAGGGTAAAGGTAATCTGCTACATGGCCCTTATCAGGCCCATGCTGGTATTTGGTTGTCCCGTGTGGTTCAATGTACGAGCAAGCTTAATGGAAAAGATTCGGGTGTTTGAGAGGGCTTGCCTTAGGGCCTGTCTTCACTTGTATAGAACACCAGAGTCGGAGGGCGAACCTAATACGAGTGGACAACTTCGTAATTAAGCTGACTCGAAGGCACAATGCAAGAGCAATGACGTCGACGAATAACCTGATATCTGGGGCTTACTACCCCAATTACCTTTACCACGAGAGTGTGCGCTCTGACGGCTTTGTTCCACCGGAAGCATTCCTCTACCTAAATCAGAAAGGGTTGATCCAGGATAGATCAGCGGTGCCGTTAATCTTCCATGTCGCTCGGACAGCTGGGGACAGGCGACTCAACTACGACAGAGACGTCGCACACGGCAGTGTGGATCGCCTCAGGTTCAGTAGGGCGGTGGGGAATCGCGATAAGAGGGATGTCGTTCGGCAGCACCAGCATTTCTGGTGGTTGAATGATGGAGAAGATGTTTCGTCGTCGTTTCCGTCAATTACGGACCAGCCTCACTAATGAGGCAGAGCTGACCAATCTGTTTTCTCTGTAAACAGCGATGGCCGTCTTACATAGGTTTAGGTTAGCATTTAAGAAACATATACATATATCAGTGTATACAAAGGTGTATACTGATATATGTATATGATTGTGTATAACGTCTATGTGTGTTTATGTGTGTATTGTACATTTAGTTTAGGTAGGCTAAGGTTTATTTTAAGTTAGATACTAAGTTTTTATTAAAAATAAAAAATTATGTCCATATGCTAAGTTTTGTTAACAAATTTTTTTCTTAGCTTTAAGTATACAAAATAAATAGTTCTAAGAAAATGTAAATGAAGTCGAAAGACATAGTTATAAGAATTTAGAGTAGCTTAGAGTACCTGTGTGGGGCCAGTAAGTTAGTGTAAGATTATTAAGTAATTGTAAGCTAGCATTTAAGCATTTTTTGTTAGAATGTAAGAGTTAGTGTTAAGAAAATAAAATGCATATAAAACTAAAACTAAAACTAACTGACTAAATAATAGCTGCAACCGGGATAAAATAGTTGAAGCAGCGGGCAATTCATAAGTGGGTTCAACAACAGACATGAAATGCTTAAACCCATCACTTTCAACAAATGAAATTGACAGTCCATTTGCTCATATCATATAAGCGGTTGCTTGCGAAATTTGTTCTTGCCGTTGAGAATTTATGAAATTGTCGTTATCACGACGTCTTTTTTTTCTTGGAGGAGCTGCACTACTGCTGCTGTTGCTATAATAAAATAAAATATAAGAATCGTATACACCCGTCACCCATAATAAAAGTTTACCAAAAAAAACTGCATATATATGTATTTATGTATATAAAAAAATCAGATCAGATGATTCGATCCAGTATGATCAGTTGAGCAAGATAAAGGGACTGCACTTTCACAAGGAGTGATGGGGCCTTGGGGCTAAGGCTGATATGGAAGGGGGATGCAGGCACACATACACACATAAATACATACGTATATACATACATACACACATACATACGTACCCACATGCTACTGGTGCAGCCTCTGTATCACATTTGTGGAAATGTCGCATGTGCTTATTCATTGAGGATGGTGAATTGTTGTACGAAATTGCAGCACGACAAATATTGCACACAATGTCTTTCCTATCTTCACTTAATTTTGAAAACCGCCACAACCAACTTTTCCTTCTCTCACTCATATTGATTTTAACACTTGAACTTTATTAAAGTAAGTAAACACATTATGATATCAAGATACTGATGAGATTCACACATTTACAAAACGAAGTTTGAATAAGACCCAACAGTAAACTGATAAGAGCGTTGTCATCAACGTGAGTAAACATATATACACATAGACAGACTTCTGTGTAAATGTTCAATTACTGATATCGTTTGCAGGAGCAAACGTCATACAGATAGTTCCACAATTCTTTTGACCAGTAGAATAGTGTAGTACTTGATATTTTTCTGTTTTATCAGGCATCATAACTAAAGTTAAACTGACACACACTCAAAACCTCGACAGTATCCTTCATTTAATTTGCATTTTTGTCCTACTTGAAGATTGCATAAGTCGTCACTGTTTCAACCGTGTATTTTTTAATACCAATTTTTTTTTGCATTAGCATTGAAAATTTATTTTAAAAGGCCTATACCTACTTATCTCTTAATCTCCTGCCCCTTCACAGGAACCTATCATACTCCCTCAGAGCAAATATTAGCCCCCTTCTCCTTTAACCATCATACCCCACCCAACCGTATTCAGCATAAACTACCATCCCTCCTCCCCCCTTGCGACACTAGTGATCATACCATTCCCTATGCCCCCACCATAAACCCACCTCTGATTTCTGACTTAGGTACGAATTACCCGATATTGTCGGGTACTCGATAGCTAACATTACCGGGTACCCGCGAAATTGGGTATTACCCCGGTACCCGGATAATTGTTGAGATGGGTATTACCCGGGTAAAATCAAGAGCACTAGTATTGAGCCATGTCTAGTTTTGGTATCTCTGCCGCACCCGCCGTCTGTGCAGAATGACGAGTGAGAACGCTCGCTTCTCCATCAAGGTCTGTAACGACTTAAACGAGATCTTTGATATCAAAAAAGGTTTTGGAAAATGTAACGCGCTGTCATGCGACTTCTGTGCAACTACAGCGTACGCCGATGATATCGACACAATTGGGAGAACTAAGCGGGCTCTCACCAGTGCGTTCGCTAATACCGTAAATGAAGCAAAACCAAGTATATGCTGTCAAGAAGAAGAGACACACAACATCGACGCATTGGACAGAACTTCACAATGAACAGCTATAATTTCGATGTAGTAAAGGACTTTGTCTACATTGGATCTTCTATCAATTCTGCCAATAATACCTCAAGGGAAATAAAACGAAGTATCACTCTCACCAATCGCTGTTTCTTTGGGCTAAGAAGGCAATTGAATAGTAAGACTCTATCCCGAATAACTAAGGATATATTGACCTTGAGTCTTGCTTTATCCTTCAGAGACGTGGACCCTATCGAAGGCGGATTAAGGTATCCTCAGTCGTTTCGATAGAGAAATCCTTCGCCAAATATATGCTCCCATTTGCATTGACGGACATGTAGAGCGAATGGATACCAATGCTCTGACCCGTAGATTCTTCGAATCTAACCCACAGTGACAACGCAGTAAAGGAAGACATCGCGTTAGGTGGCGCGCACAAGTAGAAGGGGATTTCAACCGATTTGGAGTCCGCAAATGGAGGCAGTTACGTAAAGACCGGGCTAACTGGAGAGGCGTGTTAGTTGAAGCCCAGGCTCACCCCGAACTGTAGCGGGGTGTAGAACTACTAGGGGCGTTCAATATATTCTCGGTATCGATATGAAGGAAAATGCGAATTCAATTTAAATTGTTTTTATTTTTCAATATAATCTCCCCTAACATCAATGCATTTGTTACATCTTGAGATAAGCTTTTTTAAACCCTCAAAAAAATAAATTTCCTCTTTCTCTGCAAAATACCCATTTATTGCAGACTTGAGTTCTTCATCATCCGAAAATCTTTTTCCACGAAGACATTTTTTCAAATCCGGAAACAGGAAATAATCACTAGGGGCAAGGTCTGGACTATAGGGTGGGTGTTGGATTTCTTCGAAACCACAATCTCGCGCAGCAGCCTTGGAAACTCGCGCCGTGTGAACAGGAGCGTTGTCATCAAGAAGCAACACACCCGCTGCGAGTTTACCCCGTCTTTTCTTTTTAATTTCCTCCCGCAAATTATGCAAAGTGGAGGCGTAGGATGTGGCGTTGATGGTTTCACCTTTTTTTTACTCAATGAGCAAGATTCCCTTTGAGTCCCAAAAAACTGTGGCCATGAGGTTCCCGGCAGACGGAGTGACTTTGAACTTCTTCGGGGGGTCTGTTCCTTTTTTATGCCACTGCATGGACTCTTGTTTGCTTTCAGGGTCATAGTGGTGGACCCATGTTTCGTCCCCAGTAACAATTCGATCCATAACACCATCCGCGTTCTCACTACACATCTCCAAAAGCTCTCTACAGCATGCGATTCTCACTTTTTTCTGAGGCGCTGTGAGCATTCGTGGCACCCACATTGCACTGACCTTTGAAAGGTTAAGATGGTCATGAAGAATGGTGTGAATTGAAAGCTTGGTGATATCTGCCATCATTTTCACCTTTATTCGGGCATCCTCAAGAACAAGTTCTTCGACTTCTTTGATGCTTTCTCCCGTACAAGCAGTAGCCGGGGCGCCGGAGCGGGGGTCGTCTTCAATGCTCTCTCTGCCTCTCTTGAACTCACTTGACCACTTTTGCACAGTTGATAATGAAGGTGCGGAACCCTGGTAAACAGCCACCATCTCTTCATGAATAGTTTTTTGACTTTTTCCTTGCTTAGTGAGAAATTTAATTACAGCGCGATGCTCAATTTTCACCATCATCGTCTCAGTTGCCATTATGATTCTGTTTAACTAGAGATAAAACGCGAATTAATAATCACATTTATATGAAATTTTACATGAATGCACTAAAATAATAATATTACTTGATAAATAAGTCAATTTATATATACAACCACAGCTTCACCCCGATACCGAGAATATGTTGAACGCCCCTCGTAAATCAGTAAGTAAGTACTGGTAATAGCGATAACTTATCCATAGTCGTCGCGATCGCGTACCGGTTATGCAACCTCGAGAAAAACTTAGCCCAAGCAACCCCCGCAGGACGTTTGCTTCTATGGACGTTTGGTTAGTTAGACTGGAACGATGGTGAGAGCACAGGATAGGCTTAGTCTGTAACATTTATATTCCATAAGAAAAACCAGGCCCTTGTTGAGAGTACGGGTTTGATGGCTTGTGCCGAGAAACCGAATTAGACATACATGATGCATAGAGTGCTTAATTCTCAATCCGTCAGCCTGAAGGAACAGATCGGCAAAAATGGCACAAACCGAAACAGATCAAGCTCATGGAACCGAAAAGTGGAAAATCATGTTATGGACTTAAAAAAAGCTTCCTCATCTGCATCTTATATGCATTTTATTTCTAAATAAGTGCAGACAAGAGGCATATCCTCATATGGAATAAACTCATATAATACCCATTCCAGGTGTGGAATAAACCCATCTATCGTTTCTGAGACGAGCAATCGGAGAGACCGAAAACTTGTCTTTTTGTGCCGAAGTCACTCTCATTATGCTATTATTCACACTACATATATATCAATAAACCAAATTTTCTTAATAGCTTTCCAGTGTTCGTTCACATTTATCCGAACAGTTCTGGCAATTGTTTTTGACTTAATACATGATATACCTAAACACGACAATTTAGAAGCACCTGGTATAAGTTGGTGGGTTTATAGACCTTCGACTTTTGTTACACCTTATTTTAAATACAGATTATGGACTTCCTTTTGACAGGAATTGTTTCACAGAAACATTCGATTACTAAACCATTACAACGACTTGTAATGTAACTTTTTTCGTCTCTCTTACAGTTTACTTCAGTTCAATTCCTGTTTGCAGTTTCTATACAACGATCACAGATCAAATTCTCCCCTCAATATCTGGTTAGTCACGCATTATCATTAACACGAGACTTTTTCGTCAGAATATGGAACATAAATGCTGTTCGCGTTCCTTTATAATACAGGCTGCTCCCCACTCGGCCATACCCATTCGCAATTTGTGCAGACTCTGCATATTTTTACCAGCTGTCGCGAATTTTTTATATTGTGCTAAACTAGAAAATACAATGAAATCGGAAATATTTCAAGAGAGCAAAGTAGTCATTCACTCACTCAGTTGTTAACACTCTGGTAATATGGCTTTCTAAGTAATTTTGTCGGATGTTATTTCATCCCTTTTCCGGCATCTTTTCATTAAACCTACTGTGTTCCATTGCATAGGGAATAGCCTCAAGGACATAGACACAATTTTGCGTTTCGATTGTTTCTACCGCTTCCACCAGCCCTATCGTTTCCACTGTTTCCACGTTTTCCATCATTTCCACCGAAAACTCATTAACAGATATACTGCAGCAGAATGGTAAAGGATACGACACAGCTCGAAACAGGATAACACTAACAGATGTCTTGTCCTACTTTCGATTTTGTGCAGGGGTCGGCAACGAAATAAAAAAGAAAAGAAAGCAAAATAAAAAACTAACGAATGACTCTTGGTCAGTTGGATAAATGTGTGCCACTATAAGAGTTCCTGTGAGATAAATGGAAGCCTTGTCCTTGTGCTCCTTTTTTAAACAATCGTCGAAAGTTGTAAAGTTCTGTTTGTTTTGCGAGTGATCCCCTTTTAAAGGGAAAAGCATTTTTCATAATTGAATGGATGGTGTATCAACCCATAGATATACGTCCTTAAAGAGGATTTTTTACTACTCTTTTTTTAAAGGAGGTGCTTTTGCCGCGCTACCGCTATCACCATGTTGATGATGGCTCTATGTAAAGCGAATAGCTTTAGACGTTATAGTTTCAAACTTGATTTTCTATCTAGCTTCCGGGTGAGTTTCAGTTTTTATTTCTTGCCTTTGACGTCCTAGTCTTTATGGTTTTTGTTTCGTTGCAAGGAAGTAAAGAGTTTAAAAAGAAAACATGTAAAAAAAATACAAATCGAGAGAATTGAAAAAAAATGCATGTATCAGAAAAAGTAAGCGGAGAAGCTTAGCTAAAGGAGTAACTTAAGGGTCTTGAACGGAACGACGATGGTTAGCTGTGCTTTTTATCTAACCCCTGTTCCAGTGACTGGGGTTCTTGTTGTCGCCCTTGGGTATCAAGTTGATTGCAAGTGCTTCTTGAGAAGGTTTTTTTTTTTTGTTTTAACACTTCGGCCTCGTAAGGAAGAACATTTATGCTTTTCCGAAAAGAAAATTACACGAATCTTCTGAGGGAATTATGGTGGTATAAAGAACTTTTGATGGTCCGCGTAAATATGTAAACACAGAATTTGAAATTTATGAGACTGTGGAAAAGACGGAAAATTTTCCGCACTTGTCGGATCAGTTCAAGTGGGAATTGAAGTCATGCAACGATGAAAGCGGTAAACCTTAGTTTTCTTCCTGAGAAGTTTTTATGCGTCTCTCCTCTTCTGCTCGTAGAGCTCTCGTCCTTCTATGCTTCAGGGCTTTGTAGGCATTCTGCTTAGCTGCATGTGCTTGCTGGCACTAGTTGTCAGTCATGGGTTTCGTTGTGGTGGCCAAGTGAAACCCAGCACATCAGAAGTGGCAACTCTGATGGCTTTTTGGAAATGTTACGTCTGCTATTGGATACTGGATGCTGGCGGAATAGGACCTCTTAAGAAAGACTCTATCGACAAAGGATTTGACGATCTCTTGCGATTTAAGCCGTCCGACGTTGAATTACACAGTATTAGCTTGCTTTTGTGATTTCCGGGATATCCGCAACCGTACCTTGGCTACAGCAAGGTAATGGTCCGAGTCAATGTTGACCCCTCGGAACATCCTGACATCCATAATACTGAAGGAGTGCTTGGCATCGATCGCAATGTGGTCAATCTGGTTGACGGTTGATTGATAAGGAGTTCCCCAAGTTCCCTTGTAAATATCGAGATGTGGGAACTGCGTGATAGCTACGACACGCGGCAAAGTCGATTAGCCTGAATCTGTTATGGGATGTGGTGTGCTTCAGGCATATCTTCCGACAGTACTACCAAAAATGTCCCCTCTTCCTAGCTTTGCATTAAATTCGCCGAGAACAATTTTAATGTCATAGCTAATGCACTACTCATAGGTCATTTCCAAGAGCTCGTAAAATCCATCTTTTGTGTCATCATTTTTTTCTTCTGTGGGGGCATGCTGGAAACTCAAGACTTCTTGCCTAAATATACCTCAAACACTTCCGCATCCAAATGGGCGCTGCTTTTGCCGTCGATAACAATTGTCGTAGTAGATGTCGCTGTGTTTCATCTCCTTTTCGTCGGACTCATCCCATCGCATTTTTCAGGTGGGCAGATTATCGGGTAGTTACCCGGCGGCACAACCCCCAACCTGGAGAACAAGTTGCATTATAATACCCTTAGGTTAAGCCAAAAATATGATGCGGAAGTGAATATTATTCACTTTGAATTTGAGCGAAATTTAATGATGCGGAAAAATTAAAACTGTCGCCGCTATGAGTAGGGAAATAAGATTCTGACACATTGAAAAAAAAAGAGTCTTCACTTTTTCTGTCGTTCCCCGTTTGGGTTTAGATTTTAACTGAATTTGCTGTACTTTATTGTTGTTAACAGAAAGTAGCAACTGAATGTAGTTTTCCCCGACTTTAAAAAGTAAGAAGTCAAAATATTGAGTTTACTAGAGACTTTTCAAGCAAATTTGAAAGTTCCTTTAAAGGACTTTAAGGGTTTCTCAGGAGGAACTAGCACTGCTCACATTTTGTGTGGGGTTCAATGAAAAATTTTACATTTTAGGTTACCAAAAATTATCCATTAAAAAGTATTGCCCAAATGGTTTAATTCGCATATCCAAAAATAATATTTATCCAAACTTCTTTATGGTCCTGTTAGCCTTTAAAATGAAAATTGTCAGAAAGCGTTATGTAATCGAAACGAATGTGTAATACGTATGATATGTTAAATAACAACTAAAATAAATAAGAAATGGCAAGTCACGTAGTATTTGGATCAATATGTATGCATGATTAGTTCAGTACTCAAGTCGAAGCAATTTATTTTTGTTAAATTGTGCCGATCCTTTAAAATAAAACTGGATGGAAGAACTCCATTTCATTGCTTTACAATGTTTTGAAGAGGACGTTAAAGAAGCTCAACTATACAAGTTCTTCCTCGCAAGGCCACAGGATAGTTGTCTTCCGGTTCCTACAAACCATTTATGTAAATAACGCATTCAGTAATTACATCTAATGCTGCATATTACTACCTCATATCAGCGTTACTGCCGCGTTGTTTGCAGGCTGCTTATATTTACGACCTACATAAGTGCGATACTCTATGTTTTGGATATTTTGATGTTTTTACATTCGAGCAATCTAATTATTTTGCTTTCAGGTCGTTTTTCGATGCTCGGTTGACCGAATCTTCCTTCGCTGAATATGGCAAAACTAGCTGATTTGCACAATCCAAAGCTTTTTCTCAATTGTTCCTAACTTGGAGACTTTCTCGGATACTTGTACTACTTACTAGATGCGTTTTTAGCCACCCGTTGACATTCTATTATTATTCCTAAATTGATGTCAGGAGTTGGGTTTGAAGTTTCGAAAAAACGGCAGCTCAGATATTTGGTCTTAATAGCGACTTTATACAATTATTTATAATTTCCTGAGGAGCGGTTGTAATAGCACTTTCACTTTCGAAAGCCTTTCCTAAATCAAGTAAGGTGATATGCAGATATGTCCAATTGTCGCGATATGCATCTACAGAAATAACTTGTAAAAGCGCGTCCGGACCAGCAGACTTGTATGGTTTGAAGTTATGCAGCGCCAAAGCTGTTTGTCTCTTGTAATCAGACAATGAATTTTGTTCCCGGTTGCAGTAGGCTTGTTTTGGTTACTACTTTCTGCGAATTGGGAGCTACCTGGAAAGTGGGTGTCCAGTAGCAGGTTGAGTGATTCATCACTTGAGGTTGTCCAGGAGCCATCGTTTTTTTTTCAAACAGCTAGGCATCATATCATTAGAGGTTTCCGTGATATTGTCACAGAATGACCTTCAGGATTGTCGTTTTGCCTTCCTCAGTTCTTTTTTGTATAATTTGAGGGATTCTTCATGTGAGTCCCAGCCAATCACTTTTCTTGTGCTTCTTGCTACGTTGAAAAGTTTTCTACAAGTGTTTCTGAGCAGTCCCAGTGCTGATGTCCACCAATGTGGTTTTTTCTTGCCTCTAGGTTGAATAAGAGCCTGATTGAGAGCCAGAGTAAATTCCTTGGCTTTCATGTCAAGCTCATTGGTGTCACTCGGGTGACTTGATAGTTCAGAGGATAACGTTTCTGACAGTATTCCTCTGTATTTTGGCCAATCAGTTTGCCGGTAGTTCCGGAATGCTGGTTGGCTGGGGAGAGCTGAATTGCATGTATCTGTGCTCTGAAAAAGAGTACTCAGACGATACCATCCAGTTCGTTAGCCTTTGAGTGATGCTGTCGGAGACAAGGGTGATATCTAGCACTTCCTGTCGGTATCAATAAAAGTGGGCTAATTGGCAATGTTGCAAATAAAGAGGTTAGTACTTTATAGTCAAAAAGTGACTCACCCATATCATTGATGTCGGTACTGCCCCATACCGTGTGATGAGCGCTAGCGTCTCATCCGATGATGAGGCCAGTTTTTTCCTTCCAGCTTCCAGTACCACCAGGGAGATGGTCCACATGATTGTGGCCAAGGTAAGCCGATGCCCGCCAGTAGGAGCCTTTGGTAGTCTCTAGTCGGAAGTAGGGGTCGCTGAGGTTAGAAAGTAAAAATACATTAAGGCTACGTTTCACTAATATACAAGTTCTGATCTTACCGCTGTCCCTTGTATAGAGCGGAGCATATACGGGTGTCCTACGTCCACGAACCCCACCTTCTACAATCCATGGTTCCGGGATTAGGATAATTGGAGAAACCGTATCATTGCTACAGTTTTCCAGAGTAGCCTCCACCACGGTGCTTTTGAGGACCTCCGATGCTGAAGATCGTATAGGACCTATTTTTCCTTAGTCATCGGTTTCCATTTCCGACAGGATATCAGAAGAGGAGACCGACGGAAAGGAGGACCCTTAGATGTATAGACTTGAATCCGGACCGAAGCGGAGAAAAAGTGACCCATCTGTACAGAGATCCACTGTATACAGATAAGGCTAGCTAATCTGGAGGTTGTCAGTTCCGTTCGCGACTGAGCTATTTTTGGAGATGCTGGGCCCTCAGCCTGGTTGATTTTCAGCACGGGTCGTATTACACCTTGATCCAGCCCAGGGGAAAAGGTTTGGTTGGAAGGGAATGGGGGGGGAAGCGTCCTTTGGTTTCAGGACTCGTGTGGAGAATTTCTCGAGATTCATTGGCCCTACTCAGCCTCTACAACTCGACAAGTAAAAATGTTTCGATTAAATTTCTTTCGAATTTTTCCTTATTGTGGAACGAATTTTAAAAATATGAACTCGGTTACTTAAACTTTCGCATGCTACTATTTATTTCACTTACCATCTTTTTATTTCTCCCTACTGTTAATTATCCTCCCTATAGTTGATTCTCCATACCGAGGTGTCTTCTTCTGTCAAACTTGACTTTGTTTCAATTAAAATAACACTTCCCAGTAGGTCCCTGCACGTCTCCCAGATCAACCTATCGAAACCTACTTCCCTGTTAACCTACGAGGGGCGTTCAACATATTCTCGGTATTGGGGTGAAGCTGTGGTTGTATATATGAATTGACTTATTTATCAAGTAATACTATTATTTTAGTGTATTCATGTACAATTTCATATAAATGTGATTATTAATTCGCGTTTTATCTCTAGTTAAACAGCATCATAATGGCAACTGAGACGATGATGGTGAAAATTGAGCATCGCGCTGTAATTAAATTTCTCAATAAGCAAGGAAAAAGTCAAAAAACTATTCATGAAGAGATGGTGGCTGTTTACCAGGGTTCGCACCTTCATTATCAACTGTGCAAAAGTGGTCAAGTGAGTTCAAGAGAGGCAGAGAGAGCATTGAAGACGACCCCCGCTCCGGCGCCCCGGCTACTGATTGTACGGGAGAAAACATCAAAGAAGTCGAAAAGCTTGTTCTTGAGGATGCCCGAATAAAGGTGAAAATGATGGCAGAGATCACCAAGCTTTCAATTGGTACCATTCACACCATTCTTCATGACCATCTTAACCTTTCAAAGGATAGTGCAAGGTGGGTGCCACGAATGCTCACAGCGCCTCAGAAAAAAGTGAGAATCGCATGCTGTAGAGAGCTTTTGGAGATGTGTAGTGAGAACGCAGACGGTGTTATGGATCGAATTGTTACTGGGGACGAAACATGGGTCCACCACTATGACCCTGAAAGCAAACAAGAGTCCATGCAGTGGCATAAAAAAGGAACAGACCCCCCGAAGAAGTTAAAAGTCACTCCGTCTGCCGGGAACCTCATGGCCACAGTTTTTTGGGACTCAAAGGGAATCTTGCTCATTGAGTACAAAAAAAAAGGTGAAACCATCAACGCCACATCCTACGCTTCCACTTTGCATAATTTGCGGGAGGAAATTAAAAAGAAAAGACGGGGTAAACTCGCAGCGGGTGTGTTGCTTCTTCATGACAACGCTCCTGTTCACACGGCGCGAGTTTCCAAGGCTGCTGCGCGAGATTGTGGTTTCGAAGAAATCCAACACCCACCCTATAGTCCAGACCTTGCCCCTAGTGATTATTTCCTGTTTCCGGATTTAAAAAAATGTCTTCGTGGAAAAAGATTTTCGGATGATGAAGAACTCAAGTCGGCAATAAATGGGTATTTTGCAGAGAAAAAGGAAATTTATTTTTTTGACGGTTTAAAAAAGCTTATCTCAAAATGTAACAAATGCATTGATTATATTGAAAAATAAAAACAATTTAAATTGAATTCGCATTTTCCTTCATATCAATACCGAGAATATATTGAACGCCCCTCGTAAGTGACCTAAGTGATTCCACCGACGATATTCTTATCTTTGGTGGCTTTGATCTACCTCTGCTTGATTTCATCGGATTATCAATTCTTTTTACAACGTCAAACGCAAGTTTATTCAAGGAATGTATATTCATTGATCTTATAACAGACTCAAGAATATGCCAAGTAAGTGGCGTCACTTACTCCATCAGTATTCGGTAGGCAACTAGACCTTATTTTCACTATCGACAACCATAACTGTCGACAATTTATCCATAACTGTCCATCCCAGTCCACTTATTCCCCTGCTATTACATTTTCTTACAATTTCCTCAAAATTAATACTCGTATATACGAGTATTTAGCAAATCTTCTTTTGATTTTCCCAGCCTATATTTATCTGATACTGTCTCCATTTTTTACAGCGAAATACTCAGTTAAATTTCTCTTTACGTCCTCTATTCTCAGCATAAAACATCATCTATCTCCCCTCTCTGCTGTAACAGAAAACTTCGGTCTGTACCGATTATGAGCAGCTTTTCTTCCCACCAATTCTTATTCTGACTACTCTAACTACCTTGGAACCTACATACAATTCATCGAGCACTATAACTGCCTCTATCAGCAAACATTTCATCAATTCGCCAACTACAAAAGAAAATCTGACGGTTATCCCCCCTCTCTCTCTCATTCAATAATATATCCTCGACCGATCATCATACCATTGCCAACTATTTTGCAAACTTTTTTAAACAATCATTTGTAGACAACTTCTTTGTACCTGACCAGATATATTTCACGTACTTCCCAATTTCTCCATTGGGCCCTCTATCTCTCAATCTTTTGATCCTACCCTTATCGAAGAAAAGATACAAAATCTCAATGATGAATTTTTACCCGGCCCAAACGGGCACCCAGCAATATTTTTCTGAAAGTGTGCCTCTAATCTTTCGCAACCGTTTTCCTCCCTATTTTATCTGTCCCTCACACAAGAGGAATTCGCCCAAGTCTGGAAGATCTCTTTCATAACCCAGGTCCACAAAAGGGGATCAAAAAATGAAGTAACTAACTAACATTCCATAGCTAAGTTTTCTCACATACCTAAATTGTTCGAAAGATTTTTATGTGAAGCACTAAGCTTCCAATGCAAGTCGCTTATATCATCCAGTCAGCATGGATTTCTGCAAGGTAGATTAACTAATACAAACTTAGTTGAATTCGTATCCTTTGCTCTTTCAGCCCTATGAAATATTTTCCATAAAATATCACATCAATTAATCCTTTCCAAATTGTCTTCCTTTAGTTTTTACCCAATATTATTAAAATGGGTATCTTCTCATCTAGAGAACCGTTATTATAGCGTTCGTTTTAGGTAAGAATTCTCAACACCGTTTTTAGCCACTTCTGGTGTCCCACAAGTCCCCTCTTTTTCATTTTAACTATAAACGATCTTGAGAGGATTATTAAACATTGCCCCCTATCCATTTACCCCGACGCCACTAAGATCTACAAAACAATTTCTTCACCCCAAGACTCTATTCTCCTTCAAGAAGACTTGGTGTCTAAAAAATAGCTTAGAGCTTAATGACTCCAAATGTCAATTTACGACTTTGTCACGAGAGTACAATCAATCTCCTCCTCGACTTTATTTTTTGCATGGCTAACTTGTAACCCAAGTTCAAGTCCTTCTCGACTTTGGAATTTTATACGATGGAGAGTTAAACTTACGTTCGCTTATTGACGAGATAATCCTTAAAATCAACTTATTACTTGGTAAGGTAAGATTATAACTCGCATATTAGTAAAAAGTGGCCTTAATGTCTGGATACTGCCAGATCATCCTACTGGCAGGCATCGATATATCTTGGCCACGATCAAGTGGGCCCTCTTCTTGTTGACAACCTAGAAAGGTTGATACTGGAAGCTGTAAGGCTAAAACTGACCTCATCATCGGGTGCAACACTTTGTTGTTACCGACAACATCACTCAAATGCAAACGAACTGAATGGTATCGTCTGAACACTCATTTTCAGACCACAGATTCATCCAATTTAGCCTGAGTGATGTTCCTAACAGCCAACCAGAGTTTCAGAATTATCAGAAAACTAATTGGCCAAAATACAGAGGAATACTGTTAGAAACAGTATCCCCAGAACTCTCAAGTCCCCCGCGTGACACCAACGAGCTTCACAAGAAATTCACCTGCTGCTTCCTGCCCTCCTATTCAACCTAGAAAGAAGAAAATGCCGCACTGGTGGACAGTTCAGGACCGCCTAGAAACATTTGCAGAAAACTCTTCAACCACTTTTTAATTTTTATCAATGATCTCCTGTCTGCCACTTCTAATCCAATATATTGACAGCATAACCAATTGGGGAAATATCAACAGAGAAGAATTTAATGCTTCCGAAACACAATGGTTTTGTTATCACCTTGAACTTATCTGGATATGACCATACTAACCACGTTAAAAGAAAAGTATATGGATGTCTTCGCAAGTTGTGGGTAACTGGATGTTTTACTCCTATCGACACAGGAGTCTTATCTTACCATTGATTATGTATGCTGAGGTTGTATACTGTACCATGGATTCCTTAAACCAACGCTTTCAATAATTCGGCAAGATACATTCAAAAATATGATCATATCATGCTAAAAACTTACCGGGTATAACTTTTAAACACTATATTGATCACAGAAATTGTATTTTCCTACACAACAGCATTACAAATGACGAGTAAGACTCCATTTTATTTAAATGAAAAACTAAATTTTGCTCACTCGGGAAAAACCCTAAGTCTGATTTCATCACGTCATCACTATTTATATTTGTCTCGTTTCTTTTTTATTACTGACTGTATTAACTCCAAGTACTATAAAAGATGCCTAACTTAATGTAAAGGGTCTTTCATTAAGCGCTTTCTATCTTTAAATTTCCCATGACTCTGGCGCATAAATCAGGCTTAATTTGACCGATGGCATAGGTTATGTTGACTTTGAGGGCCGCTGTGGTTTGTGACTTATTCACATAGACCTGCGACTTCAGAAAACCTCTCAAGAAATAGTCTAACGGGATCAAATCGTACAATCACGGTGGTTAGTTCACATCACCTCCACGTGAGATGACCATGCCCTCGAACCGCTCGTGCAGAATTTCCAATAACTATGGCGTGAGCTGTGTGGCACGTAGCGCAGTCCTGTTGAAAACACATGCCGTTGGTGTCCATATCATCCAATTCAGGCCAAAAGAAGTTGGTAATCATCGATCTATAACGCTCGTCGTTGCCGGTGGTGGCCTGGCCAACGTCGTTCTCAAAGAAATATGGACCGATGACGCCGCCAGCCTAAAATCCACAGCAAACAGTGATTTTTCCGGGATGCATTGGACGCTCTTGGATCTCATGTGGATTGGTATCGTCCCAAATTCGACAACTTAGTTTGTTGACATAGACATTCATCGAGAAATGGGCCTCATCGCTGAAGATGATTTTTCGATGAAAATTAGGGCAAATTTCCAATTGCTCTATAACACGTTCAGCTGACACACGTCGTTGTCTATGGTCGTTTACCTTCAGCTGTTGGATCAGTAAAAATTTTGCACGGGTACAGGACCAAGTCATGATGCAAAATTCGCCAAGTTGTGGTCTACGAAAGGCCGAGTTCTTGTGAGCAACGAGAAATCGACTGCCTCAGATTCTCCTGCACACTCTCACGGACAGCGGCGATGTTTTCGGCAGATCTTGCGTTTCGTCGACGAACAGGTGTTGGTTTATTGAACCAGTGGACTCGGTTCCTCTCCTCTCTGTAGGACGATTATGGCGACCGTAAAATTTTGATAAAACTATTTTAACATTTGCACGTGTTGTTGAACGCTATGTCCGTCCATGGTGATTTGGCAAAACACACTGAATAAATGACGGCCAATTTGATAGATTTAGCTTCAACAATATGGCCGCTATCAACTGTCAAAGTTCGGAAGCCCCTATTTTAAGACTCTTTGTACGAGCATACAGGGCGTCTAGGAAAGAATGGATAGCCCACCTATGAGGTGTTTCAGGCTTACCCCTTCTTTCCTGGACACCCTGTATAATAAGATGATCAATAATTTGAATTGAATGTAAAAAAATGTAATCATTGTCTAGGTTGAGTGGTTCATTCTGTCAGGCGGTGGGATGTTCTTCTTCATCACCGTTTAACAGTCTGCAGAAATAATCTTTCTAAGTTCTCAACATCGACTGTGGTTCTACTATGGGATCCCCCCCCCCCCCTCCATGGGACGTAGTGCTTTGACATGTTTTCTAGGTAGAATCTCCGATCTTCCTTCTTCTGAAAGCACCCGTCTAAGATCTCTGTCGAGCGCTGCTTGTGATCTTTTTCTGCTCGTAGGGCCAGCGAGCTCCTCTGGGCCTTTTCTTCATGGGGGCCCTATAAATCCTCTATTTTTCTAAATTTTCTTGCCTTCATCCGTCATCGAGCCAAGAGTTTCTTTATTGGGGCGGCCATGTTGATTGCTCCTTAGCAGTGAACCCACAGGTCTTCAATTTTCGATGCTGGCGATATCGGACTTCTCCAGCTGTAAAAGAAGACTCAATCGGAAAGGGTCTTCAGTCATTGAACTTCCAGACAATAGCTTTAAGGTGTTACGGACATCCACATTCAGATCGTGACCAAAACAAGGTAATGGTCCCCGTCGATGATAGCTATATTCGGCTATCCAATATACTGGAGGAGTTCCTTGTGCCGTTGCAATATGGACATTTTAGTTGAAGGTTTGTTAATCAAGAATAGTCAGGTCACTATATAAATATTATAGCATGGTGTGGAAACCATATGCTAGAACATAATCAATGGAATATTTCAAAATATTTGGCAGCAATTAGTTATGTACGAACACTTTTTTTTTTTCTCTTCTTATGTCAATGTCTCTCCTTTTCCTTATGTCAATTATCAAGACGTTTGTCCACATCATACTTTCCGAAATAAAGCTCAAAGAAGTAGTAGCGATACTATTCTACGATAGTAGAATCCAGGATCGTCAGCAGTTTCTCAATCAATCGCTGCATATATCCGAACATTCTACGTGCAGATACGAAGATCGTTTTTCTTTAATCGTTTGCTAGGGTCGTCGACAACAAGCTCTATGACGGCTTAGACCAGTGTTATACTAATGGCCAAAAACGCGCTTGTCATTTTTACCTCATTGCTAGAAAGGATTTACTCATGCTGTTACCGGGGACCACCACTTAGGGCAAGCACTACGCTACGAAAAAGATTGTTGATTGGAATATTTCAACGTATTTGGTAGCACATAATTATGTACGAACACATATTTCTCTTCTCTTCTTATGTAAATGTCTTTCCTTTTTCTTAATAATTCACTTTTCAAAATAAAGCTCAAAGAAACAGGTTATTAGCCCAGGCAGAGCTCTGCGTAGAATTTAATAATGGAGTTACTTAAACCTTGTGTCACAAAGGTAAATAATGAAAATTATCAGGTTTGGTAGTTTAAAGTCGAGATGTTATTTTGAATTACGATCCACCCCGGGGATGATGTGTCCTGGAAATGAAAAGGCAATAAAGCAAGTACTACAATAAGTTTGGTTGTTGAAGATTCTAAGCCTATCTACCAACACAAGGGAAAGACCGTGGGTGGCCGTGGTTCAAGTGGTAGTGTATTGACTTCCCAATCGGACGGTTAGAGGTTCAATACGGAAATACTTTTTTTTCAGGCAACTAAAATCCCGTGAGATGGTTGCAATACAACAACATCAAATACAACATCAAGTCAATTTACACTTTACAAGTTTGGCCACTGAGCCCAAACATCTTTCTTTCTCTTTCTGTCCGATTTTCCGAAAAATTTAACATCATAAGTGTAGTCATCGTACCCACCTGAGTGTTAAGTTCATTTAAAAAAGAAAAAAGAATAAGACCGGAAAAGATGTGTGGGATTCTCTCAAAAACTCAATGAGTCTATGGGTCAAACTAATGTGTAAAAATTCAATGCTACAATAGAGAAAACAAAATTATAAAGGTCGTCCTCAAAGATGTTTTATTTGTGACAGATCTGACAAGAAATTTAATATCGGTAACAAAATTGGAGTAAGCATATACAAAATGACGTTCAAAACTAGTATATTATAAAAAATAACATTGTTGATTCAGCAAGTCTCTCATCAAATATGTATGAGACGAAGATAATTTACAAGGTTCTAGCAACTACAGAAAAGGTGCTAACAATGAGTTGTCAAAATGCAGGGCGCACATGATTTGGACACAGATACCTATAACCTTCAAAGAGGAAACTTGTTTTGGGACTTAAAATGAAGAATTGTGGGATAAGAAAGGTATGTGAATGCTGTCTTAAAGGAAAGTTACCAAGAGATTCAATCTCACTAACAGACCAAAAATCGTGCACACTGATATATGTATGTGAACCACTGCAGAATGCAACACCAACTGGTATGAAATATTTTATTACTATCATAGGTGACTGCAGTTGATACAAGGAAGTATATTTCTTAAGGTGGAAGTTAGAAGTAACAAATAAATAAGAAAATAATTTCAATAGAATTATCAAACGCAAAAGATCAATATGAGGCACCGAATTAACATTTCCAAAACGAAGTCGCAGAGCGTAAAAATAGAACATTGATAGAACCGGCAAGATGCATATTTATAGATGCTGAAATGGAAAAACAGTATTGAACACAAGCAGTTGACACAGCTTGCTATTTACAAAACATTTTACTCACGAAGGCGGTTCAAACCAAACAACACCTTTTGAATTGTGGGATAGCAAGAAGGCAAATATAGGACATTTACGCTTATTTGGAAAGCAAAACATGTACGAGTATGTACGAGGGTACCAAAAGAAAGGGAAAAGAAACTCCACTACAAGGCAGTGTTACTCATATTTGTAGGATATTCATCAGAATCAAAGGCATATAGGATGCTAAATAAAGCAAATAATTATATAATTGTACGCCGCGACGTTTAGTCCATAAATAGAGAATCCTCAAACAAAGTAATTTCTGACACAAATTCGTCTTAGGAAGGAGAACTGAGGGTAAAAACCATTGAAGTAGAGCAAAATCAAGGAAGTAGGAAGTAGAGCAAAATCAAGGTTTACAATAATTAAATTTAATTACTTAAAAGCTGAAGATGATATTGACTTAGAGCTGAACGCAGTTTTAGATACATCTATTAAATTATGTAACAAAATCCGAAACTAGAATATAAGTTATGTATGAAGACAATAAAATTTATACGTTACGGGAACGCATTGCAACGAACGATTAAATGCAAACCCAGCATATCACAAGAGCAAACCTTAAATGCTCATCGTTTTCTTAATCCATTACAATTTGCTTTTGTTGTTAAAAAAATATCATTTTTTTAAACCCTTCCGGTTGTAATACTATATAATATTTTTTTTCCTTCTTATTCCAAACCTTGAAGTGTAAGGACCGACATTCAAATCATTAATTATATTTGACATAGATAAAACCCTGTTTTATTTTAATTCTTATGGAACAGGGTAGCAAAAAGGCTTGCTCTACTCGCAACAGTCATCTTCATCTTCCTATTGAGCATATGCAGATGTTTCCGGTACACCACAAAGTGCGGACGTGGTAAAGAATTCCTCGTAGAGGAATTTCAACAAAGAAAAGAACAGATAAAATTAAAGAAGTTCTCCATTAAACCCGGTGTTTTATTTATTTTCTTATTAATTTATACTCGTATATGTAAAGGGTACAAATGATAGAACTTACGAGTATTCTTTTCAATACAAATCGCTTTATTCAACACAGTTACAATTCACAATTTGATCGCTTATCTCAATACAATCGAATTTCTTAACCGCTTATACTTTCCTTATCTTTTACTTAAACCACTTAATCACTTCTCCTAAATTAAGACTTCAAATTCAACTGATGAACTAACTTGCATACCTTAGGGATGCTGGTATTTATACTCGAATAACACACTTCGACAACAATCCTCGCCATCCAGCGTTCCATACAATTTCCATTTTATTAGAAAATTCGATTCCACTCTCTTTGTGTGATTCTTTGCTATTCAAGTATCGAAATTTTCCGCTCTTCGAGTATCGAATCATCTGCTATGTAAGTCTAGATGATGCTGCTCACATTTAAATGGTTATCACAGTGTTTTTTTTTATTGATTTCAAGTCAGCAACGATAGATCGAGCGCTTTAATGTAAACATATACAGGAATACACAAGTAGCAGTTTCGAATGATGAGGAAGTATCGGAATATTCTGAAACTCAATCGGGAGTGAGACAACGATGTACGTGGAGCCCAGCTTATTCGCGGTTTTCATACAGTATCTAATTGACTTCATTCCCAATAATACTGAAACTAATCAAGGATTTGCTCTTTTAGGATGGTGTGGTCCTGGTCGGGCATACATATACCTGAGTCCCTGTGACTTATGATCAACGGTATATACCGATATTGTACTATTTGGAATCTGATAGCGAATCTAGACAAGTCAAAACTGATAATATTCAAAAAGGGTAGAGGAAGAAATTCTTTTAGTCAAAATTGGTATTTTAACGGGGAGAGTATATAGATTGTTAAAGAATATTAATACATTGTCGTGTACTTCACAAAGAATTTAGATATGCAGAGATATTTAAAGGAGAAGTTTGTTAAGGCTGATGAGCGCATCATGGAAGAAATATTTTGCCAACAAAAATATTGTTCACAGTAGTAAGTACCAAGTTTTCAAGGCAGTATGAAAAGGTCGTAAAATTGTTAAGGTATTTCATTAAAAGAATATTTCGCCTTGCTTCAAGCACATAATACTATGATATATGACAATGTTGGAAATGGGAGTCTCTCTACTCTTCATAATAACATTAAGGTTACAGGTGGATTATATGAGTACAATATCTTAAAAGTCATTAATATGGACAATAATCGGCTTCCAAAAAAGGTCGATCCTGAAGCAGTATATAGTAGGACTAGCTTATATGCTGAGAGGGTGGAAATGAACTGAATTTAGATACCGAGAATTTTAGTAATTGGAAAACAATTCTTTACCAAGTAATAAAAACAGTGGATACACAATGTAGAGAGCGTTTTGTACAACAGGCATCGGATTCATTGTACAGGAAAATCTATAGTATACTATATCATGGTCTACAGCACAGAAATTACTTTCGTGACGAGCATACTATAGACGAAATATCAACAATGTTTAAATTACGCGGAGAACTTCTAAATGTAATATATTCCTCACCGGAGTGAATTACCTATCCTTTGTTGGCTATGCAACTTGGAGGAAAGAGAGGATACTAAACATTTTTTAGGCAAATGCCCAGTTATGAAAGAGACAACACGATCCATTTTCGGCAGCAATTTTTTGGCGAACGTCCAATGCATAGCAAAACTAAATGAACTGGAAATATCGCCTTTATTCCAGTAATGCAAAATAGCTTTAGCTTATCGTGAAAGGATTATAAATGGAAATTTCTAAGATCTTAAACTTGAAACTAATAAATACATACATACAATTATCATAATCCGGTCCTCTTTTACAACAAAAGTGCCGTCCACCAGAGGAAATGATAGAATATA
The DNA here is from genome assembly GCA_949129095.1 of Volucella bombylans. Classification (NCBI taxonomy): domain Eukaryota; kingdom Metazoa; phylum Arthropoda; class Insecta; order Diptera; family Syrphidae; genus Volucella; species Volucella bombylans. The sequence continues at coordinate 93,682,978 of OX422142.1, forward strand.
TAGGTGATAACTAACAGTGGGAAACACGAACTTGCACAAAATTCGAGAGGAGTGTTACTTACTGGTATTTGATGAGCCCAAATCGTTGAGGTGGGGTGCTGGAATATTTCAAAATATTTGGCAGCATTTAGTTATGTACGAACACATTTTTTTTCTCTTATGTCAATGTCTTTCCTTTCCCTGATGTCAATTATCAACACGTTTGTCCACGTCTTACTTTTCGAAATAAAGCTCAAAGACGTAGTAGCTATACTATTCTAAGATCGTTGAATCCAGGACCGTCAGCAGTTTCTCGATCAATCGCTGCACATGTATGTATATCCGTTCTCCTTTAACTGTAGTTATTTATTTCGTTTTTCTTCTTCCTTTAAACACTTTGTGTTTTTATTAGTTTCACATATGTTGTATTAATTTTATTTTTGATTATATTAATCAAACAACTTTCTCTTATTTGTACTAAGTGTACACACACTATGAATTGTAAAATCTACACTTACTTTTTTTATATGGGATTTATATACTATAAAAGACTTATGCTCTTACCTTTGCTATGACTAATAAATAAATTAAATTAAATATGTAAAATCTATTTAAATCTAATGGTGTCATTAAACAAACCGTTGAAAGCTGGAAATACATACGTATTTACATATTCGAGTGTGTATAATACGATCATTTTATTGCAGATAAATCGATTTTTAGCAAAGCTCAAGTCGTTCTCTTAATTAAACAAGTGCTCTCTTGAAAAACCACAGAGCAATACGCTTAGATGTGAAAGCTCATAGTCAGTTCTCTTAGGAAACAGTGGTTATTGGTCTGTTTGAAGCGTGTACCTATGAGTCAGTTACAAATTTTTTTGCGATCTGAGCGGAATGGTGATTTGCACAGCTAGTTAGCACTCAATAGTTAACACTGATTTTTGTTTTAGTTAAAACAAACCTGTGAGAGCATCTCAGTAGTTAAACATTAAATTAAAGAATCTGATGAATTAGTTAAAATTTCAAACAGATATGGAAACCAGTTCACCAAGAGAGGTGAGTGTGTTTTTTCCCAATTCTTGTGATAAATAGCAACTTAAAGGCGACCAATGTGTACCTGCAAACAGCTGATAAGCTGTCAAAAATGACTGAATGTGTTTTTTTTTATTATATTTATAGTCACTGATAAACCTCAAAGTTTTTGCTTCTTCGAACGGGAAATTCAGATGTGTTCAATGACCTTTGCACTTTGCACCTGTGATACTAGTTGAGTGGATCAAATTTGCTGACTAATCTTTTGTAGTGATAAGATATTCGTATCTTACATTAATTGCTTCTTGATTAGGTAGGCTGTGGTGTAGTGTCTGACTTCTTACTGGGAATAAGTGTATAAGTGTACATGTGGATTAGCTGTGTTATCGAATTTAGTTGACCTCGTTAATTTATGTACTCGTAACATAAAATAAATGAATTGGTTTAAAAGTCCAGTTCATATCATAAAGTTGAGCACTGATAAATAATGCAATCTTAAACAGTGACTAGGTCATTCGGTTGGTTGGTTTTGTTGAAAAGGTTTTTTTTTTTGCCGTGATGTTATTTAAAAGTTCACAACCATTATTGAGTGCAAGAGTGACAATTGTCTCGTATTTTTCAAAGTGTACATAGTCTAACATGCTGACGTGTCCCACAAATTATCAGAAACAATCCCTCCGGATGGGACTTCTTTTTACTCATTAGAGGTTGATAGTGTCAATAGACTTATGTATATACTACATCTTAATTGTTGATATATTTAAGTAAGTAAATCGGGGTAGGAATGTAGGTAGTTTGATTGATTGACTGATTCATCTATTAGTTAAAGATATAACTGTTACAGTTTACAATCTAGTATAAAACAAGCTGAATTATAATTGGAAAATTAAATCTAGCTTATATTTGATTTTATGAACACAGTTGAAAGTTTCTTTAAAATATGAATGTTAGTCTCCTTTTTGATGTTTGGCTGTAGAGAGTTGAATAATTTTAGTCCTTAGTACTATATCGAATTTTGTGTGATACTTTTTTGAAATTTTGGTAGTCTAAAATTTGTTGCTACTAAATCCGCTTGAGGATAACAAGGAAGGTGATTATACTTTACATTAAACACAAATATTAGGACTTTTAGTATTAAACGCTGTTTTACTTTTAGTCACAATAACATAAAAGAAGTAGGAGTGTATCTATTGCACTTTAATATTGCACGCATCGGCTTGTTTTGTAAAATTTGCAGTCTGTTTTTCGAAATGTCGAAATGTAGTAAATCAATGGAGTTAAAAATCATTATTGCAGTTACTAAGCTAAGTGTTTTTATTATTCTGAAAGGAAATCCATATTTTTTTTTTAAATTTTAATATAATTTAAGTGCTCTTTAAAATTTAATTGCCGGTCTATTACAACTCTTAAATAATTAATATAGTGCACTTGTTCAATTTATTCAATAGCAATCTTAAGATACATATTTTCGCTAGGGTTCAAAATTATTAAATTAGTTGTAGAGGTACATATTTAGTTTTATTATAATTGGCTTATAGAGTGTCCCAGGCTATAAGGGGGAGAAATTTTTTTTCGAATTGAGATACGCAATATGAGATATTTTTTTCCTTTTGGCCCTAATAACTGAAATAATAAATATTATTGCTATCGGAAAATGGTAAGTCGGCGCTATCGATGTTTTTCTCCGCAATTAAAAAAGAGAGAACAGTTATAATGTAACAAATTAAAAAAAATAAAACAACGTAAACTAAATTTTTACTTATCAGACTAACCGTAAAGGGAACCACAAAGTTCTTTTTTCGATGGGATGTAGCATTTACTGTGAACTTTTGGGTTTTCTTTGACTAAGTTACTAACAATTTATATTTTTGTTTGTTGGTCTACAGCATCCTTTTACCTCATCTATCAAATATCATAAATGCTGGCAAAAACTTCGACATGCTTTTGTCAATTGATTCGTAAGCCTTCAAAAATACAAATCCTGGTAAGGTGCTTTCATCGCTAAAGTGCATTGCAACCAAGGCCTGACGTAGGATGTCACGATGAACAGGCAGACGTGCAACAGTCCTGCCTTATCCTTGTTTGAAATTCTTAATTGAGAGTTAAGTAATTTAAATTGCTCTCGCCATCTATCTAGCTTGGTGCGTGGCGCCTGGAGGCCGAATCTTAAATGTTTGCTCTGTATCACCACCAAGAAATATTACTGAAAGCTCTATTAATTCTCGATATTCATCTCTAGCAATTTTTTTGGACAATTCAGTTCGGTAAAATTCCAGTAGTTTGTCAATTTGTGAAGCATTTAGGCATGATAGCTTTTCTGTATAGCTCTGTATTTTCTCGGGATCGACATTTTTCCAGTTTTCTCAGAAACTTTTTAAACAACGAAATATCAGGGCTTGTGGTTATTTGGCTGATTTCTACTCAATTTCTGTTCGAGAAGCACACAGGTACCATTGGTACGACCTGTATTTGAATTAGTAGTATCCCAACAAAGAACTTGCACTTTATTTTCAAGATTCTAGTCGATAATTGGAACGCCTCCAAACTGCGTGTGCCTGTTCACTTCCTGAAGAGTTGTCCAATTTTGAAACAGCGATAAGTTGTTTTTATTACCATACGAAATAACTATTGTTTGATGTTCTTCTTTAGACTTGCGTGCATCTAAGGCCGGCAATAGTTTGCCATCCCAATGGACAGTTACAGTACCCGGTACCTCGTTTTGGAAATCGATTGTTATAGCTTCTGCGCGCTCTTTTGGCTTTTCCGTACGAATTCTTTGTCCTCTCAGCCAGAGAGGGGAAATTTTCTTGTAAATCCAGTACTTCAGAATCAGAAGACTAATTTTCTTGTACTGTTTCATAAGATGATGGCGAAGGAGTTAGGGATGAGAAATGTTTAGCACGCCGCTTTTGCTCCTCAATGTTTGTAAGGGGCGTCTTTTCCTCTTTTTCGTCCACTCCAGCTAACTGACCAGGTCGACCTGGCTCTCTCTGGAGCTGCTAGAAAATCTTTATCAATTGAAGCGCATCGGCATGTGCAATGGCAAACAAATTGTCTAAGTTTGTAATAAACTCTTGTCGACACTGCCCAAACACGGTGTTGTGTTTTGTTTGCGTTGCTTTGGAAATCTCTCCAGACTTGGTATAAGGTAACTAGCTTCTTAACACAGTTAGGTAAAGATAGAGTTGGTACATGTGCCTTTTCGCAATAAATGATGCACTCACAAATAGTAAGATTTGCGCTTTTATTGACACTTGAATTCCCTTTACGAATATTATAAAATTAAACCCTCAGCACTTGTCCATTAGAGGGAATTTTGAACCCGTAATTTGATGTTTTATGTTCCCTATTGAAAATATTCCCTTTTTAGAAGTGAGTAAATCTACTGACCTGTTGACTGAGCGAATAAAATAAACAAGCAATATCAAGCATATCGATATGTCAGCTCCCGCGCGCCACAGTAAGCAAGTAGTGACATGTTTCGATGCAAGTCGGCACGGGTTGCAGTGGTACTAATAACATGAAAGTTTATTTATAATTGTTTTGACATCATTAAAATAAAATTAGAGGACATGCGTTGAAAAAAAAGAACTTTAATTTTTTGGGACACCCTAATACACTGCCATACATATGGAACACAGTTCCATAAGTTTTCCAATACATTATTGTACAGTCCACTTATATTTTTACATTCAATATATATATAAGAAAGTATCTTCAGCAAATAACACAATTGTACATCATTTTAACACTGAGTTTATGTCATTTATTCTTACTGCTGTAAGAACAATATACCACATTGATCAAAAAGTTTTGGAATACCGTGTGGCGCTTCCATTGTTCCGTTATGAGTACTGTTTTGTTTTTTTGTTACGTTGGTAAATCTGTTGTTGACATTCCCCCTAAATCTTAGCGTCATTGCTTGACATTTGCAAAAATTACGTAGCCAAGAGTACATCTATAACCGTGTGTGTTGGCGATTTATTACAATTTTGGAAATGGATTTAAATTTGCAACAACGAACTTGTATTAAATTTTGCGAAAAAAACGGATTTAATTGTGCGCGAACGTTGGAAATGGTGGAAAAGTGTTTCGGCAACGATTCTCTAAAGCAAACGGTCGTTTACCAGTGGCACGGTTCAAAAGTGGTCGTGAGTCAATCGAAAATGATGAACGCAGTAGCAGACCATCGACATCGAAAACCGACGAAAACATTGATGGAATAAAAGAAATGTTGGTCAATAACCGCAAATTAACCATCAGAGAGATAGCGGAGGGCTTGAACATTGTCCATGGATCCGTCCAAGACATTTTGGTTAATGATTTGGGTTTCCGTCGTATAGCAGCAAAGTTGGTGCCAAAAGACCTCAATTTCATGCAAAAAAGAGACCGTTTTTACGTCGCAAAAGAGATGATTTGCCAGGCTGAATCCGAACCCACATTCATCAAGAAGATCATTACTGGAGACGAGACGTGGGTTTATGAGTACGACACGCAATCCAGGCATCAGGCAAGATAATGGCGTTCACCAAATAAGCCGAGACCAAAAAAAACACGTCGTTTTCAGTCAAAAAAGAAGGCAATGCTCACGGTTTTCATGGATTACAACGGTGTAGTGCATCATGAATTTTTGCCAGAAGGCCAGACAGTAAACAAAGAGTATTATTTGGGCGTTATGAGACGTTTGCGTGAAGCAATTCGCCGAAAGAGACCAGAATTGTGGGCAGAAACTAGTGGATTTAGCACCATGATAACGCACCGTCGCACAGCGCCATCAAAAATACAACAAATACCATTCAACAGCCACCGAATTCACCTGATTGGGCTCCCTATGACATCTTTCTGTTCAATCGAGTTAAAAAAACCACTACGGGGAACGCGTTTTAGCAGCCGAGAGGAAGTAATGGAAAAATCGCAGGAAGCGAATATAAGAAAAGGTTTCGAGGATTGGATCAAGCGCTGGCATAAGTGTGTTGCAGTCGATGGGGATTACTTTGAAGGGGACAATATAGATTTAGATGAATAAACTTGCATTTTTAATTTTCTGAATACATTTTTGAACTTTTTGATCAAGGTGGCAACTTCCAATGTAGACCCTTGTGGCACACCTCCATTAATCAGTTTTTCAATTGAAAAGATATCTTTATCGCTTAAGGTATTATTTAAACCATTTAAGTTCAACTCTTCATACTTCGAAATATATTCATATTTTTCGAAATTTTAAAGTGGAATTTTCCTATTAATTGTCTCGAATGCACTTTTAAAATCTAGAAAAATTGCAATCACCTTTTTGCTGACGTCAATAGCTTTTTCCAAATAGTGTATGGTTCATATTAATTCTGTTTCACAAAAATGTCGTTTTCTAAACCCAGATTGCTGTTGTAAGTTTGAATATATTCTATAAGAAGTTTATTTACTTTTTCCAATATTTTCTGTAGTTTTGGTAACATGTTTATGGGTCTAAAATCAATGGAAACTTTTGGATTTTCGATTGTTGCTACTGGAACTTTAATTGTTTCTTTAAAGAGTTAGGAAATACCCCATATATAAGGGTCTTATTGATGCTGGTTAAAATGTCTCCTCCTATATTGTTAATGTTGTCAATACAAATTTTGGGGTTTGTGAAGTCGATATCTTTTTTGTTGTTCATATGCAAAAGAATATTTTTTAGTTCTACCAGCGTTAGCACACTGAACTTGAAACTGAACTGATAGTAGACAATTGTTAAAAGTATGAAGACATAAATATAAATAAAACAATAGAAGAATAAAAATATTTCGTCTTCTCTTTCACTTTTTGTTAGTCAAAATGTAGTTATAACTTTCATTAATTAATTCTTTTATTTTTTTTCGTCCACTCTTTGACCTGGAAAGCAAATCAAAAGAGAAATAAATGGATTATCATGCTTAAATGCGAAAAGAAAATTTAAGAAGGAAGACAATTAAGAGAGTAAATGTACAACGTGTACGATAACGGAACTACATCAGCTCACCACACACTCATTTAACTTCTCGGTTAAGGGGAACCGGCAATGCGACGCTCAACCGATAGTATACTCAATTTCAAACTATGTACGTACTATATGGGGGGGAGTAGAACTGACGGCTATATTCATCTCATACACACAACATTGAGCAAAGCGGCTACACACGACACACTCAAGTGGGACCCGAGAATAAGCAACTGCCACACACAACCCGTTCTCTCGCTTTATAGCCCGATCTCAGGATAGTTTTGATAAAAACAGAATAAAGAAACCAAAAACTAGTACGTACATATATGTAGGATTAATTCCGATAAAAAAACAAATTCTTAAATTGCTACAACACGTTTATTGATAAATTCTAATTTCTTTTGCGCTATAAATGACGACTTTGCACACTGAGGGTTGGATGATAACTAAAACTCTTTTGCGATCGTGGATGCGGGATTTTATTATGTGTTTTTCCCCTTCTGTCTGCGTACGGTTTTTATGTACTTGAGTTTGAGTTACAGTAGACTGTGATCGTCAGCTAGTGTCCTGTTATGCTGTATATGCTTCGTTGGTGGCGTGATGTGCCCGTAAGTATGTGAGCTGCTCGTCGTCTGATACTGTCTGTAAATAAGTGTTGTACATGTCTATGCCGGCTGTGTTCTTGGTGTGGGCTTGTCTGGGTTTATGCGAAGCAGATGTATGGTGTTGTCGTCTATGTTTTACCCATCACCTCGGGCGCTTTCCCACACTCGGCCATCCTGCTCATTCATTCGACCCGAATGATGGATTCCATTTCTTTAGGTATTCCGCGACGGTATTGGTAGTATTTGAACCTTCATGGTCACCGACCTTTTTCACCTCATATCTTCCCTTATTTAACTTCCTGGTGATCCGGTATGGACCGAAGAACTTGGGTCTTAGCTTCATTCCTACTCCGAATTGAGTGCGCTTGATGGCGACTAACTCATTCAGTTCATATTTCTGGTCCGGAACTCTCTTCTTGTAACCATTCACGTAAGTCTGGGTAATCTGGAACACGCATCTCTATCCCAGTCAAAATACGGAACGGACTGAACTTGGTGCTCCTCGTCGGTGTACTATTTAACACTTGTTGGATTTTATCGACGTGTCTATACCAAGTGTTCGAGCTACCTACGCATGCCTTTGTTAACATGGGAATCACAGTTTTGTGGACTCGCTCCACCTGTCCATTCCCATGTGGAACTCCAGTGGATATAAGAAGGTGTTGAATGTTCCTGTTCCTCACAGTACTCGCTAAATGTACTTGACGTAAACGCTGCCCAAGGTTCGAGGTAATTCTACGAGGATTGCCAAAGATTGCTGATTGACGCTTTAGCCTGTCCAGAACCAGTACTCTTGACGGGGTAAAGCCAGGTAAACTTGGAGAAAGCATCTATAACAACAAACAAATGGTTGTACTGTTTATGTGTTGCTTCCATCGGTCCAAGGTGGTCTACGTGGTTTGTCGTCTTTATCGATAGGATACAACAGTCCATCCTTCCTTCCAGCCTTTGCTTGCGATATGATGCACTTGACACAGCTTTCCACGACATTTGGCACTTTTCGAGACAATTCAGGGATATAAAACGTCTTTTCGACGAGGTCTGCTGTCTTCTTGGCAGCAAAATGTCCCTGTTGGTGTGCCATACTGATGATCTCCTGCTCCATCTGGGATGGCACGACTATCAGTTCCTTAATGCGACCCTTGTACAGGATTCCAGCTTTCGTGTAATAGTCCTATTTAATATTTATTCCCTGATGCGATGGTTCAATGACTCTTCAATCATCAGGCAAGACACTCTACTTAAGGCGTCGACGTGCTTCATCTTACTTCCCGTCGTACTGCATGTCTCTCTCTCTAACTACATGAAACATAATTTTCAAATTAACTTCGTCTACTGTACAAACTACTTCAAAGTTCCCCAATGTTACTACTCGATTCTGTCCAATCCCTGACAAAGTTTTTCTGTCACATCCTAACTCGACGTGCTCTAGCCTCAGCAAGGCATCGTACCGATGCAAATTCACGTCACTGCCTGTGTCAAATAACGCTGATATATTTTGACCCTTTACATTTATTTCCTTCAACACACGATTGGTTTGTACAGCAAGGTTCACCCTCACCTCCGGAACATCGTCTGGTCCTTCTGTTGATGCAGTATTAACCCGCCTCAGTTCTCCTCTTGATCGTTGTTGCATTGGCTGCATACCGCTCCCACATTCAAACGACCTATGACCTACCTGCCCGCATTTGAAACACCTGAATGTGCGCACTTTGCAATCCCTACCGATATGGGTGGGGTCTCAACATTTGAAACATTTCCTCGATTCTCGTTCCTGCTTAATGGCTAGTACGTTTCCCGATCGTTGTTGGTTTCCCTTCAAATATGGTGACTGCTGGGTTTCGCCTCGAATGCCCTCAGTTGATTCTTGAGCTCGCTAATCGTCCTAGTTTGATACAAGACTGTCTTATTCTGCCTCGAGTCCGGAATCCCATCTACGAAGTATTCTACGATGCTTTCCTCGTCGATGTTTGTTGCCTTCGCTATTTCAATTAAACAGTATAAATATTCGCGTAGCGACTCGGAAGATTTTTTACTGCGGTTCTTTAAAATGCGGTGCACCTGTGCTGAGGACAACTTACTTCCGAATTCCTCAACCAAAATTCGCTTTAGTGCAATCCAATTTTTAACATTTGGCTGCCCACGGAAGAAAAGTTTTGCGGCTCCCTTAAGCAATTGCTTAGCGTACACGAATCGTTGAAGATTATTCCAGCCGACGGTAACAGCAGTTTCCTCGAATTCGTCGATCCACAGATTAATGTCCGTATGGCTGGTTCCGTCAAATTGGGTCATGGAGTCTCCGACGTCGCGCAAAGTAAAGTTGAAACGTAGAGATGATTGTTCGAGTGCGGAATCTGAATCGGATTCTCCCTCTTCAGGCGGTGCCCTTGGTCGCTCATTCCCGCCGCCCTAAGTTCCGGGTAGTTCGTAGTGGTCAAACAGTCTACGTTGCAGAGTTTGTTTAAGTCCTGTAGAGTCAATCCCTAGTTCAGTCAGTTTTTGTCTCAAGTCCTCAACTGTTAAGCTCAAAATTGCCTCAGCATCCATAATCGCTTACAAAAGAATTAATTTAGACGAGATACAGTTTTTACAAAACAAAACAAAAAAAAGAATACTTTTCCTTAAAGGGAAAACAAATTCATAAAATCTTTTCTTATCTTATCTAAGCTCACTACAAGTTTACAGGCTCTTCCTTACTGCACCTCCGCAGACTTTTCACTGCTCAACAACGGACTTTTTTTCACCGCTCAACAACGGACTTTTTTTTCACCGCTCAACAACGGACTTTTTTTTCACTTTCACTTTTGGGTTGGTGCCCTTTTTGTAAGCAAGAATAATTTTTTTCACCGCTCCACAGCGGACTTTTTTCCACTGCTCAACAACGGACTTTTTTTTCACATTCACTTTTGGGTTGGTGCCCTTTTTGTAAGCAAGAATAATTTTTTTCACCGCTCCACAGCGGACTTTTTTCCACTGCTCAACAACGGACTTTTTTTTCACATTCATTTTTGGGTTGGTGCCCTTTTTGTAAGCAAGAATACATTTTTTTTTGCTTTTACGACTTTCCTTTTTATTCACCCACACGGATTTAAAGATCGTATACACTCCCGGATAAGGATTTAATGATCCCTGAACTACTGTTTACTAGCACACAATCCCGGTTGAGCCCCCATTTGTAGGATTAATTCCGATAAAAAAACAAATTCTTAAATTGTTGCAACACGTTTATTGATAAATTCTAATTTCTTTTGCGCTCTAAATGACGACTTTGCACATTGAGGGTTGGATGTGCTCCTTGTGCTTGGGATCATTATACTGGTAAAATTTGAATTTTGGGTTTGTGGTACAATCACCGCCGTCGATTCCAAATTTATGCAAGTGAGATCGCAAAATGCTTAAGTACTGCTTCGCATCCATGTGGTCATCAATAAAAACTAGGTCCCCAACCCCTATGCTCGATATACAAGCCCACACCATAACGGACAATTTATCAAATTTCACTGTTGGTATTATATTTCTTTTATCCAAAGCTTTTAAAAATTGCTGCCACACTCTATTGGCTCCCTCGTTATAATACAACATTATCTTAGTTTCGTCACAGAGAATAACGCCATCCCAATCTTCATCATGCTGAATGTAGCGAACGACCTCCTTTTTCTTATGTTGTCTTGTGAGAGCAACGGTTTGTTTCGCACTGCTCTTGATGAATATTTGTGCTTTAAAAGCACCTGCCGAATAGTATCGTAAGATACATCGATTCCACATTCCAACTTCAGTTCATTTACCAGCGCCCTAGTCGATATTCGGGGATTTTCATATATTTTCCTAATTATTTTCCGTTCATTTCTTTTTGATAATATATATGGCCTGCCCTCTGCCTTCATTAAATCGTCCATCACTTTTTGCACGATTAATTATTTTATATATTGTTTGCCCGGTGAAACCAAATATTTGAGATAACTCTGCTGCACTTTGATTTTTATAGTGGTTATAAGAGACCAACTGAATTACGTCACTTGAAACTCTTTTACCAGGCATTTTTAATTACTTTTCACACTAAATATTTCTTCGGCGGAAAAACAAGGACCGAAGAAATTGTTCTCCACTTATTTGGAATTGAGTAAACAGCAAAAACAAAAACAGAAAGGACTGTTATTACTGAAAATTTCATTCAAAAACCTAAAATCTCAATGTGTAAAAAGACTTTTTTCACACAGAATTTCTTGAAATAAACTTATTTTTGATGTTTTTTCTTATGTTCTTAAAATAAAATCGAGTAACTGTTTGCGTTATCTTGTTATTTAAATGCTTTAAGAAGTGCAAACCAAAAATTAAAAAAAAATATCTAGATGAGTCTTTATTAGCAAGAGAAATATAAATTGGAGCAATATTTTTGCTTGTAAAAACACTTTCTTGACAAACTGTAAGTCTATTTAGTTTTCTTTTCTAAATACTCTTGGTTTTTCTAACAACAAACTTTCTACGCACAAGCACTCTCGGCGAAATTCGCACAGCACCTAACCCCTTTAGGCATGATAAGAGTGTAACATGCAATAAAAGGAAAATCAATCAGGAAACAGGGAAAGAAATACAAATAGTTCTCCTCTTTTCATTGTTTGTCTTTTAATTTTTAACTAGCTTACCGTTTTCTCTTACAGAATAGAACTATTTATTTTGACACTATCTACAAAAAAGACATTGAAATAATTTGTTATAGTGTTCAGATTCCTCTCTATTGCACCATTTATCAGTTTTTCAGTTTTAAAGCATTTTATTTCCTTAATCACTAACTCTTACATACTAACAAAAAATGCTTAAATGCTAGCTTAAAATTACTTAACAATCTTATACTAACTTACTGGCCCCACACAGGCACTCTAAGCTACTCTAAATTCTTATAGCTATTGTTACCGTCGTTTCGTCCTCCGCGGTATCAGGAACAAAGGTTGCCGACTGCTCGATGGAGTAGTAGTCGTGGGTATTTATTATAAGGGCGCCACGCGATTATCCTTTGTCCCCAAAAGCTCTACGGCGTCGAATCGCGACTCAGCCAGTAAAACCCGCTATCCCCTTTCCTAGGTCTGAAACAAAACGAGAGCAAAACAAAAGCGAGACCACCAAAACATCCCAAACAACCAATCGCCACACTGAGGAAACGGAAGAAACCCCCCCACGCCGCTTACAGCTTAAGGGCGCAAGAAAAACAAAAACTATTCATTTTAACTTAAAACAATCCCTTCTTTAATAAAAAAAAAAATAAAAAAAAAATATACAATATATATAAAAATAGAAAAAAAAAAGGAAGAAAAGAAAAATATTATACCAATATTGTAAAAATGTATCCAAAAAAAACAAAATTAAAAGAAAAAAAAAATAATAGAAAAAAGAATGCCTACGACCGCCACCCAGATTTGAACCTAGACGAGAAAGCTCGGATCCGATCCATATCGTTTACAATATGGCGCTTTAACCAACTAGGCTAATTGAAAGTACTATTCACAATTCACAAATCTTCCAACATAATATACATTCGTCTGTTTATGATCTAATGACTAATTAATTAAATTAAAAAAAAAAATAAGTTAGTACAATAAATACTTAGGCTAGGGTTAAGACTTCGTCCTGCAACTCCTCGCTGGAAGCGCCTCCGACGACCTCGTGACGTGTTGGTGGATGGGAAGTCCAGCTGGTACGTGTAGGTTGTATAATACACCCCCGTGTCTCAGCCTATTTCCTCTATGTTTTATTTTTTTTTAAGTCGTTGGTCACTCCCGCACGAATTCCCTTAGGGTTTCCAAAATAACCCTCACGGTTTAACCGAACCGATCACGTTTTTTTTCCTCCTTTTTTTTTGCACGTACTGTTCTCCTGGTGTGAACACTCGTCTTTCCGTTCTCGACTTTATTTTTTTTTTTTTTTATTGCTTAAAACCCGCAGAAAAAAAGAACACTTTCAACGACAATGTGCACACACACAAGTTTTTGTTTGGTTTTCTAGACGATTAAGAGGGAATCTTTTAGTAAAACATCGATTTAGCAGAGTAATTCGGTATTTGTTAGAAAAAAAAAAAACGTTTTTATGCCCGAAAATAATCCGCAAAAACGTGCCGCCGAATGGAACGACCACAGAGCCACCCACGAACCGCAATCTCCTCGTTTTCGGTTTTTCTCCTTTCCGTTCTTCTCCTTTGTCCCGATCTTAGATTTTTTTTTTGTCCGACCGACCTGTTTCCTAGCTCTCGACTGACTGCCCAATTGTCTGCCACTTGCTAGACCTCCTCCTATCTTCTCTCTTTCGGTGGTCAGTTATTCAGTTATCTCGTCACCTCATCCATGATCAAAACAACTAACCCCAGCTAACTAAACTATCTACCGCTAACTATCCTTCTGCGCTTAGCTCATGCCCTAACTTGATGGAGAAAACTAAAAAAAAGGAAGATAAGTGATTCTCGTTAGACCTTGGGCTCGAACTCAGAACCCCTCGCTTAGTAGCCAGTGTCCTCACCAATTGCACTACTCTGGGCTGTTGGGGCTGCTGGATTAAATTGGGGTGACGTCACTTCGGTCATGCGAAAACCTTGCCAATGCTATTGTATTAAAAACCATAACATTCCCCCTCTTCTTTCACAAGGTTTTCGCATGCTACCTATCCTACAAGAGTTCTTTGGGGTTACTGAAGATTTTGAGGTCCTTTGCGTGCCATACACCTCCGGCTTTTCCATCCTTTCCTATCAGCTCATAGGTCCATGGTGACACCCTCTTCTTAATCTCGAATGGCCCTATATATTTCGGTGCGAGCTTGGCGTTGAAGTACTTCGCCGCATCCGACAATACAAAATTTCTCCGTAGCACCAATTCCCTCGGGAAAAATTCTACTGCCCTTCTTCTCAGGTTGTACTGTCGCGAACTCTTCTTCCCTGCTTCCAAAATCTTCGCACGTACGTCGCTTATGACCTCCTCCAAGGCTCTGGGCCTATTCCGCAATACGACCTCACCTGGGCGCTCTACGTCAAAACCTTCGGGAGGGACTGTATCGCTAGTGGAAGCCCTTATTGCACAGCTCACCTTGGGCAGGATGGAGTCCCACTCACGGTGGTTGTCGGAAATGTAAGCCCTGAGTTTGGTCTTGAGTGTTTGGTTGAAACGCTCCGCCGGGTTGGCTTGGGGGTGGTAGAAAGCCGTGAAATCTATGGTTATACCATACTCCCGGGCGAGGCTCTCAAACTCTTTGCTTCTGAACTGGACCCCGTTATCACACACAATCCACTTTGGCACGCCGAACAGTAAAAGGACTTGCTCTTCTACAATGGTGCTAACTGCCTTTGCTGTCGCCGATCGAAGCGGGAAGAACAGTGGGAACTTTGAGAAGTAGTCGACCACGGTGAGGATATACATAAATCCCCTTGTGGATCTCGGCAATGGACCAATTAGGTCGATGCACAGCATATCCCATGGCCGCGCGACATTCGTCCGGGTGCACATAAGGCCCGTTAGTTTATGTAGATTGGGCTTGACAGACTGACAGATATTGCAACTGCGAACGTACCGCGCCACTTGCGTTTTCATTTTGGGCCAAAAATACGTTTGTGCAATGCGGTCGCATGTCTTCTGAACCCCTCCATGGCCCGCCAATATGTCGTCATGATTATTTTTAAGAATCGCACTCCTCTCCTCTTTTGCTGGTACTTGCTTCCACTGTTCTTGTTCCTGGGACAACTTCGGATACCTTGCCGGTACGAACTTAAAAAGTGTGCTACCTTCTACCTTCCAATTCGGATAGTTTTCCGGAGAAGCAGCAACCGCGCCTAGCATCTTTAACAACCACTTATCCCTAACTCCTTTATCTGTTTCCCCTATTCCTACCTCCGCAACATCCCCGTTTGCTCTAGAAAGAGCGTCTGGAACCAAATGCTCTTTGCCCTTACGATGGATAACCTTAAAGTCGTGCTGCTGTAATTTCACGGCCCACCGAGCCAACCTACCCTGGGGATCCTTCAAGTTGTTCAACCAGACAAGCGAATGATGGTCCGTCACAACTGTAAAGGTACCCCCCTCTATGTAAGGTCTCAGTTTTTCCACTGCCCACAACACGGCTAAGCACTCCCGTTCAGTGGTTGAATAGTTACGTTCTGTCCTCGTAAGTGTCCGACTAAGGTAACTAATAACCTGTTCTCCTTACCTAGGGTCGTCCTGTGTTAGGACTGCACCAATGCCAAATCCCGAAGCATCGGTGTGGATCACAAACGGTAGCTCAAAATTAGGGCAAGTTAAGATCGGAGCACTGACCAACTTCTCTTTCAGTGTGACGAAAGCCTGCTCGCACTGTTCTCCCCAGACAAACTTCCTTCTCTTCTTTAACAGCTCGGTAATCGGGGCAACAATATCAGAGAAGTTGGGCACAAAACGACGGTACCAAGACACCATTCCAACAAATCGTCGAACACTGGTTACACTGTTTGGTTTTGGGTACTCTACCATGCTCCTAACCTTCTCTGGATCTACCGACAAACCCTTGCTACTAACGACGTATCCCAAATAACGGAGTTCCGGCTTGCAGAATTCGCATTTATCCCTGGATAGCTTTAGGCCTGCACTTCTAAGTCTGCCGAGAACCTCTACGAGAACTTCCAGGTGCTGGTCGAAAGTCTCTGTTAGGATAATAACGTCGTCAAGGTAGACGAAAACGTTTGGCTCTAGTTCGGGTCCAAGGACAGAATCGATAAAACGTTGCCAAGTGGCCGGGGCATTGTGTAGGCCAAAGGGCATTCGTCGGAACTGGTACAATCCTTTGCCGGGAATCGTAAACGCCGTAAACTTTTTCGATGACTCAGCCATAGGGATTTGCCAGTATGCAGATTTGATGTCAAGAGACGACAAGAACTTCGCGTTGCGCAACTTGTCCAGTGTGGCCGACACATAGGGAATCGGGTATGCATCCTTCTCGGTCACACTGTTAAGCTTGCGAAAGTCTACGCAGAATCGGAACTTACCGTCTCGCTTCTTCACTAAGAGGATGGGGGACGACCAAGGGCTAGTTGAGGGTTCAATGACCCCCAATGATAACATTTCATCAACCTCCCTGTTTCAACGCCGGTATGACCAACAGCTCCATGATTTTTACCATCTCCTCTACCCTTATCGGCACCGTTATCGACCCTAGCACCGCGACCCCCTCACCATTCGCTACAGTGACTTCCGGTACGTCTACTTTGCCTAATTTGCAATGGAGAGAAGCAAGTCTGTCCCACCCTAGACCACCTACAATAGACCTTGAAGCTCCGGAATCCAGCAACCCTAACAACTCAATCCCATACATCTCGACCTTAAGATATGGGCGTTTATCGCCCTCCTTCTCTGCTAATAAAAAATCCACCCCTACTACTACCCCTCCCTTCTTACTTCTAACGACTGCGGGTGAGAAACTCTTCTGACTCACTGTCCCGCACTCGATTGAGTCAATTCTCAGTTTCCCGACACCCCCTTAGACTTGGAACATTGCGGACAGCGGCTACGTATAACTCCCTGCAACCCACAGCCATAACAGCGAACGGGCTGCGGACATGCTCTGGCCAAGTGACCCTTCTGTTGGCAGCGGAAGCATGTTGAATTCTCCCTGGGAGAGTTAAACGCATTCAGCTCGTAGTTGTGGTTTGAACCAACATCCACATACGCCAGATCTGGCTCAAGTAGCGGAGCGTTTCTTCCAGAAGGAGGTGGGTGATAATTCTCCACAAGGTAACGAGTCGCCTCTAGTTGCCGGCCTACTCTGATGAGGTCATCCAAGGAAGAAACTTGCGCCAAAGCCAATTGAGTTTGGTAGAAGGGTAGAAGGTTCCTGCGGATCTGCCGAAGTTTCACGTCGATGGAACATGGGTCGCTAAGCCTTGCAAAAAGACCAAGCATACTGCTGACGTAGATCCCTATCGTCTCAGACTGGCCTTGCGTTCTGCGGCGAATTTCCTCCCACAAACGGTCATCGTAGTCTGGTGGTAGAAACTCTTCCCTCATCTTTTTCACCAAACCTTTCCAATTCTGTATGAACGGCTTGTTCGCCCGATACCAAATAATGGCCTTGCCCTCAAACAAATCCAAAGCCGATTGGAATAATTCGGCCTCTGAAAAGCCCCTAGCTTCCCTAAGTTCCTCAACTCTTTCGAGAAATCCACACAACGACTCATGCGGCTCACCCTTGAACTTCAGTCCCCACTTCATTACCGGTACACGGTTACCAAGAGAAAAAAAACGGAGAGGAACAGGCTGGTGGTGCGGGAATTCGATCAACTGGTGGGTTTGACGAGGGACCGTCCACAAGTGGTGCAGGTGGTGGTCTTCGGACATCTTCACTTGTTCCCGCTTTGTCCTGAGGGTCAATATTGGCCCTTTCGTCTAACTCCCCAAGGAGATCGATGACATTCCTACGGAACTTAGCCACATGCTGTTTCTCGTCCTCACTCTCTGCTTCAACTTTGGCTAGACGCCTTACTAGCCATTCAGATTTGGCGACTATCTTCTTATAATCGCCCGCATTTTCATCGCCCTGAAATATTTTAACTAGTTTGCCTATCTCATCCAACTTGGCTTGAACAGCAGCTACGTCCTCCTCATAGGAAAATGGGTATGTGTTCAAAAGGAAGCTAGAATCCCTACGCAAAGCTATTCTGAGCACTTTCCTCATCTCGTCCACCGTCTTCGCACTTATGCCCCTAACATCTAGCTCGTACGTTAGCTCGTCAGCACTCAACCTATTAATATCCATACTGGATATCCCTACGCGTCTAACCAAAAAAGTAAGACCCTAAACCGATCCGTAAAAGCGACTCAAAAAAAAGGAAACTCCAACCGACCGATAAAAAAAACGAAAAAAAACGAACCGAGTCAAAAGAAAAAAAGAAAAAAAAAATTTACGAACCGACTGTATAAATTTTGACCGTACTCGAATTTTGTGGCCCCACGTTGGGCGCCAAAATGTTACCGTCGTTTCGTCCTCCGCGGTATCAGGAACAAAGGTTGCCGACTGCTCGATGGAGTAGTAGTCGTGGGTATTTATTATAAGGGCGCCACGCGATTATCCTTTGTCCCCAAAAGCTCTACGGCGTCGAATCGCGACTCAGCCAGTAAAACCCGCTATCCCCTTTCCTAGGTCTGAAACAAAACGAGAGCAAAACAAAAGCGAGACCACCAAAACATCCCAAACAACCAATCGCCACACTGAGGAAACGGAAGAAACCCCCCCACGCCGCTTACAGCTTAAGGGCGCAAGAAAAACAAAAACTATTCATTTTAACTTAAAACAATCCCTTCTTTAATAAAAAAAAAAATAAAAAAAAAATATACAATATATATAAAAATAGAAAAAAAAAAGGAAGAAAAGAAAAATATTATACCAATATTGTAAAAATGTATCCAAAAAAAACAAAATTAAAAGAAAAAAAAAATAATAGAAAAAAGAATGCCTACGACCGCCACCCAGATTTGAACCTAGACGAGAAAGCTCGGATCCGATCCATATCGTTTACAATATGGCGCTTTAACCAACTAGGCTAATTGAAAGTACTATTCACAATTCACAAATCTTCCAACATAATATACATTCGTCTGTTTATGATCTAATGACTAATTAATTAAATTAAAAAAAAAAATAAGTTAGTACAATAAATACTTAGGCTAGGGTTAAGACTTCGTCCTGCAACTCCTCGC
Source organism: Volucella bombylans (assembly GCA_949129095.1). NCBI lineage: Eukaryota > Metazoa > Arthropoda > Insecta > Diptera > Syrphidae > Volucella > Volucella bombylans. The sequence continues at coordinate 93,702,242 of OX422142.1, forward strand.
TGGAAGCGCCTCCGACGACCTCGTGACGTGTTGGTGGATGGGAAGTCCAGCTGGTACGTGTAGGTTGTATAATACACCCCCGTGTCTCAGCCTATTTCCTCTATGTTTTATTTTTTTTTAAGTCGTTGGTCACTCCCGCACGAATTCCCTTAGGGTTTCCAAAATAACCCTCACGGTTTAACCGAACCGATCACGTTTTTTTTCCTCCTTTTTTTTTGCACGTACTGTTCTCCTGGTGTGAACACTCGTCTTTCCGTTCTCGACTTTATTTTTTTTTTTTTTTATTGCTTAAAACCCGCAGAAAAAAAGAACACTTTCAACGACAATGTGCACACACACAAGTTTTTGTTTGGTTTTCTAGACGATTAAGAGGGAATCTTTTAGTAAAACATCGATTTAGCAGAGTAATTCGGTATTTGTTAGAAAAAAAAAAAACGTTTTTATGCCCGAAAATAATCCGCAAAAACGTGCCGCCGAATGGAACGACCACAGAGCCACCCACGAACCGCAATCTCCTCGTTTTCGGTTTTTCTCCTTTCCGTTCTTCTCCTTTGTCCCGATCTTAGATTTTTTTTTTGTCCGACCGACCTGTTTCCTAGCTCTCGACTGACTGCCCAATTGTCTACCACTTGCTAGACCTCCTCCTATCTTCTCTCTTTCGGTGGTCAGTTATTCAGTTATCTCGTCACCTCATCCATGATCAAAACAACTAACCCCAGCTAACTAAACTATCTACCGCTAACTATCCTTCTGCGCTTAGCTCATGCCCTAACTTGATGGAGAAAACTAAAAAAAAGGAAGATAAGTGATTCTCGTTAGACCTTGGGCTCGAACTCAGAACCCCTCGCTTAGTAGCCAGTGTCCTCACCAATTGCACTACTCTGGGCTGTTGGGGCTGCTGGATTAAATTGGGGTGACGTCACTTCGGTCATGCGAAAACCTTGCCAATGCTATTGTATTAAAAACCATAACACTATGTCTTTCGACTTTATTTACATTTGTTTTACTAATATTTGTTTTCTGTACATTGCACCATTTATTTCTATACTTGTGTTATCACTGTGCTCTCTACCTAATATTAGTGTTTTTATTGCACGCCATAGACCCTTTTGATCGTTGCTTAGTGATGCTACTTTATATCGCACATAGTTGTTTTTAGTCTTATTAATAGCTTGCTTATACCTATTTCTGATCAGCCTATATACTCGTATACTCCTGTTTCCGCTTATTTTTGTTATCACAGCTTTGTTAAATGCATTTATATTTGTTTGATTCATATTTCTTAGTTCTCGGAGCACTATTTCTTGCTCTATCTGAAACTCACTTGTTCAATATACTTTTTATTTTATTACCAAAAATATCAGTTTGTTCATTAACATCTATCAGACTCCGTCTGATCATAATTGCTCCAAAATTGTCTTATCATATACACATAAAATACAGAGAATAATATTTTTTCCAGAGTAGTAGAGAACGACATTTCAGATCACTATAGCATACTATACGGGATTTACGACGTTTGTCCCAATAATAATAACAAATCAACATTTATTAGGAAAGAAATAACTCGCCGAGAAAATACTGCATGGATTACTAGAGACATCATAGAGCGCTGTAAGGAAAGAGATAGACTTTACCGCAGATGGAACAACTTAACATATGAGGCAGAGTGGAAAATATTACGCAATCGGGTCAACAAGAAAATATCAAAAAGTAGAAACGAATACTATAAACTAAAGTTCGAACAAATAAAATGTGATCCCAAAAAACATGGGCCTTGATTATCGAAGTATTGGGGATAAGTAAGCCCTCTATTGATGAAATCACTGAGTTCGAGTAGCGCTATACTTCTAGCAAGCGATTTTCGACGCGAAATATAATGCGCAGAGATTATGATCGATTACCGTCGAAAAGTAATCAGCAAACGTCATTATGGATTCCAAAAAGGGGAAAGTACAAATCGACAAAGAAAACGCCATCATGTACTACAATAGTCCTATTTTTAGATTTTAGTAAAACCTTCGATACTCTTGATCGCAATAAGCTAATCGATGCGGAACTGCGGAGATCTCTGTTTGCATTAGCTTGCTTACAATGTAAAGCGACCATTCACGTGAAAAAACAAGTATATCACATTTTTGTGGAGTCTAAATTGCGGTATGTAATCCTGGCGTGGGGAGGTGCATCACAAACGCACATTGAAAGGCTGCAAGCCTTGCAATAACGGGCCTAAAGATTCTTAAATTGAACCAAATCTTTAATATGAGCGCGGCACTGGAGTGTTATGACAACCACACGTTCCGAGTAAAAATTAGCCACTAACTTAATACGAGAAGACGGGCAGACGGATTTTACCAACTTCCAAACTTCATCAACATCTACGGAAAGGGGCAACTGATCTACATCATTCCTAGTATCCTGAACAATCTTCCTCGGAGTCACGAAATGTAAATCAATTCAACGTCAGCAAAAAAAGATTAAAAGAACATTTTTTAGAAGCTATTACTTAACTAGGTATATAAAAACATAAAAGATTGAGTCAACATTTCCAAACATTAATTTAAATGTAATCTAATTATACTTTACACTTCTATATAGATATATAGATTTTTTATTTTTTTTTTAATTGCTATGTACATAACGTTCATTTGAAATAGTATACAACAAATGTATAATTTCTAGAGGATAAGCCTTTAAAAAAAAGCTTAGCAGGTCTGTAATGGAATGTATCATGTGATCAAATAAATAAATAATAAATGAAATCAAAAAAATATGTATATTTTATAATTGCTTACAAGTGTAGAGACTTTTGAATAAATAAAAATCACAATGTAAACACAACAGTGCGATGTCTTGCCCACAAATTCTTTATTACAACTGACACTTGGAAAAAAACATGACAAAGCTTTTATGCGAGAGTAACATAACTGAAATACATTTACATCATAAAATAATGTTGTCTTAACGAAGCATAATCATTCGATTATTAAACTGTTTGCTACTCGTAAATGAAGAGAGAATAACCGATCATGAAATTGCATAGGGTGGTCAATCCGCTGGATCACATTTAAATGCAATTTTTTAAATAATGTGCAATAATGTGTGAACCTTACACAAGATACTCGTTTTTAACATAACCATTTACTAGTATAGTTGGTGGTAACTTATCTTAATTTTGTTGTGTATACTAACTTTAATATTGTTACAGTTTGTTGCAACATTGTAATCTATTAGAGTTTAAGATGTGGCAATTTTTCTTTCTTGCATGCTCTTGTATTTAAAAACTAACAAATGTGACTGGGAAACTATTTAACCACACTTTGACAGCCACTAACCACACCAAATAATTAACAGCGAATTCATATCGTACTTTGTTATATTTGAACATCCCCTTGATATAGGCTGCCGCCGGTATCTCTCGAGTGTGACTTACATTGTGCAATATTATAATATCTTAATTGGTATTCATCTAGCTTTATTTTAGACGTTATTTGAGTTTCAGATATAAGAACGGTATCGATTTCATTGTTCGCGACTAACGCCTCTATTTTCCAAAAGTTACTTGAAGCGCTTTGTACTCGTATATTTAAATATGTACACAGTATAACCCATCTTGATTGCGAGTGAAATTTAATCCTTTTAGCTTTAACTTTTCTATTATACAAATCACAACTACAATTGAATGCATTATGATTTATGTCAAGTTTCAAATCATAATTCAAGTTATTCAAATTATTTGCATGGTCGAGTGTATGCACCTCTCGTTTTATCAAATATGTAGTCACTTCTTATACTTCGAATGCTCTTTGCTCATCATGCCTCGTTTCCGATGTAGATTGAGTTCAGGTTCCAGAGCTAATAGCCAAAGAATCAGCGATTAGCAAAAGTGATTCTCCGCTTGATTTCCGCGCTGGTGTCGTTGTTTGAATTGATAGGTAGGGTATTAGGAATTAGGTAGACAAAGCCCTTTACTATCTCAAAACTATATCTGTCGAGGGTGACGATCTGTCGGAGACGTCAGTGTTGGGTGTTATTTCTGGTTGGCAGCAGCATATATGTTGGTCTAGTATATATATATATATGGTCTAGCCCTCGTTGACCGCTAAACATATCTTCGTCGCTTTCGTCTTAAAACTCGCGAAAGCGCCTCTGATATCGCTGCTTTCTTCCGATTATGTCAATATTATCGGCGTATGCGAGTAATTGGACGGAATTTTGATAGATTGTGCCTCTTCTGTTGGAGCGTGAGTTTTGCACTATTCTTTCAAAAATCGTGTTAAATAAAATGCATATCCCTCTAGTTGGCGAAGTGCAGAGGGTCTCCTTTCTTGAAGATCGGACAAATAATTGAAGTTCCATTGTTCGGGCATACTTTCGTCCTACCATATTTTACAGATTAGGTATGCTCCTTACCAAGTCATCATCTGCAGTTTTGAAGAGCGGCTTCGTTGGACTTCATCGAACTTCATTGGAATTGTAGATCTACATCGCCCAGGTTGAAAGGTTCATTCAGTCTGACAGCGGTATTTGGTTCGTCAACGCCGTTATATAGTCTACAAAAATACTCTTTCCAAATCATTAGCATCAATTGCCATTCTACACGATGTTCCCTTGTTTATTTCTATCCGTTACATGTTTTTTCTACCTTTTGGTAAAATTTCCGAATCTCATTCCTGGAGTAGCGTCTCTCAATTTCCTCGACCGCGAGCTTCTCATGCTTCTTCTCGTATATTCTCTTCTGCTCATAGAGCTCGTGAGCAGCTTTAGTCCTTCTATGCATCTTGCCGACACTCGTCATCAAACTAGGGTTTTCGTTGTGGTGACCGAGTGAAACCCAGAACATCAAAGGTGGCATATCTGATGGCTTTTTGGCAATCTTGCAACAGGTCTTCAATACTTGATGTGGTGCCTATGCTTTAAAATTAAAGGAGACTGAATCAGAAAAGGATTTGACGATCTCTTGCGATTATAGCCGTCCGACGTCGAACTTCCCCACAGTTTCAGCCTACCTGTGCTATGATCGGGATATCCATAACAATACCTTGGCTACAACGAGTTAATGGTCCCCTTGGACCGTTCGGACATCCATAATACTGGAGAAGTGCCTTGCGTCGATCGCAATGTAGTCAGTTAGGTTGAAGCGTTGATTGATTAGGAGTTCTCCAATTTCCCTTGTGAATATCGAGATGTCGGAACTTCATGAATGCAAGCTACTATAATGCTTCGCCCGATTCCCGTATCGGAAGTGGTGTCGTGAATGCTATGCTTTCCGATAGTATAGTCACACCTAGGGCACTGCTCGTAGGTCTTGTCCAAGAGCTCGTAGAAGCCATCTTTGGTGTCGTCGTCTTTCTCCCCGCCTCAATACGGATTGTTACGAGGCGCTCGTTCACACGCCGAAAACTAAACCCTTTTTGCCTAAGCCTGCCTCCAACAACGAATCCGCATTCAAGTAAGCACTTGGCGACAATGCCTTTCTTGCAGCAGTCCAGTGCCCCTGCTAGTTGTTCGGTTGCACGTGCCCTATTAAGGGACCCAAAATTCCACGAGCATATCTAAAGCTCTTCGTCCTTGTTTTGCTTGCTGGGGCTTCCAACACAATTTTTTTTGTTTTATAATCAGAGCGCGCTCATGGGGTTTGAGTCCCCTTAAGGTGATTGTACACAGCGCGGGCAAAGGAAATTTAGGGAGGAAGAAAAGAGAGGTACCGATGTACATTGTTTTTAAATGTTTGCAAGTTATAACGACCAGGAAATACAGAGATCGGCAGGGCATTCCGTAAGCGAGTTGTACGGCTTAGGAAAGAATCACGATATTTTAGAGTATGTCCGAAAATGGGCTTGAGGGTATACTGATGAGCATTTATAGCGAGACGGGTGTTACGGTTGAAAGTTTGAATGGACGGAATGCTACTGGCGATTTCAGTGGAGCACTGGTGGTGGAAATAGCGATAAAACAAAGTGAGACACGAGACATTTCGTCGGTGTTCGAAGGTGTCCATTGATTGACTGATATTAGTATCAATAATAATCATTAGATAAACAGATGGTTATTCTTATCTTTCATTCAGCCTGACATTTTCATCGGTGTTCTTTAGTCCTTTATATACTCATACATACTTTTGGATTGCCCATCCAATTATACATATTTTTGAATATATTTTCTTACTGTCACATTGCACTTACATAAATATCAAGTCAGACACGGAAACTCATTTCACCGCGATTAATTCTAAATCAACAGTCGTAACCTCATTTCAGTTCGCTTCTTATATCATGATTATTTTTAAATTCAAGTTTTAGACTGATACTTATGTACATTCTCATTACAGTTCGAAAATGTCCGCATCCAAGTCCCATGGGGCTACATGGTAGGTCGTTGGTATGGAGAAAAAAATGTTCGACCTATTTTAGCTATGCATGGCTGGCTAGACAATAACGGAACGTGGGACACACTTATACCACTAATGCCATCTCATATCGGTGTCCTTGCCATCGATCTGCCGGGCCATGGAAAATCATCACGTTTCCCAGCTGGTATCTCCTACCATGTTATCGACTACGTGAATGTCATCATTCGTGTGATGAAAGAATACAACTGGGATAAAGTATCTATACTGGCGCATTCGATGTCGGCCATCAATTCATTCATCTACACTGCACTCTGTCCGGATAAAGTCGATATGCTAATCCAAATCGACGTTATTCATCCACGGCATTGTAACCCTGAACAATCCATATACATAAATCACAGCAACTTAGAGAATTTTCTATTGGAAGAGAAACGCATTGCACTGCAAAAATTTGAAGAACCACCATCATATTCTTATGACGACCTAGTTGAACGAATATATGAAGGATCAAGTCGTTCCATCGATAAGGACAAATGTGAACACATTCTCAGGAGTAATGTGACCAAGTCAAAACGTTACCCTTCAAAGTATTATTTCTCTCGCGACCGAAGGGTTACACATTACATGGAGTTGTTTCCATCACTTGAGAGCTCTGAACTCATGGCAAAGCGCATTAAAATACCGCAGCTTGTGATTAAAGGCTCAGATTCCACCTATATAAATTTGGATGACCCAGTCCTTCAAGTGTTGCGGGACAACAACCCTTACTTTGAATTCCACGTTGTTAATGGTACACATCATGTACACTTGAACAACCCCCAAGAGACCAGCGCTATCGTGAATGCTTTTATAAACAAATGGAGGCCACCAGCAGCACCAGAAGAGAAACAGCAACCAAAGGCGCAGTCTTTGGTAGAAAGGCGAAACGCTTGGAAACTACAGAGATCAAAACTGTAAGGGGGATAGCGCCTTGGGTGTATATATACGAGTATGTAACAAATTGTTTGCTTTGCATACCTCCTCGTAAATGTACACACGTTGTGGCAGCTGTGTTTGTGTGTAATTGTGCGGCTTCTGAAAAGTTCCAGCTTTAAGTTCAATATTTATTTGATATGGCATTGGTGGGCGATGGGTTTCAAATTAGATTATAACAATAAACGACAGAGAGAAAAAAAAAGAAAATTGGTAGGCTAATGATGCGATTTCATTTTCAGCTTTCTCACAACGAAGGAAAAATGTTACAGAGTTGTGTATTTTACGGCTCACATAAATGGGTAATGAGTATGCCCTACAATATATAAAGAAGGTAGGTACACGTTGACACATAAACACAATAAATGGTTCAACCTTTAACCTGAATATGGTAAGCCATAGCATAACGATTAGAGTGGTTTTAGGTGTCGGCTCTTCTCCAGTTTCTATATTGTAGAACGCGCCTTCATTTTAAGTTGATGGTAATCCTGCTGCTAGCTAGCGTTAAGCGGGACATTAACATCGTCATGGTGATTTGAATGGCAACTAAGTAAAGCTGATCATTTTTGTTGACACAGTTGGAAATTATAGCATGCACGACTTAGATCTTACCTCGCGACGGGGCGAAATGTCATCATCTCTAGCACGCAATTCCTACAAATTAACATCCACGAAGGATGCTAGAGGTACGAGAAGCTAGGGCTATCTGATTGAGTCTTCCAAAATCTCAAGAGAAGTTTAATGCTGCCAATATCTAGCACAGAACACGGATCACGACGTTGTCGGCAAGCAAAACGTCATTTTTGATGTGTTAGGTTTGATTTATGATAACAACGAGAGCCATGGTTTGATAGAGAGTTCCAGTAAGCGCTCGCAATATGCGCACGAGGCGACCTAGCAAGGAAGGACAAGAGCAATTTAAATTTCAATTTATTTGATTATTATCACACGTATTTAAGTTTATAGTACATAGAAAAATATTAAGAAACGAGAACAATAATTCGAAATTATATACAAATTGATTTATTATATATACTTTATGTGGATGAAATGATTGATAAAAAGAAATAAAAACAGAGGAAACCGAGAAAAAGAAGATAGAGGAGGATATATGAAAAAGAATCACGGTTGAAGAGAAAAGTGTAGGAGGACCACATTTTTGAAGTTTGTGGCACCAGATGTGTTGGGGTAGTGAATTCCATAGTTTTATAGCGTGAACGAAAAAAAGATGTGATAAGTTTAAGTATTATGCTTATATGTACGTATATGCGTTGCAAAATATTCTTAGTTCTTAGGGATAGCGCAAATTGGATTTTTTGAAAAATACCGTGGGGATTTATTACTAATGACACAAAGGAAGTAAATAAAATTTCGTGCGTCGAGATAGAGTTTAAGTTTACATTTTAAGAAGCTGTTCGAATGTGTAGAACTATGGTCGTATTCATACCCATTTGAGTTATTTTTAAAATAAATCTCATACGTTAGACGCTAACTAGAGTTTTCGCTGTATTAGGCAGTCAATTACATCGGAGTAACTTATTATGGATACAATAAGAGTCAATATAAGTTTCTGTCGGATTTAAGAAGGAGTGAAGTTAGACATAAGCCAAAGCTTACGTAAGCATGCATAAATCCGCCCAACAACAAGGTTTGCATGAATATATCCAGATAAATTGTTACTGATTCCACAAGCTGTAGCCAATGATAGCAGCGGGACGACTTCTTAATACGATCAATTATGGGTTTGAATGTCTCGAGGGGTACAGAGACATTTATAATGGATGTTTTTTTTAAGCGTTTGGGTTTTAATTGCCAAAAAGAACACAGGAAGATCGCAAAAATGTATATAATTTTTATTTGAGTAATTCAATGCCAGCCATTAACTTTTTAAAGATCATTTCATGTAAATGTTGACCACGACTAAGTTTTAAGTGCTCCATTCAAAGAGTTAAATTTTGAATCACTTTTTCAAGCACATTGGCTGATATCTCTCTAATTACACGTGAATGATGTTTTCCAAGGCTAAAATTGATGCTGATTTATCGGCATACATGAGCGATTTGACGTAACCCTGTAAAAAATAGTCTAAAGGCGTCAAGTCGCACGATCTAGCCGGCCAATTCACCTATCCAAAACGAGAGATAAATTGCACACCTGTGCGGCATATAAGGCCGCCTTGCTGAAACCACATGTCGACCGGGTTTAGCTGATGCATTTTGGGAAAAAATAGTTCGAAATCAATGAACGGTACCGTTTTCCCCATGGTCATTTTTTAAAACATACGGGCCCATAATTCCACCGGACCATAAACCGCACCTCAATACTTGCATTGTGAGATTGTTCATCGGACCAAATACGGCAGTTTTGTTTGTTAACAAACCTATTCAACTAAAAATGAGCTTCGTCGCTGAAGACAATTTTTCGATAAAAAAGCGGACCTTCCTCAACTTTTTTAATGCCCACTCACCGAAAATTCGACGTTGTGACATGTCGTTAGTTCTTCTTCTCGTAGACGAGTAACGCAATCCCAATTCCTGCGAACGGCGACGAATGGACAAATCAAGGTCTTCATTAACACTGGCGGATACTGCAGCAATATTTTCCTCTGTACCACTCTACACATACGGGTAGGTGGCTTGATGTCCAATAGCTTGAAATTGGTGCAAAATTTGGTCACCATGACTTGAATTGCATTTGCAATTCATTGTGGACTATGCAAATAAAATATATGTATTCAAATCAAGAGCAAAACCAGCACACAATGGTACTTTTCATAGATTTTATAAAGGAATTTGACACACTATGCCATGAAATCATTCTAAGGCAGTTGGAAAAAATAAGGCATCCGAGGAAGGCTATTACTATGGTTTGAAGATTATTTGGAAAACCGAAGATATAAAGTAAAAATAAAAAATATTCTCAGAATGCGGCGTCCCGCAAGGTTCCAAGCTGGGTACTCTACATGCCGTTAAGTGCTCAGGAAGAGCACTGTGTTTCCACACGCAAACGATAAGGCGATATTGGTAAAACACAAAGATGTTAAAAGTGCTGAAAAAAATCATGCAGAACACATTCACTATAGTCATGTTATGACTTGTCGTAGAATGCCGACACAAGATCCAAAACCGCATGCTATTTTGCTCAACTGTTCTCGAAAATATGTCGTCAATCTACAGATACTTGGGAGTTTTATATAGTAGATTATGGTACAACTTATGCTACCATATTGCCCAGCTGACGAAAAAACTTCGGTAATCCGTCTACGATCTATTCCATCTGAGCTATAGATATCCACAAGATGTTGTTCAGCAGTGCTATTTCAGCACCTGGTGGAGTCGCACCTCAGGTATGGTAGATCTACCTAACTGCCAACAGTTTTAAATAAAAGCAAACAAGTGTATCTTAATATTGTAGTAATGCAATTTTACCTATGTAAGTTTTTAAAATTTTTTTAATTTCACTGTTATAACGAACAAAATTAAAGCAAAAGTAATGTACCTATGTAGAGCTCAAAAATACAAAAAAGTAGCTAATTTCGGCAAAAAAGCCACTCTTGATTTGCAGAAAAAATATTGTAATTTAGGGAATCGATCCCTGAGGTAAGTCTTGCCTTATTATTTTGAGTTCTGAAGAACTGTCGCCAACAACAACCCTTTACCATCTGTTATAGAGATGACGTCTAATAAGCTGAAAAGCTCGCTGGTTCAAACCAAATACATTCTTGAAGTTCTAGAATGGGAAAAATCGAGTAGGCAAAGGAGTGTTATATAGCATCTATCAAATTTATGCCTTATGTAGTCAAAGATTTTTTTTTTTATAGTATAATAATGAGCATGCGCTCAAAGGGTTTGTGTACCCTTCAAATGTTTGTACACAGCGCGAGCAAAGGAAATTTAGGGATGAAGAAAAGAGAGGTGCCGATGTACATCGTTTTTAAATGTTTCGTTATAACGACCACGAAATACAGTGATCAGCAGGGCATTCCATAAGTGAGTTGTACGGCTTAGGAACGAATCACGATATTTTAGAGTACGAGTATGTCCGAAAATGCGCTTGAGGCTATACTGATGAGCATTCATAGCGAGACGGGTGTTACTGTTGAAAATTTGAATGGGCGGAATGCTACTGGCGATTTCAGTGGAGCACTGGTGGTGGAAAAGCGATAAAACAAAGTGAGACAGGAGACTTTAGGTCGGCGTTCGAGGATGTGAATTGGTTGATTGATATTAGTATTATCGCATGGTTTTGAATCCTATCTAGCAGGTGCAGAGATATTTTAGGAGCACCTGACCAGATGTGGGCATTGTTCTCCAATTTTGGGCGGATGAATGCCTTATATATTGAGGCCAGATCAGAGGGGATAAAATATTTCTTACATCGCGAAACCAACATACTTCGCAGAGCAGGGCCGTGAGTCCGGGACCGAATATGAAAAGTAGAGAGTACTGTCATCAGCAAAGGAATATATTGGATTAGAAGTAGCAGACAAGAGATCATTAATAAAAATTAAAAAGAGTGTAAAGGCTCTGGACTTAGGGCACACCAGCATTTATTTTATGAATGTCAGACTTGAAACCATCAACTTGAAGCAGACAACTTAAATTGAACGTTCCGAAAGGTAATTTCTAATCCATTGAAGAAGAGAGTCAACGATCCCATCGCCTGATGACAAACTCTGTCAAATGCCTTTATCATAGTCGAGAAACAGCTGTGAAATGATCTAAACCCTGATTAAAAGGGGCCTAAAAGGCGAATCGAAAACTTTGTTTGTTTCTCAAAAACCTTCGAGAGACATGGTACTCGTAAAATGCTAAGCAGAGAATGCATTTATTTTTTTTGGCAATCGCTATTTAGCGATTTTTCATCATTCAGTAAATGTGGATTGTTAAGAATATGAGTTGGGATGGCTAATAATTTGGTGCAAAATAAGCTTGTTGAGTTAAACTTACTCGTAATATCTAGAACACATTCAATAACACATTCACTTTCAGAAACCACATGAAAGTCACCCTGTATATATTCAGGTTCAGAAATTTCATTCAGATTAAAGTCAGACACATTGGAAAAGCTTCACGGAAAAAAACCATTAAGGACATCGGGATCCAGGTCACACTTAACACAGTTCGTATTATTAGGGATATAGATTTGACCCAAGCTAGTCCAGAGTTTTTGGGTGTAAATGAAGTACTTAACTTTGAATAATAATATGCAGATATATTTTGCAGTATGAATGGAATGGGTTGCACTATTACGCGCTCTTTTGTAAGCAGCCAATTCTTCCACTTTCCGCAAAGTGTATTACGGTTGTTTATTTATGCTACAACTTCACACATAAACCAATAATAGTTTTTAAAGGACACATACAGTTTTATTAGGTACACATGAGTCATAGGGTTTAGAAACGAGATGTTGAAAATATTGTAGCTCAGCTTTTCATTTGTGTCTGCCATAAGTCTGGAACCATACCAAAGGGATAAGGCAATCAAATTTTATAAATTTAACAGATCTGTGGAGTTGAAGTTTTTGTATGTAAACGAATATGGGGCGGACGAGTGACAAAAGTCAATATTATAAGTGCAGAGATTGAGATCATTGTCAGAGTTGCCATCTAAATTGTGTTGGTTAAAAAGTAATACAGATAAACAGTTAGAAACAATAATAAGATCAAGAAGTCTGGGGATGACGTTATCAAAAAATCGCGTTGGATTACAGTTGTTAACAATTTGGAGTTCAAGAGAAAATGCTAGATCTTCGATTTGGAAAGTACGAGAGTATTTTTTAAGAGATCTGCGTTACAGTCACCGCTTATGATGATATGCTGGTGTAACGCGGAAAAAGAATCGGAAAGAGCTCTAAAAAAGAGTTGAGGGAAACTACTTTTATTCAAAAGGAAAGATCAATGTCATCAACATGAGTCAAATGCATATTGAGAGTATAAGATCAAGTAGCAGAAAGTAGAAAAATGGGGCAGAGGAAAGACGTCTGAAATGAAGTAAGAGTAAGAATAAGCAATAAGGAGGAAATTAACAAAAAAATTAGAAACTAAAATACTATTTATACTCGCAGTAAATATATTGAAAAAGAAAAGGAAAAATAAGATGAAGTATTGGGTTTTCAAATAAGAACTTGACAATTTTTTTTTAAATAAAACGCAAACCATTTGAGATATTTCAAAAACTTTATTATCGGCTTGAAGTACAATCAAAACATTTATGAATGGAACTCGACTTCATTCATATGGCCACCGCGGGCACGTTTGCAGCGGTCGATTCCTTGGACCCAATTTTCAACGTCTCGGCCACACATTTCGGCCAAACGGCCGCTATTTCGGGTTCAATGTTGGCTCTGAGCTCTTCCAACGTCGTCGGCGTGTTGGCATAAGCCAATGACTTAACGTAGCCCCACAGAAAATAGTCAAGTGGCGTTAAATCGCACGAACGAGGCGGCCAATAGACTGGCACATTTCTTGAGATAACACGATCACCATACTTACTCTTCAATGAATCGATTGTATCGTGTGCTGTGTGGCTTGTGGCATCATCCTGTTGAAACCACATGTCGTCCAAGTCCATATCTTCAAATTCGGGCCAAAAATAATCGGTGATCATGGCGCGATAACGCTAACCATTCACAGTAACATGACGATCGTTATCGTCGACGAAAAAATATGGCCCAATAACGCCGCCGGCATGCAAATTGAACCAAACAGTTACTTTTTGTGGATGAAGTAGTGTTTCATGAAGCACATGTGGATTTTCACCTGACCAATAACGCATATTTTGCTTATTGACGACCCCATTGAGCCAAAAATGAGCTTTGTCACTGAAGATGATTTTGCGATGAAATTCGTCATCTTCACACATCTTCTCCAGAACCCAATCGGAGAACGTACGTGGCTTCAATTCTTAAGTCAGCTTGATCTTGTATGGGTGTAAACCAAGATCCTTACGCAAAATACGCCATAATGTGGTCTGAGCGATGTCCAATTATTGAGAACGCCGTGGAATTGACTGATTTGGATCGTTTGCAACGGACGCCTGAACGGCAGCGATATTTTCGACACTTCGACCAACCCGTTGTCTCACTGACACGGCAACATCACACAACGAATATGTAGACTCAAATTTTTGCACTAAACTTTTTATTGCCTGTCTACTAGGGCGAGAATTACGACCGAAAATTGGAGTTAACGCTCTTAAAGTTGCAGTCACCGACTCCGAATTTCTGTAGAAATTTTTTATAACTTGCAGACGTTGCTCATTAGTGTACTTTACCATGATGAAAATGTTGAGTTTACTGAATAAATTGACAGTGACAATTTGATGACTAGTGAAAGAGTGCGTTCACAAATTAAATTCAAAGTTGTCAAGTCCCTATTGGAAAACCCTTTACATATATATGTAGATATGTACGCACATATTTTATGAACGATTATATACAAATTTTCGTCTGCTAAGTTATTGAAGAAACGCCGTATGTGCATCATATGTACATATTTTATGCTGTATAAAAGGTATTTTACACTTCAGTGCCTGGTACGCAACAAGGAAAACAGATACCAATGTCGTAAGGAAAACAAATTTTGTTGATGTTTTTTTTGTATATACATACTTACACCGTATATATATTGTATATACATACAACACACCGCTTGAAATTTCAAGACCTCGAATTGAGGTCGCCTACATTTGAGCTCTCACGATCACAGATGTGTATAGGTTCCTCTAGAAAGAAAACCTCATCCCGCTAACACTACCCTAAAACTTACGACCACAGGACTCCGTAAGCCTATCTGGGCCGCTGCGACATGAGGGTGTCCGAGGCCTTCGCAGCTGAGGCATGCTAGCGTCCGCTCGTCCTAGCTTGTCGGATTGGGGGGAGTACTTGCCACTATGCCTACGGACGGCGTTACTCGTTCCATGCCGTTGAAAAGCTGTTCCTTCAATTAATTTATGTTATGAAGCCCGAAAAATCTCAAAACCCTGTTCTTCCTAGCACTTCTTAGTGAGGTGGAGAAACCAAGATGTTAGCGCCTCTCCTAAGTGTGGACCCACCCCAGCACTATCCAGTTTATACAAATTGGATAATGCGACCTTGGCTTATACGTCACTTGCTATTGGTATAAGCCCCTAATACAAATAGAGTTGTATTCACTACATGCTCGTCAGGAACCCAAGAATCAGATCGCGGCCTTACCCACTCAAGGAATCACTTAGTTAATCATAGACCGTATAGTAAAAAGGCCAAACGGAAAGCGAAAGAAAGAAGCATTCAAAAAGACCATGCGTTATAAATTTCACTTCAAGTTTATTACAAAATAAAGGCAATATAAAGTAGCATACTCAACTCAATTTAATATCATTGCACATATTTCGTCTTATTTTTCCTACATACAGCCATAACTATACAGTACATAACTTCATGATACCGCACCTTCTTAAGCTTAAATAACGAGACTATTATAAGAATAAGTCGATCTTAAGATTCACACTGCTTTCTCTTTAAAACAAAAACAATTGAATTAACCATCCCCTACATATATTGAATTATATATATATTGAAAAACTTTGGAATCTCTTTGAATTCTCACAATCCAATAACAAAACTTCACTTTTTGCATCTAAGCTATTGAATAATGGATGAAATTATTGATTCTGACACGATTGACATATTTTAGGTTAGACTTGAAAAAATTACAAATAAGCTAGCATACTTATAGGGGGATGATTTTATCATCCTCCTTTTTCCTTTGAGGGGGTTAATGATAAGAAATAGTCACATAGGCAGGTATGCACACTAAGTGTATTTACTCATTACAATAGTATAATTCAATAAAAATGGAAAATTATTCTCTAAATCGTTCATATATATATAAATCATAAATTTGGTTCACTAACAGATGCAATACATGCATTATAAAGAAATATAAAAAAACAACACTTACCGCTTTACCATGATCGTCGATGTGGTGAACTTGCGCGCAATTCTTCCATCGGGATGTTCTTGAATAATAATTATAAATTTTTTTTCGTTTGTTTTAATGTTAGGGAAAGGGAAAAATTATGGTTTATGTATATAATGAGCGTTACAATGTCTAAATACTTAGCTTGAATACATGTTGAACTGAACTGAAAAGATGGTGAGCATCTTGTCGACGAATTGGTTGGTTTCTGCAACAGTGGGCGTAGACGATGGCGATGTGGCTGTGTCCAACGTAGGCTCAATCAGCGCATCGATAAGGAGCAGTTACTTTCTCCGAATCCTAGGCCGATATTCACATAAGTTTGCTGAGACTCCCGTAAGGGTGTGGCTGGTTACACAAGCACACTAGGGGGTTACGCAATTGTGGGTTTTGTTTTTATATATTTTTGTTTTATACGAGTATTCTTAAGCTCTTTTTTTTTAACACCATCGATTGCTTCCACAGGGTTTAAAATTTTGTGTTCTTGATGTTCACTTATAAATGTTTTTTTTTTTATTTTCTGCTATTATATCGTTTGTCTTTTACTTAACGAGGAATTAGGGGAATCACATTAAAGAACTTTTCCCACTTGTTAACACGCCATGCAGCCAAAATTACTTTTTCCAACAAACTAGAGAAAAAAGAAAAAAAAAATCTAATCGACTGACAAAAAAAAATTGACCTGCCTTTTACCCTCACTGCCACTACTAGACGACTCTGATTCAAAAAAAAAAAATCCCGCACAAGATGGAATCGCATGACTCTCTTCTAAAATCTTACGATGAGACCGTTTTTTTTTTTTTTTTCGCAAATTGTTTCAAGTGGTTTTGCTTTGGATTCGCGCGGGAAAACCAATTTGCATACACCCCTGTCTTGTCTCCCCCCGCTGTTACACAATCCTAGTTTGGTCTTATCGATAAGGTAAAACCGATGTGCAGATAAACTACCTTATCAGCGACTACTACTTTACTGTTTGGCACGTCGTTCCCCACAATACATATATTTTTACTGTGATATTTTTAAAAGAATTCAATCTGACAAACAAAATATCTGTTATATGGTTTTCTGCTAGATTGCACCGAAGATCGCTCAGAATGGTTCTGAGAGCCGAAAATGCCCTTTCAATTCTCACTTGCGTAGTGAGCCCAGCTTGAACGATGAATGCCAATTTTCCGCAATAAAGGATACTTAAATTTGTTGTTTTCCCAGTATTACATTAAGTCACCATTAACGTCGACTCGCCTTTCATGGTAGCTATCAAGCTCTGAAACTGGTGAGGAATCTTCGTCAAAACGTCTCAGCGCAGATCAAGCAATAATGCAACAAAAACGTGTTCTGTTTCCAATAATGCTACTTCTCGTTTTTTTACGCAGCTCAATAGTAGCTCAGAAATACTTGTCACCTGTTGCTGTAATTCTAGTTTTAACTCAAGCCATTCCTTATCCTTATGTGCATGAAACTAATAGTTTAGGCTATTACTATTGAATTCTAGTAGAATAATAATATTAAATGTTATTTACCCAAAAAATTATTGTGCTGATTGGACCCAATATTTTAGGCCCGAAAAATTATTGGGTCAAACTAACCCATTTGTTCCGCAAAAATGTACATTATATTTTATGTATCAGGTTTTATTGGCCCAAAAAAAATTGGGTCGAATGAACCCATTTACTTTGGGCAAAAAAAAATAGATTGTAGAGAAAAATAAGCACTTTGCATCACTAATTAAATTGGGCCACAAATACCTGTATATCAGCCTTTTTAAAAAAGTAGGTCAATTGATTTCGGCCCTTGGTTTTTACTAGAATACAATTCCTTGATACCCAAATAATTAGCAACATTCAAAATTATCTTTCTTTAATCTCCATTTGTGTGTCGACTATCTTTTGACTTTGGTTTAATGGACATACTGTCTGATCTAATTACACCAGACATCCTGTTGTTTCGAAAGTATGAAATCTACTTTCCCAGTACCCGAAACTGATTTCCGCTAAGAAAGGGACTTAATCGTGCCTTGTGCGATAGCTCTAAAATTGATCTAGAAATCGGAGCTGGTATTTTTTTTTGTAGGAGGACAACGTTATATTTCACTCTTCGTTCTGAATTAGCGTCTGGGAACAGCGACTTTCTTGCTGCTGTGTGGTAAGAGCACAGACTGTAGGTTGCTTACTGGCATCTATACGTGCATCCTAAATGCGCTAGGCATAAGTGAAACAATATTTTGTGGTGCTTATTGCGAGAATAATAGCAATAGTGCGGTGCTGTATCATTGTTAGTGATCGAATGGATTGAGGGTGCCTCGAAAAGCTGTTTCAGAGTACTCACATGCGTTAAATGTGAAGAAGACATCCAACAAACGCGAAGTGTATAATCTGTCGTAGAAACCACCCAGCCAATTACAGAGAATGTCTAGTAGCAAAAAAAAAAAATAGAGTTACTGCCAACCACCACAAACACCCACTCAAAAATAAAAACTAGCACCAAGTAAATGTTGAAATCAATAAAGTAGGCAAAATATCAATTGCTGCTAAAACAAAAGCCCCATTTGTGAAAAATGCACGTAGAGAAGAAGAAATATCAGTAAAGGAAATGTATTTTACTATTATTCAAAGATTGGATAATCATTGGAAAGTAGTTTCCGAATTAAAAAAGCAACAAAATATAATAATAATGATTAGAAAGTCACAACCTGGAATGCAAACGGTTTACTCCAATATATCTCTGAATTACGTTTATTTCTATACAATGGCATTGATGTTTGCCTGATTTTTGAAACCCACTTCAAACAGAAAGCAAAGATTATAATTTCTGGATACCTCTCTAACCCTTTCTCTCCATCCAGCTAACAGTGTCATCCAGAGGTAGTGCGGTAATTGTAAAAAAGTATGTTTGAGGGTTACGAATTGCCTAAAATAGCAAAACAAGCAATTCAAATAGCGAAAATAGACATTTTAATTAAAAGCAATGAATTAAAAATAGCTGCCACATACTACCCACCCAGGAATTCGCGTACAGAAGAAGGTCTTAATGACATTTCTCGAATGCTAGGCAACAACTATGTATATCATTGGAGGTAATTTCCATGCAAGATACACCTATTGGGGGTCAAGATTAATAACGATGTGACCTAACGCAAATACCAGATCTTATTGACTTCTTTATAACGAAAGTAGTCAATAAAAAATAATCAAAAGTTGAAAGCAGTGCTGATATGTCGTCGGATAATACACCCGCAATCCTAATGGTCAAAGGCATAGAACAGATAAAAAATGTAAGACTTACCGAAAAAACATCGAAGTGGTGTAGTTTTAAAGAATTACTCGCAGGACTTATTAACGGATCTCCACTGGTCATAACAAGCCATATTGACATTGAATTAGAATAATTCATTATCGACATCCCAACAAAAAAGCAAGCATCGGTACAATATCCCACAGAAATTAGAAAACTTACATATTTATTTTAGAAAAGAGAAGAGCTCACAGGAAATGACAAATGACAAGATATCCTGGCGAATAAACTATATTTGATGGACCAACTGACAATCTTAAAATAAGTATCGGTAAATTTAAAAATAGATCTCCAAAAAATATCATTATAATTTAACTGTAGAAAAAGTCATAGACTATTCCCTTGGGAAGGATGCCAAACACTTAAATAGACCTCAACTGCAAGATCCCCCGTTAACAACATTTGATGGGAAATGGATCGGCGCGGCGGCCCAAAAGAAAAGTCAATATTTTTTCGGAGAACCTGACAAATATTTTTAAACGAACGTCTTGGATTCCCTGATAGAGTAGACGGAGACGTAACCCCTTTTGTTTAGCTAAGAGAGATCAACACACGTATTCGTAAACTATCTAATAGAAAATCACTGGGTTATGATCTAATAACTGCCCAAACTCTTAGAGAACTACTCTTTATAAGCATTATTAAAACTGAATCTTATAATTAACGCTTGTTTTAGAAAAAGTTATGTTCCACATCACTTGATGACAGCAGAAGTTATTGTGATTATGTGCTTAAACAAGGTAAGCCTCTACCGGAAATTACCTCATACAGGCCAATTATCAGTATTTTAAGAATATCTTATTTTCTACTTTTTTTGTACAGATGGTGGAATGAGTACTGATTGAGAGGGTTGTGGAATGGGTTCAGTGGATTAGTTGCTAGTCATGTACTCGTATATTGTTGAATGAGGATTTTGTGAGAAGGAATTAGGTGAAGTGCTCAGAAATTATCAGATTCTATGAGATATTGCGCATGAGTGTTTTGTATAAAAATACAATAGCTCTTTTCATAACGAGCATACTGTACTTGAAACATATTGCACTTGAAATTTAATGACTTTATAAAATTGTATGTTATTTTGAGAATTTCTTTTTCCACAGGAAATTGGTGGAAACGTGATAAGAATTTCATAAGACAAAATAAAAAATTATCTTCATATATCGATTTTCTCCTATATAAGATGAAATGTTCTGTTCAGTTTGTTCTCACACTTAATTATTGTACTTACTTAGGTGGGGCTACAGTCGGGGTGAACCTGGGCCGCAGTGAGCAGCATCTGGAAGTGCTACTTAGAAAAACCTATATTTTTGTGGATATCGCTGACAAGGTTTCGTAGTTTTTTCGTAGAGACTTCGTACTTATAGCTCCTGGTCAGTTGTTTGACCTTTTGTAGAAACGCTGGATGTTTTTGTGCACGCGTGATTCTTTTCCTTTTATACAGAGTTTTATTCGCCTTCTGTCTTTTGATATGATACTTTTCCCTCGGTGCTCTGGTATTGGCTACAGGTTTCTCCTGTGAGCAACTTCTGTCGTCTCATGCGTTAATAGTACCTTTTGGTGGTGGCTGGTATCTCACTGTTGTCTTAAGACGTCTTTGATGATGGCGCAATAGTTGATCCACGTCGTGCCTGCGGAGTTTCTTCTGTATGTACTCTCTGCACACTCTACCTACTTCAGACGCATTAAGTTGTACATTTAAATTTAGGTAGGTCGCAGCTGCTTCTGGAGAGAGCTGGAGACTATGTATAGTTCTGAATTTAGCTAGTCGACTTCATCTGCACAATTATGATGTTTAATGAATGCCTCTACTCTGTTAGTGCCAAGTTACTGCTAACGTATTGTGTGGATACCCTTTTACGAGTATTCGTAGAATCGCAGTATGTAATGAAACCAATTAGTAGAGAATAGTTATCTTTCCCTGATTCGTTGATACTATAGAATTCAACCAATCTGCTGAAAAGGTTTTATAACAGATGCATCGGTTGATACTAACAATTAATTGGATATAAACGAAGTTTTACGTGGTTAAGCCTTTAATAGGAGTAAAGTTCAAATGGTTGGTTAATTACATATCTCCTCTTCTTTAAATTATTAACATTTGATGTATTCAATAGTGAGGAGCGGCTTTTTAATAAATCTATATACTATACAGGAGTATTTTTTTATATTTAGGTAGATTTTGGGGAAAACAGTATGCTACTTGCGTTATTAATTTATCACTTTCATACCATTTACGCGTTTTACTTTGACGAGTTGCCAAAACAAAACAAGGAATAGTGTTTTGTATGCCTGCAGCAACACACAAAATCCATCAGTCACTAAAACATAATATAAAATTATCATCCCTTTTGAGAAGATAAAAGTTCTGATAAATTCTTGTTGAGAACTTATTGAAGCGAGATATTGAAAAATCAATCGAATAGATAAATCCCAGATATTAAAAGGAAATATGGTTTGCTGGGCTAGTCGAAAAAGGAAATATAAACAAATCGTAATCGGACTTATTCTAATAATACGGATTGTTTTAGGATAACAAAACAAATAAAAATAAAAAATTACAAAGTTTCTTTTATTAACAAATGATAAAGTATTATACATATTATATTCGTAAATGTATTGGTAGAATGTACATAGCACGTTAAAGATGCATTTCGAAATCTACATCTGTATCGCAGACCTTAAGATAAAGTATCGTAGACCTTAAGTGGTTATTCGTTGACGTATTTTGAGAAAAAAATAGTGTGGGTGGGGAGGGGGTCGGAAATGCATTCCCATGGAAAAACAGAGGTAGAGGTTTTAGGTAAAGCTTTATGTTGCCCTCTGTTGGGTCCTATTGAAAAAAACATCTTTTGAATTTATATGTGTATGGTAATAAATGGAATATCGTTGAACTATTGTAGTAGTTGTGAATTTTTTAATTAGTGATTTTGTCAAAAGTTATTGAACTTCAAAAGTGATTCCTTTTTATTAAATTTTGATTTTGTCAGCATTTTTTCGAAGAAACATCCTTGAAATGTGTACCTAGTGTTTACAAACAAAGAAAAGGGTCAGCTCATTTCATTTTAAACCAGTAGTTTACAAGATACGTCCAAACTTATTGAAACAGATAAAAAAGTTAATTAAAAATCGTTAACAATTTTAGGAAAAAAAATTACAAATGTTAACTGGGCATTTTTATTTTTAATTTGTTCATAAAGCCTTGTATCATATAAATTGTTCAAAGTGCAAAGCATTTCTTTGTATGCACACCAGAGCTGGTCTTTCAAAAGGTCTAGCAATGTCCATTACTTCCTTCTTCTCTAACTTTCGCAGCTTATGAGCGAACAGTGTCCTTCATAGGTCCCAATAAGTGAAAGTCCAGGTAGAAATTCGAACTAAGACTTAGAGGAAGTCGAAAGATGCCTGCCTCTACTCATGCTGCAAAGCGGTGTGTTTCTTTGAGTGCTGGCTGCTTTCGGCTGCTGGCTGCTTTCTGCCGAGGTATGTAAATTATTGATTTTATCCTTGGTGAATTGGGACTGATCTATCTGGCCCATAAGTTGTTTTCCGCAAAGTGTCTTTTCGGAATGTGCTTGCGGAATTCCAAACGCTTCTCCGACTCCCCGGATTGTAGCTCCTGTGCTGATATATGATGGAATACATGCATGCCTTCTGAATGTAGAATTCTCCAGATGTAAGTCCAGCTTAAAATATTTAAAATTATTAAAAAAATATCTGATTAATTACCTAACACTGGTATTACGATGGTTTCTGACGTAATGTAAAACGTATTCGTAATTGCGAACGTTTTCTGTTATAGCAGTATATCTCTTGACGACTCCTGCCCTGTTTTTATCTATAAATACTTGGGGCAGTCCTATTGTCTAAGATATTCCAGTCGTTGACCGTTACCATTGCAGAAACCATAGACATAAACCATGTTTGGGTATTCAGTTCAGTTCATTTTTTTATAACAATACGGTACCATTTAGACATAAGATCTTTTATACAGGGTCTTCCAATAAGGACTTCCGAAAGTTGACAGTTGATAGCGGCCATATTTTTGAAGCTACATCTGTCAAATTGGCTGTCATTTATTCAGTCTGTTTTGCCAAATCACCATGGACGGACATAGCGTTCAACAACACGTGCAAATGTTAAAATTGTTTTATCAAAATTTTACGGCTGCCATAATCGTCCTACAGAGAGGAGAGGAACCGAGTCCACTGGTTCAATAAACCAACACCTGTTCGTCGACGAAACGCAAGATCTGCCGAAAACATCGCCGCTGTCCGTGAGAGTGTGCAGGAGAATCTGAGGCAGCCGATTTCTCGTCACTCACAAGAACTCGGCCTTTCACAGACCACAACTTGGCGAATTTTGCATTGTGACTGCATCCCGTGCAGGATGACCCTGAAGCTGAAGGTAAACGGCCATATACAATGACGTGTGTTCGCTGAATGGGCTATTCAGCAGTTGGAAACTGACCCTAATTTTCATCGAAACATCATCTTCAGCGATGAGGCCCATTTCTGAATGAATGAGTATGTCAACAAACGAAATTGTCGAATTTGGGACGATACCAATCCACATGAGATCCAAGAGCGTCCAATGTATCACGAAAAAGTCTCTGATTTTGAGCTGGCGGTTTCATCAGACATATGGGTTCAACAGGACAGCGCTACGTGCCACACAGCTCACACAGGTGATGTGAACTAGCCACCAATATCGTGCGATTTGACCCCGTTAGACTTTTTCTTGTGGGGTTTTCTGAAGTCGCAGGACTATGCAACTTTCATGACAACGTAATGTTTTAATATCATTTTGGACTGTGATTTACTTTGCTCAATTAAGAAATTGCTGTGCGTCCATTTGTATATTTTTAAGAGATCCTCATTTATTTTGCAGATCAAATCTTCAATCAGCATAAAAATACAGATATACACTGTCGGAATATACACTGGGAAGATCACTGATGTACAATATAAATAGAATAAAAGAGGGCCAAGTATTGAACTTTGAGGGATACCACACACCAATTTCTCAGACTTCGAAAGTCTTAGACGAACACTTACCCTTCGACTATAGAGATAGATCTTATAATCCGAGCTGCTCTTGAACTGAACCCAAAAACTAAGACATTAGTTCTCCATATAAAATTCGTGGTTGATACGGTCGAACGTCTTTGAAAAATCAAGCAAACGTTATTCAAATAGAATTCTGTTCGTATATCATCTATAACGTTTATCATTGGTGTGGCGCAACTATGGTGCTTACGGAAAACAGATTGAGCAGGAGACATCAGATCAGGTCTAGGTGACAAGCAATTTGTTTTGATAGAACTTTTTCAAATACTTTTCACACACACGGTAAAACGCTTAAAAATTTGAAATCGAAGAGGGTTGTGATTTTTTGGGTGTGGGAATAATCTTTGCTAGTTTCCAAGTATGAGGAAAAGATGACGATTAATAATGTGCATAAGAAGTCCTAAGAAGTGTGGTAAAATAATTCTAGCGAATCGAATATGTACTCCGTCCACGACGATGGCATCTGATTTTAATGGAAAAATATTTTCAATAATTACAAACTCTGCTACAACTTCAACATCAAAAGTAATTAGACATGTGTAAAGAAGTGCATTATTTGTTACAAAATTTGACGTATCTACAAAATTTCACATAAACGCATTATTGAAACTATCAAGATCATGTACAATATATTGACAGTTTTGCCATTGCTCGAAAGCTCTTTCGGGTCTTGGTGTCTACAATGCTTGGACAGAAAGTATCGTTTTTTTGGCTTTGCACGTAACAAAACTGGACCCATATCTCGTCCGACAGAATAACTCCCAATTGCATATAACTTACTGCGAAATCGAATTGCATTGTATACCTCAGTTGTAAACCATGGATATTTCCCATTACGTACTAAAATGGTTTTGAGTGGGACGTGTTTATCAAAAAGTTTAAGTATCAAAGATTGCACACAATGATGCCATGGCAAAAGGCTTGCATCCAGTTGCAAAGAATCATTGTCAATGGGCTTGAAATCTCTATACTAAAAAGTATCTAGAGTTACGAGTATACTACGAGAAAAATGAATATTATGAGTGCAGAATATTAGATCATTTTCTGTTATCCCTTTCAAAGGTAATTGATCAGGGACTATTAGATAGGTCAGATGCAATAAGGAGATCAAGGAGTCTTGAAGATTTATTAGGCGTAAAGCGAGTGACATGAGAGTTAGTAACTTCCAAGTCAGCATCGGCAACAAAATCAAAAAGATGTCTAGCTCGACAGTTAGCTTTCAAGAGATCGGTATTAAAGTCGATTATATGTTAATTGCGCGGCAATAACAATTTGTAATTAGAGGTTTCGCAAAAGATATGATGGACAGTGGGCTTGAAGCCATTTTCAGTTATGCACACTATGTCAATCCAATAACTTTCGACGATATAACCAAATGGGTCTAATGGGGTCTAATTTCTATATTTGGTCTACGGGCATTTATATGACAATCTTTAAACCATTTAGTTAAAACGCATCGCACAGAATCGTCATCCACATCATATTCAGATCCATACGGCTCATTATTTTCCATCGATAAAAAACAACAAAAATAAAAGAAATGATTGGAGCTCCATACAAATTATGGAAAAACTACAATAATTTCACAGAAAAAAACAACATGAATATTGTAATGAAAAGTTCATCATCGAGGATGTTGTGAATTATACTCCAATATCTCTGTTAAGAATTAGAAACGATTTATGCAAATAGTTTTCCATAAGAGATCTGCTTAATTTTTTTTTGAGAGAGGACCTGTTATTTTTTTTTTGACCTTTGAAAATGGGACCATTTTTTAGTCTTATAGTTTGAACAAATTGGGGCATACGAGTATCTTAAAAGCAACTCACTTGAGATGAAATGACTTGAGTGTTTTTGTTTGTAAGTACTAGGTACACTTTTCAAAATTGCAAAGGTGTTGAATGACCAAATCAAAATTTTATGTTAAAAAAAAAAACAAATCACTTTTGATCTTCAATAACTTTTGATATATTAATTTTATGCCAGCATTAGCCTTAAAACAATTAAAGTACTCAGAGTTACAAGGTGAACTATACAAAATTTGTTACCATACACGTTTGTATGAAATACAGAGGTTAAAACAAGGCAGCGTAAGGCTTTTCTTTTTTCAGGCTTTTCAAAGCTGATGCATTTCTTACCTCCGCCAAAACCCAAACGATTTTTTTTTCAAAATATCTGAATGATCTGCTTTTGAAGTATTCGATAATTATCCGGATCACCCTATATATGCCAATAAACTTCATCACGAATGCCCCTAACACAGACGCCTTGTTTCCACGCAGAAACTATCAATATGTGACAGGTGGACAGTAGTGTTGGTAGTTGATGCAGTGGCTTTATATAAATAGATGGAAACTCAAGGCTAAAATTTAAAGTCATGAAATTGGTGTATTTTCGTGGTGGAAAATAATGCAGTTAGTATTTCCGTATTTTTGAATATTATATCTGGGAAGGAGCAAATAACGGTACAGAGGTTTGACTTAATCCATAAGCACAACAAAAAGAATACATCGATTATAGACAGGCTCTCACCTGTGGAATTCTATGCTACATATTATACATATATATCCAGTTTGATTGAAACTCAGACTCTGCTCTCGAGATATACGACACATATATATGTATATACATATACAGTCAATATTTTTCGAATAAACAGAAATTGTGGGAAGTC
The DNA here is from genome assembly GCA_949129095.1 of Volucella bombylans. Classification (NCBI taxonomy): domain Eukaryota; kingdom Metazoa; phylum Arthropoda; class Insecta; order Diptera; family Syrphidae; genus Volucella; species Volucella bombylans. The sequence continues at coordinate 93,729,559 of OX422142.1, forward strand.
GTCCATAAACAATAGTATTACTTATATACCCGTATCAAAATAATGCACATAAGTTGAGACAATGCCTTGGGGGATTGAGAAGGTCCTAGCAAATAATGGTGCGTATTCGGGGTACTAACGTAAGTAAAGCAGACAAATTATATTTTTAAAACATTCCCGAAATATTAAAAAAGGACTTGCATTACGAGTTTGAAGTGAATGGATCATTACTAATATCTAATGAAATATCAAATGTCTCGCATAATAATATCCTAGCTTCTTTGGGCACAGATGTTGACAAAGAGCTTTGTGTTTTTAACGAATCGGATATTCCAGTCCTTCTGAACGAATCCGTCTCCACAGACGACATTAAATTCATCATCGAAAATCATCAGGATTGGATAATATTAGCAATCGAGTCATCAAAAATCTTTCGCAAAAGCCTTTGTATTCCTTACTTTTATTATAAGCTCTTGTCTGAAACCTCTGTACTTTCCCATGAAATAGAAAAACGACATGTTTATTCCCATCTTGGTCAGAACCCTTCTTATCCATACAGCTACAGGCTAACTAGTCTCCTGATCAGATGGAGTAAAATCACAGCACATCTGACCCAATTTTCAGGATTTCCAAGGAAGTGAAGCACTAAGCAGCAACTTGATCAAAAAAGTCGCTAGGCCTAGTCTTTTTTGATATTGTAAAAGCATGTGATTGTGTTTGGCACGAAAGGTTCATTTACAAGCTTATCAAATGTGATTGTTCAAAATACTTGATCAATCGCACATTTTTAGTCTGGATGAAAGGAGCCAGCGGGCGTTCCCCAAGTTTCATTTTGCAATATATTCCTCTCATGAAGGAAAACTGGGCTTAACAATTTTCGAATATTACAACGTTGGAAAATTAAAACAAGTGCTGAAAAAATTCATGTCATCTTTCTCACAAAAAAAAAATCTGAATTACTTTTTTTCCAAATGCCTATCATAACTTGGAAAATTGCAATATATCTTGGGTCAATTCTGTTAAGTACCTCGGGGTGTACTTTGGTCAGAAATTAATCATCGCTGTTCAGATCAAGCATGCAATAGAAAATGTAAACTCTTCAATTAAAATGCTTTATCTTTTGATAAATCGCAAATCTGTACTTAATAGCAAAACAAAATGATCATCTTCAAAGTAGTAGTTCAAGCACTAATTACTTATGGCTCTCCTGCTTTAGAAACCTATGCTAAAACGCACATTAAAAAATTGCAAGTCGCTCAAAAGAAAGTTTGGAAGGGATAATGGGCCAACCATGGGACTGTTCAACAATTGTTTTCCATGAGAGAGGCGGATTCATTCAGATTGAGATTCTCAATGAAAATTGTAAAATCACTTGTAACTGTCCTAACGTACATAATGGTGGTCAGTTGCAGACTTGTAGGGTCGTAGAGTAACCGACACATGAAGACCCGGCGACCGCCGGGTAACGGTAGTTATTTTACGGCTAATGAATTTTGATCGCAAACTGCGTATGCTTCATTTACACGCTAGCTTGTACTATTGAAGGATTTCTCTGTGTACCAGTTCTAACTCCGGCAAAACGAGAGATGATGAGGAGCTAATCTATTCAGAAAAAAATTCTAACTCCAAGCTGCTTAATCTCTAGTTTGCGAACTTCGGATACCGGGCTACCTCCGATGTAAGTCCCCAGCCTTCTTCTCAATAAAACGGACCCTGGTGTTAGGTGGCTTTCATAACCCGATTACACATGGGAATAAAAATTGATCCAACCAAAAATTTAACATTAGAGACTGATGCCTCTTTAAAAGCATCAACTGCTAGGGGCGCACCTGTGCGCAGTGCAGCAGCAACTGTCGATCGGACCTCTGCTGCCAGTTCTGATGCTGAAATTATATGAAGGGGCAATTCAGACTCAATCACAATTAGCATGCTATCGGATGATAAGGATCATAAGGGTGTTCTTTCCGCAAAACATCGGCCTAGTTAGCGGGAAAATTCCCGCGTCCTTGGGCGCACAAAACTCAAGTCTTAACAACATAACCTGGAGAGTCCTGCAAAGAGTGGAGAAGAAAAATCTCATCTCCATGGTATTTGCTGTAAATGACAGTCCGATGAAACGATTAAACGACATAAAAGGTCGAGTCAAGTACCGTTTTGGTAAGCTGAGGCTCAATATGAAGAGCTCCGCCGAAAACAAAGCTACCTTCACTACAACCAACACCAGTAGCCTGTCAAGATAGGTGATAGAGTACGTGAGGAGAGGCAACAAGAAACCGATCAGCATACGGAACCCCGCGTATAGCCTCTACACTTAAGGTTTTGCAGCGAAACCTGGACCGTGCTAAGGCCCCAAATAACGATGCACGGGAGAGAATATCGCCCTAGGACTAATTCAAGACCCTTGGGCTATTTATTGAGTGTAAGGTATTTGACCACAACAATAGTGTGCGAACATTAGAATTTACCCGAGTAGATTTTAGACCGAGGGCTGCTTTACTGATCAGTTCAAAAATTAAATATATCCTCACAATGCACACAACGACATCCGGGGTGAGTTATTCACAGAATTTTCAGTATACAATAGAATGAAATATCGGACAGGGTATGACTAGATGTATGAAGAAACTCATGAACTAGAGTATTTTTCATGAAAATCTCGCTATCAAGACTGACTCACTGCCTTTATCGCTACAGTCCATTGGGGACATAAAAGAGACAGTGGATCAACTAAATGGGGCTATTATCTCATCATTTAAATGCTGTTGCAAATTGCAGCGCAATATAGTCAAAAGGTGTGCACCAGGGTTGAAACCTAAACTTGAACCATTGCGTAAAATGGTGAGAAGAATTTTTAACAAACCCAAACACACCGGTAATTGGGACCTATACAAGTCCGCTCTAACCAACTTCAATAGAGAATTGAGAAAGCCCAAAAGAGCTTCCTGGAGAAAGAATTGTGAGAACTCGGAAAAAATGACAGAAATCTTGCGTCTCCAAAAAATTCTCTAAAATAGCTTAGGTCTGTTACAAAAAGAAGATGATACATTCACAGCTAGTCGAGAGGAAACTCTAAAACTGCTAGTTAATTTTAATTTCTTAGACTCGACCTTTTCAAATAACGCACAGTACCTATGACGACTCTGAAGCCCAAAGCTTTCCCTACAACAACGGAATTAGTAGCCTATCTGGAAATATGTTCTGCATAGAGAAAGTTTAATGATATATATAAACTCATTGAAACCATATAAAGCACCTGGATCAAACGGAAACTTTCTGGCACGGATCAATAAAAGTCTAGTAGAGGTTCTTCCCACTCTAACCGCCTTATTTAGGCATAGCAGGGTTACATCCCACAGGCGTGGAGGTAGGTACACGTAGTTTTTATCCCCAAATAAACCTGGTGAACTACCTAAACATTATCGACCCATAAGTCTTACATCATTTTTTCTAAAAACCATGAAAAGAGTCATGGATTTATACATCAGAGCCCTTCATATCAGAAATTCACCTCTGCAGTATGCTTACAGGAAAGAAAGATCCACGGAATTCGCTGTACTAAATTTGGTAACACAGATTAAAGAGGCCTACTGACAAAAGGAGGTCGTACAATAATATGTACGTTCTTATATATTGAAGTTGTCTTCGATAATACTGGATAAGAACCCATTTCGGAAACCAAATCAAAAAGGATATTGATCATCCCACTAGCCGTAGGGTTATAGTGATGCTTGTAAAGCTCGGTGAGATTAAAATCTCTGTCTCACCCGTCAAAGGTTGTTCACAAGGAAGTGTTCTCTTACCGTTCTTGTGGTCACTGGCCATTGATGACCCACTAGTAAAACTTAGTAATCTGGGTTATCAAACGATAGATCTGACGACGCCTTAGTCAAAATAGTGAAGGGTAAATACCCTAAAGACGTTCGATATAAGATGAAGACCGCTCTAAAGAAGTAAATGGCTGCTGTGTTGGACAAAATCTCTAAGTCAGCCCCAGTAAAGATACATTTGTTCCGTTCACTCGTATAATAAATCTGAGTCTTACCTGATCCCACTTAATGGTACAGTAATTGTGTACCCGAATGAGGTCAAATATCTTGGAATGGTTTTCGATAAAAAACTAAATTGGAATTCATGGTTCTACTGTTTTCTGCGGCTTGGCTCGCTTATCAATATTATGATAGCTGATGATGAGTAAGTAAGCTAGTAATTTTATATTAAGTACGATATAAGTAACTGGGTCTCTGATGACGTAGATATGTATCAACGACTACATATACGAGTACATATGAACAAAAAAAAATATTCTTTGCTATCAATTATGTATCGCAAGATCTTAACCCAACACATTTCTATAAACAACGATTTTGGCATTGCATTTTTGTAAGGGCATAAATATAGTACATATTTTGTGAGCTAGATACATGTTAGCACGCCAGATAAAGTTACCATGGCAAAAACAAGATTTTTCTAAATGCATGCCGGCTACTTTAAGTGTGTGTCCTTATTTATAGTCCGTGTTTTATTTATATTCATTCCAAATGTTTAGTGGGAGTTGCAATCCTTTAACTTAAATACGCAAATCCGTCGATATAATTGGGATTCGTTGGATCAAATCACTTTCTCCTTCGACTGTAGCACTAACTATAACAGCCTTAACAATATTTCGGCCCAGATGTGTAACTTATAAACGTGTACGGTTACATAATCTGGGAGCATCAAAATTTCGCAATAATATATGAGAAGGCTCTCCTGACATATCCAATGAGTTAAAAAACTCATGGCGACTTGTTCAGTGCCCATAATATTATCCTCAGACAAATATTCTGCAATACCCCCTTCTACTTGTAACATCAGTTTTTCATTTATATATCCTACGTTTTATGGGCCACCGCCCAATTATCAAGGCTTTGCCATCAATTACGTTGTCTAATAATAAACGGGGGCTGAGCAAAGTACTGGTCTTATCATAAATATCTTCAGATGACGCTACCGAAGGTTGCTACGATTTGATGAGTCACAAGTTGCCAGTCATAGATCTTGTTGGCTTCAGGACCACTGCTAGTCCCTACCAGGACTTAAATCACAGTACCATGGGAGTCAGGAGCCTCCCGGATTTTGGTCCGGGTCTGACTTGTTAGAATTAGGCCCCCTTGTGGGGTGTCGTGGGGGAAGGGTCTTGGACCCAAGAAATAAGTGCTGGGTGCTGTGACCCTTAGACCAGCAAGGGGTTTTAGATCGGCCTCGACTCATACCAAGGGTGGAACTTTTGCCTCCAACACAGAATTGGTATCAAGCCGGATTGACGGAGAGCGATGGAAGGCGTATCCTTGCTCCAATTGATGTCGGGGCATCCCGTAAACTTAAGTCTACACGACAGGAGTTAACGTCAAAAACTTGACACTATGTCCTACGTTTTCATAAGATGACCCCAAAATACCCCTTTCACACAATCATTCTTTATTTCCCACATTAGTTTGCAGTTTTGTTTGAACTTTGAACACCAATTCATTAGTACTTTGCTTGTGCTTGGGCCTCATAGGACGACAAAAGTTTGCGTTGAATCATGTTTTCAGCCCATTCACCGAACCTACGACGCGTATAATGGTCACGCGGTTTCAACTCTTGCACAAGCTAGATCATAAGCTTTTAAGCCAAGATCTTTCTTTAAAGTGGATGGGCATATGGTAGCTCCAATTGCTGTACACGATGGCGAATCGACTCATTCGGATTCTCCTCAACACTGTTTGTCATCTTTGGGGATACGTATTATCCACTAGAATATACGTAGTGAGAAAACGATTCATCGTGTTCTGAATAACATGCAAATCAACTTTCAACTGTTAAATTGACAATCTGTAGAAACAGTGTTGCCAGTTTAAAAACCAAAACTCTAAAAAAAACAAACTTTACATATAATAGTTTTCACGCGCCTCTTCACCAATGAAATTTAATGGGATTGCTTTTTGAACATCTTTGCTCTCTTTATTATTTTTTTTTTGGTTTTTGAAACCCCTTCGAAACAGAGCAAAATTTACCGCCAAATTGTCATCTGGTGATAACGGTGAATGAAAATACATGGTATACAGTTCCGAGTTTACTGGTACCGCTTTATATTCTGCAGTGTGAATTGTACAGGTTATATACCCCATAACGCATAGAAGTACATCAATGTGTTCTCTTCAGCAGCATGAGACGATTTTTAATTTCCCACACTTATTCGAGGTAAAGCAATGAACCCGTGGTGACAACAATGTTTCAACGGATCTAGTATCACCTATGCGAATTGTAGGCGTGATATCCAAAATAGATGAGTTAGCAACATAAGTAGATATAAAGGAGTGACCAATCGAAACTCGAGTTAGTTAGTAAGTTTCTTTCGATAAATAAAAGATATTTTCCGATATAAGTGAATTAATCGTTCTTTTCTTTGAAAGTTTTTTTTTTGTTGTCGGTAGTCGTTAGGATTATTTTATACGGGAAGAATCCATATGAGAACGGGCAGTACGCATTTTGAGAAAATGGCAAATTAAAAACCCAAAACGAAACATACGAGTAATTAATAAGCTTCAAATCAGCACAACAGAAAATTGTTTAAAACAAAATAAGTGTAGATCAGTGCTAAAAATCAGCAGAAGAAAAACGATTTATGACTTAAAAAAGTTAACTTAAAAGTTAAGTGTTAAAAAGTCCTAAGAATCAGCAAAAAAGAAAACGAAATAAGTGCAAAACAGTGCTAAAAATCAGAAGGAGAATAACTTACTAACTCCAGAAGAAAAAAAAAAACTCTCAACATTAACAGAGATAAAATATAAAAGTATTTTGGATACAAAATTAAGTAAGAAATGGAAGCAGCCTTGGCACAGAACTAACAGTGGCTCTAGAATCATTAGCCGCTTGAAGCCATGTACAAAGCTGAGGCGTAACAATTATGACGAAAATAGCATACATATAAAAATTTAATGGCGACCAAGCCAATTAACGCAATTTATTAATGTGGTACAAGTTCACCTAGATGGAGTGGATGACAACGTTAGAAAAGAATTCTGGCAACATATATTAAATAAACTTCTACTGAATAATCAACCAGATAACTAGAGCATAGGTTCCCAATTTTTTTTCGGCCACGGAACCCTAAATGATCAAACTTTTTTTGGCGGACCCCCATATTGATATATATTAACATAAAACCTCGTTCCTTGAAGTGCGGTTTGGATATTTTTATATTTGACAAGGAAAGAAAGAGTAAATGATATAAAAATAATTATTTTAAGTTTTATAAAACATTTATTGTAGAACAAAAAATACGTTGTAACATTTTAATGTGAAGAATGAAATTTTGCACATGTTTACCTAAAATATCCTTTAAATTAGGCTTAATGTCCGACAACTGAATGCGAAGGTCAGGAGCTGCGTCCAGTCTGTTTCTGTATTTGTTTTTTTTGTGTAAGTGTAAGCCGAAAACCCGGTCTCGTAAAGTTGTTACAAATGGAAGGAGAACCATAAGAGCTTTTTCTGCGACTGCAGGGTACCTATTCATCTTTCAGTCCAACCCAAAATGTCAAATTAGAATCTTCTGATTCAAAATTTTGTTTAAGAGGGGATGAACATTTGATGTCGATCAAATTTTCATACTCTGGCACAGTTAGCATCGATGGTTTGCTATAATTTGCAAATAGATTCTATACCCAGTCGATGTTGTTCATTTTCTCGGGGAAATACTCTTCCAAAGATTTTTTAAGGGTAACTAAATGAATAATATGAAAATAACTTTATGAATGCTTCTTTGATCATCTGAAGTAACCTGCAACATATTTTCTTCCAAAAATCCGTTTAAAAGAGTAAAACTTTCGTAATTTTTTTGGTTAACATATTCTATCCAGAAACCAAGTTTGTTCTTAAGTGAAGATATTTTGTTTTTAACTGTAAATTTGGTTGAGGTTCTTCCCTATAAGGAATGACAAATTACGTTGATTTTATCGAATATATCGGCCAAATAAGCCAGTTTCACCAACCATTGCTCATCGCGCAAGAGTTTAACTAGCGCGCTTACGGATGCAGAAATGGGTTATTCAACGAAGAATATCTTGAGCTCGTTGCGCAATTCAAATACTCTTGATAAAACTCTTCCCCTCGAAATCCATCACACTTCCGTGTATAGAAGAAGAGATTGATGCTGACTTCCTACATCTTCACACAATTTTTTAAAAAGCATTGACTGCAGTGGGCGTGATATGACGTAATGAACTATTTGTACGGCTTGATCGAGAACTTTTTTTAAGTCAGGTGAAATTTTCTTCGCAACAAGGGCATGACGATGTAAAACGCAGTGACTGCTACTACATTTCGGTGCAATATTCTTTATTCTTGCCTCAGTTCCTTTTATTTTGCCGGTCATAGCTGCTGCTCCATCGTTGCATACGTCAATACATTTGGTCCATTGAATATGGTGTTTACTCATATAATTATCAATGACTTTAAAAATTACTTCCCCAGTCATGTTGGTGTCCAAAGATTCACAGAGAAATAAATCTTCTTCAATAGATCCCCTGAAGGGGTATCTCACGAAATCAAGCAATATTGATAACACGGCGACAACTGTACTTTCGTCAAGTTGTATTGCAAACATCTCACTGTCTTTCAATCTACAAATTATTTCATCTACAATATGGTCCGAAATCTTATGCACTCGATGAGATATGATATTATTGGAACACTGGACTGCTGCAACTTTCTTCGCTGCGTCTTCTCCAAGTACGCAGCTGACGATTTTTGTCATGCATGGTTTTATTAAATTTTCTGCAATCGTGTGTGGTTTACCAGCACGCGCAATTCTGTAAATTATTAGGAATGATGCTTCAGTTGCGTTTTCATTATCTCTTTTTGCATATCTGTGTATAGCAGTAATACAAGTTTTATGTACTTCTTTGTGTCTTTAAAAAAAAACTTAAGTTTTTATCCTTCAGTTGCGAGTGGTTGGTTTCAAGGTGTCGTTGAAACGGTAGGTGCCAAAGAGCTGTTTAATAAAATTTTGTTGCAAATAACGCATATTCCATCAGGATGTTCAGCATTTTCTACAGGAATAAATCCAAATGACAAGTAGGATTCTTCATATTTCCTCCTTTTTAAAACAGTTCACTCCTTTTGTTGGTAGGTGTACTTTGTCGGTGTTGACGACGACAAGAGCCTTCTGTATTAACCGTACCCTGGAATAAATTTGCAAACCTAATATGTAATAACCGAAAACAACAGTAATATTCGTTAATAATAAACAACCAAAAGATTTATAAAATAAAAATGAAATTAATAAATTAATGCGTGTAAGATGAGTAAGCCAACTAGTTATTGGCCGGACTGTATTTATATATAGATTGACTTGAATATATGTATATAGCTTTCTTACTGAAAAACAAGCAACAGGTTCTTCTGAATTATTTCCAGTACACTCTACTACTGGTGAACACGATACAAAACTTTTGCCACTTGTGAGGCTCCCCGTTTTGAGCCAATTGTCCATTATTACAAATCGAAACAAAAGCGGAACAAATTCTTACAAGCCGGTATCTTCACAAAAAAGTGTTGCATCTATCCCTGTAGTGATAAAGTGCCACACCACACTTCAAATTTAAAACAAAGAAAAACAAAAAAAAAATCACACTAACCACATCTTAACACATAAAATATTTAAATACAATAAATTAACAAACTGCGCTGTAGTGATAATTTCGTTCTGCACCGAATATTGCAACAAACTGACATAATGTGCATAGTAAAAACAGGAGAATTCAAACCAAAACAAATAAGAAAATCTCCCGTTACATATCCGATGTAATGTAAAGAACTCCAGGGTTCCGCAGAACAGCATTTGGGAAACGCTGAACTAGAGAACGCGAAACGACTATTAAAGCAGCATTTTAGGCCAACAGTTAATTATAAAGATATTTTAAAACAAAATAACATATTTAAGGGTAAGTTCAATTACTGATCTTAATTGTTAAATAGAAAAAATTGTGAAATCAATTAAAATATTTGCAACTTATGAAAAATATTCAAAAACGATCAAAGATACTTTTATACATTACTTGTTAAGGAATCAAACCAATTGTGTCTGGAAATCTGTCACGAGACGTTAAAGATAAATTTGTCTTACACGAAATAAAAGGCATTCTGTACGCATACCTAGGATTTAACCATGGTAATTTAGAAAATTATTAATAAGTGACCGACGACAAACACAATAACCTAACAGACAAGAAAAATTTTGGACAAACAAGACGGAGAAAGAGAACCCATTGAAGAAGCAGCCTTAATAGAAGAAGAGATAGACCTTAGTAGACCGTCCTTAAGTAGTCACAAAATATATAAAAGAGGAAATCTTAAAAATATCGTATCTAAATAACCGTTATGTAGAATCAGGTCTGAGTTTATTCAAATTCAAATTAGAAATTCATAAAAATAGGGTTCTTACATGCGATTCAAAAATAGCAACCATAAAGAGACCGGGTATATCAGTTCGAAAGCTACTTTCAACAAAGTTAAGAAGTATTGTTTGGTAGCTGCTGACATTACATTAATCATTGGCTTTTCTGCGTTTAATTATTGTACATGATGATAAAGTTGGATATTAAAGTGCTAGTGGATTATAGTGGATGTCAACAACAACAGAAGTGCCGCAATGATGCTTTCTAGCTGTTTTAAGACTGTGGCTAAACATGATTCAAGAAATAAAAAAAAAAATACTTGTTCAGAATAAAAAGGATCCCATGGGATCGTCTTGCAGAGGAAAATAACTAAACCTCATTTCTTCGATGATATTCTATATTAATCATTGTAAGGTTACACCTACTCTCAATGTAATGAATCTAAAGACAAAAGAAAGCTCCGAAATAAAGATGAACTGAAATGGGAAGACAGACATTTTAAGGAATATTACTAGTAAATTCAATTAGACCGGCAATGGTTTCCAAAGTCCTACTCTAAAAATCGATAGAAGCAACATATATTGATCGGTCGTAGGGTACGCATATGATATCGCCCGAGCGATTACGGCAAAAGATGCGGAGAACGCTCAAATGAAGCTGAACCGGGTTATGAGACAGGCGAGCTCATGGATGGATGAACAGTGTCGCAGCCTAGCTATAGATAAAACCGACATAGTTCCTATGACCAAGAAGAGGATCTCGACCATCGTTAGCTTTCCAATCAGGCTGGAAGTTATAACAAGCAAGCAAGTAGTGAAATACCTGGGACTGATTATTAATACGAAAATCATCTTCTGTGAGAGTTGTAAAAGAATGCAATCATTTCTGATTGCAGTCATTGAAGTCACAGAGAAAACTTCTATGTATTGACTTCAATCATATGAATTCAATAACATACTTTAACTTCAAAACATGAAATCACCATTCATTTTGAAGTCATTGATTGGTAATTCGTTTTAGTGAATTCAATGATTGCATTCAAATCAATGCAATTATCTGTGATTTCAGTGAAGTCCTTAAAGACATTTTGAAGTCAAAAACCATTGAAGTTTAATGTCTTTAGATCTTTTTTTTTTTAAATTAGAAAAATACATTAATACTTTGAATAAGTTTATTTTTAGATTCATATTACTGCCAGTATCACAATCCGGTAAAGATCTCTTCCCAGTTGATAAATTGGGAGAGTACGTTGGATCTGGTAAGACAACTAAACCTGGGAAGATAAGAATTACTAAATGCTCTGAAGAACGAGAAAACGCACATCTCGAGAGTAATGAAAGTGTTAAAAATAATCGTAGTGTTAACAATAAACTTAAACTCCAACTCCCTTCCAAATAAAAAATATGCTTCCAAGAAACGAAGCTCTAATCTCGACCCCAACTGGAGCTTCAAAACAAACTTATTCCCCAATTTTAGTCCTCCCTCCTCACTTATCCGACACAAAGCCCTTACACACCAATCTTCTAATCCCCAAATTGCCCCCGTTCCACCGAAGTCCCCGCGCCAACGCGTCTCTTTCAACTTAACCCCAACCACCCATATTATTCCTTCTCAACCTTCTACGCCACCAAACCCAGCTAGCAACCCAATTCCCAACTTCGACCTTAAAACTGGAGCTAAGTACCCTAACTTCATTAACTCCCATACCTTAAACCCCATATCTCATCCCTCGTCCAACTCTATATCCAATCATTTATCTCTATCTCCCTCACCCAATGCTCCTATTCTTGATCCCCTTTTTCCCCCCACTGTTAAACTAACACAGCAAACCAATGGCACTACAGAAAATCGATATTCTCTCTCTAGGCTCAGAGAACGAAAGATATATGAAAACATTCGTCTCTTTCTTGCCTATTTACATGACAAATCTGACTCGGTCTGCTACGAAGGGAAAACCAAAACCACCGTCATGGTTTCCATCCAGCAGGAAGGCCTCCCTACCGACCCTATCAGTCTCAGGAACCTTTATGTCAGGTACCACGAGATTTTTAACATGTCCCCTCAGAAAGTAGCAGACGACCTTGCTGCATTCGGCAACTATGTTCACTCTAAACGAGTATCACACCTACAGCGAAGCCGAGCCGACCACGACAAATTTTTTCGTCCATAACGTGCCTCCCTTGCCAGCGCTTAAACCATCCTGCCTCACACCTCCACCCCACAACATCCCTTTTACATTTTACTACCAGAATGTAAGAGGGCTTCGCTCTAAAACCAATGCTGTCCTATGTCAATCGCATGCTCTTCCCTTTGATATTTACGCCTTGACCGAAACCAATTTGATTCCCGACATAAAGAACTAGGAATTGTTCCCTCCTACTTTTAATGTTTTCCGCGACGACGATCCTACCCGCACAAATAAAGATTCCCCCTGTCGAGGCGTCCTACTGGCGATGGACAACAGCCTTAACTCTTCTCCCATTACAATTTCTTCATCCTCTAAAGCCGACTTTGTCGCAATAAAAATATCACTGCCTCTCAAGTCCCCTTACGTTATATGTTGCTACATCCTACCAGCTCAACCTATCGAATCTTACCAATTTGTTATTGATGCGATCGATCATTTAATTGACCTGTCAGACCCTATTGATGATATCCTTATTTTCGGCGACTTTAATCTTCCTCAGCTACAGTGGACTCCATCAGATGATCAATCGTTTTTCATCGCTTCAAATGCCATCTCAGCTAAGGAATGTCTCTTCTTAGATCGCTTAACAGACTCAAGTCTATGCCAAGTCAGTGGTATATCCAATTATATGGGCAGGCAATTAGACCTTATTTTCACAACAGATCCAATTAACTCCTCAGTCTCACTTTTTCCCCTATCTCTCTCAACAATCGATAACTACCATCCCCCCCTTCTACTTTCATTTTTTCATAACTCTTCATTCCAGTCCACTCCCCCCACAACTCTCTCATCCCACGACTTTCATAAAGCAAACTTTCACAAAATCAGTGTGTAGCGGAGCTTTGCGCAGTGGAAAAGAAAAAACAAAAACAATAACAGAAAAAATTGACCCAAAGCCGACCGAGGGAGCAAAACGATTAAATGAAGATGTTGACGCTTTGACTTCTTATCGTAAACTGATACATTTATTTTGATCTCATTCTTTTGGTATATGTGTTACATAGCTCTCATACTTTTGTTACATACCGCCCGCCTCGTAACTTTAAGTTTAAAGGAACGAAAACATTACTGATAATAATACAATATAATTTCAACAAAATTTTTAAATTCGAAAGTTCATTTAAGTAAATAGATTATAAAAAACTGAGAAAATTATGGTTAAAGTGAATTTAATAAATACATTTTTCGCTCTTGTGACTGCGGTGCAGAACTTAAGCTAAAACATGACTAAATATAAGTTTAAATCCAGGCTAATTCATTTCGGTTTACAATGCAAATATTTAAAGGATGCAATTTTACGAAAAAAATTTTAAAGTAAATCTTTTAGGAAAAGAATAGGCTATGGAAAGTACAAACCTTTTGCAGTCGAACATGGACCGGACTATAGTTCCTTCATTCCATGTTCGATTGCAAAATGTGTTAAGCTTATTATGACGATTCTGGGCGGCTGGATGCTATACTGGAGGTTGTGGAAGTTCTTCTGCAGCACTTCCCGCTGTTTGAGCTGATGATTCGTCGCTAGTTGAGCCCGTTGAACTTGAGTCTGGCAGTAAAGCTACTTTGGTGATTGGTCGCATATATTGACCTTTGGCGGTGCGAACAGTGACCACGCGTACTTTACCGTCAGCACCTGGATGCACCTGAACTATTCGTGCGAGAGGCCAGCGGCCTGGTGGTAAGCGATCATCTATTAAAAGGACCAACGCTCCTGTATGAATGTTGGGTGTCTCGAAACACCATTTCGAACGGCGCTGTAAGTGGTGCAGGCACTCTGATTGCCATCGGCGCCAAAAATGATTGCGCATTTGACGCACCATTTCCCAACGATTGCGAGATGTCCGTGGAGCACTAGGGTCGCAGTAGTCCGGATCAGGCAAAACGAAGAGGCCCCCTCCTGTTACAAGATGACCTGGGGTCAATGCATTGAAGTCCGCTGGATCACTACTCAATGCGCAAAGAGGGCGTGTATTCATGCATTGTTCAATGCTGGCAGCTATGGACTCACCGACAACTCTTCGGAGATGCTGTTTGAAGATTTTCTCCGAGCTAACAGCTTTTCCGCAACACCAAGCTGGAACTTAGAGTCTTCCTTAAACAATTGTCGAAGCTCTGCACTAGCACCTCGAAAATTAGTAGCATTGTCGCTGTACAGTTGGCGACAAGTGCCCCGTCTGGCACTGAAGCGAGTGAAAGCCGCCATAAACGCAGCTGTAGATAAGGAAGTAACTACTTCTAGATGTGCTGCCCTCGATGCCATGCAGACAAAAACTGCAACGTATCCCTCCTGCGAACGAACGCCTCGTCCCGCCGATAGCCTTAGTTTAAACGGTCCCGCATAGTCTACGCCAGTTTCTAGAAATGGACGTTCCATAACCAATCGCGCTTTGGGTAGGGTGCACATCCGTTGTCCACACGGACGAGCTGTGAATCGTACGCAGCGGATGCATGAAAGTATTTCAGAGCGAACAAGAATGCGTCCGCCCAGGATCCAAACAAACCTTGCCAAATAGTTCCACGTCAGCGACATGGGTCCGTGTAAGGTGACGAGATGCGCTCTTCGCACTAAGAGACTAGCGAGTCATGAGTGACGGGACAGTAGAATTGGATGCTTCTCTTCATAGGCAAGAAAAGCATTATGCAAGCGACCGCCGACCCTCAGCAATCCAAACTTATCCAAAAACGGAGCATGGTGACGCAAGGGACTGGTATGACAAACACGATTTCCGCAAAGCAACGCCTTGATGTCTTCTTTAAAAAAAATCGGATTGTGCAGCTCGATACAGCACCCGCTTCGCCCGCCGTAAGTCCTCCAGCTTCAGCCCTTTGGAAGAGTTTGCTGCGCGCCTCAAGCACCGTCGCTGCCAATAGAAGATGAAAGCAAGCACCCGCACTGGTCGATCGAAAGAGCTGAACTTGGAAAGCCAGTCCGACCAATCGCTTCGTCGAACAGCCACCAAGGTCACAGTTTTCCGCTGGTCGGGAATCTCCAATAATAAACTTGTCTTCTCCTTCGGCCATGTTTCAGGATCTTGCACGAGCCATGACGGGCCGTTCCACCAAACTGTTCAACCGCCAATTCTTCGGTAGTAAAACCTCGTGTTGCGCAGTCTGCTGGATTGTTAGGTGAGCGCACGTGTTTTCAGCCTACGTCCGGCAGCAAGCGACTGACTTCAGCCACTCGATTAGCTACGCATGTCGTCCACCTAGATGGGTGAGCACGAATCCAGGCCAGGACCACCTGAGAGTCCGACCAACAGAAAATACGGATAGGTTTGTGCGTGGTAGCCACACACAGTGCATTGATAAGCTCGGCCAGTAGCAACGCACCCTGCAATTCCATTCTTGGTAGAGTAACACATTTCACTGGAGCAATACGACTCTTGCTGACCAACAAAGTGCTCGCCCAAATGCCGTCTTCCTGCTGACTGACAGCATAAACCGCAGCAGCGTAAGCACGCTCTGAGGCATCGCTGAAACCATGGAGATACCACTCCTGCCCTGCCTTGACCTGGACCCAACGAGGTACCTTTATAATATGGATCTCGTCGAGATCGCGACGAAGTTTTCGCCATTTTTCTCTGATAGTTGGATGAACTTCCTCATTCCAACCTACGCCCCCGACAACCAGCAGTCCTGGAGAAGAATTTTTGACCGGATGAACACTGGACCCAATAGACCAAGGGGGTCGAAGAGTCTAAGGCTAGTTGACAACAAGCGTCGTTTTGTAAGTGGAGAAGGGTCCTCTTCCCGCCGCATCT
Organism: Volucella bombylans; assembly: GCA_949129095.1. Taxonomy (NCBI): domain Eukaryota; kingdom Metazoa; phylum Arthropoda; class Insecta; order Diptera; family Syrphidae; genus Volucella; species Volucella bombylans. Next base: position 93,745,902 of record OX422142.1, read on the forward strand.
GAAACGAAAATTCATCCTTACCAGTGCACCAGCCAAGTCCAAGAGTTGAAGTAAACAGGGGAGCTCCTAAGGTACGCTGCGTAGGAGAGCCCGGGTGATTTGATGGTAGCAAATCGACATCGTTAGCCGCCCACTTGTTAAGTTCACAAGCTGCTGTGTGTAAAATGTTGATCAGCGCATCGCGAGCCTTGTTGGCCTCTCTCAAAGTGTCAGCGCCACCCAACACGTCATCTACGTAAGTGTGTTTTGTCAACAAAGTGGCACCGAAGGGAAACCGTTCTCCCTCTAATTCCGCGATTTTGTTCAGAACCCAGATCGACGCAAAAGGGGCAAACTTTGATCCGTACATTACGGTGAGCAATCGGAAATAGGTTAAAGGGGAAGACGAATCGTTACGCCACAATATTAACTGACGGTTGAGATCTGATTTTCTTACTCGAATCTGGCGAAACATCTTCACGATGTCCCCAGTAAAGGCAAAGCGAAAGAATCTAAACCTGAGGAGCACGATCCATAAATCTTGTTGCAATTTAGGCCCGGCTAAGAGAACATCATTAAGGGACAAACCGTTATTCGCCGCCTGCGACGCATTAAACACTACACGAATAGCGCCCGAACCGTCACTCTTGCCTACTGCGTGGTGAGGTAAAAAATATGCTTCACAACCTTGAACCGAATCTATATCAGTGATTTTCTCCATATGTCCTAACCGTTCATACTCGGAAAGAAACATACGATATGACTGAGCTAAAGCGTCATTCCGCGCGAATTTTTTTTCAAGAGAATAAAACCGACGTTTGGCGATATCTAATGAGCCCGGAAACTTAGGTTCAGTAATGGATAGTGGCATGGGCACTTCAAATCTTCCGTTGGCGTCCCGCTTGTACTCGCTTTCGAAATACTCGACGACCTTACGATCTTCCGGATCAAGATCAAATGGACGTTCAACCCTTTCAATGTCCCAGAATTGACGGATTTGTTCGGAAATTGTCTCTAATCTCGTGGCACTAAAAGAAGCAGTTACACGTGATGATCCCGCTGATACCTCAAAATTCGGCACCGAGCCAACTAGAACCCAGCCAAAAACTGTTTCAATTGCTGAAGGCAAACCCGACATTCCTTTACGCATCCCTTTACGTAGGATGAAGGCATAGACTTCCGCTCCCAGGATACAGTCGATCCTCCCGGGACGACCGAACTCAGGATCTGCAAGAACGATATCTGACGTTACTGGATAAGCATCCAAACACACCTGTCTTAATGGTAGTAAGTCTGTTACGCGTTTCAATATGAATGCAGAGGTTTTGTGTTCGAATGACCTGTCTTTAAGGGAGCACACTGTGATATCCACTTCCGACGTAGCTGAGGCTGATATTCCTCCACCCACTCCACTCACGTGGAGTGCGGCTTGACGTCGTCGCAGCCGCAAAGTCTGTGCTACGTGTTCACTAATATAGGATTCCTCTGACGCGGCGTCAAGGAGTGCTCGCACTTGCATCGATCGTCCATTCACGGCGCGAATTATTACCAACGCGGTAGCAAATAAAACAGTTCGACCACTATGAGAGGTATGGGATACCGTTACCGCAGACACCACTGCCTCATCTTTTCCTGCTCGAAAATCACTATGTAAGAGGGTGTTGTGCTTACCGGAACACACTATGCACAAAGACGATGGACAAGTTGCAACCGTATATCCCTTACGCAGGCAATTGAAACACAACCCTTCACTTGGTCTTTACGATCTACCACGGAAAGCGTTTTAAAGTTATCGCAAAATGCCAATAAATGTCCGCCCCGGCATTGCGGACAGGGTTCACTTGACGGACGGTTTTTTTCAGAAGCTACATTGGCCGAAGTCACACGCGTGATCTTGCTCTTTCTCCCAAGCGTCTTGTCCTTTAACTCGAGTTTTTGAGCATTAGTTAGCGACTGCAATAGGATTTGGAGTAAGTTTACAATTTCATCCCATTCGGGAAAATCGGCCGAGTTATTGCGGGACGTTTCCCAAGACTCCCGAGTTTTTGCGTCTAATTTGGCGACTACAATTCCAACGAACCAATCGTCCCATGACTCCGACGCGCGCCCGTAGTTTGGAGTCACTCTACGCGCTTCCTCCACGATGTCCAGTAAGCATTGGATATCATCTGCATTACGCGATTTTATAACGGGAACTAACAAAAGCCGTTCAAGCTGCGCTTGAAAGAGTATTCGCTTGTTATCATATCATCGTAACAATGAATTCCATGGGAACCAGATTAGCACCGGTGATGCTAGCATTCTTCACTCTTTGGGCTGCGTCACCCTCCAAGCTTGCTAATAAATATTGGAGTTTATTAACCGGCAAAATGTTTGGCTGATTAAAGACAAGGGTCACGTACATCTCTTTAAATGTCGGCCACTCAAAAAGATCACCACCGAACTTTGGTATCTTGATCGTTGGCAAACCTCGATAGGTTTCACTTGGTAAGAGATGATCTACCGACTCCGCGTTCACCTGTCTAGACGGACCGGACGTTTGTTCCACACCCGCTGGTGCGATTTCAGCTTGAATACGAGCGATTGCTTCGGTGAAGGCCCACTCTACTTTCTCGAACACATTGCCAACTACGTACTCGGAAGCCTCGAACACTTTATCCCCGGCCCGCACTGCTAGTTCACCATGAGTTTTCATAAATCGTTCCCAGTAGGAGGCAAGTAGACCACGACGCGCCTCCCACACACCTTTCGTGTGATTTCCGGAGCCCATCTTTATCGTGTTTGAGATAAAGTTCATAATTAAGCGCCCGTCTTGAGCCTGATTAGCCAAAAGCAAATCTAAATCAGCCATGAATTTATTTATTCTTGCTGTTGAATTATTTTTCCGAAACGGTTTTTTGTATCACCTCACTCGCGGCGCGATGGGCTTGCACAAAAAAAGTTGAAAATAAAAGAAAAACAAACTGCTCAAGTTAACTGTTTCCTCGGTCAGACCAGTCGCGGCGCGATGGGATTATAGCACAAAAAGCGGTTCGAACCAAGTTAATGTATGTATGTACACGATTAAACTACGCTCTGCTACCAGTTTGTAGCGGAGCTTTGCGCAGTGGAAAAGAAAAAACAAAAACAATAACAGAAAAAATTGACCCATAGCCGACCGAGGGAGCAAAACGATTAAATGAAGATGTTGACGCTTTGACTTCTTATCCTAAACTGATACATTTATTTTGATCTCATTCTTTTGGTATATGTGCTACATAGCTCTCATACTTTTGTTACACAGTGAATATCTCAGCAGATCCCTCTTTAACTTTCACAACTTAAGTATAAATGATGCCTTATCCATTTTTTATAAAGAAATATTTAATTCGTTTTCCCTTTACGTTCCGTTTGCCCGCCTTAAAACATCATCTACTAGTCCTCCCTGGTATAATCGCAAGCTTCGTTCCTTACGAAATAAGAGAAATAAGTTATGGGCTGTTTTCCTGCGTACCAGACCCTTTACCGACTATTCCAACTATCTTGGTGCTTATCTTCATTTCACCGAATTTTACGATTCTCTTTACCAGCGCTACCTTAACAATGCGCAAGTCAACCTTATAAACCACCCTAAGTCCTTTTTCCAATTTGTTAACTACAAAAGAAAGTCCGATGATTACCCTCCTTCCCTCTCTTTCAACAACAGCTCATCAACCGATCCACTCACCATTGCCAACCTATTTGCCACCTTTTTTAAACAATCCTTCACCAACGACTCCTTTGTACCAGATCCATCCTATTTTAGTTACCTACTGAACTTCTCCAATGGCCCACTTCTCTCTCATATTTTGGACCCGTCTTATATCGAATATAAATTACACCAACTCAATGACGAATTCACACCCGGCCGAGATGGCCTTCCGTCTACCCCTTTCACAAGGAGAATTTCCTCAGGCTTGTAAAACCTCCTTCATAACCCCGATCCGCAACAAAGGAAAGGATCAAAGAATGAAATAACCAACTAGCGTCCCATCGGTAAACTCTCCCATATACCCAAACTCTTCGAAAGTATTTTGTATGAAGCTCTAAGCTTTCAATGCAAATCACTTATTTCCCCTAGGCAACATGGCTTCCTAAAGGGTAGGTCAACCACCACAAATCTCGTTGAATTCGTATCCTTTGCCCTCTCTGCCCTAGAGAATGGCAATGAAGTCGATGTAGTTGCAACCGATTTTAGCAAAGCCTTCGATAAAATCTCCCATCGGTTAATTATCTTTAAATTGTCTGCGCTCGGCTTTGAACCCATATTGTTAAAATGGATATCCTCTTACCTCGAAAACCGTTTTTACAATGTTCGTTTTAGGTCAGCCCAGTCCGCTCCATTTTTGGCCACCTCTGGAGTTCCACAAGGCAGCCATCTCGGTCCCCTTCTTTTTATATTAACCATAAATGATCTCGATATGATCATCAAACACTCGTCTGTCTCCCTTTACGCCGACGTTACCAAATTTTCCAAAACCATTTCCTCTCCCCATGACTCTTTCCTCCTTCAACAAGATCTTGATAGTTTCTCGATCTGGTGCCTCAAAAATTCTTTGGAACTTAACATCGTCAAATGCCAATCCATCACCTTCTCACATAAGCGGAACCAATCTCCTCCCCGACTCTATCTTCTCCATAACCAACCTATCTCCTCCGTACAGTCTCTTCGCGACCTCGGCATTTTGTGTGACAGCGAGCTTAACTTCCGTTTACATATGGATGAGATAATCCTCAAAGCCAACTCTGCACTTGGTTTTGTAAAAAGGTGGTCCAAAGAATTCACCAACCCATACGTGACAAGGTCCCTCTATATTACCTTTGTTCGCCCCCTCCTAGAGTACGCCAGTCAAGTATGGTCCCCATATCATCGTGTTCATATCTCGAGAATTGAAGGCATTCAGCGTCGTTTTCTTCGATTTGCTCTTCGAGGTATGCCCTGGGACGATCCTTTTAATCTGCCCCCCTATCAAAATCGTCTTAACCTTATCAACTTAAACACCCTCGAAGATCGTAGAGATGCAGCAGACTTTCTCTTCATTCATCGACTCCTTTCAAGTCACGTTGAATGCGCGTCCCTTCACAACTCCATTTTCCTCAACACTAACCCTCGTAATCTACGTACCCCTCGACTCTTCTATCTACCAACCCACCACACCTCCTATGGCGCGAACGAACCAATCTCCCGTATGCTACGTCAAATCAACTCAAACCCTACCGTCTTTGACTTTCACCGCACCACTTCCTACCTCAAATCTGTTCTCCTTCACCACTCCAACCAACCTTAGTTTTAAGTTTTAGTTTAAGTTTATTTTTTAAGTTATAGCTTGTATTAAGCCGAATAAATGGGGGCATTCGCCCCCACCAAAATTAAAATCAACATCCTGATCATCGGAAGAGAAATCACCACTTGTACTCATAGTCTTACACTCCACTTCACTACAAGTTGAAACTTCTTCTCACGCAACAGCCAGACTACTAAAGTTTCAGTTTTCCTTTACTTTACTGAACCGACAGTTTCAATAGTCTGTCTTTTAATTAAAGCGTAAACAATGACCGCGGCTCTGTTGAATATCATAAAAACTTAATAGAATAAAAATAAGTTCATTTACAGAATAGATAGCTGGCGATACCACGAAATATTTGAAACCTTTTGGCCGAAATAAGAAAAGATCTTTACTGTTTAGCAGAACATGTAGATTTGCGATTTAATTTAAATCAATTAATTGTTGCAATTAACTACTTGTGCCCGTTGTTATATCAGAATGCGAGAAATATAACATATATTTGAAGAATATAAAGACGATAAAGATACTGACAATGAATGTGATCTAATGACCGTGCGACAGTAAGTTATATCCGTTGAGTTTTGACTAATTTCGCATAAGTTGTTTTGTTTAAATTTCGCAGGGATCTGGGATACATTGAAAGTGATCTCGAATAATGTTTTTTTATGTTTACAATGAAAACAAGAAAATTTGTTTTGTTTATTATGAAATGTTTGTTTCCATATTTTCTTACATGTTTGTTTATGAAAAATAAAGAAAATGATAAATGAGAATTTTTTTCGTCTTTTTTTCAGTCCAGTTACGATTTCTTAGTTGTTTTCTTTTACCGTGCAATATTTATTTTTTATGAAAACAACTTAAAATAAACTTATTCAAAGTATTAATGTATTTTTCTTACTTTAAGAAAAAAGATTTAAGGACATCAAAATGACTTCAAAATTAATTCAATGACTTCAAAATAACTTCAATGACTTCAAAATAACTTCAATGACTTCAATGCTTTTTGACTTCAAAAAGACTTCAATGACTTCACTGAAATCGCAGATGATTGCATTCATTTGAATGCAGGGGGTTCGACAGCCCGCAAACGAAGGCTACTAATATCGGTCACCCACGCTATCCTTCCAAATATATGGCTGTGAGATCTGGGCAGACGCACTCTGACAAGAAAGGTACAGGAAGCAGATGGCAGCAGTTCAGAGACGTGGAGCTCTATAGAATTGTGTCGGAACTAGCCGTCCTTGTAGCTGCAGGACCTCTAACGATCCCCTAGCGGTAGAATGGAAGTACGCCTACGACAAATAGGCAAAAGGTAGCAAAGGAGCTCACGAAATGGTGCAAGAGCCCTGGAACTGTGAAGCTGATCTAGGACGCTGGAAACACACGAAGTAAACTACTATGTCACCCAAAAAGCAAACGCTTTAGCCTGCCAGTACAAGGGGGGGACTCTTCAGTAGCGATGGAAACCACACTTTTTTCGTTGGCAGGAGGTGTGAAGCTCAACGACGAGAGCTAGAAAGCAGCATTGGCGAAATAAGTCCAGAAAATATGGTCGAAACGATGCTGACTCACAATCAGACCTGGAGCCAAATTTAATAGTCTGATGAAAGCCTAACTGGTGGTATAGAGTAAATCCACCTAAGATGAAAAATACGAAAAAGCCGGCCCCCTAAGGGAAAAGAAAACGACACCACTCTGAAAGGGGTTAAGCTGGTTTTTAGTGGGTGAGAGTCGCACAGTACTTGAAACAAAGCCGGGCTGCTTCTCGTCGTTATTAGCTGTCCCATCATCCCCTAGAAAAAAAAGAAAGAAAAAAAAGAAAGAAAAAAACTTGTCGGTCTCTTTGAAACGGTGGCAGATAGATACGGTGAAGGTATCGGAAGGCTTCATGAGTGTCAAATTAACTATTGCTATCCCGTATATTTTCAGCTTTATTTAAAAAGAACATAGACAGCATCATGCCCCGGCTCAATTATGAATCCTATGTAACGTATATATTTATACATTTATACCTAGGCCGTTTGAACCCAGATACCATTAAAAAAGTAAACTTTAAATGGACAAAGGGTTCAACATGTCTAGAAACCAAACCAATTTGGTCAAAGCTAATTTAGGAATTTAATCGTTCTTAACAGATCGTATATTAGAGCTACAATAGGATTTAACAGTGACACTTTTCTATAGGCAAATATGAAGCAAGATTTGGTGTTTATTCAAATGATATCTATAGAAGATGCATGGATGAAAAATAAAAGAAGACTACCTTCCAAGCAAAGCAAAACTATATTAAGAACAATCTGAATAACTCAACTAATAAGTCTACTTTGTTTCATGCCAGTATTTAATTACGATTTGAATGAGTAAAGTGAAAATTTCTTCTCAATTTACTGTTACCACAATATAACTTACAGTGGTCTGATTATAGCGATTGCAGTCCTATAAGCTGATTTCCACTAATAGTAAATTTTGTAGTACTCTTCCAGTAAACGAAACTGAAGGCGCTGTATCTTAATGACACTGTACAAAAATAAATCCGATAAAGGATATACGAATAAATCCGACAAAGGACTCAGAGTGATCGTCTTTAAATTGAGTTGTAGTGTTCGAATCTAGCCAATTTGCATACAGCCAAACTCATCACATTGATACAGATTTCCGTAGTATTAAATTTAACTCCATCTTTTGACCTGTCTATTGTAGATAAAAATGCGAATTAAATGCTCTTCAATACTCGAAACCAGTATTAAAGAAGGATTAAATTGCTGACCAGGTTGCCTTCAATGCTTTTACAGAACCAGAAGTGCTGAAAACCATTGAGAATACTGTCTACAACACATCAAGAGTCCCACTTTCAATGCTTTTTGCTTGGCAACAACTGTTCGCCAAGGAGTGTCAGCAAATATATACAATCAAATAGGCTACTAGCACATGGAATCTATACATAGAAGAAGACGATGGCATATTGTGAAGAAAGATCACATCCTCTTACGATGGGAAGGATTACAAAAAAATAAAAGGTACCAGAACAGCGATATTGGGTTTATAAAGTTTACCTAAGCTTTCAGTTCCGAAGCAGTTATGAACAAACATGGAAAGGACATGTCAAAAGACTCTTCAATGATAATATACGTTATCTATTCGCAATCTTCTTAAATACTCCAGCTGTAGTGGATGATTGTTCCATCGGTAGATCTAGAGTAACCACCTATGTGCCATTTCAAAGGCAGATTATCATCAGTTCGCAAATACGGTTGCCAACTTACCAAGAAAATGTAAAAAATTCGCTCCACTAAAATCCAGAAAACCTGCATATAAATCTGTTCGCGAAACTTTCCCGATAAGGAAGTGCATATTAATTGTTACTAGAAGAAAGCAAAAGTCTTCTCACGTACCAAAACAATATTTCTTCCAGCAAAATAGCGCTGCGGGCATGCTTCCAATGATGAATAGAACGACTTGGAGCTGGTACTTAGCGTGGTGATGCCAAGAATATACGTACATATATGTATGTACGTACAGGAAGATACTCTACTCCAACAAAATATGTTAAGCTAATGTACTGTGCATTACAGGAAAAGAAACATACATTCTTATGGAATAGAGGACTTTTATTCTCGTAGCGATACAACTTTCGAGGACGAAGTACAGCATACCCCTAGTTGTCTTGAATTTGTTAAAGGGATTAGTCCGTGCTGTGGCTTCTTTCTCTTTTCTTGATTTAAATCCATTGAGGATAAGTATAATGGATATAAGTAGTTGGAAGTGGGTCATTTAAAAACAAAGAAAATACATTCATCCGGCTGTCCTTGCTTTGCATCTTGTACAGAATTTCTCATGTCCCATGCTCCATTTAAATCAGGAAAACACGGTATTTAAGTCTCCTTCCTTTGTTAAACTTGCGCTAAACTATTCATGCGTTTTCATTCGTAATGATGATTGACAGTTTAGAGGGCGGGCTGATGTATATGACGAATGGAGTCCATCATCATTTGCCAGAAAGTATCCTGATTTCATGAACGTGAATTTTGATCGAGTTGAGCATTTGAATGGTGATGCCTCAGTTTACAACGGAAAAGAGAGAGAAATTTGAAATCTAAGAACCTTGCACAAGTTAAATAATATCTTAAATAACATGGCAATGTAAAAGAAGTCCTTTTCTCTTGACTGTGTCTTTCAATTTGGATGTGGTACTCGTAAATTTCTTTTGGTTATTTAATTTTCAGTTTGGCAATTTTGTGTGTCGTCCTTCGTCTTACACTGTCGATGAAAATGGGGCGAAATTTTCGAATCGAAGAAGGCACAAGGAAAGAAGAACCTCGAAGGATATGCTGCTTCTTCGACGGAGCATGACATGGCAGTATTTTCTGGAGGATTTTCTAAGCACGTGGAAATAAATTCGGGAAGAGTGTGTACTTTGTTAAATGTGAATCCATTTAGCGTAGCGCTGACATTAGAGTATTTAAGGCAAAGCTTTGTGGTTTTTCAGTGAATAATAGATATTTGCTACCAAATAACAGAAGAGGGTATGTATTTTTAAATAAGCTGTTACCACAATAAGTGTTAGTCACTGTAAAAATAAGAGCATTTCCTCTGAAAAATCGATTGCTGTTACAAGGTTGCTTTGTCACATAACAATAAATTGTAATATCCCAATACGAGTTAGACTAGAACGAACGTATGTAATCACCAAGTTTTACTTTACAAAATACAAATGGGTTTATTTGTAGATAAAATAACAACTATCTCACTTGGCTTTCCGCATAATCTTCTGGGGTATATTGGCTAAAATATCTTTGTATCTACAAAGCGATCTGGGGTTGAATTACGTTTTTGGATTTACCGTTAATACTCGTATATTAAACTATGTCTTGAACAATTTATTTCTAGTGGCCTACTTAGGTTAAAGACATAGCGGGGTAGTCTCGGGCGGATCAGATGACTAAAACCAACTACGCTCTCTACTTGGAAATATACCAGGTTGCATTAACTGCTTTAGCACTGATGCGAATTACTTTAGCAAGTGTTTCCCAAGACTTGTTTTCAAGTCCTTCTATGATGACAGATCCGCATTCAAATAGGCGCTCTATACAGCATTGGCCGCAGTAGATGTCATAGATTTTCATCTTCTATTGCCGGTCAATTCCGTCCTGTTTCTAGATGCAGAGTTTCCACTAAATATTTGACTGCAATGTGATCTGTTAAAAGTTCGAACGTTGCATGCGGATAGCCGAAATTCGTTTATCTGTTTTCGTTCATTCGGGTCTTCAATAGTAAAGTCATTCAAATCGATGGTTTTTTGTCATTATATACACAGTTTGTAGTCTTCAGTCTTATGTAAAGTTTGATGACGGCGGATTATTATTATTTTTCTAAATTAAATTTTATTCACTCTGATAATACGGAGATCTGATCAAGAAGAGAAGAACTTATTTTGACATTTTATCAAAGTGACGGAATGACAATTACAAATACCTGTCTGTGACATTTTCAGTGGTGCCGAGGCACCCAGAAGACTACAAGTCCTGCTTGTTAATATGGCTAGTCCGTCGGCACAATCCCCAAATCCCCAACCAGAGGGTCAGATCCTTCAGAGGATAGTGCCAATGGGGTAATGAGTGATGTTATTGATTCACTGTAGCACAATCATTAAACAATATGTTCTGAATATGTCGAATTAGTTCGAATGAGGTTACCGCTGAACTTGCTTCGAACATCGCTTTTGTTTTCTTGTTTTTTAAACTTAACACTCAAGTGGGTATGAATACAAAACCCCGAACCTTCCTGTTTGGAAGCCAGCCCACTGCTGGAGCAATTCCATGCATTCGTTGCTCAACTTATCCTTGCCATCGAAGGTGGTATCTATAACCTATACAGCTTGTTGTTACATTTTCTTCTCCAAATTTCGTTTATGCAGATGGGACTATATTGCCATTTGCTTCCGCCTTAGATAAAGTCAATGTTTCTGACTGGGATTATATATGTATATACATTCTTTATTCTTCGATTGTATTGGGGCCAATCTGGTTGATGAATTTTGGCGAAGTTGTCCTTTGATGCGGGTTGTAATCGGTGTGCACTCAGATGCCTGAAGTTGGAGATTTTTTAGATACGTCCTCTAAGCGTTCTATTTGCTCTCTGCAGCATTGAGCGTAGTAAATCTGTTACAGACCGTTCGATTGTCATTTCTTGAATGGTAGTGATATTTTGTTCGAGGCGGTCGTGAATCTTTTTTTTTCTTATAATTAGTGCGCGCACAAGCGATTTTATGTACCTTTAAGATATTTGCACGTAGCGGTGGCGAAGGGAAGTTAGGGAGGGAAAAGAGAAAGATACCGATGTACGTTGGTCTTAAATGTTTGCAAGTCATAGTGACTAGGAAATAAAGAGCTCGGCAGGGCATTCTATAAGCGAGACAATTTGAGGAGAGAGTGTCCTGTCAGGATTCCAGTTACTGTCTTAAATTTACCTCTGTTTAATTTCATTAACTCCCTAGATCTTTTGCCATTAATAGTGGACAGAGAGCCTTAGGTGGGCAATCTTTGTGATTTTTTCCTCGATGGTGCCCCTTACTATGCAAAGGGGTGATTTGATGTTGGCAACCTCACTATGTCGAGTAGACCTCCTTTTATTGCAAGTTCATGGGCATGTTAATTTCCTTTAATATCGCAGTGTCCTAGCACCCAACACAGTCTCACCCTGTTCCGACTGCAAAGTGCATTGAGCATTGTGCGACAACCCCTGACTGTATCAGAGTTCATGTTGGTCGATTCTATTGCCAGGAGTGCGGCCTGGTTATCGATGTAATAAGCAATATCTCTTTCGGATATCGAATCACAGGGCGATTTCTACAGATTTTTCTTTCATATATGCATGCTGTGACACAATCTTTCTTTTAATAGAGACACCTATTTCCTCTTCGGAGAGATAGAGAGATTAATACTCTCAGCGTGCTGTAGAATGCCACAGTTAGCAGGACCTCTTGGCTACTTTCAGCCCAGGTTCCGTTTTTTTTTCGGAGGTAGCTAGGAACGCCTGCATCTTTAAAAGCATTTTGCATAATCTCCAAGCTTTGTCTTCTACCGCGATAGATTCGCAGTACTTCTGCCATGAAGCCCTTTTTGACTTTCTAGCTGGGTACTTAAATTGTTTCTTACCATCGTGGTACTCATTCTAGTATGTACTGTCACTTCTGAAAAGCTTCGCCGTATTGTAGAGTTTCTCTAACCTCTTTCCGTTTTAGACCTATTTCCCAATTCCACCACTTTTGTTGAGCCCGTGTTTTGTTAGCCGGACAAGCTTTCTCGGACGTCATTGTTAGTGCTTTACTAATATTCTCTGCCATCCTATTTGAGTTAATAGTATTATCGCAGGTAATTGATTGAGTATCTAGGTGTAAATTTACAACTGCTGTATACTTGACCCAATCAATCTACCTACGGTTTCTTTGAAAACAACATATTCAGCTAAGTTACACATTTCACTTTCACTCGAAAAAAAAAATCGAAATCGATCGAAAATGGTGTTCTTAATTTCACCAAAGTGAAATTTTTATATTCCAGAAATAATAATAATAATAATCACTTTATTATTAAGTAAAATAAATTACAATCAATAATAACAAAAGTTATAGCGCTAGCTACCAGGGCTTTCGGCTAAATATTTAAAATTAACGTAAACAATTTTACTAGAGAGTTATAAACTTAACTAATATTATATGTCATTTTGAATGTTTAAAGTTGTTAATAGTGTGAATATTAGTTTAATATTGTTTTCAGTAGGTGTTTTCAGTAGTTCTATCAGTGAGTCTTTGCAAGCAATGTTTTTTAATGTGTTCCTGATCTTTTCGCAGTCCATTAGGTGTTGTGTGGAGAGGATTACATTTTTGCAGCATAGATGGCAGGTAGGGGGTTCGGTTTTTGCTAGCAGATGTTCGTGAGTCATGCGTGTATGATCCCAGAAATCGGTTTTGTCGACTTCCAAGTGATTTCAAATCACATTAGTCATTCGATGTGAAATAGTGGAAAAAAAGAAACGCTGTTGAAAATGTAAGTAAAAAAAGCAGTTTTAAAGAAACTTAATTACTTTTTCCGCTTAAAATGTATTTAAAAGAGGGGGTAAGCATAAAAATACTGCGCAGGAAGAAGTATTCCTTAATTTCATGGAGCAACATAAAAATCTTGCCAAAGGATTTATGAAAGGGGATAGAGTTGTTGCACATGCTTTATTGGAAAATTTAAAAAACGAACTGAAAAGTAATGGTCCACCACAGAAGGACACGACTGGATAAAAAAAGTAGGTAGAAAAATTAAACAAAGAATATGAAACTAATTAGCTTTTCCTTCCGAGGTTTGGGTAGGTTGGAAGGCTTCAATAAGAAAGAAGCTTTCGCATAACAAGGCCGACGATATATCCACAGGAGGTGGACCATTTAATAAGTTTGTGGTATCGGCCACGGAAGATACCATCGCAGAAATTTGTGGCATTTACACCGTCGTTGAAGGAGTTCCCTTCACGTTCGATTTCGGCTTGGTTAATGAAATCGAAAAAGAATTAAGGCCCACGAAGTAGCTGAAGTAATGCAGGAAATTTTTGAGCCTGCAATTACAACCAACAGGAAAAGGAAAAGGCACGTTGGGAACAATGATTTGGATGATCACATAAAAACGCAGACCAAAGCAATCGAGGAAATTGGTGAAAAAATTGAGGGTATTTTAGAAGTTTTCGTCAAATACACTCGTGTTGGGAAGGATATTGACCACACGTTAAGGAAGCTACAAAAGTCAGTGGAATCCATTCAATATTCCTTGGTGGCAAAAAACGAAGAGGCATAACAGTGAAATAGAGAAATTTCGAAAAGAGGAAACTGTTTTAAGAATTCGAGAAATAGAACTTCAAGAAATGAAGCTCGATATTTATAAGGAAAGAAAACTGTAAGAACCAACTTTGTGAAATGTATATTTTTTTTTTTTTTATTTTAGTTTAAGAACTCAGAACTGTGAGAAAACGTTGGTGCTCCATTTTTTTTTAATTTATCAAGGGAAGTCAAAGTCTGAGCTGAAGAACATTTCGGTTTTTTTATTTGAAACTTACGATAAGTCGAAAACAAATGTAGATACATAATTTAAACAAATAAAATAAATTTATTGCCTTGACCATGTTCTTCTTGCAATTTAATTTCTTATCCGACTGGCTTCGTTCAAATTTGCAGACCTTTCCGCTGCTTCGTTTTCCAAGTCATGTTCATTGGATTCGTTTTCTATCGGAATTTTTTCATTATACTCATTCTGAATATTGTATGCTCTACAAATGTTGTGCAATGCACAATAAACATTTATTATTTGTACAATTTTGTTCGGTTGATATTTTAGAGATCGGGCCATGCACCTGAAATGGTTTTTCAAAACGCCGAATGTCCTCTCAACTCCGTTTCGAACCGAAGAATGGTCACCACGGTCATATCTACTTTTAAAATAGTTCCGAGCTTTGCTCATACTCCAGATTGCATCATGGCTCTAATAAATGTCGTTTGAATTTCCTTTCTTCTTCATCTGTCATATCAAATTGGATCCAACTTGGGAAAATTAGGTTCTCCAAAACTTTAAGCACTTGTGTCACCATTTTTGATACAGTACTTTGACCCATGGCAATATCCGAATCTTTGCCGACTAATTTTTGAACGTTTCCTTTGGCAAGAAAACGTAAAACTACGGCAAGCTGCAAAGTTCCAGGAATAGAACTTTGCTAAGGTGTGGCTCAACAATTTGCAGAACCATTAGGAAGGCACACTTATTAAGACGGTAGTATGATACAAACCTGGATTTAAAGGAAAAAAATAAGCAAATCTTAACATTTAGTTCCAGAAACATACGTAGCGTCAGCAATTCCTAAGGGATCAGATATATGTCTTAACCTTCGCTCTTTTGACATTTTCCTCTGCATATCTATGCCTTGAATTTCGCAGTACCGCAGCAATCAAAACAGCACTAATTTTCAAACTATTATAAAAACAATAATTACAAAATATACCAGTACAAAACAAAAAAACAAAACACTTTCAAAAAGTCCAAATGACAGATGCCAGCAGTTTTCAATTTCACTAAAGGTGATTTCGAAAATAAATTCGAAGTTACGAAATCGGTCGAAAGTTCCGCATTCCGCATTTTCTGAAAATAAATTCACTCGGTTTGCAAATTCGATTTCGGTTTCATTTCACTCGATTTCTGGAACCCTGTTCTGGATTGTTATGTATTTGCTGATAAAATTCAGTTGGAACACTTTATATGTATATTTATTTAATATAATTCAGCTTTATTAATATAGTAATTCAAATATACGTATAATAAGGTTAAGTATCAAAGTTGAAGCGCAAGATACATGCGTTCGACCGTCTGAGCGGATTTGACAGTTCTTCAATCGGTCAAGCTTTCAGCATTGCCAGCTTTAAGTGAGGACTTAACACATGCCCTATTCTGAAAGTTCACATGGAAGCGTATCTGACATATACACTTCGTTGACAACTGTCCATCCTCTTATTTCTAAACCTTCTGTATTTGAAGCAAGGGTGATATCTAGCACTTCCTGCCTAGCATTTGCTTGCTTGCCATATCAAGTGCAGCTACCTGGCTTTTGTCAGATTAGTGTAAACTTTGGTTCCACTTTACGGTAAGACAAGCCATAAAATCACCAGTGGACCGTACTGATGGTCATTAAAAAGTTTTCCTATTTCGAGATATTTCATGATCTGACGGGTTATCAGCGCTATTTTTCATCTCCTCGGAAAGAGTCCTAAAGAGTAGGATTGATGCTTTCTTATCAGCGTTTTCCAGTGTTGAAGAATACCTCTTCAGAAGAAGGGGATATATAACAACTGGACCAGCGGATTTATATAAGATATATGATGTTATACTCTTGCTGTGATACGATTGAGAAAGTGGATGCGTCCCATTGAAGATTCGACGAACTCAAGTGTAGGCGGATGCAAAGCACAATCTGGAAGCGTTGAACTGGTCGCAAAGTATGCAGTAAGCAGATTGGTCTTGTCCAAAAGGCTAAAAGCTGGAATGTCATTGTAAATGATGTGGGGTGAGGCAGAATTTTTGATGTTTTTAACGAACGAGGAACAATTTTCACTACCTTTAAAAGTCGTTGACAAAATTTCTTTGCATCCTGAATGATGGTTGTTCTTCCCTGTCATCCCGAATCTAGGAGCTGAGATTCAATAATTTTCTTAGCGTTGGTATATTGTCCATCAACTAGATATAATTATGCAAGAATATATGAATATATTTAAGGTACAGGCTTTTAAGATTACCTTCATATCTCTGTAAAAATTTAGAGTTCACGGTTGTATCTTCTCCATATTCATATCATCCTCGTAGAATGGACCTTATATATATTTATACAATACCTTATACACATTACACCCATTAATACAAATTTCAAACATATTCAATCCGTTAGTTCAAACCAGTGAAAAAATCATTCATTCACATGAAAATCATTCGAATAGTTTTTCCAACCCCGATACTCCAAAGTCCAAAAAATCATTCATTGGTATGAAAGCCAAAATAACATTACACCCAAGTAGAAGTAGAGAGTCTATACTTCATACGAGTTAAAAAATCATTCGAATGAAGAAACCAGTATGAAAAACAATCGAACATTTGAATGTTTATTTATTCGCCTAGCTTGAACGAATGATTTCTTAAAAATACAGTAATATTTGAAAGATTTTGGGATAACTATCAAATAAATTAATATTTTACAACTATCGACTAATACGATTGTTTCTATTCGATAGTTCATCACACTACCTTGTTCCGCTGAAGTATGGACTCTATCGAAAGCGGATGAATATATCCTCGGTCGTTTGGAGAAAAGAGCATACTTCGTACAATAATCGAGATGTACAGTGACATTGACTTAGTCAGAAAACTGCGCATCAGTCGCCTGAGATGGTTATGATACGAGTATGTATACCGAATATACACCAATACACTGACCCGGAGAGTCTTTGAGCAAGGCCAATGAAAGACCTACAACACCCAGCCAATTCATAATTGGCAGTTCCAATCTTAGAATGTGGTAATTGACATTCTTGAACAGCTGTATAATGTCTCCTGTCTTATCTTCATTGTAATTCCCAGTAGCATCCCGTCTTTTCAATCATAACTACCGTCTCGTTGTGAGCGATCTTAGCGTTCACCATCAAGCCTTTTTTTAGATATATTCTGAAATATCTAGTTTACTTTCTTAGCACTTAGCACTCCTATAACTTACTTATAGGGCGCGCATTATAAACTGCAAACATGCAAAACCAACGTACAAAGAATATCTCTCTTTCTTTCCTCCCTAATTTCATTCGTCCGCTCAGTGTGCAATCTCATTTTGAACGCAAGATTCTTGAACTGATTTTTAGTTCCGTTTATGTAGATGGGATTTAGAGTAATACGAGTAAATATAACAGTACACTCTACGATCTCTCTGGTGATATAGATTTAAACAAAAAGTTCGCATCAGTCGCCTTGTATGGATGGTACATATAGAGCGAATTAATGTTTCGGCTTGAAAAAGCATTGATTCCTACATGGATGCACACAAGTGTAGGGGTTTATTGGTTAAATCCCAGATCCAACCCAGACTGGCGCATTATCTAAATGAAAAATAAATATGTGTTTGCAACTAATTTCATGTGGTTCTTGCTAAAAAACGATCAATTTTGGGGGACCAAAGCAATCCATATCTGTCCAGCATGTGTACCCTGAAACGCATAAGGTATTCAACTATCTGTACCATCTTGTAAGACTGGAGTGTCTGAAATGTTCGATGCACTCAAAACAATAGCCAGCTTATGTGAAAATATTCAAGCGTTTGCTACGTGAGCATACTCGTACTTATTCAATACAACGCGTTACTTTTTGCTGTAACAACTTTACTTCCCTGCCATTGAGATCACTTACGTTCCATTATGGCTTAAATAAAAACCCATTGATTTAGGTTCTACCCCACCATGTCAGGAAAACTGACATGCACCTTCATATCAACTTTTAATTCTGAAGAGAATAATTACCTTTTCTTAATAACACTAACAGACAACATGTTTATTTTCCACAAAATAAAATTCCAACACATTTTCCGAATTGACAGGTTTCAACCCTTCGCCGAATTTTGAGGCAACCTTAAACGACAAGCTTTGAAGTGTTGCAAAATATTAATTAAAATCAAAGCCATGGGAGCCGTATTCTTCCTTCACCCGTGTTGTAGTCAGAATGTATCGCTAACGTCTGCAAAAGGGATTGGCCCAGTCATCTCCATCAATAAGTCGATCCTCTTCAGCACGATGAAAAACAACCCAACACCCAAGTTCATGTTTTTTATGATTTTCACTTTCACCATCAAAAGTCAGTAGCACGCGGATAGACATCACAGTAATCCAAAGTTTCAAACATTCGTAAGTACTTTCCTGCCTCACTTTCGTCCTTCTCCCACTTCTGGTTTTCTTAATGTTAAGTTCTCATTCCCAATTTCGAAAAATTTTTTTCTTTGTAAATGTAATAATATTTGATACGGCTGACGATACAAAGTGGTCGCCATCATATTTAAGCGGCATGTGGTCCTTGTCTCGATTTTGAAAACATATCTGCGAGATTAGTCTCATCCGAACAGCCGGGTCCTTTACCCTCTCTAAAAACCAGCCTCAATCTTACATATATATTTATTCATGACTGATATAATCTCATTTAATGTTTGCCATTTATTCATTCGTGACATGCGAGCAAAAGGGATTGCCTTTGTTTCTGAACAGCGTAAAATTGCCAATCTTATGTTTTCGACAATGTCCCGCTTTTTGAGGCAGTGTATGCGTGTGGACATCGAACGAAGTCCGATTTGAAATGTCCTAATAGCTTATCTGGATGAAAGTATCTGTGCTTACAACACTATTCTCTTCATCTTCCTTACTTTTGAAAATTTATTACCATCAAGAATTTATTGCAGCATTGGCGTTGAAGTGGAAGACAACAAACAAGCAGATACGGATACCATGAAATGGAAACTTGAGCTCCATAAATAACCGTAAAACAAGCAACAAATACCCTAGTACTCACAAAAGTATCTGCCGTTAAAACATTGAAATGGTTTAAGCTGAATGCCTGTCTTCAATAAAAGTAAAAGGCACAAAGTTTATAACTTTTGAACCAACATTTCGATGGCCTGGAGCCGTAGTTGTCACTTTTTCTTACATTTTGTCGAATCTCAACCAAATGGCCTTGATGAACTTTTTCTTGACCACAATAATATTTTACTTTGTCCTACTTCTTCTAGCCTATGATCTGGTTAAAAACAAAAATCGCTTCTTAAGTAAGAAGAGTAAGTAGTTTAACGAGCTACTTACTCGTAAGAGTAATAACCGCAAATAAGCGTTGTTATAAGAGACGCATGGGAGAGATCCCAAATCAGATTATATCACTGCGACCACAGATGGGCCGGCCCACTGTGTTTACCTCCAATTGATGATGCCTGAATTAGTGTTAAATCCAAGTAAATCTACCAGATATGCTCTGCCACAAGGTAGAATTTACGTAAGTGACGATGGCGTATCCTGATTAAACAGTTCCAGTGACACAAAATATGTTTTTCTGATTCGTAGTCTTTGCACGCTGTGTCCTGTCACCCAAATGAGATGAACTCTGTTTGTGCTGGCTAATGATGCGAGTAGTTGAAGGCAGGGCTATACTAGTTTTGATGTTATTTCATAGATTTGCTGTCGGAGAGAATATAAATCTTATTACAATACAATATTTTCCCTGCTACATAGTTCTACGAATATAGCAAAGATTTCCACTTGAAATACGGTGTTACACTTATCCATGCTTGTGTAGATGAATGTCTTTGTATTAACACCGTATATTCCAGCTACAACTCAGTCATCTGTTTTCGATCCAACTGCGTACCATACATAAGAATCGGGTGAATCTGGGAATTTAGTTGAACTTTTGGCTCAAATTGAATTTAAACACGGCAATGTATGGATAGAATAGTCTGGAGTTGTTGTTATTTTCAGATATGAGCATAAAGGCATTAATCATGGCTTCTTACTGTATCTGAAAATGGACGGGTGTGATGTTTAGGATAACTCCCAGCGCTGCAGTAGGAGTCGTTCTCATTCCATTTGCAGTGCATACACAAGCTTATCTTTAAAATTTATTGAGCCTGTCCTGTTATTTTTTTATTTTTAAGGAACTTAATACTCGAGTGCGTATGAATACACTTATAATACCTCAGCTTGTGTTATGTTATTTGGAAAATGAGATAGAAGGAAAAAAATTATACGAGCTCAGCGGTTTTTTTAAGGATCTGATCCACCATTTGCGGCGGCACCTAAAAGATCTTTTATACCACAAAATCAGCATTATGAAGCCAAGAAAGGCTCAGTTCTTTTGATGAAATTGAGAATCTCTCTACTGGAGATTTTGAGAATTTCGCCTGGGACAAAAATTTCTCTGAGGATGTGTCGTCTTCTTAAGGTACTAAGACAACCGAACAGTTTCTATCCAGTTCGTCGGCTATTTCTTTTCATCCATCCATCAATACCTAAGTATATGACCAGACACCAATCAAAGGTTTACTTTGTTCTTATGGGAGAGATCAGGTAGTGTTGGCATGACTAATTTGGAGTCAATGAGATTAGAGCCTAATGCTTTAATGCATGCTTGACTATCCGTTAGGATATGGATGAGGACACCCTTCATTCTCTTATCGAAGGCGAGATTTGCGTACATTTGAATGACATGTATTTCTGCTTGAAATATACTGGGACTTTTTCCCATTTTTCCCGTTGTCGATCCATGATCCATCCGTATACCGCCTGATACCTTTAAGGTTTGAGATGGCGTTTTTATAGTTCCATGCTTCAATATACTGAATATTCAGCCGAAGCACAGAGTTTATCGCGCAGATCATGTCAAGCTCGGGGATTTCGGAGAAAAGATACATTTAATGATCTGAGTGATTAATCTCTTCTGGTTGTGGGGGCCTGACCATGCTGGGAATAGCTATCTTTTTTATAAAGATATGGAATGGCGCTAAAACAATGATGGGTTCTAAAGCTGCTGTGGGGTATGTGTGCATTCCGCCAGCGATGCCGAAGCATGCAAGTCTTTGTATCAGCTGCAACTTTTGTATGGGCAGATTTTCATTGGTTTTGTTGCACCATAGTACTAATGAGTAGGTGATGATAGGTACTATCATCGTTGAATTATATATATACATTGGATGAAATTTGGGGTTAATCCGAGATCTGTTCAAGACTCAGATTTCTTTTACAAGTGAAGGAAAAAAGTATAATTTTACTGGGGTTGATTGAGAGATTTTGTCCAACACACCAGTTATTTACTATATTTAGAGCAGTCTTTATCCTATATCAATCGTCTTTAGGGTGTTTACCCTTCACTAGTTTGACCAAAGCGTTGGCATACCTTATTGGTTGAAAGACAAGATTACCAAGTTTTACTAGTAGTCCATCAATGACCAATGACCACAAGAGCGATGGGAAAACACCTTTTTGTGGAAAACCTCTGACGGCTGAAACAGAGATATTCTCCTCGGCAAATGTGGAGATTTTCCGGTTTAGGGACATCGCTCTAAGCCAATGGTTAGTATATAGGATGGTCAATACCATTTTTGGACATAGATTCGGAAATAGACACATATCCGGTATTATCAAAGGCACCTTCAATATCTAGGAAGGCACATATCCATTCCGTTTTGTCGGTAGATCTCTTTAATCTGTATTACCAGATTTTGTGGGGCGCGTTCCGTGGACCTTTCTTTCCTGTATGCATGTTGGTGAATTGCAGAGGTGAATTTTTGTTGAGAAGGTCTCTGATGTGTAAATTGATAAGTTTTTCTATGGTTTTCAGGAAAAATGATGATGAGATTCAAGGAATTTGGGGATAACAACTACGTTTACCTCTCACCACGCTTGTGGGATGTATACCCAGTTGGAGCTATACCTAAATAAGGCAGTTAAAGTGGGAATAATCTGGAGCAGATATATTGTCTGTCGTTTAAAGGAGTCGAGTCTGAGAAACGAACTTCTAGGTCGTTTAGCCATTTCAGCGCACTGTCATTTACAGCAAAGACCATGTGGACGAGAAGTTCCTCTTCCGCTCTTTGCAGGATCATCCAGGTTCTGGTGTTAAGACGTGCGTTTTGTGCATCCAAGGACGTGTGAATTTCCTTGCTAGCTAGGCCAATGCTTTCCGGAAAGAACACCCTTATGATGTGTGGTTTCGGAAATTAATCTTCCTCCACTAACATCATTACTCTTCAGCCAATTTGCAGTGTCTTTATTGGAGCAAAACAAACACGACTCAGGCAGCCCTGATAGTAGCTGTCAAAAGCTGTCACCTCTTCGTCGCGAAGCTCAATCGAAACATCAATTACTCTCTCCTGTATTTGAGCCATTTGCTCAACACAAAGGGGGTTGAGATAGATGTCTTGCGGTATGCGTGCTGATCAACATGGCCCAGTATATTGCTATAGGGAAATTGCACGTTCCCTAGAGTTATATTGTTTCAAGGCTTCTTTGAACCTTCTCCTCTCCAAAGGTCTAAGTTTAATATAGCCGGTAGATTTTTGTGACATTTTCAGAAAATTTACAGGTACTTTCTTGCTATCTTGCTATTCTTGCTAGCTCATTCGACATAATGCTAATTGTGTCTTCACTCAAAGTGTCTGAGTTTGTGTCACTCAGAAGGGACGAATCCTCTTCCTCGTTTCTCATTTCAGTGTCAGTGTTGGTAGCAGACATCTAATCGATAGTTTCTTGTCCGGGGAGCGCAGATTCTTTCCTAAAAGTTAATGTTTTCAAAGAGGCATCTGTCTGTACAAATGAAACTTTTGTTGGTTCAATTTTGATTCCCACGAGTAATCGAGATATGTAGGTCACCTAACAGCGGAGGCCGTTTTGCTGGGAGGAAGGCTCGGTAATTAACTCGCAGGTAACCCGAAGTTCGCAAATTAGAAACTAAGCTCCTTCTTAGCCATGCGTCCCTCGGCGCTTGTTGTTCCACCTTGGAGGTAGAGTTTTTTTAAAAGAGGTTAGCCCCTCATCGTAGCACAGAGAGAAAATGCTCTTGCGAGTGCACCGAGCATACGTAGTTGGCAATATCAAAGGGAATTCATAAGCCGTGAATGAACGTCCTACGACTTTACTCTACAAATCCGCACCTGACTTGGCTCAGTGGCGAAATCGCTCCATGGGTGATATCCAACACTTAATGAGACGACTAAATTGGCGGAAGTTGGCTTGTTGTTGTTTTCCAGTCAACTACTCATCTTTCTTGATTTTAGTTAACTGAAAAAATGAATATCCTTCAGGCACAGTTGGGATTCGAAAACCGAACCTTCTAATTTGGAAGGCAATTCACTACCATTTGAGTCACGACCATCCACACCACTTTTGCTTTGTTTTTTGTCCCATACCGGTGCTACATATGTAACAATTGGTTTGGTTACGGCTGTGTAGAGTCACAGCATAATTTTGGGGTTTATATCCCAGCTGTTACCAATTAGACTTCTACTGTCGCATAAGGAATTCCTGCATTTTTCAATGGTTTTCGTGAGGTGATAGTTCCAAGTGAGCTTTTCGTCTAGAGTTAGGCGCACGTATTTGACTACTTTTGAGAACTCCGTGCTGAGTGCCCTCTGGAGGAGCTCCGAGATTGTTTCTTAAAATTTGCTTCTGATTAGGATCGCAATATCATAAGCGTATTCTTGGAATTGTTGAAACCATCATTGCTGAATGTATGTAGCAATTCATTTACTACAATGAAACATAGCAGATGGGGATAGAACACCATCCTGAGGGAATACTTTCGCAGCCGTGATGCTGATTCTGTCACTGCTTAATGTACCAGTGATATTCCTACAAATAAGAATCTACTTTATCCAGTTATATGTAGTATTATATACTCCTGTGTTTTGGATGCATCTGTATATTTGGGCATGTTCGGTGTTGTCGAAAGCTCGTTCCATGTCAAGGAAACATTCCACTGCAATTCCTTTATCTATGAGGTATTTCTCAATCCGCGTGGTGAGTTCATGAAAAGCATGCGTTGTCGATTTTCTTGGTTAGCAGACATATTGGTTATTATTAAGTGGATTCCTATATATTAGGCCATCCCTAATATGTCTATCAAGTATTTATTCTATTGTTTTTAGGAAAAACAAGTTGAGGCTAATATATCGGTATGATATCGGTAGATCAGTTGGTCTACCACCTGCATCGAGTATTAACTTAACTTGTTCGACATAAATATATCGATGAGAAACGGGGTTATTTGTGCGATACCTATTTGGAGAAGTGCTGGAAATATTCCATCTTTATATATACCAGGCGTTTTGAATGTATCAAATGGTTTGATGGCCAGTTCTCACTGGTGGGTTTATTGGTCCTTCTCTGGAGAGGATTATCGGGAAAGACGGATGATGAAATTTAGGAAGCGGTTTTGGCTAAGAGCGTCCGTGGACCATTTTCCACATTTTAATAGAATTCTGTGGATTTGAGGGCTGTTTCGAATGTCATTTCCTATTGCGTTTCGCCTTGTTCAAAGTCTTTCTAGTAGATGTTATTAATTTCAATAGGTTATTATTCCACTATGGAGTAGAGCCGTTGCCTGATTTTTCTTTCTCTGGACAAGCCTGATGATAGCCAGATTTAATTGAAGCGTTGGGACTTTCGCAGCCAAGTTCTAGGCTATCAATATCTCTGACGCTTTTATAGCAATCAGTAACAAATAAAGGTAGAGCTATTTCCGCAGTTTAGAATTTCGATATTATTTATGTATTGTAAATTAATTCTAGAAAAGACTCACCTCTTTTATTGATATTGTGGTTTTGGCAACTTATGATGTAGATTTCATAATTGAAGTATGAAAATCTACAGCCACTCCCAACACATACTGGATCGCATGTACTACAAGTTGATCTCAGTAGTTTATCTTTTTGATGGAAAAAGGTTGTGTTGGAGCTTAATGTTCGTTCACGTAAAGTTGCTACTTATTTCCGAAAGGGTCTTCCAATAGCCCTAAGATTTATTTCAGGTGTAATAAGTCGGTTTCTTCTGTTGCTTTCTATGAGTTATCTGCGAAAGGTTTACAATATCATTAAGAGCAAGTTTGTGGTGGACTACGTTAAGGGATAGTCGAAGAAAACTTGATACCTGTAGGTCGCAAAACCCGTTTATTTTGTCTTAAATTTCCCATTTTTGTATCATTTCGGATCGGACCGAGTCTTTCAGAATAGGAAATATACAAAAGCTTTAACAATGGTTCTTCCAGCTAGGATGGTCATCTCTTCGGAAGAAGAGGAGTTATCTTCACACACGCAATTCTTCACGTACTAAGATATGAGTACAAAACAAGATTATTTCTAGTAAAAATTCCATGGGCTTAAGTCATAACATAGCCGAATACGTACACCACATACTTTGGAAGAATTCATCAAGCAGATTGGCTGACATGACCACTGGTACTATATATCATTGAAAATGAGCGCACGTATAGAAGATGTGAAAGAATTCCATATGTTCTTAATCACCGATCATCGTTTTTAAGGATCTTACTTCAGAGAGAATAGTGTCATCCACTTTATTGAGGAGACAAGGACAATTGTTTGTGTTGTGAACTGACAAAAAAAAACCTGAGAAATTGCTGCTTTTCTAGAGACCCGCGTCTACATATGTTAGTCAAAATATCGTGTTTAGCATGTAACATATACCATATATGCGGTCTCTTTTTTTTGGGGCCTTGGTCCCATTTTCGGCCTAGGCATTAAACTAAACCTTGATACGGATTATAACTAGGCGTTTACATACATGTCTGAAGCTTTATATTTTTCGCATAAATCATCATATATCATTGACGATGCATTGATGAATGAAGAAAAATGTATAATGATGAACGATAAAGGCGAGGTTCAATTCAATCACTAAGATTGCCATGGTATGTTGAGTTTATGGACGTTAATGCTGCTATCCGATGAATCATCAAACTCACTCAAGATGGTTAACGCTGTAGAATAAAACCACACCTAAGCCAATTAGGAAACGGAATCTAAATCCGATGAGAGCCACTGGAAAGAAATAAAACAAGCTCAGATGGCTTGAGGCTTACGTCCTACCCGCACTCTAAAGCTACCTTAGTACGAAATTTGAGTGAGATCTGTTGATCTACACTTACCATCTGAACGAATTTGGTCTCTCAAGCTGTGTTGCTGTTAATCAATGTTGATGTTCCAAGAACTGTACAGAAGCTTTAAATTGTTTTGCCATATTACTACCTCCGTCGGCGCAGACCCTTAATACGAATACTTTAAATATCTTACAAGCTGGGATCTTTTTTCAGCTTAGTTGCATCATTTTTACCAAATAATGACAAACCATACCTCTAAGTACACAATCTGGAGGATAGAGGTATTGAATTAATTTACCAATCCAGTGAAACCAAACTTAAATGAACTACTCGTACTTCTTTTTCTAATTTAATAAACATAAAATCTCTCAAATGGCAACTCTGAATAACTTTACCTCACCGAATATGCCCTCATTATTGTCCACTAAATGCAGTCGCAATTGTGTTAAAAACTCTAATGTTTCAATTCAAATAAAAGCTCTCAGCTTGATCCTTCTGCTCTGAGTTCTTCTAATTTTGCTTTTGAAATCTGAAGGCTGAAGTCCTGAACTATGTTATCATTACCAAAAAAGTTAGTAGTTGTGGCTTTGGTCCATTTGTTTTAGGTCATTAAACATGCCCCTGACTACAAGGTTATCCTGTTTCCATTATTCGAGTGAAGGAGTTGATGCTAAAACTAAGGCTGGATCTAAATGCACTTGCGTAGTTAAATTATTCAAATTCATTTCACCGAAATGATTGAAGTCAAATGATAAGGTAAAACACTGTGTGGTCTCCTGGTGAAGAATAAACCAGGATGAAGGACCATCGACCAGGACTAAGAGATAGTCGAACAAAATGCAGGTAGTTTTTTTTTTTTTTAAGTTTCTGCTTTTATTCATGTGGATAAAAGTTTTTCCGAGTCGGGATCTCTGGGAATAGCTACATATGTCAATGGGTAAAATGTAAAAACAAATGCAGGATAATTATCCGTGCTATGCGAAGGTAGGATAACTTTTCGTTGCCGACTGTATTCAAGTGCAAAACGTTTCTGAGTTTTTGGATGCACAACTTTCTCTTCCCAGTTTGGTGATGCATTGAGCGAATCAAGGTTAACTTTGGTGAATATGTGATTTCGAATTAATTCACTTATTCGTGACTGCATTGCTAATATTGAATAGAACTTTAGTCCATGAATGAAAAATTTATGGAAAGTAAAAAATATATATATACATATATGTATATACACATATAACATTTTTGAAATTGGACATCTGTGAGGATCATTACAAACAAAATCCAGAGAGGGTTATTGTTGAATATTTTTCTCCCTCTGCACAAACTTATAAAAAGATGCGACCAAAATCCACTTTTCAATTTATGTTTTTATGAAGCAACATGAGCGCCGGGATCGTGCGGCCATTGAATTTTGTCAGTTCCCACGATCGCGTTAAGAAATTCTATACCTCCTCTTTGATCACACATTAGCTTCTTGAAATTAGTGGTTGTAAATTATTTAAATGTACTCGAAAAATAAATCTAGTTGTAATATGACGTGTTCAGTGTTTTCAACTCTAAAATTAACACGAGTTTGTTTAATTATTTTGTGAACACCTGCTTGTCATAAAGTCACACATTCATAAATATTTTCTACAATTTTGTTCGCTACTAAAGAAAGATTTAAGTAAATTTCTTTTACTTTAACAAATATTGGGGAGTGGCAAAATGGAAAGCTTATCCCCGCACTGGATAGTTATTTATTATGAGGTACGTAATTAAGAGAGATTGCAAACGGACTATAATTATGGGTTATACAATTTGCAGTTAAATATCGGTAAGTAGTATTTTTATTTCCACAGGGGTTGGGTGCTGTAGAAATAGAGTAGGCACTGAGAAGTGTTAACCTTATGATACACTGGGTATCGTTTTTGCAATCAAGTGTGCTTATTTTACCTCCAAGTGGTAACCATCGGGTACTAGTCGACGTCCATCTGGACTCAACTTACCAAACTTATAAGCGCGAGATGAGTTTAGGGACGATACTCCAAGAATGAGATTCGGAAGTTTTACCAAAAGGTAAAAAGATATCCCACTGATACAAACCCTAAATTGAACCCTGTAGAGACGAATAAGGGAGCTTAGAGTAGAGTCGCAGTCGATGTTAAGGAGTTGGAAAAAGTATTAATGTAGATTACGAGTATATAACGACGATGACGAATCAAATACCGCTGTCAGGCAGAATAAAGTTTTCAACCTGAACAATGTAAACCTACAATTTCGTCCACCAGACCTGGATGAAGTGAAGATAGCCACATCTAAGCTTATGTCCAAAAGTACTGGTGTGGACAGCCTGACTGATGAGCTCCTCAAAGCGGCAGGCCATGACTAGATAAGGAGCATACATCTACTATATTCCCGAAGAATGAAACCTCGGCGTTGTTTGCTGCATAAGCATCAGTCTTTTTACCATCGCCTACAAGACACAATCTGCCGTATTGTGTGAACTTCGGAAGCCTTTCCTCAACAAAATGATTGGCCCATATCAGTATGGCTTTAGGCCAGGAAAGTCCACCACAGTCCAAATATTCACACTACCACAGATCTTGGAAAAAAACCCATGAGCTCTTAAGCAATACAGACCACCTATACATGGGTTTTAAGGCCACGTATGGCAGCGTCTATAGAGACGTGGTATACAGAGCAATGTTTAGTTTTGACATCCCTGTCAAACTCGTCCGACAAGAAATTGATGTCAAAAATGATTTAGACAAGGTGATGCGCTGTCATTTATTTAACAGTGAGTGGGGAAGGAGATACAACAACGAACTATACGCGCTGTGCAGAGGTATTTACTTAACCAGAAGAGTGAAGTCCAACGACTGAGATGTGTGGGTTATGTAGAGGGGATGGACACCAATGCTCCGATCCGAAAAGTATTCAAATCCGCCCTCGAGGATTAGCGCAGTAGAGGAAGACAGCGACTCAGGGGGCGCACGTAATTGGTAGAGGACCTCAGCCAGCTTAGCATGCGAAACTGGAGCCAGCTGAGTGTAGACGCTTGTTGGTTGAGGCCCAGGTTTACCTCGAACTATAGCGCCACCTTAAGTAAGTAAGTAAATACAATTGAATATCAATTGAAATATTGTGTTATGCCTACTCAACAAGTAAAAAAATTTCGTATTTAACTGGCACTACAGACTGGAGTGAACATGGACATCAACAAAAAAAGTGTCCAATTTGAGCGGTTTTTGGTCCATAATCTTCATTTGCGCACATAAACATTGTTGTGGCGTCCTTCCAGTTATGCGTGTCAACTAAAACAAGCTCTTGGTCTTCTGCGATGCCCATCTGAGTAGAAATAAAGGATTCTTGGTGATGAAACGTTAGTATTTATTTTAAAACGACGTTAGTGCAATCGGAACCAAAAGTCACCACAAGAATCTGGCGTTCAAAACTGGGATGGGACTCGGCTATCTCTTTAGTGTTTCTATTGAGAGAGCCATATTACTCAATTTCCTTCTTTGGTCAACCGAACTGTAATTCAAAGTGCAACTTTTCGTTTGATCTTAATTACTAATAAATAGGCAAATTCTCTTACTATCATAGCTTGAAAATGATACGTCTGATTTAGCGTTTCATCAGAATGATACCATATGTGATAATATCCTTTTTCTTGATATGAGTAGCACATGTGAATCTGTTGCCTTCGTTGATCGCAGGGCTCACTACCGTATCGAATCGATACTTATGACCATGTTACTGACATCACATTATATTCTCCCAATTAGATATGTATGTCAATACCGTACACATGTGCAACCAATTGCCAACATTTTTCAAAAAAAATTGTGCTTTTGGTGCTGGCATTTGAGTTTTGTAAAATTATTTGGAGGACGATATTAAAGAATTAAAGAGAGTCGTCGCCTAGAACTTTTTTGATTTCGAAGATTTTCGATTTGAGTTTTTTTTCTTATTTTGATAGAACATCGTGCATTTTTTATTATAATTTTGTATATTCGACAAGTTTAACAGGGATACCAAAATTAGACATTGACTTCTAAATTTCGGCTATATAAATGCTGTAATATACACTTTAAATTCAATGAAATAGTGAAATTCATTAATCTGAAATTCATAAGTTTTCTCCAAGATCTGCCGTAGTGTAAAAATTAGGTTTATCTTGCATTTTATTGACATTAAGCTGCACTTATGTGAATAAGGTTGTCGATAAAAGGTCTTAGGTGGTCACTCACTACTACAGATAAGAACTTGTAGGCAATCTTGGGGAATCTTATGTGTAACTGGCATATTTAAAAAGGTTTCCATTCTTTGGATTGGGTAAACAGTACTCAAAATCCATTCATCGGGCATTTGTAGATAAGTCGGTGAATGCTTCTTTCCAATTTATAATATACCTACTTCAAAAATTTCGGCAGAAGGGTTGACAGTTGTTCATGTCGTCTCTTCTGTGCATACAAATTACGTACATCTCTGGTCTTCGTATGCAGTGCCGAGCTGAGAGGTTTTTTCGCTAGATGTTTCGTTGTGATAGCTGAGAAAAATATGTTTTTAGGGCAGCACATCTACTGGTCTTCAGTACTTGATGCTGGCGGCATAGTATCATTTTTTTTTTTTAGATACGGTGAACAACGCAAAAATAAGCCCATTTTGCATTTTTTTTATAATATCAAATTGGGTTGTGTTTCATATTATGAAAAAAGTTGTATAGAAGGAAGGTTATATCTTCAATACCCAATGAGTTATTTCCTTCAGAGGAGTAGCTACCAACAATTATTTAGTTACAACTTCTAGTTTATTCAACTTAGAACAACCAAGATAGATTTCTTTGCATTTATAGTAATAATAATAATATTGGGAATTAATCTATTTAATGCTATACCTGGAAAGCGGTAAGCCTCAGGTAAAAAATTTGTATGGTGAATTTGTAGATAACATTATGGCGCACCAGAATAATAAAAAAAAATATGGGCACAATTTTCTAAGATAAATGCGATTTTCCCAAAAATTTATAAAACAATTATAAAAAATTGTGTTTTAAGACCAATATCTTGAAAGTTAAAGCATGGGTGGTAATAGTGTTTAAATATCAATTAACCACTAATAAATTGACTATCAAATGAGCTCGGCTTGGTTGTTGTATGTACACTGCCGGTTTCAGCGCAGCTTTTTAGATCGGATGATAGAGCCGATTTTTCACAAATAAAATAGGCTAAATAGCCAAAAAAGCTTGCAAGAAATTATCTGTTAAAATAAAAAAAGAATAAATTTGGTTAAATATCAAAAATTTATAAAAAAATATCTGCATAGTTTTTTTTATATCAAAATACAGATTGCAGATTTTTGAAGAATAAGATAGGCTATATAATAGAAAAAGTTAGTAAGAAATTATATTATGTTGATGCATTCTGACTAATATATAAATATATTATATGTATTTACATTACAGATTTAACTACCATGAACCTAAAAAAAATTACTTAAATGAACCAGAAAGATTGATAAGAATTACGAACGAACTCAGTTACATCATAATGTACGAAATTGTTATATTTTTTAGAATTTTCAACTGCATTGCAGTTCCAATTCAGAGCGTATGAATAGAAATAATTGTATCGTCTAGTGTGTGAGTATTCTACTTTTGGATCTTATGATCTCCAGTTCAACACCCAGATCGAAGTACAGTTTTAAGCATGGGCGTTGAACCATGAGTCAAACTGATCGTAGTTTGATGGCGTAGCAGGATACTCTAAGTGTTGGTAGAAACAGACGACTCGGTTTACTCACGGTGATGGGTCAGTAAATTCATATTTATTCTTTATAATGTTTTATTAAAAAATAAATTATTATTCAGATTCTGAACCGACATCACTAAAAGCAGTTTCTATATTATCTGATTTTGTATCTTTATTATTATTTCTTCAATTTTCTATTTGACAGTGACTTTATATACAATTATTACTTAATATGCATAAAGAATTCGTAATAGTAACAAAAACATATAGAACTGTATTATCATTGGTAAGAGATTTAAATTTTTCACTCAGATTATTTATTTCATCTATTCGATTAACTATAAGACGATGATACATATGGGATTTATCTGAAATAACATCACCAATTATTTCTTTTCATTCTTCTTTAAATAGCAACGAAACACCTTATTTTGTTTATAGAATCTTCTGGTTTCTTCTGAATTAAACTATTTTTTTAGGTTTCTTTTTAATTAATTAATTAGTGGGCTCGATTTTATTATTTATTTATTTTCAAAATAATTAATACGTTTTCAAATTATTTTATTTTGAAAATATTGATTTTCTTTAAAACTTATGTATAAACCATAAATATATGGGATACAATATATAATACAAAATTGTAACATTGCATTTATAAAAATGGAGTCAGAAAATGTTGAAAAAATTAATTCATCTTACTTAACTGATGACAACTATTCATTTAACAAGAATGAAACTGCTGAAGTAAATTATTTGTCTTTAAATCTACTTGATGATAGATATGCTTTATCAGCTGAATATTTAATAAGTGAATATAACCTAGACTTATGTACTACAATTAATGTATGTGAAAATATGTTTTACTGTTAATCATGCGGATGAAGATGTACAACATGCAAATGCGAAATAAATGTTTGATGTTTGGAACTAATTTGATTTTTTTTCTGCTAGATCAGTCTAAAACATGATTATGACATAAACATTTTTTATTTAAAAGATCTTAATCAAGGTACTTATTGCCTTATTAATGAAAGTAAATGAGAAAAAAATTAAAGAGTTTAAAGTAAAAGGTGAAGCTGTTCTTCAAATTATTCATATATTTATTAATAGCTATTATTTATTATGTACTGTATCTGCAAACTTAATAGAGAAATATGAAGAAAATAAAGAAAAATGTGTTAATGAGTTATTTGAATTGAATTTTACAAAATTAATCAACGATCCAGTTTTCATTAAATATTCTAAAAAAATAATAAAAGTGCTAAGGATAATTATATTGATTTTGTAATGTATAATTAAATTGAAATTAAATTGTAGAGTATGAGGGCGCCCTCTATTGTCGAGTAGAGAACCTAAGAAGGCACGGCCATATTAGGGCAGCCATCATGATTTTCGTGCGAGAGAGAAAGAAGGAGTTATTTTCTTCTTCTGATCGAAGACGTTAAACAAGAAGGTGGAAGGAGCCACGGGAAAAAAAATAAAATCCTCATATTGTATTTTAATCTTTGTATTAATTTCAATTTATTGAGTTAAATATTTATATGAAAAATCCTTCTAAATCTTTTGATTTATTACTTTATAATTATGTACGAGGGGCGTTCAACATATTATCGGTATCGGGGTGAAGCTGTGGTTGTATATATAAATTGACTTATTTATCAAGTAATACTATTATCTTAGTGCATTCATGTAAAATTTCATATAAATGTGATTATTAATTCGCGTTTTAACTCTAGTTAAACAGAATCATAATGGCAACTGAGACGATGATGGTGAAAATTGAGCATCGCGCTGTAATTAAATTTCTCACTAAGCAAGGAAAAAGTCAAAAAACTATTCATGAAGAGATGGTGGCTGTTTACCAGGGTTCCGCACCTTCATTATCAACTGTGCAAAAGTGGTCAAGTGAGTTCAAGAGAGGCAGAGAAAGCATTGAAGACGACCCCCGCTCCGGCGCACCGGCTACTGCTTGTACGGGAGAAAGCATCACAGAAGTCGAAAAACTTGTTCTTGAGGATGCCCAAATAAGGGTGAAAATGATGGCAGAGATCACCAAGCTTTCAATTGGTACCATTCACGCCATTCTTCATGACCATCTTAACCTTTCAAAGGTCAGTGCAAGGTGGGTGCCACGAATGCTCACAGCGCCTCAGAAAAAAGTGAGAATCGCATGCTATAGAGAGCTTTTGGAGATGTGTAGTGAGAACGCGGACGGTGTTATGGATCGAATTGTTACTGGGGACGAAACATGGGTCCACCACTATGACCCTGAAAGCAAACAAGAGTCCATGCAGTGGCATAAAAAAGGAACAGACCCCCCGAAGAAGTTCAAAGTCACTCCGTCTGCCGGGAAGCTCATGGCCACAGGTTTTTGGGACTCAAAGGGAATCTTGCTCATTGAGTACAAACAAAAAGGTGAAACCATCAACGCCACATCCTACGCTTCCACTTTGCATAATATGCGAGAAGAAATTAAAAAGAAAAGACGGGGTAAACTCGCAGCGGGTGTGTTGCTTCTTCATGACAACGCTCCTGTTCACACGGCGCGAGTTTCCAAGGCTTCTGCGCGAGATTGTGGTTTCGAAGAAATCCAACACCCACCATATAGTCCAGACCTTGCCCCTAGTGATTATTTCCTGTTTCCGGATTTGAAAAAATGTCTTCGTGGAAAAAGATTTTCGGATGATGAAGAACTCAAGTCGGCAATAAATGGGTATTTTGCAGAGAAAGAGGAAATTTATTTTTTTGAGGGTTTAAAAAAGCTTATCTCAAGATGTAACAAATGCATTGATGTTAGGGGAGATTATATTGAAAAATAAAAGCAATTTAAATTGAATTCGCATTTTCCTTCATATCGATACCGCGAATATATTGAACGCCCCTCGTATGTGTTTTACATTTCATGCTTAGTTTTTTGTAACTCATATTTATAAAATTTACCCCAAATTAGTTCGTTATTCAAACCTATAATTGAATAAGTAATGGGATTAGTAAAATGACTTTTACTAACTACAAAAGTTTCATTGTCCATTTATTTTTATACTGATTTTCAAATAGTTTCTTTAAAGAAGATATTCTAACTTTATCTCCTATTTTAAATGCTTGTTTTCCTTTTGATTCTGTATCAGGAAACATTTTATTAAAAATTAGTTTTTCATTATTTTTGTTTGTTTTACAAGGTCTCATTCCAATTCATCTATGCACAATTTTAAATTTCTACTCATATAAAATTTTAACAATTATATTCAAACTGAACTGAACAAAATCTTTCAACAATTGAATTTTTTTTTATATTTAAAAATTATTTTCCAGATTACTGCATAATCTTGGTGGATTTGAGGCCTCTTTAATAATATGGGTAAATGCGTCTGCGACACATTTTCCATCTTTCTTTTTTAATGTTTTTATACAAGCAAATTTAAAAAAGTATCAATAATATTTAGCATGTAGATATATCTTTTATTGATCTATCAATAGTTGTCATAATAAATATATCAGCATCTGTATACTACAATACAGATATTCCTTTAGAAATAATTTTTCGTCGTTCAAAATTTGTTGTAACTGGTTTACGTTCTTTCGCTATTGCTAATTTTGTTTCTATTATGAAAGTAAATAAATTTATTTGTAAATAAATGTCAAATATTAATATCAATAAAATTAAATATCAGACAGAGTCTTACGGGATTATATTAAATCTAAAAAAGAGTAAAAAAATTAACTCACCGAATACCAATTAAAAAAAGTGATAAAACAGGACCAACTTAATGAAGAACTTCAGCCAATTATATTTCCCCTGAATCAATCTGCTACAAACAGTCATAATTTAAATAACTTGAAGATGGACTTCAAAGATGTTCTATCATCGACAAATAATTATTTAAAATCAATTAAAGAGAAACAAAAAGAATTGGGTGATCTACATATTGATAAACTAGATGGTTAAAAAATGAAACACCTCCCCAAAAAAAATAATGTAGACAAATTACAAAATTAATTTTAAAAATTGTTACCACTTTCAAAACAAGAATAAGTTTGTATTGATCATTACCGTCTAGTTCTATAAGAGATTGAAATTTCAGAGAAAAGTATTGAATTCAATGATACTTTATTAATTGCAGTAAGACACCTATGGATTGGTGATTATGAAGTTACTTTTAATAATAATGCAATTATTGTAGAAGATAAAAGATATATTAGAATTAAAGTTTAAGAGAATTATTAACTTTAAAAGAACCATTAGCACTAGTAACAGATGAATATTTAACAAGTTATGAACACATTATTTTAATAATTTATGCCTATATCCGAAATAATGATCAAAATACAAAGAGGATTAAATCAAGTGCCGGTAGTAAATATATGAATTATATTCGACCTATATTAATAATAAATAAGATTTTAATAGAAAACACCGGATCAGGAATGATAATTTTATTTGCTTATTAATGTTCTCATTATTTTTTCTTGCCTGACAATTCTCCAATTTAATCTACATAAAGGGTTTTCCAATAGGGACTTGACAACTTTGAATTTAATTTGTGAACGCACTCTTTCACTAATCATCAAACTGTCACTGTCAATTTATTCAGTAAACTCAACATTTTCATCATGGTAAAGTACACGAACGAGCAAAATTATAAAAATTTTCTACCGAAATTCGGAGTCGGTGACTGAAACTTTAAGAGCGTTAACTCCAATTTTCGGTCGTAATTCTCGCCCTAGTAGACAGGCAATAACAAATTTTGTGCAAAAATTTGAGTCCACATATTTGTTGTGTAATGCTGCCGTGTCAGTGAGACAACGGGTTGGTCGAAGTGGCGAAAATATCGCTGCCGTTCAGGCGTCCGTAGCAAACGATCCAAATCAGTCGATTCCATGGCGTTCTCAAGAATTGGGCATCTCTCAGACCACATTATGGCGTATTTTGCGTAAGGATCTTGGTTTACACCCATACAAGATCAAGCTGACTTAAGAATTGAAGCCACGTACGTTCTCCGATTGGGTTCTGGTGAAGATGCGCCAAGATGATGAATTTCATCGCAAAATCATCTCCAGTGACGAAGCTCATTTTTGGTTCAATGGGTTCGTCAATAAGCAAAATATGCGTTATTGGTCGGGTGAAAATCCACATGTACTTCATGAATCACCACTTCATCCACAAAAAAATAACTGTTTGGTGCGGTTTGCATGCTGGTGGCGTTATCGATAAAGATCGTCACGTTACTGTGAATGGTCAGCGTTATCGCGCCATGATCACCGATTATTTTTGGCCCGAATTTGAAGATATGGACTTGGACGACATGTGGTTTCAACAGGATGATGCCACAAGCCACACATACGCTACAATCGATTTATTTAAGAGTAAGTATGGTAAGCGTGTTATCTCAACAAATGGGCCAGTCGATTGGCCACCTCGTTCGTGCGATTTAACGCCGCTTGACTATTTTCTGTGGGGCTACGTTAAGTCATTGGTTTATGCCAACACACCGACGATGTTGGAAGAGCTCAGAGCCAACATTGAACGCGAAATAGAGGCCGTTTCCGCCGAAATGTGTGGCCGAGTCGTTGAAAATTGGGTCCAACGAATCGACCGTTGCAAACGTGCCGCGGTAGCCATGTGAACGAAGTCGAGTTCCATTCATAAATGTTTTGATTGTACTTCAAGCCGATAATAAAGTTTTTGAAATATCTCAAATGGTTTGCGTTTTATTTAAAAGAAAATGTTCTCAGGTCCTTATTGGAAAACCGTATATTACATTCTCGATTGGACTTCCAAGTACTAAATTGTTTATTAATTTAAAGAAATCTGTTTCAAAATCATTATTAGCCTGTTTTCTCAGTTGAGTATTTTTAATAGTATACGGTTTTAACCATTCTTCTTGAATACATACAATATCTCTCTGAATTTTTAATAGTTAATCTCCTCGTTTGAAATATTATTGTAAAAGTCTTATGTTTAAAACATAAGCAGTGTTGGGCGCGGTAAGTACGAGTACCTAGATGGGAGACCACATGGGAACTCGGTACACCGCGTGCTGTTGACAAACGCCACATGGGCATAGTACCCCGGCGTAAAATCCCGGACTTTACAAATTCATTTGTATCGATCCTTTGAAAATAAAATAAATATTTTTTTTTCTGTTCTAAACTACAAAGTGACCAGATATTGCCGGAATTCCGCCGCACATATTGGACAGAGTCAGCAAAAATTGGACCGACCCACAGTGCGTTGACTAGTGGACAAAAATCAAAAAATCGAATGTGCTATAAAGAGATGTAATGCTGCGGAACTCAAATGGCATATATCTAATTGCAGTAAATTCCTATTTTTGCATTATTTACACTTTTGTTTTTGTGGAGTAGCGGCATTTCTGTCAGAAGGTAGGGCAATTTTAGCTTTAGTTCTGGTTTGCAATCAATTTTCGCTGTGTGGTTATTTAGCCTGTGTCAAAAATTCCAAAAGTTTTATCAATTTTTTTTTAACTATAATTATGGATATCTCTCGGGTTGGTATGTGTGCTATTTTAATTACGAGTATTTTGGAATGAAATTCATTTTTAAGCTAATAAATCAAAAAAGGTTTTTTTTTTTTGAAGACCAAAAATTCACTAAAGTGTAAATTTGAGTTAGAACGTAGCTAGCTGTAGCAAAATCTTTTATCTCATTAACTTCCTCCATTCTTATGCTGTACAAAAGTAAAAAGTTTTCTTGCTAATAATTGCTAACCTTGAAAAATTTCGACTTTTTGTAGGACCAATTCCAATTATAAAAACGAACAAATTTTTGAAAAATGGGTTTCGATTATAAAAGGTTCAAAGATTGAGGAATTAAAGGATTATGTTATGAGTTTACTAAGAATAAACAATTGCTCAAAGAGGATTGAAAGTGATTTGACCCAAAAAATTAGAGAATGTGACTGCAATATTGCCAGGCGATGGAAACAATGTTCGTAAAGCCCCACGATGTGTGGTTAAAAAGCGAGTATCATTAATATAACGAATAAAACCACCTCTTTTGATCTTCCGGGAACTAGTCGTGGAAGACGCCAAAAGCCATTTGAAGAAGCTTCCAACAAAACCAAAAAGCGCAGAGTAGAGGATCTATTGATCTCAAAAACAAGTGAGGAGTTAAAATACGCAGCAGAACTGGTCTGGTCACTTATCTGGTGCAGGGGCATCAACTGTCGGAAGCAGATCAGTTTTATCAACCCAGGAAGCTTTAGCATTATATTTTGAACTAGACCTATCAGAAAGAAGGTATAACATACTAAGAACAGTTGTTCATATAAATATATAAAATAAAAAAACTTAAAAAACAAATGATTCCTTAATAGAGAACTGGACTGGAGAAAGTATAGCTGAAATTGCTCAAATAGAGCAAAATACAACTGTAACGTTAGTATGTAAGTGGGGCTTTGACCGAAGTTCTGGGCATAGTCAGTACAAACAACAGTTTGCTGATTCAGAAAACACAGACGAATTTTTATTTTTGATTGCGTTTTGTCCCCTTAAGTTGGTCGAGGATAGTACCGGTATGGAGCTGTGGAAAAATCCTCGTTCTTCTTCAACTATGTACTGTGGGCTAATTAAATTTTTATATATGAAAGAAAATGCAAGACTTGTGCGAGATGAAGAGGCCAAAATGAATGAAGTTATTGGTCAACTCTTTAAACATTGTATACGAAAAAATGGTTTTAGTATACAAATTTCTTTCAAAATGTTATTTACGATGATTGACGGGAGTGTTTGTAACATTTTATCAAGAACAAATCCTGCATCAAAGTGTTACATTTGCGGTGCGACTCCTAAATAGATGAATGGGGTAGCAGTCAATCAAAAGCTCCCGAATGAAGAAAACTACCGTTTTGGTTTATCCACCCTAAATGCTTGGATAAGATGCTTTGAATGTTTGTTACACATTTCCTATAGGCTTCCTTTTAAAACTTGTAAAATAACGTTTACAAATGGAAAAAAATAAGTTCAAAACTCTTTTAAAACTATGATGGGCCTTATTATGGACAAACCAAAGCCAGGATTCGGATCAACTAATGATGGAAACACTGCAAGACGATTTTTTGCTAATCCAAAGGTAACTGCAGAAATAAGTGGGGCTGATGAACGCCTAATACAAAAGATTTCTATTATTTTAAGGGTCGTAGCTTGTGGAAAAAATATAAATCTGCAGAAATTTTGCGAATTGCTCAGCGAAACGAAAGAGCTATACCTGGAACTTTATAGTTGGTATTATATGACAAGCAGTGTTCACAAGCTCTTAATTCAGGGAGCAGATATTATTTCATTTTTTGAAATGCCTATTGATCAGTTCTCAAAAGAAGCCTTGGAAGCAAGTCATAAAGAGTTTCGAAAGCATCGTCTCGCTCACACAAGGAAATTCTCACGAAAATATACAAACGAAGACTTTATGACCGTGTTAATACTTAGATCTGATCCTGTAATTTCTGAATATAGGAATACAATTTCGAAAAAAAGGTTAAGGGAAGACGATAATGACCGCAAACAACACCTAACATTACCAGAAAATATGGAATCATTATTGCGAATACGTAGTAATATAGACAGTGAAGACTCCGATTGGTCTGACTAGATGTATCTAATAATTTACCATTTATCAATTATTTTATTTTTTTTTTTAGAACATTGAATTTTTTTATGCTTTAAAAAAGAAAACAGATCATGCAAAATATGTTTCTTTATATGTCAATAAAAGTTAAAAATTAAAACACAAGTAAACACTTATATTTTTTTTTACTTGATAAGCCTTTTTTGAGCTGTTTGCCCTCATTAAACCGCCTTGTAAGTATCATATGTCTTTCAAATAATAAAACTTAGCCCTCTTTTAAATTTTAAACAAAAAAAAACCAAATCTGCCGAAATTCAGATTTTTGTCCACTATCCCCA
Source organism: Volucella bombylans (assembly GCA_949129095.1). Classification (NCBI taxonomy): domain Eukaryota; kingdom Metazoa; phylum Arthropoda; class Insecta; order Diptera; family Syrphidae; genus Volucella; species Volucella bombylans. The sequence continues at coordinate 93,787,034 of OX422142.1, forward strand.
TACATTCAACGCACTGTACGACCGTTTGAAGCACTACCATCGAGTCAGAACTGTTGTTGTTTTATTGTACAAACATTTTTTTCCATCGTTCTTTTCTGGTCGCCCACAAATAAGTTTCTGGATTCTTTAATGTGGTTTTGAACCAATTTTTTTCGTAATCATTGTATCATGTTGTAAACTTGATCATATTTTTAGTGTTTCATGGTTTTGCGCAGGAAAATAACGGTTAAAGAAATTATGTAAATTTTCTGACGTCTCTAAATCAACTTCAAGATCGTAAGAATATTTATGTTCTTAAAAATTATTTTTTTAAATATTTTTTTTATCATTTAAGCATCGAGGCCTGTAGATAATTTTTGACTTATCGCCCAACCGTACAAATTATTTGCATACAAATAAAATATAAAACTGGTTATTTTTTTGGATCGTAATTATTTTCTTCTTTGCTAGATAACTTATAAACTTGTTCTACATTGTCATGCCTTTGCATGATTATGAATAATCTGTGTAATACCTCCTCTTAAGCCTTTTTCATAAAATTTATACATACTAAAATCAGTTAATAATTCTAATTTGTTTTAGTTAATATCAAAGTAGCATTAATGATTAAATGTTAAATTGTAGTTTTGGTAACATATAGTATTTCTCTAAAATTATCAAAAAAACATCTGTTAATAAAATCATATAAACAACTTTAGATAAAACTTATGATAATCCTTAAAACACCAAGAATCTTCTTCTTTGTTATTAAAATAGAAAAACGTCGCCTAGATATATTACCAGCTAATTTTGAATAAAAATTTTCATATTTCGGTAATTTTTTCAATTCTAATTTACTCATATCATCTATAATTTCATACGAATAGACACCTTTCCTTAGCAAAAAGCATATTTCTTCATCTGTTCTATCTTTGAATACATGATGAAAATTCTTGCACTTTACTTGCTTTTTAATTTCAAATTTGTCACAAAAATTTTTTTATTATTATGAATTATTTTAAAAAATAGTTCCTTTAATCATCTTTGTAGAGGGAAAATTCGTCCTCTCGATGAAACTTGTGAAAATTGGTTTTAATTTATGTGAAAAGACCAAAACTTGGTCGAAGACACACGAATAAACTTAAACCTCCAATCACTTACGAAAGGCCAAGTCTTGGTCGAAACGTATGAGTGATTCCTTTTAATCGGAGCGTAAACTTGTAAAAGCTGTTCTCTAAATAAAACACTAACAACGGTTTACGTGGATTTTTCACAATATAATACAATTTTATTCTTCTATTAGAGTAATTTGGTACTTGAAGTGAGTGTGAATTATATGATGCGACACAAATAAAAGTTGAGAGTTGCCACATCATTATATTTTGTTTGGTACATAAATTTAAATGTTGTCACATCATTATTTTTTTTATTTGGTACATAAATTTAAATGTTAATTAAAACTGAAATAATGTTAAATAATTCACAAAACAATTAATAATTTATTTATAACAAAATAATAAAATAATAGCTGTGCTACAATCTCCCCCTCTGGACATGAAGTCGTCTCGACGATTGTACAGGTCAGCGTCGGTTGGAATCGCGACTTCTGTGTAGCATATGTCACAGGATTCAATTGGCGGGCGTGATAATGTATCGGCTACACTATTCGTTCTCCCTGAAATATACTTTATTTGAATATTGTATGGCTGAAGTTGTAACGCCCATCGTGCCAAGCGCCCAGTAGGTGACTTGATCATCATTAGCCACCTTAATGGCTGGTGGTCCGTTAAAAGGGTTAAGTCTGCGCCTTCAATATAGCCGCGAAATTTATTGGTCGCCCAGACGATCGCTAGTGCTTCTCTCTCTGTCGTCGAATAGTTCTGTTCTGCTGATGTCAATAAGCGACTAGCATATTCTATTGGGTGCTCGTCAGGGCCCTCCCCCTGGACTAAAACTGCTCCCAATGCATAACTGCTGGCGTCTGTCTTCAAAAGGTATGGCTTTGTTGAGTCGGCTTGACTTAGAATAGGTGCAGTCACCAAGAGATTCTTGAGTTTTTTGAAATGACTCGTCTTCCAATGCACTCCACCTGAATACAGCTGATTTTTTTGTAAGACTGCTTATTGGTTTCGAAACTTTAGCGAAATCAGGTATAAAGCGTCTATACCATGAGCAGGTTTGTAGAAACGTGAGAACTTGCTTCACGTTTTTGGCTGTTGCATATTAAGTATGGCTGACACTTTTTCAGGATCCGTTTTTATCCCATCTATCGTAATAATGTGTCCCAGAAACTTAACTTCTTCGCAACAGAAATTACATTTTCCTAGATTTACCCGCAAGCCGAACTGCTTAAGCCGGTTGAAAACTTTATCTAAATCATTAATATGCTCTATTAACGTTGATGAGCAAACAATTAGATCATCTAGGTAAGCCTGGACCACTGTGTCATCTAAACCAGATCGGACTTGGTCCATCAGGCGTTGAAATGTAGCGGGTGCGTTCCGTAATCCGAATGGCATCCTATTAAAACGAAAGGTACCAAACGGCGACGTGAAGGCTGTCTTATCCTTATCCGATGGTTTACTCCGATTTGCCAATATCCAGCTTGAAGGTCAATCGTAGACATGTATGGCGTGGATTTGGCTGCATGGAGCAAGTCATCTATCCGAGGAAGAGGATACCTATCTGGTGTGGTGATGGCATTGATTTGTCTGTAATCAACACACACCCTGATGTCACCATTCTTTTTGGGAACCAACACTACAGGTGAGGCCCATGGTGAATCGCACGGTTCAATGATTTTCTGCAAAAGCATTTTCTGTAACTCAGCTTTAAGCTGTTCCTTCCTCACAGGTGATAGACGATATGGAGGGGAAGCTACTGGTTGATGAGATCCGGTTTCAATGGAATGAACTACACCACGAACAGTTATCTCGTCCTCCCATTTAAAAATATTGTCGTGCTTCTGTAATAAATCATCTAATTGTCCCTCATCCTTCTTTATAATACTGGTCAAGTTTATGCCCAACTTATAGGGTGGCCCAAACAGTCTGTCATTTAGCCGGTCTTCCTCTTCATTAGAGAAATCGAGGAATACGTTTCGTATCCGATTGTTACCTGGTTGTCCTTGGTCGTAGACATGTAGTGGTAAGGAATCCTCAAATACTTCGTATATTTCTTCTGCAGAATATTTCTTCATAGGTGGCAATGGCATGGGTTTTTTATACCTTGGTGCGTTATCAATCAGCTTATTTATTTTTTGTACTATCGCCGGATCGTAAATTGGAGAGACTGGGCTGATTTCACCGTATGCAAAATTCGGTGTTGTTGCAATTTCTGTATATTTAAAGAAAGGAACACTAAATTCGGGTTGATCGGCAAAATACCATATGTTCTTGGCTGGGTTGATTATAATACCAGAGCTTTCTAAATAATCGATTCCCAATAACGTGATATTGTCATTGGCTTCTGACAACACACTAATGCTTATTTTGGTTTGTCGGCGGCCTATTTTCATATAAGTGGTTGTCGTCAAGATATCTTGGGTTCTGAGAATACCATCTGCCAGTCTAATTTCCGCTTTCATTTTCCGAAAGTCGTGATTTTCCTTTCTTAGCTGGGCACTCAGCCTGTTGCTGGCAATACTCGTTTTGGCTGCCGTATCTAAGTAAGCAACATGTTTAATACCGCCAAATTCTACTACCACTGCTGGTATGTTACCTCCCTCGCTAATTCTCGAGTCTAAGGCATTAATGCTGGCTCCACTTCCAGAGCTGATGCCTTTAGAGCATTTTGGACAATTTCTTTTTATATAGCCTATGGTTCCACATCCAAAGCAAACTAGCGGATTTTCCGGACCTCTATTATTAGGCCCTAGTGGTTGTTGCTGCTTGGACTGCTCGCTGCTATTAAATTTACGGCAATTTTCTTTCATATGTCCTACAAAATGACAGAAGCTACATCTTATAACTTCCTTCTTCGCTACTGGGTGGAGTCTTTCGTATTCTCTTGCGAGGGCTATGAGTTGGGTAAATGTTTTAAACTCGCCCCTCCTAACACCCTTCTTGATATTATCATGTAGCAGGCTGTATATAATGTCTATACAGTGTACCTCTGGTATGGGTGGCTGGGGAATTTCGGCCAATAATGCTCTTTTTGCACTGATAAATTGGTCCGTTGATTCACCCAGTTTTTGTTTTTTTTCAAACAATAGCTCAAATATAATGTACACTGGTCGTCGTGGAGCGTATTGGTCTCTCATCATTTCGATGGCATTTGACCAAGTAGTCATTTCCGTATGGATGCCTTTCCACCATGTCGCTGCTTCATTCTTTAGAAGCAAGGGAAGCTCTATCAATGCATCTTCATCGGTGATGCGGCGAACCCTTTTAAAAATTTCAACGTTCGTTATAAAATTTTCGAAACGTTGGGCGTCAAATTCGCCATTAAACCGCTCCGTGCAATCGCACAACGTCTCTTTAAACCGCTGGGTTCCTTCGGGAATACGGTGTTCCATGTCCGTTGTATTTGCTTGTTCGTTGGTCGTCATCCTGCTGGTAGTACTTTTTCTTGTATTTGCCGCTGGACCGTCAAACATTCCCTCCAGTCTTCTTGATCTACCCCCCGAGCCTTGCCTGTCAGAGGTCTTACTGCTGCTTAGTAGGTCTTCTTGCTCTTCCACGTACGTTCCAACAGAGCCTTGCCTATCAGAGGTCTTACTGCTGCTGCTGGTGCTATCTCCTGTGCTGAGCCTTGCCTAAACGCCAAAACGGAATATCCGTTTACCCGCGACCGCGACTCACGTTATCGGTTTCACTGACTTGCGTGAATTGCCGATAAATCCGTGGGGAACTCGAGCCTCACGTTGGGCGTCAATTGTAGAGGGAAAATTCGTCCTCTCGATGAAACTTGTGAAAATTGGTTTTGATTTATGTGAAAAGACCAAAACTTGGTCGAAGACACACGAATAAACTTAAACCTCCAATCACTTACGAAAGGCCAAGTCTTGGTCGAAACGTATGAGTGATTCCTTTTAATCGGAGCGTAAACTTGTAAAAGCTGTTCTCTAAATAAAACACTAACAACGGTTTACGTGGATTTTTCACAATATAATAAAATTTTATTCTTCTATTAGAGTAATTTGGTACTTGAAGTGAGTGTGAATTATATGATGCGACACAAATAAAAGTTGAGAGTTGCAACATCATTATATTTTGTTTGGTACATAAATTTAAATGTTGTCACATCATTATTTTTTTTATTTGGTACATAAATTTAAATGTTAATTAAAACTGAAATAATGTTAAATAATTCACAAAACAATTAATAATTTATTTATAACAAAATAATAAAATAATAGCTGTGCTACATCTTGGCTTTATACGCTGTGAATAAAATGCACTGTTTATATCTAATAGTTTTTTAATTGAATTATACAAAGTACAATTTATAAATTCCATAGGATCTATACATCTGAAACATTATGTTCTTTTAAATCAGGTGATTTTCATTTAAAACATTTTGACTCTGATATGATATTATATTCATATTTGCATTCATCTCTCTATCCAGTTCACCAACTTTTATTTTTCTTTTTCTACGTTGTCCAATTTTTTTCAGCGCCGACTGCAGTAATTCCAATTTTATATATGTTAGCATCTTTTTCGCCAATATCAATGTTATTTAATTCTCTTAAAATAAATTTACTATCATATGCTTTTAAATTATGAATTACAATTCGAAGAAATTTTGGTAATATACACATTTGTTTGTACTTTAAAAATTTACCAGATAATAATTCAGTTGAAAAACAAAAATATCTCGAATCCCTGCAAATCATATAATGTAAATTGTGCGACAAAATATTGTGATTTTATGAAACAAGTCCTAATAATTTTCCTGTCATTTTTTTTCGTGATCCTAAATTCTAATTACTTTTTCCTCATCAACTTTTCTATATCATATTTCACAATTTAAATTTTTTTCTTTGTTTTTCATATTTAGTTACTGTTTTATAGGTTTTATGAAATGAAAGGTGGAATGAAAAGTTTGGTTTTCTTGAACTTGATAACGAAACAAATGGCATATCTTCCTGGCTTTTGTAATAATCTAACATGTCCTCACTTTAGGGACATGACAGATTACAGAAAAATATATAAATAATTTAAAGAATTTTTAGAAGAAAATGGTATTATTTTTGAACTATTTAGCTCGACCTGGGGGTCGAATTGGAGACCATTAAATCCAAAAGCAAGGTACTCATTTCATTCTATTTTCATTTTAATTGCATTTTTATTTCAATTAATTCATTAATTCTTATAGACAAGAAAATTATTTGCAATCATTCTAACTTATTGGCCCCATCCGGGCATTCTAATTTAAATCTAAGAGTTATTCTATGTCTTGTGACGTTTTTTAGAGAAATTATTTATATTTTTATATTTATTAAACGTACAACTAGGAAAATAATTGGTTTTATGTAAAAAAACTTAGTACATGGAATTTTGTATAAAACTTAGTACTAAAACGTATAAACCTATAAACTACTTAAAAATAAAACTTAACTTACTTAACCTTCTTACTCTATCTTATTGTATATATCCAAAATTTTTTTTGGTGTGTCACCCATCTCTTTTGTTCCTTTAAATTTTTTTTTTAATTTTTAATTTTTTTATGTAATTTTTATAATTTTTTTTTTCTAGGTAAGCAAAAATTTCCAAAATTTTTTTTCCCGTAAAAAAGCTTTCATTATCATTTTGAGTGTTTCCACCCAAACATCTTTTTTAAAATACTGTCGTCCGACAAGTCTTCGTAGATCGGCTTTAAAACTTTAATAACTTCTTCATCAAAAGTCGGTGGATGTATAACTGTATCTTCTTTATTGTTAGCTTTGAGGTGCTAATACTGACACCAGGAAATTTCACCTTCTGGACAATAATGATGTTGCGGATTCTCGTCGGTAGAAGTTATGTGATAAAACGTTGCCCACATAGCTTTTTTCATTTTTTCCAGAGAATTCATACTTCTCATAAATGCAAGGCCGTAATAAGCAGATAATTTCATCATAATTTTATTAATCAACAGCATCGTTTTTGGCTTTATTTCTTCCTTCCTAATTTTTTTGCCTCTTTCACACGCTTATTCATACGTTTTTTCACGTGTAAAACGCACTCAAATTTTTCAATTACAGGGTAGCCGTTATAAGGATCTTCTTCTAATAAATTTTAAATGTTTTAGTATCTCCATCACCATTATACTTTGTATATTTTAAACCAAGCCATTCTTCAGATTTTTTAAGCATTTCGATGATCCCCTCAACCTCCATTATACCTGCACTACCTTAGTGATTAGCTGTATAATTCTTCTGATGTTCATTATACCAAGCAGCGTATTCATCACTTTTTTCTTTTCCTGACCATTTTTCACAACCTTTACACACACTCGATTTTACAATTACATCTAATATTACATAGAATATTTTCCTATAAGAGAAACAATACCAAAAAGTGACGTAAACCCATGCTTATACCACGATCCATCACCTGAAACAGTAATTTCGTTTTTCGTATGATCAAATTGAATATTTTTCTCTTGCTCTTCTTTCACTGCTTTTTGAAAAATGTTTTTTGCCACAGCATTTACGGCAATGTGTATGTATTATACAATTGAATAATAAGCTTGATTACTCAAACCTCGACCCAAATCCATTAGAGAACAAAAAAGTTCAAGACCACTTTTACCAATTCCAGGTAAACGCATAACAAACACCAAACGTCTGTTGATTTCGTATGCATTTTTTATCATAGGGCAAGAGTTGATCAATGTTTCCTTACACGGGCATTTAACACATAATTTAATCCTTGCTGTGATCGTTTCAAGAACTCTATATCACAATTGCACAATTTACATTTCACCATTGCTTGCAAACTTGTGAACACTAAATAAAAACTCAATACATTTTGACTATGAATCGGATCAAAATTCACTTCACTTTGCAATTTTTGAGCAGATGTGCCAACAAAATCAGTATTTTCCTCAGCAGTATGTTGATTTCCTCTTCCTTTTAGCTTTTTCTCATGGGTGTCTACCTCTTTTCGTGACTTTCTTGTCCATTTTAATTAGACGTTAACACGTTCAAATACAAGCGTATACTGACTTTCTCGTTTGAAAAATACATAAATTTTAAGACCTAAATACTAACACTTTGAAATACAAGCATATACTGATTTTCACTTTTCTTTAAAATACCAAAATTCTACATGTCGTACACTACAAGTATACATTTTTCAAGGCTATAGGGTCGCAAGAAATAGCGCAGGTATGTGCGTCGCAGCTGCAGGTTACGCTCTCCCCTATTATTTGCTGTAACTTTAAAATAACTTAGTGTATCGGTCTACAATTCTCAACTTATGCAAAAAAAGTCGATTTTTTGAATTCGAACAAGGGACTACCCACTTAAGGGCTTGAATCGTTTTTGAATTGTCCTCATAATATTAATCCTTCAGGGTACCATACAAAAAAAAAGAAGTGAAATTGCAACTCCGCGGGGGCCATTTGACATCGCCAAGGCGGCTGATAACACGATTACAGAACTTAGCGCCCAAAAGATCGATGGTTTGATGGGCAAAGACCGAAGATCGTTCAAATCAATGCCTTCAATTTCAGTCCACAAGCAACAGTTTTGAAATAAAAAACTTTTACTCTTCTGTTGCTCCAAGATTATATGTACAATGTAGATAAGACGAAACAGAAATGTTGTCTTTTAAAATAGGAAAATTAGGAAATGACTTTTTCACTTTAAATTTCTTAATTAATCGCATAGTCTAAAGTTTGTTTAAAAGTTAAATAATACGATTTATTCGATGAACCTTCACATTTGTTTTCTTCACCATCCTAACACCGTTTTATTTGGATGTTTAATTTAATTAAAGTTTTATAGTTGATATATTCGACACTAGTTTTAGTTAGAGTGCAGAATGTATCTTTAACTTTTCAGTCTATAATAAATCACTTTTTAATCTCTCTTTATTTGTAGCATATTATTGTATATATGTAACTGCTCTTTTCTCAGGATTTGTTTCAATTAAGATCTTGAATTCATTAATTGTATAGCTGTATGTGAATTCTTTTTGTTAATTACAAAATGAAATGATTTAAAAATAAAAACAGAAATGGTTCTCATGACACCATATATGCCAATATATAAAATCCTATCATCTTTAATTTCATTTAAGAAGGTAATATACGACTATACCAATTTAAAATAAGTTAAGATTGATTGTGCAATAGCTGAGTACAGCGGAGCGCTGTCCCGCGTCCATTGCAGGTAGGTCAAATCGTAGAATTTCGGTTTGAATGTGATAAGGAAAAGCTCTGATTTTGCGGGTTTATTCACCGCCCAGAGTTTGGCCCATTCGATAATGGTTCTATGAGGTTAATTCAGGGTTTAATCAAAAAATGTGTTGGCAATGGCAATTTCGTTGCGCCATACTTTCCAAAACCTCGAGTGCGACGAGAATGATTTTTCATAGAAATGCGTATATCTCGATACATGAATAAATAACACTATCGCTTCAGGATCACTTCAAATCCGCGTGTAATGCACAGAGAGTCATTAGAAACTCTCAAGGGCGCTGCTAAAAGTCTCATTCATGTAGAAAGTGATATTGCGAGGACCCCGACAATCTCTTGTGATAAGAACGCTCAAACAGCCATCACTCTGAATGTGTGCCTTGTTACAATCCGATCGCCTGGTTGACGACTGTTTAATCGCAGCTCTCAAATGTGCTGTTGCCAAAATTAAGTGAATCGCTTACCGGCTACAATATCGTAATTTCTTAAGTACTTAGATGAAACTATAGTCCGAGGTGGACCTGGGCCGCAACTAACAGACCTTTCCTGATAAGGCGGTCTCTGGCTAATTGACTCCAGTTGCGCACTCGAAGTTAGTTCAGTACCAGTCTGCTCCTGACTCCTTGGGGTGGAACGCTGGTGTTTATTCGCTCTATATGTTCCAGCCATCTTAGGCAACTAATGAGCACTTTTCTCATCAAGAAACTATTCAGCTCGAAGAATACGTCGTTAACTCTCCTCCTTCTAAACCTGTCAATGGAAACGGGACCAAAAATTACTCGAATAATTTTGAGGTTAAACCCGGTTTTGCCGCTTCTGTTCTAGTACTTGCACCACTGATAACTCACTGAGTTCTGCTAATGATGTTAGCGTCATGAATGAATATAAGAAGTTGTAAAGGCTTCGGAAAATTGTGCATCTCGTGTTTATTTGAGAGTTCCGTACAAATTTCTTGATTATTCACCTTGTCTGAATACTTTTTTGACATCAAAAATCTGACAGATATTGTTTCCAACCTTTACAGCGAGCGTTTTCTACCGTCATTTAGCTAAATCTCGCAAGTGTGGTAGGTATACCAAGGCCATACACGGCTGTGTATAGCTCGTCTCTGTAAATAAATAAATCAGAGTACCGAGCTGATCTCCGACGAGTGCACACGTGACATAGTGCACTCGTACTCCCCATATGGATTGGTGCAAAAAACAACAATCAATAAAAAGAAAAACATAGCACGTTCCAACACGCACGGGAGTGAGATAAAAAAATAATAATATTATAATCGGTAAAAAAAAATCATAGTGCGCGCACTCCCACATCTTCTGCCCATGGCCAAAATGCTGTTGTTTGCACTCGGCCACTGCCGTTACTATATAACTCTGTCATACAGCAGAAGCAGTGTGAATTGTAGTTTGCGAGTGTGAATTCTGTCGGTTCACAGTTTCATTTTGATGTAAGGGCATAATACATACAACAATTTAATTCGGTAAACCAACGTCAGAATTTTCACGTTTCAGCCTCGGTTAGCATCGTCGGTGTTTGTGTCCTCTGTGTTTGTTAATTTGTAATGACTCGGGCATTCAGAGCGGACATAGAAAATATACGCCGGCTAAAAAGTAATCACTTTTCTATGTACGTCCACGTCTGTAAATTCAGACCAGCTGTTTTGGCACTCTCACCGAAAAGTGGAACCAAAGTGAACATTAATCTGGCGAAAGCAAGATAGTTGCACTTGGTATTTCTAATGTATTTGACTGGGTTTGGCATCACGCTCTTTTGTCGAAAATGCGTTCATTTGGGATCGATGACTCTCCTCTTCAATGGTTTATAAACTTGTTAGGTTTGATTCCCGGCACCGATATACGGCGATGCCCCGAACCAGCTAGACCTGGGTGGGTTAAAAAAAATGGGCGCCACGTGATTTTTCCCCCAGAATCACGAAACCTTCACAAAAAAGAAAAGAAGAAAAAAACTTCCCCGAAGAAAAAAAAAAAAAAATTACAAAAAAAAACAGATTTCCTCAACGTTATAAAGCTCCGTTGGAGCTCGACGATTTATTATTATTTATTTTTTTTTTGTAGCGGTACACTCGTCGGTGGAGTGACCCGCTATTCTTTAATTCCCGAAACAACAAAAACTTTATCTAACGGGTCGCGTGTCTCGTCTTTTCTCGGGATTTTTCGCGCACGTGTGGCCCACCGGAGTCTCAGTTTGAAAACCAAAAAAAAACGAATTTAATTTTTATATTTTTTTTTCCTACACGGCACTACACTTCACTACACTATACTTAGCTTTGTGTCCTAGCGGATTGTGCCCCTTTTCTGGCACCGTTCCTAGATCCTTCCGTGTCACTCCTTACAATTATTTATTTATTTTTTTGTACTTGGACCCTTCTGCCCTCTGGCCTCTCTGCCCGTTTTACTTTTTTGTTTTGGTACCATCGTTGTTTGTTGGTTGTTGTTGGTTGGTGATGGTTTTTGCCTGTTTGTTGCATGTTAGTTTCTTGTATTTATGTTTTCCTGTTCCCTCGGTGGAGGCGGTCTTATTACTTTTCCGTCCGCCTACACGCCTCTGCTGCTCCATCGGTGGGGTGCTGGCTTAAAAAAGGGTCGTCATCCCTTCACCCATCGAACCTAACTTCTAAAGCTGGTGCGTCGTTGGGGTGTGCCCAATTATACTGGCCGTCCGCCTGCACACCACTGTTGCTCCCTCGTTGGGGTGTTGCTATAAAAGAAATCGTCGTCCCTTCACCCATCGGTCACTTGGCTCGTACACCCCTCGGTAGCATAATGGGGTGTACTCTTCGGCTTCTGTTGTTTGGCTTTCGTTCGGGTGTAGGTTTCAGGGATCGTCTTCCCCCACCCGTCATCATCGTGTTGGGGTGTCTGGATTGAAAGGACCGTCCGTCCCCACCCGTCGGCGACTTTCAGACTTCCTGTCTGATGCTGCCCGTTGCGAGTCTCCCGTCTATTTATGGGCTCCGACAACGGTGTTCCTGGTGGACCTCCTGTCGCACCCTGGGGTTCCTCCCGTGAACCTACGTGAGTTGTTTTCCGAGGTCTGGGATTGGTGGGCCACTGGCTGATGGGACTATGGCTGCCCTCCACCTCCGCCAGAGCTCGGTGTTCCCACTCAAAGAAAAGAGGGACCGAAGGGACTTGCAAGGAAAACGAGAGCCAAACTTGTTGCGGGAAAGTTTACCGCAACAAACTACCTTTCGGAACGTTCAATTCAAATTGTCTTGGATGGTTTTGAGTCCAATATTCACAAAATAAATGCTGGTGTGCCCAGAGTTCCCTTCTGCCTCCGATACTCTTTAATTTTTTTAAATGATCTCTTATCTGGTAGTTCTAATCCAATATAACGACTTTGCTGACGATTTTTCTCTCTGCTTCTAATATTCGTTACCAGGCTCACGTACCTGTTCTACGACTGTAGAATGGAAACGACAGCGTACGTTAAGCTCATTAAATTCCGATATTAGCAGCATAACCCGTTGGGGTACTATCAACAAAATAGAATTTAATGTTTCCAAAACACAATGCTCTCTGTTGTCGTTAAAGCGAAATTTAAATACGCAGCCATTATCTATGAATGGCACTTGCATCGTCGAAACCGAAAAACTTTCCATTCTCGGTATGTATGTATGACAACTTACTTTGGAATGACTACATATTCGATGTCGCCAAAAACTCTGCGAAATGTCTAGGAAATATTTCACCCCCTCTGAACTGGTCTCAATATATAAGGCGTTTATCCGCCCGAAACTGGAGTACAATGCTCACATCTGGTCAGGTGTGTCACACGACACCCTCGAAGACAGACGTAATGTCTCCTGTCTCACCTTGTTGTATCGCTATTTTCATCATCAGTGCTCCATCGAAATTGCCAGTAGCATTCAACCCCTTCTAACTTTTAATCGTAACACCCGTTTCGCTATCAGTTTAGTTTAAATGCATTTTTATTTATATACTTAGATTACTCTTACATGCTAGACAAAAAAATGCTTAAAAATTAGCTTAAATAACTTACAAATAATCTTATTCTAACTTACTGGCCCCATGCGGGCACTCTAAGTTAAACCTAACACTTAAACTATGTCTTTCGACGAATCTTACAGTCTAATTTTATTTTATTTTTACATTTATTAATACTACAACTAAGAAAATACATTTGAATCAAAAAAACTTAGTATCTGGACTTTTTTTTTTTTTAATTTTTTATAAAACTTAAAACTAAAAGCCTACAATCTACCTAAAAATAAATCTTAACCTACTTACATCTAATGCAGACATACATACATATATATGCATACATAATATATATATACATAATATATAAATATATGTATGTATATATATATATTTTTTTTTTTAATTTTTTATTTTTATATTATTTTTTTTTTTGTTTTTATAGATATTTTTTTCTTAAAATCTAACTTAAACCTACCTAAAACTATGTAAGTCGGCCATGGCTAAAAAAAAAAAAAACAATAGGCTGGCCCACCTTGCTTCACATGAAGCTAACTATCAGTGGAGGAGTTCGACGACGAAGCATCCTCCCCTTCAAAAAGCCACCAAAATTTTTGGTGCTGCTGAGCAACATCCCTCCTGTCGCGACTCCCTACCGCCCTACTGAACCGGAGACGCTCCGCACTGCCATGTGCGACGTCTCTGTCGTAGTTGAGTCGCCTGTCCGCAGCTGTTCGAGCGACGTGGAAGATTAGCGGCACCGCCAATCTGTCCTGGATCAGACCTTTGCTATCTAAATAGACGAACGCTTCTGGAGGAATAAAGCCGTCAAAGCGAACTCTCTCGTGATACATATAATTGGGGTAGTGAGCCCCGGAGATCAGGTTGTTTGATGAGGCCATTGCTCTTGCAACGTGCCCTCGAGTCAACTTAATGGCGAAATTGTCCACTCTTATTAGGTTCGCCCTGTTATACAAGACCTCATTGGGATAGAATTTGATGTACTGAGACTCTGGTGTTCTGTATAAGCGAAGACAAGTCCTAAGACAAGCCCTCTCAAACACCCGAATCTTTTCCAATAAACTTGCTCTCACGTTGAACCACACGGGACATCCAAATACAAGCATGGGCCTGATAAGGGCCATGTAGCAGATTACCTTCACCCTCGCATCGAGTTGGCTGTTATAAAACAGTCTCTTTGTAAGGGCAAAAGCACCTTTGGCTCTGGCCAGAGCAACATCTATATGTTTGTTAAAATACAGAAATTGATCTAGCCAGATCCCAAGGTATCTGACTACATTTCGACAAGCAAGTGGCTGCCCGTGCTGCCCTACGATCGAGAACTTTCGCCAATTCTTTCTGGTATCCCTAGAGGCCCCAGACAAAGGCGTCCTAAACAGAATGGTGTCCGACTTCTGAAAGTTGATTTTCAACTTCCAGTCATCGCAATATCGCTTAATTTTGTCGAAGTCACGTTGCAAAAGTATATTAATGACCTCAATCGTTGGACCTGATCTGTACGCGATTATGTCGTCTGCATACGCTATGGCATGGTGAAGTGAACCTATCAGATCACTCGTGTAAATGTTGAACAGGATCGGCGAATTTACCGCACCTTGTTGCAGACCGTTTTTAATGTTAAATGTTCCAGCAGAAGTCACATCGCCATTCTTCACGATGAACTGTCTACTGGAGAGCATATCGAAAAGAACATACAGCAGTGGTTTACTAATGCCCAACCTGTCCAGCTTGAAAAAGAGTCCTTCTAACCATACGGTATCGAAGGCTTTCTCCAAGTCAATCAGGCAGGCACCAGTGCACTGGTTCTTGGCTTTGTTCCATTGGATATCAGAAACCAGTTTCGACGCAGCATGAATGATATCATGCCCCGCCTTGAAACCGAATTGATTATCCGGAACTATATGTTTGTCCTCAACCCACATAGTCAGGACTCTATTGATCACCTTCTCGAACACCTTACTGATGTTTGGAAGAAGACTGATCGATCGGAGATTCGCCGGATTGGAAGTGTCTTTATCCCTTTTGGGGATGGGATGTACCACCGCAGTTTTCCAATGCGCTGGATAATGTGCATTATTCATTGCATTATTAAACAGGGTGGTATAAATGTTCACCGCTTCTAGAGGGAGATGTCGAAGCACAATGTTCGGTATTTCATCGGTTCCCACTGATTTCTTACTTCTAAGTGATTCGAAGATCGTTTGGAGCTCCTCCTTCGAAATGAACGGGGGTAGTACCCTATCGTTGGTGATGACATTATTTGCCATATTCTCGTCACTGAACTGGGTGAAACCCGAGCTCTCGAATCGCCAATTCACAATTTCATTTCGAAGGTAGAAATTGTGCACAAGGACTCGATTCCCCAGATCGTGGTTCGGGCCAATGATAACATTCGCCTTGTACACTTCCTGGAAAGTCGCTCCTATAGCCTCTACCTGCTCCTGCGGATCCTC
Source organism: Volucella bombylans (assembly GCA_949129095.1). Lineage (NCBI taxonomy): Eukaryota > Metazoa > Arthropoda > Insecta > Diptera > Syrphidae > Volucella > Volucella bombylans. Next base: position 93,802,806 of record OX422142.1, read on the forward strand.
GATCACAAAGAAGTTGTCATCATCAACAGCCTCATTTGGATCTATACCCGCTGCTAACAGTATTTGTTCGTTGTTCGTCGTTCGGGCGATTTTAAGACATGGAAGGTCGTTCTGATTATTTCTCCGAAATATTTTATTTATTTGCGGGAACATATTCGGGTTGCTGGTGTTTACAGCCCGAATTTTGTTGTTCCAATACAAACTTACAGATGCTCTGTAATTTTCCCTTATTAATGTTTGGAGGTTTTTAATCGACGACTTCAGTGTCATGATCTCCGGGTTATGTCTGTCAGTAAACTGTCTGTACAAGGTTTTTAGTCTTGACAGCAGTCTACTTTTATGTCGGTGCAGTGCGTCAATAGTTGCGTTGCGGAATAAGTCTTCTTCGTCAGTGCGTTGGTACCGAGGTATCGTTTTGTCCATTGTTCGTTTGATTGTCTCGTCCATTAGTCTCAGATACCTGTTAATCTCCTCGTTTGATAGATTTCTGTTGGACGGTGGGTAGAGCAAATTCGAGGAGAGTGCTCTAGTCAGTGTTCTGGTGAAGTGTGTCCAACGCACCCTACTATAATTGTAGGTATGCCTTTGAACAAACTCATCCAATTCCGCAATTTCGTTTGGAACAGTTATTTCGGTGCTGAGACCGCAATGGTCACTGTCATACACGAAAGTGCGTAGACAGTTTGTAGTTTGTTGGTTTGTGCATGTCAGTTGTATCCGTGAGTCGAATAGCAGAAGATCCAAATAGGACCCGTGTCTGGGAAACGACGGACTATCCGTCGCCTTAAGCCCGAGTCGATACACCACGCTGTGCTGACCCCACCAATTAAATAGTAGGTTCCCTCTAGTATTTGGTGTATTATTTCCCCAATCACTATGTTTGGCATTGAAATCTCCGCCGATAATAAAATAGTTGTCTTCCAATTCCAGCCTCAGGAATTGAAAAAGTGTCTCGAGCTCTGAGATAAATAAGGTGGATTGAGTAGCCTTAGGTGCATAGACAGACACCATGTACAACCGCTTTCCACTACGGAGAGGGATATACACGATGCATGCTTCCAGCACCTGAAACCTACGTACTACACGACTGTATACTCTTTTAAAACGAATACCTTTCCGTACGAAAATCACAACGCCTCCTCCCTGAATGGAGTTAGGTCGGTTTCTCCGTACTATTTTGTATTTTCTGTGCCTCATTTTGTGTCTCTTGGTAAGCTTAGTTTCGCTAACCAAAAACACATCAGGGGCTTGGTCTTTAAGCAACTTAAATAGTGCGGCTCGTCGTTCGAGCCTGATCAGTGAATTCACATTCACAGCAAGGACCTTCAGGGTTTGCTCCGCCACGTACGTACCCATTACGGCAAAAGGTGCGTTAGGCCAGGCAGCAGTGCGTATACTTGATCCACCCGCGCGGTCTGTTCAGTTAAATGACGTTGTAGCTGAGCCATCTGCCCTTGGATAGAGAGCAAAATAGCTAGCATGTCAGGTACTGGTTCAGGTGCTCTGGGCGCTGGGGCCTGAGAAGCAACCTTCGCTTGCTGTACCGTATTTCCCCTACCTGCCGCCATTTGGGCGTAGGTAATATGGGGAGTAACGGCTGGAGTTTGCAAATGCACGGGTGGACGTTTAACTTCCACTTTCTGCTGCCGGGCCAGATTTATTCTTTTGATGTACTGGAATTTGGGACAACCCCGATAATTTGCGGTGTGTCCCGTGTTCCTACATAAAGCACAAGAGAGTTGGCTTTTTTCAGACGCTCCGTCCTTACCCAGAGGGCATTCCTCGGACTTGTGGTTCTTTCCGCACTTCACGCATCGAGGCTGCATTTCGCAGTTCGACGCGGCGTGCCCGAACCTTTGGCAGCGAACACATTGTAGAATGTTTTCGCTCCTCTTTAATTTCTCCCAATGTACAACCTGGTAGTCTAGGACTTTAATACTCCTTAGACCATCCAGATTGCTGGTGGGACTTAGTTGGACCAGGAAAATCGGCAGTTGCCGCTTCTCCCTTTTGGCTCTGGCTGTGGTGAAAGGCTTGACCCCTACGAATTGGAGCCCTTCGCACTTCTTCTCTTTCAGCAGTGCAAGGAGCTCCTCCGGATCAGTCGACGGTTCTAATCCCCTCAGCAACATTGTTTGCAGCTTGTCCCCCTTCGGGGTGTAGGAGAAGAACTCCGTCGTCGAATCCTTCAGTAAATCTTTGATTTTATAATAGCGCTCCACTGTGTTACAGTGGATCGCGTGTCTATCTAAGCTAAGTCTTTTAATATAAAAATTATTGCCTATGGCCAACTTACATAGTTCTATTGTTTCCTTCAGCTCCATCTTAAATGTGTTTATAGGTGGAACCCTTTGTTGTTTCTGTTGCTGTTGTTGTTGTTTTTGCTGCTGCTGTTGTTTTTGTTGCTGTTGTTGTTGTTTCTGCTGCTGTTGTTGTGGCTGCTGCTGTCTTTGTAGCTGCTGCTGTTTTTGTAGCTGCTGTTTTTGCCGTTGCACTTGTTGTGGCTGCACTTGTTGTTGTTGCTGGTGTTTAATAAGTATTTTTTGTTGTTGCTCTATCACTTGTGTTATTGTTTTTGTTTTGTGTTTTTGATCTAGCTGCGTCTGCTGTTGTTGTAGGGAATGCTCGTTCTCTTCCCTCTTCCTTCTAAGCATTTGCAGTTCCTTTAAAGCAAGAACTCTTTGTTGCATCATTTTGATGCTGCTATTTAGAGAATGCATTTCTTCCTCTTCGTCTTCCCATTCGGTTGCAGCCAAGGAAGCGAAGGTATTCTCTCTCAGATAGTGGCTTTCACCACCATTTGAGACATTTGGGTTGTCGTCAGTAATTTGCTGTTTATTTGCTGCTGTAGCTGGCGTTAAATGCGCCCCTTCCCCCACTCCGCCCAGCTCGTTGGGACGTTGTACCGAGTTGGGGATTTTCCTTTGTTTCCTCCTTCTCTTAGTCTTTGGTTCTGAGACTGCTGGTGTTTGGCTTGAACCACTTGATGCCTCACCCGATTTCTCAGCAGATCCCGCTATTTGCATAGCGGGCCGCTCTCCACACTCCATCGCGTGATGTTTAACACGTATTTACAGTTAGAATAAACTGTTTTATTTAACAAAACAAAAAAAATATATATATTAGAAAAGTGTCACTAACAGGGGATTCGAACCCACGACACGTCGGCCGAACACACTGATCGACGTCGCTAACCGCCTGGCTACCGAGTCAACTGTCAATTAATGCGCCTAATTGTCTTTATAACCAAAACTGAATTAGTATTTTTTCACTAAGCCGAGACACGTCTATTCTCTGCGGAGATCTGCGAACGACTGACCCGTTTCGCTATGAATGCTCATCAGTGTACCCTCAAACTCACTTTCGGACGTACTTAAATATCGTGATTCGTTGTAAGACGTACAACTCGCTTACGGAATGCCCTGCCGAGCCCATTATTTCCTAGTCACAATAACTTGCAAACATTTAAAACCAACGGACACCAGTATCTCTCCTTTTTCCCTCCCTAACTTCCCCTCGCCCACGCGATGTGCAATTATCTTAAGGGTACACAAAATCCCTTGTTCGCGCCAGTTATAAAAATTAGTATAAAAAATACTGGCATATGCAACCTTAAAGTCATCAGAGGTGATGCTTATTTGTTTTGACTTCTTAGTTTTTTTTTTCAGGAATTGACTTAGGGTGAATATTTGTGAACTTAGCAGGCCTAAAATCGCATGGAGGAGGCAAATTAGATCGTTGACTAATTGCTCTAGGCATTCATATAAGACCGAAGATTAAATTTTATTTCCCTGCATACTACAGCATTGTTCCTCACCTTAAACTTGAGTCTGCTATCAGACCTGGTGCTGTAGTAGCTGTACAATCCAGAAGGTGTCTCTTTCCATTATTTACTTTAAAATTTCCCAGGACTAATTTTAGGCTCAGAGGGAGTACATTTGAAAGACTATTAGACGACTCATATGTTAAGTTTTGTTATAAGCAAGGCAGACTATGTATAAGAAAGTGGCACGAGTCCATATTCACTTAGTAGTTATATTGTACTTAAACTGTCATACCTACATTCGAATTAACTACATTATTTTAATTTTTAAGGTTTTTATGTTGAATATCAAATTCTCGATTACAGACCACAAATACATACCTCGAATATATTAAAAGTTACAATATTTTGCTTCAAAATTGAACGAAATATGATTCGTTTTCAAAGTGAAATTTGCAAAATTAGGTTCTTGTAACGTTACTGCCTTTCACATTGTAAAAGTTGACTCGCTCTGTGGTTTACAATAACCACATCAATATCCTCTGGCAGTAAAAAATTATTTTAATCTCACCCAATATCCAATATCCGTAACAACTGTCAATGTACTCGTACCTCACAAATGCGACACTCATTCTGTTGCTCTAAAACAGCAGTGGCAAGCCTGAAATTTGTCACTCTCCCCCACACTACATCAATCTGAAATAAAGATTTCGAAATCGGTCTTTTAATTTCCTGAATTGATTTTCATGCTCTAGGAATTTGACTGGCAGTGGCTACTTCACCAAAAATTAATTCTCGCCCTAGCCACTTTTGAAATGGAAAGCCTGACCAAGTTTTGTGGTGGGTACTGAAATTTTGTAATAAACTGACAGAAAAAAGAAAATTGAAAAACAAAAAGTCTCGAACGAAATATTATAGATACGAGTACAAATACAGAAGAGTCTGAGAGATTGCGAGAGGATTCCATTCCTTTTTTTTTTTTTTTTTTTTTTGTTGGGTTGGTAGACCAGACAACTTTAAGATTTCCGATTTTGAATGGTGACATGAGGGACGCTTCAATTTCAAGGCCTGCGAGTGAAATCGACACCTGAAGTTGATGGGATGTTCAATGTTCCAAATATATCTATCCTCATTTCGATTCTCTTTCTCCTCTGTGTTGGCAATTTGTTTTGTAGTTGAATTGTTTTTGTTTTCAGTTTCATTTTCGAATGGCTTGAGTTAACGCCTGGAGGCGTCGCACGTATAGTGCGACGTGAACTTCTTCCTTTAAAGTCGGGTGTTCTTTGGAAATATTTCATGAAGACACTTGCCTTTTTTGTTTTGTAAATAGTATCTAAGAACGTTTTAGAAATTTGTTCTAGAGGGTTCGATTTGCTTTGTTAGGTACGTGTTTCAGTGATGAAGTACAGGACGTTATTATGAAAATGGCCAAATTGAAAAGCTTGATTGGTGTTCTGTGAAGATTTAATATTTATGAAGTAACACAATACAGCTGTGAACATAAATTATAAATGTGAGTCTATCCTTTTCCACATAATTGTGCTCCGTTAGAGATCTGACTATGCTTGTGTTGCTTCCAGGAATTGAAAATTAATTCTCAGACTGGTGAGTCTGTGACAACTTATACCAAATTAGCAAACTTTGTTTCATTTTTAGAACAGAAATCTATTTTAAATCAAAAACTGGCCAATTACCAATATTCAAGCAACACTCTAGCCAAGTTTTTCTACATCATAAGATAGACAAATTGAGCTTCTCAGAGATACATATTTTCATTGATAGAGGCCCGGGTCGGCAGCTGCCAGCAGCTGTACCAGCAGCTTTACAGCTGAGCTATTTAAGTCAGCTGGAGATAAATTGGTGGTCAAAAGGGTGTCGTTCTCACTTTAGCCTCACAGCATCAACTCCTACTACTCACCTTCACGTGGTATCTGCTGGGTGCCTAGTACCTTGACTGGAGATGGGGAATCCCTGTGTAAGGTTATTGGTGGTAGCTGACGCGAGAGAGGGGAGGGAGTGCCATCTCACTAAGGTACTTTCACCTGTTTTCGGACGGCAGCGGACGAATTCTAAGGATGGAATCAACGGTGGCGTCCACAGTTTCAGTTAGGTCGAACTAGGGTTATCTCTATATGAGCTGATTCAACCTATAGGGATCTCCAACACTTAGTCAGGGTGTTGGAACAGAGTTGATGGCGGGTGAGCCCTTAATAAGGGTCAACGGAACCGGATTACTGACTCCGGAATTTGGTCCGGCGCCTTTTGTCCTAGGGGTCCCAAAAAGGGCCTGGCCCTCCAGGTTTGGGGGTTATGCGTGCGGTTGACTGTCCAACCACGTAACAAAGTAGTTATTACGAAGCGACCAATAAGCCTCGGATAAGGACAGATTCACTGTTGACGACCCTGCAAAACGAACAAAAGACAACGACTTTCGGATCTGCACTTGGAATGTTCGGACCTTGAACAGGCCGCATGCAGTCGAACAATTAGCGGATGCCCTATACTGCTATAAAGCAAATATCACCACCATCAAGAAAGTGCGGACGGATGGGCCGGGCAAAAGAAAGATGAAAAACTGTGATGTTTACTACCGTGATTGCTATAGGAAACGTAAGCAGCGTCCATTTGCATGGATGCGGACTTAGGCAAGCAGTCTGGAATTTTCGACACGGGAGTGAACGCCTTATAACAATCCGTATCAAAGATAAATTCGCTAGCATCAGCCTTATATGCGCTCACGCCCCTACAGAGGAAAAGGAAGATGCTACCAAAGAAAGTTTCTACGAGCTCCTCGACAGAACCTACGAGCAATATCCGATGTATGCCGTTAAAATTGTCCCAGGTGACATTAATGCCTAAAAGGAAGACATCTTTGGTAGCTCAATGGGAAGACATAGTCTACTTGACACCACGTCTGGAAACGACTTAGGCTAATCGATTTCGCTGCGTGACGTAACGCTACTATGGCAAGCACTCGGTTTCCTCACCGCAATATTCGCAAGGGAATATGGCAGACACCAGATCAGAAAACTGTCAATCAGATTGATCATGTTGCGATCGACTTCAGGCACTCTTCAATTATTTTAGACCTCCCAACATTCCAAGCTGCCAACATAGACTACTCTTTGCAGCCAAGGTACGTCTACGGATATCTCAGACGCCAAAAAACGGGGAGATACTATAAGGAGATTTAACGTTGAACTGTTGCAATCGCAACAAGTTGCCAGTACCTTTGCCGATAGCGTATCCGTCAAATTCTCGAGAAGTCCTTTGCAGCTAGCATCAGGTGCTGAAGACCAATGGTTTAGATGCTGAGAAGCCATCAGAAATGCTGCAACTGACGTGCTGGGTTTCACCCACCCACCACCTCAAAATCCCTGGTTTGATGAAGAGTATCGGCAAGTACACGCAGCAAAACAACATGCGTTATAGGCATGTACAAAAGGATGAGCAAAAGAGGAGGGAAGAACATCGGCATCTCTGGAGAAAAAAGAAAGAGCATGAAAAGCCCGCGATCGATTAAATAGAGAGGTGTTACTCCAATAATGTTCGGAAGTTTTACCAAAAGGTAAAAAGAACAAGTCAGGGTAATAAGACCCGAACTTACCTATAGAGATGAACAAGGAAACTTTGTAGTAGAGTCACAGTCGGTTCTGAGGATATGGAAAATCAATTTCTGAAGACTGCTAACGGCGAAGATGACACAGATTCCACTGTCAGGCAGACCGAACCATTCTATATTGACGACGCAAGTCAACAATTCTGTCTACCCGACCAAAATTAAATGAGGCTAGCAATATCTAAATCGGACGGCCAACCTGCCGAACCATTTAAGGCAGCAGCAGATGACTTTGTAGAGAGCATACACCAACTTATTTCCAAGATTTGGTCCGATGAATGTCCGATGTCAAAAAAGTATTTAGGCAAGCGTTGCGCTGTCATGTGACTTCTTTAACATCATACTTCAAAGAATTGTGCAAAACTCACAAGCCACACACGAGGTACGACCTTTCAAAAGTCTGTTAATTGTTTGCATATGCTGACGATATTGAAATTATTGGTAAAACACAGCCAGCTGTCACTGATGCGTTTGGGAGTATATGAGCAGAAGCGGCAAAAATGGGTCTAGCGGTAAAATAGGGTCAAAACAAAGTGTATGCTGTCAACAAGAAGGGACACCCAACATCGACGAATCGGCCAGAATGTCACAATCGACAGCTATAACTTTGAGGTAGTAAGGGACTTTGTCTACTTCGACTCCTGCTATCGCATCTGAGAACAACATCTCTTCAGAAATCAAACGAAGAATAACGCTTGCAAATTGCTGTTTTTTTGAGTTAAGAAGGCAACTATGTAGTAAGGCTCTCACCCGAACAACCAAGGAAACTCTATATAGAACCCTGCGAGCTGTACAGTGACATCGACCTGGTTAAAAAACTGCGCATTGGGTGTTTGAGACAGCTAGAACATGTAGAGCGAATGAACATAGAATCTTCGATGTAATAAATAACTTTGCTGTAATAAGTGACTTCGTCTTCCTTGATTCCGTAGTTACAACCAGGAACGACATCAGGGTAGAATTACTCTTGTCAATCGCAGTTCCTTTGGGCTCAGAAGGCAATCGAGTAACATAGCCCTCTCTCGTGCGACTAAACTTGCTTCATACAATATAAGTCCTCTTTTATAGTACAGACGCCTGAACCTTGTATAAAGTGGATGAAGAAGCTCGGCCGTTCTGAGCGAAAGATACAGCGCGCCCGTTTTGTATCAATTTAAAATGGAGGAGGAGGCTCAACCACGAATTGTGCTAGCCGTACAGCAACGTCGCCGTCTGCGAATTTTGGACCCGTCAGTAATGGTTGGGTCATCTTGAGCGAAAAAGGACGCCTCAGCTGAAACCCAAAGAGTCTTAGAGTTTATCTCCGAGGACGGCGCAAGTCGCAGTCAACCAACTTGGAGTCGCATCACTGGAAACAGCACGAGAGATCGTTTTAGCTGGACATATTTGTTGGCTGAGGTCCACTAACCCGGACTGTATAGTGCCACTAAGTAAGTAAAAGGTCCGGATTAACCCTGAACTTAAAACGAAAGGTTTAGAGCTTAAAGAGGTGTGTTGGAGTAAAACCGGACGTTTCGGAGACTAGGTTACTAATGTTCAAATTAAACTTACCACGCATGTAATTTTGTATTGTAGTTAGTAGCATTCTAGTCATAGGTTCATTACAGCCGTATTCGGTTGAGGAATGGAGTTCTATAGCCAACGTCAGCTGGTGTAAATGAAAATCATTAGGAGCTGATGGCAACGACCACGTCAGCAACGTCTCGTCATTTTTGTTGCTAGTGAAAATTTGATTTCATAGTTTGAGGCAAACTATATACGAGTAAGAAGGTGAATATTAAGCATTTGTCCAAGAAAGACCGCGTAGAGCAGATAGGATAAACCTACGTTGAACTTAAAGTGATTTTTGTAAATAGGAGACCAAACCTGAATTGCGTACTACATTAAAAGACAAAGGAAGGCAAGATAAGGGGATTTAGTGACATAGGGAGGATCAAAGGAAGATCAAAGGAGGATGAATAGATTTCCATTGAGAAAAGTTCTGTGAGTTTATAAAAAACGCTATCGCGAATTGAATTGAATAAGTAATAGCTACGTATTAAATAACATCGGTGTATAAAAAATGGGGGGCATTTTTTAGAGTACTTCTGCTGCAATAGAAATCGAACACATGGGAAAATATATTAGCCTCACGTAGAATACGAGACAATGTTTCATTAAAACCTGGTTAGTATTAAAAAAAAAACTGTTTCAGCAATAACGCACAGTTGATGATGCCCAGTAAAATCTGGTGTATAAGAGATAATAGACCTAGAAATGTGAGTCGGTCATCATAGGGCGAAAGAATGTAGCAATCTGCCCATGGGAGCATGTCCAGAGCGAATCGTAAAAATCTTCTTTGTACAGCTTCAATAAATAGAATATGGTTTTAATAGTAAGGGGATCATACTTGTGGCCTAACAAGGCTGATGTACAGGGATTATGTGACGTAAGGGTCAGAGAACTCGGACCATTGTTTAACAAAACTAAGCACAGAATCCAGGTGGGCGCGCCAATTGAGTTGCCCATTGCACTTGGGCACTTGGGTGACCGTAATTACAGCTTTGGTTGATATATATTATAGTTAACGTATGAGATGGGTTGGCATTTCTTTATAGCTCCAAGGAGATTTTGTAGCACCATATTAGGAACCTACTGAAATCATCTTTTAGAGGTTGAAAATCTGAAAATATGAAAATTGGTTATAGATTTTCATATCATCGGCATAGAGAGATACTCGTATGTGTGAGTTCTTTATAACATCACATTACAACATCATTAACAGTTAGAATGAAAATGAATGGACCAAGGTGACTGCCTTGTAGAAAACCCAAAGTGGCTTTAACTTGTTCAGACAAAAGAGAACGGAAATAGACTTGGTAATCGCGTTCTTCCAAGCAGGATTTGAGCTAAGAAATCAGCCCAGGTTGACAGCCAAGTTCGAAAAGAATTGACTTATGTGTGATTTTATCGAAGGCATTACTAAAGTCAATAATAATCACATTCACTTCCCTCCATACTCTAGGGCACACAATATACCAGAAACGAACAGACCGTCGGAACCAGGAGAAAAGACATCTTTAAGATTGTTAATCTTGTCTAGTAGTTGTGCTGGTATTACAGTTGTCTTAGTTCAGGTACTCAAGTAACCGAAGTATTCCAGATCCGGGTCTTCAGTCTGGGTGGAAAACGATTCAGTGAAGAAATTAATAAAATAATTGGTGATGGATTTTGGATCAGACGGTGACTCATTGGAGAATTTGAAACAAGACGAATAGCAATCGGATTTTTTTTTTATATTGATAAAGCGAAAGATATGTTTGGGCTGAGAAATGAGTGTAGGTTGCATTCGGCTGAGGTATCTGTTATAGCGAATTCCAAAAAATTGGGACAAGTGGTAGTGAGTTTTAAGTTAATTTGGATAGTCAAATTCAGGACCAGATTTAATATACACGAGTTATGTTTGGGAGTAAAAAAAACACAAATCTTTATTTAACAATTTATTAGTTACTCTTTATTTCGTGGTCAGAACAAGAATGGTCAAAATGTTATGCTGCTGGTGCTGCACTCCCGCAGTTGTCCTCTCTATTCTCCCTGTTGGTGAACTTCTCTTTTGGGTAGAACATTCGGGTGGCTTGGCTTTTGCCGATGATGATGGTTCGATGTTATTGTTGAGTATGGTGATCATGCATTCGTGTTGATGCATGATTGATCCTAGCGCCTGATGTAAACAACTGCAACTACTAGATCTATGGATCACGCACCAAATGCGTGTTAAATGCGTGTTGCTGTTTTTATCGCCAGCCATTGTTGAGTCTGCAAATATGCTTTCGTGCGTGATTTGTGCATGACCAATGCATCACCAAATGCATGGTTATTTGTAGCTCGGTTGAGTGGCACAGGGTGGCTCGTAACTCCTCCCGCTCAAGAGCGAATTTGCCGATGCATATGAATACAAATTGCAACAGTTCAGTTTTGCCCTCGGCTTTCGTCCTTTCTGTATTGACTATATATAAATGGGAAATGGATGAAGTGGAGTGGACAGGGATGGGTACCGAGCTGCTCTTCTTTATACTTTTATCTTTATATTTATGTAGATTCAGTACATATTTTAAATGTAGCTGGAACTGAGCTGTCTTAAAACTTATCAAATTTCATTTGTTAATCTATATATTCATATTCATATGTTTATATCTATAGACAAGTATTGTAGATACTTGTTCAGTTATTTGGATTTTTATTATTTGAGAAAAAAAATTCCGAAGCCAATGTTGAAAATATTAAGTTTTTTTTTGTTAAATATGTTTTCTTTTATTCTTTATTTTTTGTTTGTGAACTTTTCTTTTATCTGTTTCGACTGTTGCCCTATTGTCTCGTTTAATTTTATGTTCGATATTTCTTCTGTCATCTTTCTCAAATATTTTTTCATTAACATCGAATTCTGGAGCATTTTTTCGGGTTTCATTTAATTTTGAAATAACATGTTTTTTATATGCTAAACTTCTATCAAAAGCTACGAGTATTTGTTTTAATGAATCATAGTTTTTAATATGTTCAACTAGGTAGTCTTGTTCTGTATGAAAATTGTTTACTTTAGGGAAAAAGGTGGTTTTGACCGTGTGCCCGGTTAATAACTCAATTGGAGACATTTTGGTAACAGAGTGTATGGAGCTATTGTAGGCGATTACCACTTCATCAACAATCTCAGCTATAGATTTATTTGAAGATTTAGCTTTTATGATTCTTATTAACTCTGTGAGAGTGGAATGGAATCTCTCGACTGGTGAATTTTCAGTAGAATTGTTTGCACAAGTTGTATGAAAATTCATATTATATAGAGCCAAAAATTCTTTAAAGAGTGTGGAAAGAAACTCCATGCCGTTGTCTGAAACTATTTTTTCGGGAATTCCATGATACGAGAAAAAGTGTTTCAGTGATTTTACGAGTATAAGATTCAAGGTATTTCTAGATGTTAAAAAATAAACACTTGCGAATCTACTAAACTTATCCAAAATGGTTAGAAAATTTTCTTTGGAAACAGAATAAATATCTAAATTGAGTATTTGAAGGGTCTTGACGGCGTTTCAGTCAATTCAAATTTTAATGGATGTACTTGACGTTCGTACTTATATTTTTGGCAGATATCGCAGTTGTTAATGATTCGAGATATGACATGCTTCATATTGGGGAAGTATATCTTTGCCCTAAGATGTTCTAAGCTTTCGTTTATTCCCCTATGATTGGATTTGTCATGATAATGTCTTACTTCTCTTTCTTGTTCGTCTGGACAAATTATATCTTTTAAAAGTACATGACTTCTAACAAGTTTTAAGTTTGAATAATTAAAGTATTTTGAGTAAACGCGTTGTACAATTTTAAAAGTTTCGTCATCTGCTAAAATAGCAGTTACTCTTTCGGTGTTAATAAAGTTGTTAAAAATTTTAATTATCTCATCCTCTTCTTTTATGTTTTTACTTTATATACGGTGTCGTTTTTTCCTTTTAAATAATATTTTAAGAGTCGAATGAAGTTTTGCTCGATTTGGGTCTTCGATTAGAATTATCTGATTAGAAAATTCGTTAATTGCTCTTTGCGTTGGAATTTAATTTTCCACTTTTGTGTATTATTGTGTAGTCGAACTCTTCAAGGCGTAAGCGCTACTTCATAAGCTTGGAACTAGGATCCTTTAAAGAGAATAGCCAGAGTAGAGGCTTATGATCCGTTATGATGATAAATTTTCTGCCATAGATATATGGCCGAAAGTATTTCGTTGCCCAAACAATAGCTAAGAGTTCTCGTTCCACAGTACTATAATTTTGCTCAGACTTAGACAAGGTGCGACTTGCATAACAAATCGGTTTGTCTGATCCAACAGAGCCTTGCGCAAATACTGCGCCAATTGAAACATTACTGGCATCTGTCGTAATGTTGAATGGTTTAGAAAAATTAGGGTATTGTAATATGGCCTCATTGCATAAAAGATTCTTGCAAGTTTCAAAACAGCTTACGCACTTGGAATCTAGAGTTATTTTATTACCTTTCCTAAGACATTCGGTCATGGGCTTTGTAAGTTTTTCAAAATCCTTAATAAATTTACGATAGTACCCGAGAAGGCCTAAAAAGGACTTGATTTGCTTAGATGTTCGTGGAATGGGAACATTTTTAATGGCATAGATTTTGTCTACGTTAGGCTTAACCCCTTCAGATGTGACTATGTGTCCAAGAAAAGAGAATTCTTTTCTGAAAAATTCGGATTTGTTAAGCTGAACCTTTAAATTGGCTTCTTCTAGTTTTTTGAAGACCTTCTCTAAACTTTCAATATGCTCTTGAAGGGATGTTGAACATATTGTCACATCATCCATATAAACAAAGCATATTTCTCCCTGCAGATCTTGTAATACCCAATCCATTACTCTTTGGAATGTTGATGGAGCATTCTTTAAACCGAAGGGAATCCTTACAAATTCAAAATGGCCATTATTAATCGAAAAAGCTGTTTTCTGTTTAAATGGTCAGTTCTAATTAAATCTTGTATATTAATATAATGTTCCACTAAAAACTTTTGAGGATGATCAGTTAAATTGACAACCTCCAAAAATGTAAAATATCCATTGGCTTCGTAAACGCCTTCAGAAATAAATAAACCTGGTTTTATCGAAGTTGGTTTTATATAGATATTTCCGAATTCTACTTCTACAGGAAGTCGACTTATAATTTTGGTTCTTGCAGGTACTAAATATTTTTCTGACACAAGCTTGGGTTTGAATTTTAGAACTATTTTAACGTTTTCATTGGTTAAAATTGAATTCTCAAAATCGATTTTCATTTTAAGGCCCTTTAATATATCGCTGCCGATAAGACCGTCAAAGTAATTGTGAAAATTTAAAATGAGAAATGATAGTACTTTATCTGAATTTAGTTCTAAAAGGCCATTTAACGTAGTTTTTTTTTAACTGTTTGACTTCCAAACAGAGTTTTTATTTCTATTGGATCTATTTGTGTAACAGGTAAATTTATTGCAATAGTTGGATTAATGAAGGATTTGTTGCTTCCTGTATCTATGAGGAATTTAAGTTTCGAATTATTTAAGCTACTAATTGATATATAGGGCAGTAAACTATTCTTAAAATTATTAATGTCAATGTAATCTATTGAGTTTCCTAGGCAATTCTTAAAAAATTTGAGTCATCTATTTCACTTTCAACGATTTGTTCGGAACGAATTAAAGGGTCAAGATCTTGATAGTAATTTTGTGGCTCTTGATATGCTAAGTTTTGTTCTCGATCTTGTGTATAATGTGGGAAGGTATTGGTTTCGATGTTGTGAAGAAAATTTCTTTTACTTCCGCTTGATATATCCATGGGTTCTTGGCGGGATCGTTTTGTATGACTTGAAGATGGCTTGTCGCAATCATAATTAGTAAAACGCTGGGAAGATGTTTGAGGAATTTGGTTTTTATGTCAGGGCGATATTGTCTGGTTAAATTTGAAGGGTTTGTCCATTGCTGCTTTCCAGAAAGCTGTTGAGGGATTGGTGAAAGATAAGGCCTATTGAAATGTTGTTGGTTTATATTTGAATTGTTTTGAATATGAGGCAACTGTTGTTTGTAATTTGAAGTGAATTGCTGAGATGACGGTATGCTATTATTTTGACGAATATTTTGTGTGTTAGTTCGACCAATAATTCTATTAGGGGTGTAAGGCATATAGGTTAATGTATGATCACGAAAATAAGTACAATTTTTCCTTTAAACAAAAGCTAAGAGCATCTATCAACTTATTTGGCCTCATGGCTCTAACGGTAGAACCTAGCGGTTCCCGGAGGCCTGAAATAAAGGCATTTAGACACATTTCTTCATATAACACTAATTTGGAACCTATAACGTTTTGATTACTCTCGTGTACCTTAACGTGGTTTGTTAATGCTGCTTGTAATTCGATTATATTTGAGTAGAAGACGTTTACTGTATTATTGCCTTGTCGTAACAGATGTAAATCGCGAATTAAACTAGTCCATTACGTTTATCTGAGTAATGTATTATTAAATTATGCTTAATTTCTTGCCAGACCACTGGAGTCCCATACAAATTATGGACTTCATTCGCTTGACCAACAACTTTGTTGCGAATTGCCCTAAGAATAATTTTATTGTACGGGGAGTTGTTAACTTCGGGTATTAAAATTAATATTTCTTCAACATTGGAAAGGAAATCAAATAAGAGACGTGGATTTCCATCAAAATTTGGCAAGTCTTTTACTGCATCAGGTATCCTGAGTGAGTTGAAGACACTAAGGGCAATATCAGAATTGTTTGAATTCATTTCAATTAAATTATTATTATAGAAACTTTTAATAATATTACTAAGATTACTTTTTAAAGTGCTATTGTTTAAACTTAAAGAACAACTTAATTGATTGATTTTGGATGCTTCGAAGGAAGGCATATATAGTCTATATATAGTCTTTTACAGAGATCTTTAGGATCACTTTTAGATTCGTTTCACACCAAACACGTGTGTTCACGTTTTTTTTTGTTTTTTTTTTAAGTTTTTCTGGGTATATTTTGGCTTAGTTCAACGTTGAATGTTTTAAATAGCTTTCACTTATTCTAAGATTCTTTTTCTTTTCGATATTCTTTCGAAATTCATGATTGATCCTCGCGCCTGATGTAAACAACTGCAACTACTAGATCTATGGATTACGCACCAAATGCGTGTTAAATGCGTGTTGCTGTTTTTATCGCCAGCATGCTGCAAACATGCTTTCGTGCTCGATTGAGTGGCACAGGGTGGCACGTAACTTACGCTCCATAACTTATTTCTCTTGTTTTGAATGTGCACATATGTATATAGCTCTTTGTTATACCAAGAAGAAGAAGAGGAAAGACTTCTCTTTAGTCGGTAATGGACCACTTGAGTAATACAGTGAAGATCTTTTTAGTGGTGCTTTTATCGAGTATTCAACTACGAGAACATTGTTAAGTTTAGTGTAAATTTTTTTCCGTAATTTGAAGTCGAAATAAGTCTCTGAGGGAGCTATATTGGGTTACAATGGATGTGCTAGTTCCTAAGAGACTTGCGTACACGGGGCCCAACTAGTCTTTTGCGATTATATTGTGTCGAACCTAGCTTGTGTTGGCTGAAAACTAGCCACAGCTTTTAACAAATCTGATGAGATCTATCAGTTTTGCTTCCCTGACGTCCCGAAGTTCTCCAAGTAGAGTGGATTCAGACGGTCTAATTTGGAGAAGAGAAGATCACACCCGCTGCCAATATAGTTTATAGCATCATTTATAAAGATCAGCTCTAGTTGTCTACCAATGTTGTTAGGAGTAGCAATTATTTGAAAAAGACCAAAGTTGGAAAGTAAAGTGGACTTCCTTTTCTGAAACAGCAGTTGAGGCAACGGGATAAGATTTATCATACGACTGAGTTCATAGAGAGGGACGAATTTAACTACAGGGGCTATATTATCTGCGATTGGAGACAGTAACTGTAACGCCAATAAATTTTAATTCAGCTGTTACTGACTTTTTTAACGAGTTGAATGTTAAAACGATCAGAAATTAGGACGAGAACTCTTCGACCTATAGAATAATCATCACTTTCACTGCCATCATCACGGCACACTCTTAAATCTGGTACAAAAAGCTTTTGAGAGTTAAGATAGACAGAAGTTGCTTTTGCGCGCAGGCCCTTTACATCTTGGTAATAAAGCTATAAGCGTTTAGGTGCAATAATACTATGCGTTTTTTTTTTTACAGGTGTAAGATGCATTTAGAAGAAAAACGAGAGGTTGTTAGCAATATCTGTGGCGGTTATTTCGTGGAAAAGTGAGTTTTCTAAAGATTTTTTGGGGGAATGGAGGAATTTCCCACCTTAGAACTCCAGTTAGAGCCTTGATGAGGAGTCAGGATTCTTTATTGGGCTCGCGATTGCGAGGTTAGCAGCCAGTTATGACTAGGCTTATTTTAACGTTTAGTAATAGACTAGGAACTAGAATTAACACTACACTTCTGGTGTTCTTTTATTCTCTTCCGGTTTACAATTGCTTTTCTTAGTTTCAATTCGTCAAGTTGAATGACTTCTGAGGGAGGGTTGCAATAAAGCAGCTCGTATTTCCTTCACAAATGAAGCGATAGGAATTTGACGTTTTGGCAGAGGTGATTTTGTGGCAGTTGAAAATTGTGATTCAAAATTTACGCCTAGCAAAGTCTTTAAAACAGTTTGTGGCGATGTGATTTAATGCACTTGTTATTGAAAAGTTGACACAGTCAGGTTTGTTGTAGAACTTTAGTTTTTCAAGTCGCTTGTTCCATTCCGAAGAATTCAAGGAAGTATCAAATTTAGACATTGTTGGTTTTAGATGTGGTGCAACAACTTCGGCGGCTGGAGTTGGTGGTAGATAGCGAGGTGACAGTATAGAAGTCGCATGATGTACCCTTACAGCATTCTCAAAGATTTCAGCTAGCAAGAAGTTGAAAATAAGGGTATCGAAAATTTCGATTGTAATGGACATATGTGACTTATTTAAAATGTTGTCGAAATTGACAGTCCTGAACAGGTTGCTTATCTTTACGAAGTCAGTCCGATTAAAATTGACTTTGAATAGAAGATGATTGCTCGCAGTGACAATTTACTTATTTATTAGTTTATTTATATGATAAACATTACACAAAAAGATTAATATCTTATATAAATAGAAATAGGAAATAGAGTTAATTTAAACAAAATAACGCTGTTGGTTAGTTTAAAACATAAATACTCGTATGTATCTGAATTTAAACTCGTAGTAAGTTATGTGGATTTATTAATTTATTTATTATCATTTTTAACATATTGTCCATTTTTTCTATAAATTCTTACACGGCTGTTAAGATAGAGAGAAATGTCTGACGAGGGAAGTTTTGAATATTTTGTAGTTTTCGTATCTACTTATATTAATTATCAAAGACGGGTGGTGTATACTTATAAATAAGCTTCTGATGTCAAGCAGGAGTATCTGGGTTGTAATTATAAGTGAATATGATCTTTATGAAATTGGAATCTCAAATTTATGACAAAGATTCTCCGGCAGAACTGTTCGCAGAATACAATACAACATAAACCTTTAAAATTGAAATAATTTACAAAGGAGCAACCAAAAATTTTAACTGAATGTTAAGATAAATGGTCATGACATCTGAGGTTAAATACGTAACGACTAATATTATTGAATACCATATTTAGTGTTGGAATCAGTGTAGCAATGTACTTCGCAGCCGTACAAAACAATAGGTAGAATTAGAGTTTTTGAGAGTAAGGGGATTGTTTTTATATGGAGAAAATGTTTTGTAGCCCACAAGGCACGAATAGTAGCGTAATCTTTTCCAATGATCGCATTAACATGGTCAGTCCAAGTAAAGGTTTTATTATAAACAAGGCCGATGATTTTTACTGTTTGGACATAGTTTATGATATTATCTCCTAATTCTATGTCGGGCAACTGAGTCGTATAATCTTGTCCTCGAAATTGCCAGCGTTTTATATTTCATAGGATTGGGACTAAACTTATTTTTTTGTGCTCAGAGTAGTAAATCGTCGTTCATAGCTGTGGTTACCTGAAAGAGTTCAGAAAGGGGTCTACTTATTAATATCCGTACATCACCGGCAAACATTTTGATGGAAGAATACTTAACAGTTTGTGGGAGATCGTTTATATATTGAATGAATAAAATGGGATCTAGAACTGGGACCTGAGGTATTCCACAGCTAACAGGAAGTGGAGTAGAAGTCTTCTCTCCGATGACAATACAATAATATCTTCCTGTAAGGTGTGATCGAAACAGTTTGATTGTAGTTGACGAGAATAGAAAATTGTTTTCTAATTTGGAGTATAGTAGGAAGTGATCAACTGTGTCGAATGCCTTCGAAAAGCCGAGGAGAATAAAGGGACTTACCTATTTTCTATCTATGGCTTTTCATAATTCGTCAAGGATATACAGAAGCAAGGTCTTGTAACTTGAGTTTTATCTAAGTCCTGACTATGTACTGTTAAGAAGATTATTTATTTCTAAAAACATTTGCATCTGCTCTAAAACCACTTTCCCGAAAAACTCGGAACGAAGGCGATCTAAAATCGCTTTTGGCCTTTTATGTACTACAAGGGGCGGAAAGATAATTTCCTTATTTTATAATGCAATAAAACAAAAAGTATTAAATATATATTTAAATTTTTTTTTTAAATAGTTAAATATTTAAAGCCGTGGTTTACATCGTTTTAAAAATCTTATCGGGTAAATGACGCCCACTTTCTCCAGCATATTGATGGGAATGTTGGTCATTTTTTCCCGAATGTTTCTTTTCAGGTCGTCCAGAGTCTGCGGGCGGTAGGCGTAGACACGGGATTCAAATACACCGTTCAGTGGTTTCATAAAAATAAGTCACAAGGTGTCAAATCTGGTGAAAGCCGGGCCCACTCCATATCACCCTGCAGTGAAATGAGGCGCCCTGGGAAGTGCTCTCGAAAAACAGCCATCGGTGTTCTGGAGCCGATGCTCCGTGCTGTTGAAACTATATGTCCATTTTATAAAGTCGTCGTAAAAAAAACTTTTCGAGCATGTTCACTTAATGGTCTGAGTTGACTGTGACAATCTGATTTGCTCGAAAAACCATGGGCCTATAATCCCAGTTCTTCTTTTGTGCTCAAAACTAGTTTGCTTGAAGTTTGAGACCTAGAAAAGAATTTATTTCTGGTCCGGGACAGGACCAAATGGCGCAATATTGAAGCAATTCTGGAAGGCGAGCTGGTTTGAAACCACCGAACGAGTGCTCGTTATTCCAACGCATGATGACAACTGAAACACAAGTTAAAAAAGCATGAAAATCCCCTCTCTCGAATGAGATCATGTACAGCCTGCTGGTACTCCCAGAGGGCTCATTTCAAATAAGTAAGTTATCTTGTCGCACCTTGTACATCGCCGTTTCCTTTTTACGGAGTTTGAATAATGTAGGCTTTTCTCCATTATATTGGAAACACAGAAATTGTTAGGATAGAGTTGTATAAATGGCACAGATACAATCAAATGAACGGCAGCAGCAATTTGATGAACATAGGATCCATGCTGCCCAAGCCTATGGCATTTTATTTTATAGACATCAAATAAAGTCGTACGGGGTTAAACGAGTTATTAGTTTATTCATCCTGATCAAAATCATCTACTTTACTGGGCTAAGATTGCAATCGATCTTATTCGTGTCTTTTGTTTTCGGCTGTCGTTTACCTATGCCTAGGTTAATTAAATTTTTCCAAAGGTTTCTACCGGGATCTGTTGGGTTCAGTGGAATAAATAATGTGCAACTCCTGGATTCTGCATCGCTTCCAGCGAGCACAAGGTATACTAGTATCTCTCTTTTTCATCAATTCTATGATATCTCTATTAATCCGGCAGGATGGTCTGTAAATGATGATCTTTTTACGTAATAGTGCATGAGTATCAAAAAATGAAATATAGCTATTTATATATGTTAATTGATCATCAGCTGAAGTTATTGCATATATCTTACCCCAGTCAATGCCACGAATATCATTTAGAAAGCGGTTTTTATGAATTGCTTTGAACACACTCTTAAGTTAGTTTAAAGTTAGATTAACTTTTTTTTCAATAAATATGTTACAATCAAGCTTAGCATAATGGCCTATGGCCATCTACCTGGTAGACAAAATATAAACTAAAGTTCCTGGATTAAAAATCTCCTTCTATAATACGCTACCTATAACGAAGTGCTGCTACTGAGAAGTTATATAGGACATCCCATCCTTTTTCTCCATTTAAGATATTTATTGCTTCATCTTTCTATTCTGTAAGACATGTTTTTCAAACATTGATAGTCGAAATTCTTTTAGAATTGGACAAACACCAAGGAAGTGCAAGACATCTTCTCTCTTTTTCATGTTTCATAGGTCACAAAGTGTTGGTAAATCTGGTCGATGTGGCATAAAGTTTAAATAGAAAAGTTCACCTCTCATTTAGAAGACCGTACTTATTTTTTAAGCTGGGTAACTGTTTTTTCATTTAGAAAATGGTTAAGTTTTCTGTAATAGTTCCTGAAAAGTAACGATTCGGCTTCTTCAACATATTGTTCATACGCATGTATGCCAAGATTGTCCAAAATTTAGTTAAATTTTTCTCTTAAGAGATGAAGTTGCTCGTTCACCTGAATTGTAAGATTCATTCCGCATTCGGACTCTAGTTTCTGCAATTCGTCGCTGATGTTTCCATTTGTTCTAGATATGATTTTTAATACAACGTTTGGTATTCTGTATTCATTCATCTCTAATAATTTTAAAATGTAATTCAAGTGCAGTTTGATGGTGTACAAGCGCAGGGGAGGAGTTCCAGTTTCAATGTATAGCATATAGTTAGGGGTATTTTTTGGTAGCCGGAATATCCTCTTCAAGATTTAGCGAAGAAATTTTTCCACCTCATCATAGCATTTGTAACCCCATATCTGAGCTCCGTAGAGCATTATCAAGGCTGCAGTCGAGTGGAACAAAGTTTGTTTTGCACTTAGCGACACATAATTGTTTTTGAATCAGCGTTCCCAAATTGCACAGATAGCTCTTTTAGCATCAGCTAATTTTTCACCAAAGTGCGGATTCAAACTTAAAGAATGCGGATATCCTGTTATATCTAGACATTTCTATCTGGATAAAACTTCAAATTCTTCACCGTCTAACTTCCGCTTTTCCAAAAGTGAATAACGAACTCCTGCATTTCTAAATATCATGACTTTTGATTTCTCAAGATTAAAAGTGAGATTCCAACATTTACAATATGCACTAAGTCTGTTTATCATTAACTGCATACCTTGGATAGTGTCACACAGAAAGACGATATCATCCGCGTACATCAATGCCGGGATTGTTACATTGCATAACCTTATTCCACCCTTGACCTCATCGGTTATATCATTAATGTATAATATAAAAAGTAGTGCACTTAGAATACAGCCTTGTTTAAGGCCCATTGACGTTTTAAATTATTCAGTGGTTAAATCCCCATCCCACAAGTACGCAATATTATTCTTATACAAAGCTCGCTGGATTTGAATGATTTTGCTTGATACACCGATTTTGGAAAGTTTGTAAAAGAGTGCTGCACGTGATATTGTATCCAAAGCTGCTCGAAAATCTACAAAGAATGCGTAGAGATTTTTTTTTGCTCTTGTAAGATTCAGCAATATTAGTTAGGCGGAATATTTGGTCGATTGTAGAATAACCTTTTCTAAATCCAGATTGAAATTCTTTAAGAATGTTATTTTCTTAAACCCATTTGTATAATCTTTATATATCAATGCGGCACACAGTTTGGCTGAAGTGTTCATACTCGTAAATGTGATTCGTCTGTAGTTCTTCTGGGCTTTGTAATCGCCTTTCTTATGAAGTGGAAAGATGATTGCTTTCTTGAATGCATCAAAGACATTTGTAGAATCAAAGATTCGATTATATTCTATTGTGAGAGAATTTATAAATTCCTTTGTGCAATTTTTATAAAACTCGAACGGGATGCGATCAACACCTGGTGCTTTGTTTGATTTCGAATTGTTTATAACTTCTTTGACTTCTTCCAGAGTAAACGCAGAGTCTAATTTTTCATCTATATATGAGAAGAGCGGCTGCATATTGAAATACTGGCGAGGTTAGTGGGGCATTGAAAAGCTTTTCGAAGTGATTTCTAAGTTGCGGGCATTCAAGAGACAAGGAGATTTTTGACGTGCATCCGTTTATGTACTTGACAGCTCTCCAGAACTACGCCGAGCTCTTTTAATTGTTTATAAGCGCTATATTTTGTTGTTCAAGAGCGAATTTATTGCTATGACATATTCGTGAATCTGAATCAAACCATTTTTGCTTATATATACCCTTCAATTTGAAAGCATTCTTAAATGCATTCCAAGCAGACTCTCTGGATCTCATTTTAAGAATTATTGTTGATTTGTTTGTCTCACATCTATCTATCCCACACGCAGACTCAACGACTTGGTTCGGAATTAAGTCAATCAAACTGGGGCAAATGGTTTTTGCTTTTCACTCATGTCAGTATGATCTTCAATAAGCAGGTGAACTACAAGATTTGTTTCAGTGCTCTTCTGTAGAAGTTGGAACCAGCTTGACTCTCGAGTCGTTTATTATTTTCTTCTTGCCGCTGAATTTGATTGCAGAAAATTTACAGGTCTGCAACGGTTCAACCAGTTTTTTACTGTTTTCAAGAAGAATTTCTTGCATTCTCTCAACACTCAGACCAGAAGAAGAAGATTCCATAGCGAGATTTGGTTCGATTTTACTCAGGTTTTGGTGGCGTTTTTCGTTTGCTGGATGTTCTGGAGAGGTGTGGGAAATTCTTCTTTTGAGCATTTATAGGTTAGTTTCTCAATGTAAGTTTTTCTTTACTTAAAAGTAGCTTAGGAGCTAAAGACTTACTCAAATTTTAATTTATTGGGATAGAGTTTTTCTTAATTTACAAAATGAATGGGTTTTCTATATTTATTTGCACTTTGAACACTCATTCATACGGATGATCCATTGTTCAATGACCATCATTAAAGACACCGACCTGCCGACCATCATTAAAGACACTGTATTGAATTGATTTTGGTTGCCGGGGCACTCGAAATCGTAGGTTAAAAAGATCAAATTATGTTTGGAAAATCTAATTTGGTTATCAACATCCGAAGTGAAGACAACATCAGGTTGCCTAAGAAAATTTTTAAGACAACACCATGTTACCTACCAAAATTATATAAAATATGACACTTTTTCTGCCGAAACAGAACCAGAACCAACCAACCAAGTACATAGTGTGTTGACGTTCAATTTCATTTTCTCTCAGGGAATTCAAAGATTCCACGCTTCAGAGATAAAGATCCTCAATTTCCAGTAACTATCATATTACATCGCTTGGGATTTGCATCTATGGCAGAGGTGGTCATGCTAGAAAAAATCTACAAACAAACCGTTCTTTAAAGTTGGGTGAAAGCAGTGATTTATTTACGTGAAATTTGACTGAACAACAAACGCATAGGATAGAATTGGTTTTATCATAGCCGTGTGAGCCCAAATAGCCTTTCCGGGTAACTAGGCCCATGTCTTGCCGAAAGCTTCCTTACACAGCAAGAAAGCTGTTGATGCCTTTGAGGTTTTTGAAGCGACATGTTTAGTACGTACCCCGTTTTCATCGATTTGAAAACAGCTGTAATCGATGAAGCCTTTACTGAAAGTTTTCGCCAATATCCAGAATAAATAATCAGTGGCAAAGGAAATGCTGCCAACATCTACCCTCGTAGTCATTAAACCATTTGCGAGGACTGGATCCGTTGTTGGTTTACTGCCGGTTTCCGAAATGACAATGCTTGTTCCAAACTAATTAACCAAATGATTAAGTGTGAACCTCTTCATGGAAAATACGAGGGCGGGTCAATAAGTCCGTGACTTTTGGAATAAAACACAGATTTTTTGATAAAAAAACGTAGTCTCCCTTGAGCTCTATACACTTTGTCCAACGCTTCTCCAATTTTTTTATCCCTTCCAAAAAAATGATTTGTCGAGGTCCTCAAAATAGGCCTTTGTTTGCGAGGTGACTTCATCATTGGAGTCAAATCTTTTTCCACCAAGCCATTTCTTCAGGTTTGGGAACAAGAAGTAGTCGCTCGGAGCCAAATCTGGAGAATAGGGTGGATGAGGGAGCAATTCATAGCCCAATTCATGGATTTTTGCCATGGCAACTGCACATGTGTGCACCCTTGCATTGTCTTTTTTCTCCTCAAATTTTCTCCTCAAATTAGTGAGTAGTCTGATAAAAATAGCTGTCAAACACAAACTAACTGACGCAGCAAGTTTAAATTTTGACAGGAGTCAACTGACAGATGCCTGTTGACAGGAGCAGTGTTGCTGTTTCAGTAAAGAGGTCAGAAATTCAAAAAGTCACGGATTTATTGACCCGCCCTCGTACTTGTTTTTTTTTTGCATGTTGTGCCGAAAGATGTGAATGCTGCTTTTGTTAACATCAAAATTAAGTGATCATCCAATTCATAGAATAGTGTCTAATATATATCTACGTACGTTTGTAATTATTAAAAAGAAACTCGCAATTGGGCCATTTTTTTGATGGTTAGCTTACAACCAACTCACACTAAGAGCTTTGTTGCTAGTATAACATATAGATTTGATGTACAACATAATTTGTATACGAGTACATCAGTGTCCAACTGGATTCATGATCAATTATCAGCTCGCAACTATTGTACCTGTTGGCGAATTTACCTAGATTCAATGCGCTGCATCCTTGTTATCTGGTGCTGGCACTAAAGCCAGCGCTGGAGGTTAAGCTAGTCTTGATCACAAGTTCAGTTTGATACTCGTTCAAGTCAAGCATTACTTCGTTCATTGGTACATCGGCGAAGGTATGGAAGAAGGTGAGTTCTTCGAAGCTCCTGAAGATCTCGCCGAACTGAAAAACTCCGAACGTCATGGATTCCGGTGACGGAATATTAACCTAACATAGTATATCGAATTCTGGAAATTCTTTTCCTAAGCTCTATCAGGATCTACTAGTTAGCGGACGTCAGGTTAGGGGGCATGAATGTCTAAGAGTCGTAGTTCCAAGAGTAAGTATTTCAGGCGCAGAATTGCTGGGCCATTCAAAAGTTTGCTGTCTGGAACATGTTGTCCAGAGAGTTCCGTTTTCAATATCGTAGCACAAGTGTTGGTAGTTCACTAACAGTATATTTGTGAAAAGTTTAAGGGTTTGCAGAAGTATTAGTAGAGTTCGCAATCTAGTTTAGTTCATCTTTGGTCCACTCGAGCTACAGTCTTTGCAAGGCCATTTCCATTCAGACCTTGTGCTCGAACAATGCAACTACCAGAGGTTATTTCTCTGTGTAGATTTAAGGGTATCGATAGATTTCGGTCGACTAGAACTGTGACCTTTAATGCTTGTAGCGTCGATTTTATCTGGACATCGTGTAAGAGAAAAGCTGTCAATAGAGAGTATGTCTGCAGCCATTTTCCTCTTAGTCCTCTTTAAGACAGATTAAAAAGAGGAAAATTCATCTCCCAGAGGTTGATGGGTAACAATTGGAGTCACCTCCGATAACCTATTTCCTTTTACCGTTACATCTGGAGGAGTGGTGGTTTCGTATGCAGTCGCTACGGGCAATACGTTTGAATCATGCGTTCTCTTTGTGGTTATGAACGTATTTTCTGTTTGAAATTAGCCTCTTTGTATATCCGGATAATAGTGATTAAGAGGAAAATTACTAAAATAAGGTCACTGGTGAATAGGAAACCTAAAAAAGCAAATTAAATGTGAATTAAGGATTATTCAAGAAGAAAATTCCTTTTATAAAATTCTTTACAAATATCAGTGTATAGAACCACAACATGACTAAAGCTGATTTCTAAATTACAGTATTCTCGCCCATTGATGGAAAATTTTTTTCGGATATTACTGCTCTTTTCACATTAGATGTAAAACGTATCTGAAAAGATTATCTCCCCTAATCACCGGCAAAATATTCATCACATCATACTGACGGATATGAATGTGGAATTTATGATCAAAAGGCTAGAACTATAATTTGATGAGAAAACTCTTCTCCTTTTTACAGCTACATATGGAATTCATACCATGTTAAGAAAAACTCATTAGTGTTCTCGGAATTAAAGGAAATTAGGTTCTCATCATTGCCCACACCCCAATGTCCCGAAATAATACTCTTTTCCGTTGAAAATCGTTCCGCCTAGGAAAGAGTCATAAAGTTTTTGTTTGAGATGTCTGCCTACATTATGGACTTCTTTCCTTGGCATTAAGTGCAAATTTCATGAATATCAGGGGCATTCATATAGGGTATGTACTACATATGCACTATTTAAAAATTTCGGTGAGATGGTTATCTACAAATGCAAAATAGAACCACTTTATTGGCCGTTTGCTTTTGTCAACTCATTAAGATGTTCATTCAGACAGACAATGAACTGGTTGAAAAAGATCCTTAAAAGGACACAGCTCTGCATACTTTTGTTGCAACGGCACAACAAATATCCGACCATATATGAGAATGCGGAAGTTATTTAAGTTTATGTAACTCCATGAAAAGAAAGAAATGGTTTTGAGTGCAGATAGGTAAAAGAACAACAGGACTTTGGTCAAGATAAACAGACAGTTTTCCCATCGTCCTCTGTGAATTGCATGGATAGACCGAGTTTCTATAGAAATCCAAATCATACGAATACTATCCTATCAGAGGATAGTAGTAGTAGTTATATGCTGTGCTGAATGGAATTGCAGAATTGTTATGCGTTTTCTCTTGAATTCAAGTCATTTAGAACGTGCACTCAGTTTTAAATTTGTTTTTTTGTTGACATGTAGACTAGTAGACTACACAATGAAACAGATGCATGTTGCAGAACCAATTCGACTTTCCATTCGAGTGCGACTATTCGGTAAACTAAACACGTGCATAGTTCAGTTTAGATACAAATAGTTATTGCAGGGATGTCATGCACCAGTTGAGAAGGGAGTGCGCTATAAAAATTTAATTGCTATCACGAGTTTGAACAGTTGTCCTTTGTTAATGGATACTGCGATTCATGGAGTTATGAGTACTCGTATGGTAGTACATAAAAATTTTCGGAATATTCACGGTGGATATTTTCTTCTTTTTTCTAATGCATTAAAACTGCTTGATTGCAATCATAAATTTCTCGTATATTTTTAAAATTTGTGGGAAACAATTTACAACAAGCTTCTCATTTCTTGTACAACAGTATTACTCGTAAAGGTAGAATTTGCAGAATCCACTTTTTACTAGTCATTTTGGCACTACTGGGTAACCATGATACCCTTCTTGTTGACAAATCTAATACAAAGTTGACTTCTTCTGGAGTGTCTCCTGCAACTTGAAGGCTGGCGGAACATAAAAAGTGATTTTAGCCCTTTCGAAACTGAACATAGAAGGGCTCTAAAGAAAATAATTTGGTACGTGATTTTGACTTCCCAGGTTGAATCTAAGCAAAAAGCAAAAAACAAATATTTCTTTTTTTGTAATGTGGGTTTTATTACTTGTGTAGTATACTGCACATTCTGTGTTAATGGTGTAAAAATTTTCAAATACATTTTTTTTATAAAAATTGATATTTATTATTTGTGTATTAACATTAAAAAACAACAGGAAACATAACAAAAACATTTAAAACTAAGAGGAACTTAAATATGGGTTATAAATAACTATAATAATAATAATAATAATAATAACAATAATAATAATAATAATAATAATAATAATAATAATAATAATAATAATAATAATAATAATAATAATAATAATAATAATAATAATAATAATAATAATAATAATAATAATAATAATAATAATAATAATAATAATAATAATAATATTCGAGCAAAGGATGCGAAAAATTCTAAAATCCCATTTAACTGCTGGAAATAAGCGTAAGGCCATAAACACCTGGGCAATTCCGGTTTTGACTTATTCGTTCGGAATAGTTAAGTGGTCAGTTACTGACCTTGATCAGATTGCAACATCCATTAGAACGAGTTTGTCAAAGCACCTTTGTCTTCACCCAAGAAGTGCAGTAGAACGATGCTCTCTTCCAAATGATGCTGGTGGACGAGGACTTCTGGATATCCCAAATCTTCACTACTCTCAAGTATTGAAGCTGAGAAATTACTTTAGGGGCCAAATTGAAACATCTGAAATGATCCGGACTGTATGTCTAGCAGATAGGAACTACACTCCCTTAAATCGAAGGGTGGGTGACTTCGAAGTTCCTAGTAATGTATACTCACAAGATGAGCTGATAGCAACCTGGAAAGCCAAGACATTACACGGAGTACAACCAAGTCAAATGCATCAAAACCATATCGATGTAATTAACTCCAACCTCTGGTTGAAACGAGGTTATCTTTTCGGAGAAACCGAAGGATTCATGATCGCAATTCAAGACAAAGTAATAGCAACTCGGAACTACCGAAAGTATATCCTGAAAGAAAACCTTGCCAGCGATACATGTCGGCGATGCAACAATTACGCAGAAACAATAGACCACATCATAGGAGGGTGCCCCGTGTTGGCAGGAGTGGACTATACTGTGAGACACAATCAAGTTGCCCAAATTATACATCAAATACACTGCAAGACCTGTAATGGAAAACAGCACTGTCAAGCTATATTGGGATAGACCGATCATTACCGACCGTTCTATAAGAGCCAACAAGCCAGATATGGTACTGTTTGATAAAACTGCGAAAATGATCCATCTATTCGATATAGCCATTCCACTAAACAACAACATGCTAACAACATACAGCACGAAAGTGGGGAAATACACGGAAATTGCTGGAGAGCTGAGGATGATGTACCAAGCTGAGCGAGTAACAATAACGCCAATAATAATTTCAGCAACTGGACTAACACCAAATAGTCTTATTGAACATCTTAAGCAGCACAGTCTCGAAAACGCACTTCAGACTATGCAAAAAGCTGTGATTCTTAACACATGCAATATCGTGCGACGTTTCCTGCAGACGAACCTCAACTAAAGGGCTAGAACATGGTCTAAGCCCCAACAGAGCCTAATCCCTTGGCATAGCCCGGAATAGGTAATTTCCAACTTCATAGATGTTGAGAAGTGTAGTTAAACTCTATAATAATAATAATAATAATAATAATAATAATAATAATAATAATAATAATAATAATAATAATAATAATAATAATAATAATAATAATAATAATAATAATAATAATAATAATAATAATAATAATAATAATAATAATAATAATAATAATAATAATAATAATAATAATAATAATAATAATAATAATAATAATAATAAAAGGTTCAGCAACTAGCGGCAAATTGTAAACGATTAAGACGATACATTAAATGCAGCAAAAGAAAAGAAGACAATAAACTCTTCTATCAAAATCAAAGGGCCTTTTACCGGTCTCTGTTGCCAACACCTACTACAAATGAGGTCAAAGTCCCTCATTGCAAGAAACCGAACAATTTTGGGAAAAAATATGGGACTCTAATGGTAACTACAATGAAAAAGCGCACTGGATCGCTTCAGAGTTACATAATTCCGCACATATTACACCTATGCCTCACCAGCAGATTTCCGAGGAAGAAGTCAGGCTAGCAATTTCGGAAACACAGAACTGGAAAGCTCCTGGTGTTGACCAGATACAAAATTTTTGGATCAAGAAACTCACCACAGCTCATGCACAAATGGCAAAGTGTTACAACGATATTATGCTGTGCGCCAGCCTCACCCCACAATTTTTCACCACGGGAATAACATACTTATTACCGAAAGGAGCCCCAAGCAGTGATCCGTCAAAATATCGTCCCATCACCTGTCTGTGCACGACATATAAGCTATTCACTAAAATTTTAGCCAATAGAATCTATCAGCATTGTTCGGAAAACAGCATAATCTCTGAGGAGCAGAAAGGCTGCAGTAGGCAAACAATGGGCTGCAAAGACCAATTGACGATTGATTCCGTGGTTATGGGCATATCACTAAAGAAAAAGCGAAACCTGAGCATGGCGTTCATTGATTACAAGAAGGCCTTTGACTCAATGCCTCATCAGTACCTGAAAAAGGTGCTTGAAATATATAAAGTCGTTGAAACCATCGTAAACTGCTTAAGCCAGTTAATGACGAAATGGAACACCAAACTAAGTCAAAACGGCCTCACTAGTAAAACCATTTCCATTCGACGTGGTATTTTTCAAGGCGATGCCCTTAGCCCGCTGTGGTTCTGTCTAGGCCTCAACTCTCTCAGCAAAATACTGAATCGAATGAAATCTGGATTCCGAATCAAAACCGACATATTCGACTATCAATTAAACCACCTCTTGTACGTCGACGATCTGAAGCTTTATGCTGATAGGAGAGATAAACCTTACAGAACTATAGAGGTAGTCAAAAGCTTTAGTAATAATATCCAGATGGAGTTTGGGTTGGATAAATGTAAGATGACTCACCTTTCAAAAGGACAGCTAGACCCAAGAGAGGAAGGGTGTCCAATAGACCAAAATCAGGTAATAGAAGATCTTCAGTTCGGAGAAGCCTATAAATATCTGGGATTCCTGCAATTAAAGGGCATAAACCAAAGTATGATCAAAAGGAGCCTTATGAATCAGTTTAAGGCAAGGTTAAGTGCAGTTCTCAAGTCAGGTCTGAGCGGAGGAAACAAGTGTAAAGCCATCAACACTTGGGCAGTACCTGTGCTAACCTACTCCTTTGGAGTTATAAAGTGGTCTCCGACTGACATAATGCACCTGGGCATATTGATCCGCACATCACTTACTCGATATCAAAGCCATCATCCACAAGGAGCCGTCGAAAGAATAACATTGCCGCGAAGTATGGGAGGCAGAGGAATAATGCAACTCCGCGAGCTTCACCATTCGCAAAGTCTAGTGCTACGGCGCTATTTCCAAAGCAGTTCGTCACCACTATTGAAGACCATAAGCTTAAACGACGATGGCTACACCCCTTTGTATCTCAATAGGGAGGAGTTTCCTACCCCCGAAGATGCAATTACTGTCGATGAGCTCATGTCAGCCTGGAAATCAAAGCCTATTCACGGAAAACATGCGCAGGACCTTCAGATGGCGCACATAGACAAAAATGCCTCAAATCTGTGGCTCGTGGAAGGCAAATTATTCTCCCAAACGGAAGGTTTCGTATTAGCGATTCAGGACAGAGTGATATAAACAAGAAACTACCGAAGGGCAATTCTGAGGGAAAGCATCGAAGACTAATGCAGACGATGTGGCGACGCTGGAGAAACGAGTGATCACATACTTGGAGGTTGCAGTCTACTCGCACCCCTTGACTATTCAAATCGTCACAACAACGTTGCCAAGATAATCCACCAACAGCTAGCGGTACAAGCTGGTCTTGTTCAGCATACACTGCCCTATTGTAAATACCACCCACCTCCCGTTTTGGAAAATTCAACAGCCAAACTTTCCATGGTTCCAAACCATGAACCTGAAGAAATATGGGATGGAATATCTGATGGTAAAAATTCAGAAATCGGTATTATTGGATACATGTGCTATAGTTCGAAGATTCTTAAATTTACAATAATATAAGCAGACCGTATGGGCATAGAACTAGGATTATGCCCCATCAGAGCCTAATCCCTTGGCAGGCGAGCCCGGGATAGGTGTTATCCAGCACTCGAGCTGAGTTTAAAACAAATGTCTATAATAATAATAATAATCACAATAATAATCATAATATTAATAATAATACTAATAATAATAATAATAATAATAATAATAATAATAATAATAATAATAATAATAATAATAATAATAATAATAATATAATAATAATACTAATAGCAATAATAATAATAATAATAATAATAATAATAATAATAATAATAATAATAATAATAATAATAATAATAATAATAATAATAATAATAATAATAATAATAATAATAATAATAATAATAATAATAATACTAATAATTAATAATAATTAATAATTGCAACAAATAGTTATTTTTTTTGGTAAACAAAAAACCAATTTCTGCTTTTGTTCAAGCAAATATGAACGTTGCACTTTGAGCAGTAAATGTGGGTGCGTTCTACACATCCTTCGAGCTTGTACCACGAAATCCCTGTCTTATCATCATGTTTCGGTAATCAGTAATCGGTTGGTGGTCTACAATTGGTCGCTTTGTAGGTGGTGACTCAGCATAGGGAGCAGCACATGATGAAGGACGACCTCTCTTCGTAGCTATGTCTTTCCTTACCAAGCCTTCTGCAACTCGTATACGGAAATTCAGAAGGTCCATGTGGTCTTTGTTTCCTAAAGCTATTTTGTACTCATTCCACAAGTTCACCACTGCCATGTCCACAGCATGAAAGATCAGCCGAAATGTCCACTTCCTCGATTTAATGTGCATACGGTAGTGGCTTATAAGTTGGTCCATAAGGTCAACCTCACCCATGCACTTATTGTATTGGCTGACAACTTCGGGCTGTTCCACTTGTACAAGTTAACACACAAAACATTAATTCTTTACTCCAACTTCAAATTACACACAGTTGCACGCGCAGATCGAGTGCAACATCATAAACACACGCCAGTGACAGTAAACTGCTGACCCAATGTCTGTGCCACCTGAGACATCCACATTCCATCACGTTCGGCAGCTGGAAACCAGAGTGCACCCGTGGGAAATCAACTTAACAAAAAGGCAAGCAATAGTATTTAAGGTAGAATTAAATGAATTGTAATCTCAGTCTTAATTTGCATTTGTAAGGGTACGTTATGCCCCAATTTTTTTTGTATATAATTTTTACTAGTGCGTGTTGTGGTGAAACACAAGGTCTCCTTAGTAGCCCACACTGAACAGTGAATAAAAACATTGAATACAGTGAGCAAAACGGTAGTTTTATAAACTTGCCGCACCACCCGTCCTGGATCAGAAGTCTGCAGAAATCAACAACGATGGACAGCTTCAAACATCTTTTTCTGTAAGAATTAATTTTTATTTTACTACTATTGAACCACCTATTATAATATTGTGTGAAAAATTAAAAATTATAAAAAAAAAGCAAAGCGTAAATAAATATAAAAATTAAAAGTAAAAGCTAATAATTAAAGAAATAAATATTTAAATTACATAAATAAATCGATATTTCAAATCCTTGACAAGAGAAATACAGAAAAATATATATATATATTCAAACATTTTATTACTTTCCAACTGAATTAAGAATTAAAAGCGAAAATTGAAGATTAAATTATTATTAGTAAAATATTTCGTTTTCCAAAATGCAGCTATTACGATCGAGTAATTTAAATCGAAATACTGATCTAGTCAATCAGCCCGTGACCTCCAATGCTGGCAACCAACCCAATGCTACCAGCGATCGTAATATACTGACCCAAAATATAGAAGACACTTCCTACTTATCCTCTTCGTCTCGTACTAACAGAAATACAGACGTGCAATCCACACCTGAACTAATTTCACTTATAACGTCTATTGTAAAAAGCGTACTCGACAACCAGGGTAGAAATATTATAGAAAGCGTTCTTAATCCAAACGCAGAAGGTTTTGCTAGCATAGACCAGTCAATAGATACTCAATACAGTAATAGACTTGATGATTTGGACAAGATACCGGACGTGGTTCGCTGCTTGAGAACTTTCTCAGGAGACCAGTCTGAATTTTCCTCATGGAAGAAAAGCGTTACTCGTGTCTTACAAATCTATGAGCCGATCAGGGGAACACCAAAGTATTACGGAATACTTAGTGTGATCCGTAATAAGATGATAGAACAGGCGGATACTGCCCTAGAGTCATACAATACGCCACTCAACTGGGATAGTATTTCCAGGTGTTTGGCATTACATTATGCGGACAAGCGGGATATCGGTACCCTAGAGTACCAGATGACATCCCTTGCCCAAGGTCAGAAAAGTATTCAGGACTTTTACCAGGAAGTGTACTCACACCTATCCCTCATACTAAACAAACTGTCGTGCATGAACGTTAGCGATGAGTCTATGCGCCTTCTCACTCAAACATACAGAGATAAGGCCTTAGACACGTTTATTAGAGGCCTTAGAGGAGATTTGCCCCGTCTTCTGGACATCCGCGAGCCAGTTGACTTACCACAAGCGCTTCATTTTTTTTTTTTTTTTTATAATGAGCGCGCGCTCAAGGATTTTGAGTACCCTTAAGGTGATTGTACACAGCAGGGGCAAAGGAAATTTAGGGAGGAAGAAAAGAGAGGTACCGATGTACATTGTTTTTAAATGTTTGCAAGTTATAACAACCAGGAAATACAGAGATCGGCAGGGCATTCCATATGCGAGTTGTACGGCTTAGGAACGAATCACGATATTTTAGAGTACGTCCGAAAATGGGCTTGAGGGTATACTGATGAGCATTCATAGCGAGACGGGTATTACGGTTGAAAGTTTGAATGGGCGGAATGCTACTGGCGATTTCAGTGGAGCACTGGTGGTGGAAATAGCGATAAAACAAAGTGAGACACGAGACATTTCGTCTTTGGGTGTCCATTGATTGACTGATATTAGTATCATCAATAAGTTTTATCGCACGGTTTTGAATCCTATCTAGCAGGTGCAGAGATGTTTTAGGAGCACCTGACCAGATGTGGGAGTTGTACTCCAATTTTGGGCGTATGAATGCCTTATATATTGAGGCCAGATCAGAGGGGGTAAAATATTTCTTACATCGTTTGAGGAAATCTAGACATTTCGCAGCATTTTTGGCGACATCAAATATGTGGTCATTCCAACGTAAGTTGTCGTGGACACACATACCGAGAATGGATCTTTATTATTTTATGAATTTTATGAATAAAATGAATAAAATGCAATCAACATTTTAGGAAAAAACAACAGAAAAACTAGCTAATTTTAATTATTCATATCCTACATACCAGCCATGATGATCAACCGTTTTGACACTTTAGATTCAAATCAACACCACAACCGAAAAAAGGCGCACAAATTATTTTTTTTTTCTGTATTGCATATCCTTAGTTACCAAATTAAAACTAATTGTAATTTTGACATCAAATATACTTTTAGGAGCCGGGTAATACGAGTACACCCGCAAATATCCATGTGCTAGGGTTAGGATTCTAGCGAGAAGCACAGTTTATTCCCAATCACAAGTTCTGATTTTTTAATACTGAATGGGATACTTCGTGGTATATGTACTAAGGTTTTTCTATTTTTATAACTTGAGAGCGCGCAAGGGATTTGAGTACCGTTGAAATGCACACAGAGCGGGCAAAGGAAAATTAGGGAGGAAAGACGGAGAGGTACCTATGAACGTTGGTCTTAAATGTTTGAAGGCTATAATGAATAGCAAATAAAGAGCTCGGCAGGGCATTCCAAAAGCGAGTTGTACGAATTAGTGCAATTACAATTGATTAGGTGTTACGAGATAGGTGTTACGACTGCAGGTTTGAAAGGGCGGAATGCTGCTTGAAATTTCATTGGAGCACTGGTGCTTAAATTACCTATAGAACAAGGTAAAGGAAGAGACTTTACGTCGGTTTTCAAGGGTGCTAATGTATTGTATAATATTAGCATCACCTATAAGTTTTATCGCACGGTCTGGAACCCTATCTCCTAGATAGATGTTTTAGAGATACCTAACCAGATGTGGGTATTGCACTTAAATTTTGAGCGGATGAATGCCTCATATACTGAGGCTGGATTAGAAACCTATAAACCTTGAGGAAACCTAGATATTTCGCAGCATTTTTAACGACATCGAATATGTGGTCGTTTGAATGTAGGTTGTCATTGACACATATACTGAGAATGGAAAGTTTTTCAGTTTCGATGATGCAAATGCCATTAACGAATAATGGCTAGGTGTTTAACGACAGTTGACAGAATTGCATTTTGGAAGCATTAAATTCTACTCTGTTAGTGGTTCCGCAATTAGTTATACTGTTAGTATCAGAATTTAATGAGCTTAACATATGCTGCCGTTTCCGTTCTACAGTCGAAAAGCAGGGACGTGAGTTCGGGACCGAATATGATAATCAGAGGGTACTATCCTCAGTAAAGGAATATATTTGATTAGCAATAACAGACAAGAACAGAAAGGAGCCCTGGGGCACACCAGCATTTATTTTGTGGATATAACGCTTGAAACCGTTGAAAGAGATTCTTTGATCCCAAATGCACGCGTTTTCGGCAAAAAAGCCTAGTGCCAAACTCTGTCAAATGCTTAATGCTTAAGAAACACGGTGCAATCATTCCTGGCTCGTTTGAACTTTGTTGCAATTTAATTGGGTCTTGTGCCTCAGACGTTATGTGAAGACACACTAAACATGTTGTCGGACGAAAACACCCTGTGCAATTCTGAAGCGTGATTAAGTCCTCGGTCGCTAAGAATAAGTCACAGCAATCTCTCTAGTCACCTCACTCTGCGATAAAAAGAGTTCCGAATTGGAGCGCATGCGATCCGATGCTCACCAGCATCGGAAACTGAGAGAATCCTAACCGGGAATAGAGTTTTGGACAGGACTTCCTATGAAAATGTAGCAGGTCGTGTCAGGCAAGTGGTACTTCTGGTTTATACTTATAAATCTTAGCTCCGTTAGTAACGAATAGTAACCCTGCCCGCAGATGGATGAAAGTGATCTTCGAAAGCAGTAGAATAACCAAGAATATGGAAGATGTCTACAAGGAGGTGTTCTTTTACCCCTTCTATGGTCATATTTCATCGAACGATACAATTATAGAATACTCCAATGATATTGAATATCTAGGAGTAGTTCTAGACAGCAACCTAAATTGGCACTCACATATAACTAGCAAAACTACAAAAGTTTACAAAACCTTGTTTATTCAAAGGTCACGTATGCATAGTTATCTCCAATGTTATGCGAGTCTGCCAAACGGCTCACATAGAAGCTTTCATTGGCTGTACTTCACTTCACATACATGTTAAAAAGTGGCTTTTCGCAGAATATGGTCGAAGAATTCAGAGATTAATGAGCTCAATATTATCTGCGTGGTAAATGAACGCAAAATAAAAACTTCTGCTTCGTTAGGAAGCCAACATAGTCATTTGAAATAAATAAGCATGGGTGTTCCAAATTCCAACATCAAATCATTAAGGCAACAAGTGGTATACATATGAATTCGAAATGGACACCGGAGTAGGTGCAGGTGTCCATGGCCCAAAAATAAACGTTCCAATGCCAACAATCAGCATCTTTAAATCTGAGCTTCATACCATCCTAATACCAGTATCATACTTGGAACTGGAATGAAAGGCGCCACTATCCATATACTCACAGATAGTCAATTAGCACTGAAAGCGTTAAGCTCTAACTCGTTTTACTACATATCGTTCTGCATTGCTTCAGTACTCCTCAGGATATATCTTAAAGTCAAACTCTCGTTGGTACCAGGACACAAGGGAATGGAAAAACCGATGAACTATGTCGAAAAGATTCAGCTGACGCAATCTATGTCCCAGAGTCTTTCTGCGCCATCCCGTATTTAGCAATAAACTTAATAATCAAAAGTTCGGAGAACAAGGTGAGTCTGTACAATGAATCCCCTTCCAAATCAACTCCATAATATCTCTTAATTTGAAAAGAAATTTTGTCAGAAGACTGCTTAGTTTTCTAGCTGCCCACTGCCATCCTCGATACAATTTCCACATACTCAGAATTATCCCCGAAACTTTATATCGCCTTTGTATGAGGGGAATGCATAACTCTATGCGCCATAAGGAGACATTATTTTCTAAGAGAAATTTTAGTGCCTGAGGAATTGCAAAGTGTCTACACCAGACTGATCCTCAAGTTTATTAAGAAAGTTTTTTCTGTCATCTTAAACCAATTCCGTGGCAGAATAGATCTTTTAGTTCGCAGTAACCACCACAATTGGCAGTTCAGTACCCTTCCCAATCCCAAAAAAAAAAAACCGAAGAAAAGCCACAGACCTTTCCAAATAAATATATCAATGACTATCCAGTAGTCTACCATGTACTTGAAAAAGGTTTCCCTAAACTTTGTGGCTGGATGTCGTATTGTTAAGTCAGCTGTATGAAGTGGTTAATTATGCTTATGTTGCCTACACTTTGGAGGTAGCAACTATTGGCCCCGTCTAACTGGGCTTGGCGTGTATTGAGCAGTAGCAGCACACTGTTCTGTTATCCTGTAGTAACTGGCTCAGCAGACGTATCAAAAGATAAAATTCTTACATGGGCTGCTCCAATGTATTTGAAGTTAAAGTTAATAAGGATTTTTCAAGACCAACCAGTGTGCTGAAAAAACAAAATAAAAAAACAAAACCCTTAATGGGTCAGGACCGGAAAAAAATAAAACGCAAAAAGAAAAATTACGTTCGGACATTATGGCGGCTACGTACTTATAACCGAACAATCAGCGGAGGCCCTAGATTAACATTATTTTCAGTTGCCGAAGTTGATGCATCATTCTCGTAATCACTTCGGATGTTATACTTCAAGTCTCGCTTGTCGTCAGCATGAATACTATGGGCGTTTCCTGTGTAACACTCTTTCTGGTAAATTTCTGACAGTCCCTGTTAGAACATACTCGTACGTATTCCACATATTGAACCTTACTTTCCGACGATGAATATAACGAATCAGTCACGGTCTTGTATTTATGAAGATACTCCCTAAAGTATCCGTCAATTCCAGGAAGAAAATTACTTTTCCATACTTTCCGCTAATTTACTCCCCTGTGTTAGGTATAAGCATGTGTGCCCATCATCCTTTGGTGTTCCATCTGTATTGCCATTTTGCTTGTTAAGTCGATACCGTTCTACAGGCACGATATACACCAAACAACGCCATTTTGTGCATCAATACTAGGGACGTGTAGTCGTATATAAGTATCGATTTGTTCACCGTTTCCTCCAGATTCTTAATCGCATTTCTACCTCCGCCAACATTTACAAGTAACCTTGTTAGTACTGGTGCCACCCGAGAGAGAGACATTAAAAATCCTCCGATTCAAATGTTCCACTTGTCAAAAAGTCTTTCAACCTCATGAAAATGTGAACACGACGTTCATGGTGATTAATTTCATCCCGTCGCCAATGTAAACAGGCACAAAGAAATTCTTCTAGTTCCAAGGCCACCTGTGTCAGACACAGAAAGTTCAGCTTGTCTGTCAGAGGAAATCATGGAAGAGTCAGAATTTGAATTTTCCACTCTACCTGAATCGCCCCATTTTCTAAGTCAGATTAAGCTAAATGACTCCAAACAGAAGGCGGAGGTATTGAGCTCAAGGTTGAAGCAATGGAATATGCTCAATTCTGATGTAAAAATGACAAAAGGATTGGTTCCTTATTTTTCAAAAGAAGACAGCTTGGTTTGTTATAACGACACAAATGGTTTAATGTCGTTACTTTGAACATCAGTTACAAGAAAGCTCGGGAGGAACATTTCGTAAGAATAGATTGGCGTAGAAGAATAATGTACTAATTCGGACAAAAAAAAAGTTAAACACCCGTCATTAGACGAGCCACAACTTGTCATTCTATCACCACTTTATATTAAAATATTAAATTAGGATTGATAAACATTTTTATCAAATCAATGAAAAAAGACGGACCAGGATGAACCGTTTGAAAATAAAATGTAATAAAATAAAACATTTTTAAAAAGCGTTTACAAACTGAAAGTTAAACGCAATCATCCAAAAAAATAAAAGAAATTTGTGCTGAAATAATGGGTGTTCTAAATATTTTTTTTTATACTTATATGTACATATACCTGAAGCTTTATTATTAATAATAGCTTTACTAAAAATATAAAAAAATCGAATAAATTCAATAGAAGTGATTTAAATAATATTGTGACTGAATATGTTTCTAATTTAAGGATTTTTTTTTTGAATGAAGTCGCTTAACTTCGCAGTTTGTTTTATATCAGCTGTATAATCCTTATTAGCGTAGACTTAGGACTTGACTTAGCCAGAGAAAAAATAATCGAGTCGTGACAAATCACATGATCGCTGCGGCCAATTGATGAATGCTCACTGTGAGATGATCCAGTCGACAAATTTCTTCTTCAAATCTTCGAGCGTTGCATCATTTGTATGGCATTTAGCGCCATCTTGTTGGAACTATAGCTCAGATATGTCGATATTGTCTACCGCTGATCACAAATAGTCGGTTAACATCGCCATATACATGGCAAGCCATGGTCCTCCACCCTTAGCAGCAGCAAGTTTGTAGCAGGCCACGGACTTGTTGCTGCTACTAAAACTCTTCCCCCTAAGGAGGAATCTGGAGCTCAGCCGCATAGGCAAGCCCCATGCAAGGCGCTCTATCTAAGACGCCGAAATGCTTCACGCATTATCAAAACTTTCGGATCCATTTCGGAGGTTGAGAGAAGTGCGGATATAAAGAGCAAGGTTGAGTGGGCTAAAAACATCCTAAAAGACGGATTACCCACTGCTTCTACTGCTCCCGAAATTTTAAAAGACTCCTCGAAGCGCCAGAGATCGTTGAAGGAAACCGTGCCGGTTTCCAAGGGGCCCAAAACACATAATTCCAAAACCCCTGGGCTATCCAACAGCAATCTCTCAGGTCTTTCAATGAAGTCCTAAAGGACGCATTGGTGATCGCGGTGATCGATAGGAATAATACCGACGGTTCCATTATACCTGAACGGTGGCTGCTGGTCAAGCTTAAGCTTTCGAGCAACTTATTGGTCATCATGCGGGAAAACCCTGGACCACCTCCTATCACAAGCGACGCTGGCTGGCACCAAGGCCATATCAAGCTCATCGCATTTTCCAATTAGAGATCTCTTGATCTCTTCACCAAGGCCATAGGTGGTTTAGGAGAGATTTGGCCAGGTGCAAAACTCGAAGTCCTGTCTAAGGAAGACATTCCTAGCAGACCTCGAACTCGCACTTGGATCCCAGCCGAACCCTCCTCTCCAGAAAGTATTCTGGAAATCATCCGGCTCAGTAACCCGAATCTTCCGACTCATGACTGGAAAGTCGGCAAACTGAAGGAACTAAGGGGCTCTTATAGATGCGCGTTAATCGTGATCAATGAGGAATCCCTTAATCCTTTCGTGCAGATGAAAGGCGTGATTCGGTTCGGATTCGAGTCCATACATTTAAGGGTATACAAAACGGATGAGCTGGATGCTGATAAGAAACTTCTTCCTACTGACCTGACTGACTGGGACTCATACAGAGAATCCCTCAAATTATACAAAAAAGAACTGAGGAAGGCAAAGCTACAATTTTGGGGGTCATTCTATAACAAAATCATAGAAATCTCTTAGGCATCGCGGCTAAGAAAAATCCTCTCTACAAATCGTATGATGCCTAGCTGTTAGAAAAAAACCGATGGCCCTTGGACAACCTCAACTGATGAATCACTCAACCTGCTTCTGTACACCCACTTTGCAGGTAGCTCCCAACTCACGGCCAGTAGCATCCCAAACAGGCCTACTGCTACCGTGACCAAAATTCATGGTCTGATTACGAGAGACAAACTGCTATGGGCGCTGCATATCTTCCAACCATACAAGTCTGCTGGTCCGGATGGCATAATAGCTGCCGAGCTACAGAGGTCCTCAGATATTATTCTGCCAGTGGTAGAAAATATTATGAGGAGCTGTGTAGAACTTATCCACATTCCACTATTATGGAGAGAAATCAATCTAGTATTCATTCGTTCATTCCCAAAGCCGGAAAATGTTCTCATGTTGTCCCAAGGAACTTCAGATCTATAAGTCTATCTTTCCTTCTGAAAACACTAGAACGACTGATTGATATCCATATTCGAGCTAAAGTTGATCCAAAACTTCTGTCAACTGCTCAACATGCCTACTGTAAAGGAAAGTCGGTGGAAACGGCTTTGCACTCTCTGACTAGCCATATCGAACGATCCCTACAATATCAGGACTACACAATGGTTGCTTTCCTAGACATAGAGGGCGCCTTTAATAACGTCAACATATTCGCAATCACGACTGCGCTGTCGACTCTGCAGGTAGACGACTCACTTGGGGAGTTGATCGGTCTAATGCTAAAAAGCAGGATAATCAATTCCAAACTGGGTGACACTTCTGCTAAAAGATGTGTCCTCTCTCCCCTTCTCTGGAACTTAGTAGTTAACGAACTACTGATATACCTGGAAGCGGGTGGTTGCAGAGTGATTGCCTATGCGGATGACGTTGCCATAGCCGTCTCAGGAAAGCATCTTAATACAATTAAAGAATACCGATACAGCAAAATATCTGGGTCTCACTTTTGACACGAAACTATACTGGAAACCTAATATTCAAGAAAGAGTCAATAAAGCTACAATAGTTTTATTCTCTTGCAAAAAAAGCCATTCTGGGCAAACATGTCTAGCCAGCAAAGAGATCTGGCCAAAGCAGGATCTGAATCGCTCTATGTGTCTGATCCTTTTAAATAGGAAACATCTCAGCGCCATAACAGGTGACATTACTGCACGCTGACTC
Organism: Volucella bombylans; assembly: GCA_949129095.1. Classification (NCBI taxonomy): domain Eukaryota; kingdom Metazoa; phylum Arthropoda; class Insecta; order Diptera; family Syrphidae; genus Volucella; species Volucella bombylans. The sequence continues at coordinate 93,846,246 of OX422142.1, forward strand.
ATAGGCAAGAACGTAAGAAGGCTTGGCGCTTTTACAAACGACTTCTGTAAAAGCTGCATGGACGAGGAAGAGGAGGAGACAATTCTCCACCAACTCTGCACATGTCCAGCTCTCTCCCAAAGAAAGCATCATCTAGGAGCTTTTTTCTACAACGACCTAAACGATCTAGAAAATATAGACGGTAACTGTCTCTTACGCTTTATCATAAGCTCAAACTGGTTCCATTAGTAAGAGGATCATATCATCACAATGTACCAATAGGCCTAAGTGGGTTGGTACTTCCAACAGCCACTCTTACCTAACCTAACCTAACATCCAAAATTACTATCCAAAATTACTATCCACAATAGGGCCAATACTACTATAATCCAAATGAACACATTCTCATTAACTCTGAATACAAATATGAGGAAAATTTTCATCTCCGAACCTCAGAACCTCAAAATACAATACTAGACATAAATGAACATAGACAATAACTTCTGTATATACATATTTCCTAACCCTTTGGTAAACATTTAAAATTTCTTGGAGGCACAGGGACATCCGCCTCATTTCTTAAACCCGAATACGTTCACCCTGACGACATTAAGACAATTACACCGACGATAATTACAACAATCTTACGGAAGAAATATAGCATAGACAAACAAGCAACACTTCCTAATTTTCATGAAATTAAAAAGCCTGGTGGATTAACATATCTTCCCATGGAGCCTCCGACGGATTATTGGGCTTAGATGCCTTGAACACACTTAAACGAATATAGAGTTACCTTATAAAACATTGGGTACTGTAAACACAGAAATCAAACTCTTATTCAAACCAAATCGTATGTCGCAGAAATTTAAATCCTTTCCTACTCCAGCACATTTACAAAGTTCCCAGTAGATAATCAAAGCGGTGACATTCTTGTCTTGTCTTGGCATGCTGAAATCGATGTCCAAAATAATACGCCAACAGATCAAACCCACTTCTTACAACATCTGCTTAAAGTAAAATTACTCACAAACTTTGAAACAAGAGAACATAATATTTTAGAAGTTCAGACTCACGAGTATGATGCGCCGAATTTTAACAACGATATTTCTCAAGAAATTCGATCAGAATATTTAAATGCTGAGCAACACAAATCTATTTTCAAACATCAAATCAAAACTACCAATGAAATACCTATTTACGCCAAAACCAAAGCGTATAGGTATCTGTACCATACGTACACTAACAGGAGGTACAAAGTCAAATTTCAGATATGCTTAATCAGGGTATAATCAGACCCAGTTTCTCTCCACGTGTGTTGTGCCAACAAAATTGGACTCCACGGGCAATCCAAAATGGAGGGTATAGTCGATTACCGCCGTCTAAATGACAAAACAATAAGTGAAAAATATCCATTGCCTAATATAAGCAAGATTTTGGATAAGCTAGACAAGTATCAATATTCTAGATTTGACTAGCGGCTTCCACCAAATTGAGATATATACCCAAGATTTTCCAAAAATGGCCTTCAAGGTCGAGTGTGACCACCATAAGTTCGTAAGGATGCCGTTTGGGCTGAAAAAAGCCCCTTCCACATTCCAGAGAGTAATTATATAGCAAAACCTGTCATGTATAATTAGACGACTGGTTGTCTATCTAACATCGTTACAAGAACATATACAGACTTTAAAAAAAAAAATTCAATAAACTAAAAACGTCAAATATAAAGATCCAACTTAAACAAGTTCTAGTTTCCACGCAAAGAAACAGCGTTCATATAATCACCAGGAACCGCATGAAACAAAATCCTGATCAAATCAGAGCTATGAAAGAATTCCCAATATCGAAATCAACGAAGGAAATCAAATTCTTCCTAGGTCTGATTCCTCTCTATTGGAAATTCACTCACGGTTTTGATAAATCGACCAAACCTCTCACTCGATGTCTTAAAAAGGGCGTAAAAATCACTCTTGACGAAATGTATAACAAAAAATTTCGAACTGTGTAGAGATATTTTAATCAAGGACATCCTCCTCCAGTATTGAAGTCTGGGCAAGAAACTACTTCCGCCCCTACTTTTTCGGAAATAAATTCAAAATAGTCACTGACCACATGTCTCTGCAAAAGCTTATGAGTTTGATGGAACCACACTCCAAACTTGTTCGATGGATATTGAAGTTGGAGGAATACGATTATGAAATCTATCTATAAATCTATAAAAAAGGAGTTCAAAATTCTAACGCTGTTGCGCCAAGTCCCAATAAATTACCTGATAAAACCGAATTAAACATCAGGAAAATGACAGCTCCTCCAATACAATACATTCCACCAAAAATATTTACGTGATGGTATCTCTGTCGAAAAGAAACCAATTATTGGATTTAACTTGCAAGTAATATTCCAAACATCGGCTTGCCCACCTCCAAATGCACTAAAAATAATTTTTAGAAATAAACAGCGACGTACTACTACTAGAGAATCGTTTTCCGAAAACGGCATTATTAATATTTTTAAAAAATATCCCCTCCAAACAGACAAATTACAATAATTTCAGACGAAGAAACATTCAAATTAATACAGCAAGTTTATTCAAAGCATTTTACTAGAAGCAAAACACTCCTCTTGCTAAGACGTAAATAGCTTTTTACCGACATTACGGAAAACGGCGACCAAGACCAAATTATAAATGACTACCATACAAAATCCAATCATGCAGGCATTACTGAGACACACCAAAACTTACAACAAAGCCACTTTTTTATTTATATGAGGTATTTATATCAAGCAATTAATAATTGTATTGTTCTAGTTGTCAAACATAAAAATACGATAGGCAGCCCCCTAAAATAGCTTTTGAAACGACTAAAACAATCATAAAACCTTTAGATATTGTACAGACAGATACAATATATATATAGTATTATCCACAAAATTAAACATTTTATAAGCCTTCACAGCATAGCTCGAAAGATTGTGAGTGACCAGGATTTAGAATTTACGTCGAACATTTTCCAGGACGTTTGCAAACAATTTAATATTTATCTCCACGACACCTCATTCCAGCAAACAACAAGTAATGCTCCCGTTCAAAGGATGCAATCCATCCTAACAGAAGTATATAGGATTATTCAAGTTATATATAAATAAAAAGATCATATAGACATAAGACAACAACACGACTTATTCCACCACAAACCATACACCATACGAACTTTTATATAAAACGTACATACGACTTCGATAAGACTTCGACATACTATACAATGATCAACACGACTACTTATAAAAACTGAACGCTTTCTAAACAGAACTCTTTTCCAATCCATTAAAAAAGTCATAGATAGAAAAAAACAAATAAATATTTAGAAAAAAGGAAGAAATGTAGGGAAAACCCCAATGACCCTAAAGAAGGAGAAATGGTTTACCGCAAAGAGTGTAGACGAAATAAAACGACCCCACAATTTAAAAGACAAATAGTACAAGCTAACAATACACTCACAGTTATAACTAATGATAACAAAAAGCCTCACAAAGCCAGAATAAAAAATAAAAGAAAATTTCAGATTTCGAATGATGTCAGCGACTACCCAGCGACAGAAGATAAAAATACATAACTCGACTGACAGCCCATCCCTTCGATTAGGACAGACTAAGGTGATAGAAACAAATAAAAAATTCATCCATATGTTAACTTAAATAATTACATACAACGTATTGAGGAAATTCGCAAGTTCACAGAAACTTTGAGAAATGACCAATTGAATATCGGCACGATAAACATACCACACATTAAATTCAGAGAACTGGAAATAAAACCTCAAATACTCTTACCTAGATAAAGACAAAAGCGATGTATAATAGATGGATTAGATACAGTTATAAAGGCAATAACTGGAAATATGGACACCAATGATGCAATAGAGAAACCTAAAAAAAATTAATTTAAATCAAAACGCTTTAGAAAATCAAGAGAGCTTACAGGTAGGGATTAATAAAAATATGATAGAAAGACTTGACAATATTACTCGTTACATCAATGAACAGTAAACCACAATAGAAACTTTCTTTAACCTATACAATGTTGGTCTCAAAATAGACCGAGAGGCCTTGAAACACCTCCAGTATACCTACTTAGGCGGCGCTACAGTCCGGGGTGGACCTGGGCCTCAACCAATAGGCCTCTCCAATTAGTGCGGTCTTTTGCTATCTGCCTCCAGTTGCGCACTCCAAGTTGATTGAGGACCCCTTGCACTTGTGCGCGCTACCTAAGGCGAGGCCTTCCCTTACTGCGTTCTCCCACCGGATTAGAGTCGAAAATACTGCGGGCTAGAGCATTGATGTTAAATCGCTCTACATGTCCCAGCCATCTCGAAAGCCCGATCCGCAGTTTTTTGACCAGGTCGATGTCGCTCGTAGAGTTCTACAGCTCGTAGAGTTCATCGCTGAATCGTCTTCTCGAGAAACCGTTAACGCATATGGAACCAAGTATCTTATGAAGAATGAAACCATATAGCAAGCCTGGGATTATAAGGTTTATTATATAGAGTTTCCTTGGTTGTTCGCTAGATGGTCTTTCTGCACAGTTGCCTTCTGAGCCCAAAGAGACAGCGATTTTCAAGCGTTATTCTTCGTTTGATTTCTGAAGAGATGTCGTTTTCAGATGTGATAACAAAGTCGAGGTAGACAAAGTCCCTTACTACCTCAAAGTTATAGCTGTCGATTATGACATTCTGGCCGATGTTCGGTGTTCCTTCTTGTTGACAGCATATACTTTGTTTTGCGCTCGTTTACCGCTAGACCCATTTTTGACGCTTCTGTTCCTATACTCATCAGTGACAACTGGCTATGTTTTACCAATAATATTAATATCGTCATCGTATGCAAGCAACTGAACAGACTTTTGAAAGATCGTAGCTCGTCTCTTGACTTGTGAGTTTTGCACAATTCTTTGAAGCATGATGTTAAAGAAGTCACATGACAGCTCATCGCTTGGCTAAATGGTTTTTTGACATCAAAGGTCTCGGTTAGGTCGTTATTGCGAACTTTCTCCATCGTCATCCTGCATAAGCGGACGAGTTTGGAAGGGATGCTCAAACTAGACATAGCTCTATATAGCTCGTCACTGTAGATTCTGTCATTTGCTGATTTAAAATCGATAAAAAGGTGGTGAGTTTCGATTTGATCTTTTTGGGGTTTCCAAGGATCTGCCGTAGTGCGAATATTTGGTCAATTGTGGACTTACCAGGTCTAAAACTGCACTGATTGGGTTGAATCACATATGCTATGTTTATGAAACCTCTATTATTGGCGCACTTTAGAGCAAGAAAGGAGAACCTTGTGAATCGAGCAAACGATTTTGAGGTTCCATTCATTAGGCATACGAGTACATTAATCCGACCAAATCTTCTAAATACGTTGGTGTCTGCTCTCTAACAAGTCATCTCCTGCTGCCTTAAATGGTTCGGCGGGTTGGCCGTCCGACCCGGCGTCCTTGTTCGACTTCGATTTAGATATTATATTGCTATTCTCACTTCATTTTGGTCGGGTAGAGGGGATTCTTGACTTGCATCGTCAATACTGAATGGTTCGCTCTGCCTGACAGTGGAATTTGTATCGCCTTCGCCGTTTAGCAGTCTGCAAAAATGGTTTTTCCATATCCTCAGCACCGACTGTGACTGTACTACAAAGATTCCTTGTTCATCTCTACAAGTTTCCGTTCGGGTCTTATTACCCTGACACGTTTTTTTACCTTTTTGGTAAATCTTCCGAACATTATGCCGGGAGTAGCACCTCTCTATTTTCTCGATCCTCTATTTCTTTTTTCTCCAGACAAGCCGATGTTCTTCCCAGCACATTAGTTGCACCTCCAGTATACACACAGGATTAATTTTAATACTGACCTGCTCTATAATCATCTAGCAAATATAGCTGAAGCCGTTGCTCTTCAGTTAAATATTATTTTTAAAGAATTATTAAGTTAAACCGAACTAGATGAAATAAGAGACCTTCTGCAGAAACAATCGATTCATTTCTCTTCTGACGAGCAAATTTAGGAAATTTTACGACTACAAGCTCATTATAATAATTCATATATTGTGTTCAGCATTGAAATTCCTATAACATCCCAAATAAAATATTCATTTTTCCACATTATACCTCTTCTCTTTCTATATCTACATACCCCTAACTTGCTATGTGTACCAAATAACATCAACAACCATCCTGAAATATGCAACCTGTCTAATAGTTTCGAGCCAAACCCCATATCCGAACCGGAACCGGACTATATCCTTCTCACTGATGTCGATAATTTAACAGTCGAAACGACTTATGGTATCCATAAATATAATATAAATGACACCGCTCTGTTACATTTCCGAAATTGTTCTATATACATATATATATTAATAATATAACTTATGATTCCAGAGTAGATATCTCCTGTTATAGCATTATATTATACCCACCAACTAGCAGCCATATTAATTCAACAGTCATTAATCAACACTTTTCTTTAACAAGACTTCACCTGGACACCTAACGAATAACGAGAAAATCCAACTACTTACTATAGATGCTAAAACCCACCTCATACCAATATGGACCATATTTATACCGACAACCATCATACTTATAGCAGCTTACATCAGAACAAAAATGAAGACTAAAAAAACTCCTAGAATCAACCCAACAGAGGACACAATTAGTTCGAGCGACATACCAAAAGCTCCTGCGTGAAGTAACACTCTCTGGCAGTCGCTTCACTAAAGGGGGAGAAGTTACGAAATGAGATACCCCAGTCGCATACCAAACACATGCCATAGAAGTCCACAATTCCTCATGCCGTATTATGATAATATGAATCTTTTGCCTATATTTGTTTCGCACGTTACGATTCAAGCACTCCATTCCTAATAAGCACCTTCCCATTATTGTTAGCACAATTTAATGTATGTAATGTAATATATCCAATCTATCTATTTAAAAACCAAATTTAATTATAGAATAAGAATGAAATAGTCAGTTGATTGTGAGACGTGTGGTAAAGTTGGTTTTTTTTAAATCAAGAGTCCAAGATTCTTAAGTCGCGCTACTCTTGCTCTTTTTTCTTCTTTTGGAGACGCCGATGTTCTTTCCATCTCTTCTCCTCGTAGTGCTCGCGAGCAGCTCTCGTTCTTCGTTGCAGAGTCGCTTTAGAGGCTTCTTGTTTAACTGCATGTGTTTACCGGCATTCTTCATCAAACCAGGGATTTCTTGGTTGTGGTCGGGTGAAAAAAATCTAGCACATCAGTTCCGCCGTGTCTGTTGGCACTTTGGCAGCGTTGGCTCTGGCTTTCGGTGCTAGATGCTGGCATCATAGGAATTATTGAGAGATTTCGAGATACGTGTTCGGCGAAGATTCTGGCGGTCTCTTTTCATTGCAGCTTTTCTTCGTTATAAGTTCTCACGGTAGTTGTTCTTTGTTGTGGCACTTGGGAAATCCACATTTGCTCCTTGGCTGCAACAAGGTGGTAATCTTGTTAGTTGCCCGGAAAGATCCGACGTCCAGAATACTGGAGGCATGCCTTACATCTATCGCAAAATGATCAATTTGATTTAACGTTTGAGACCGCCTTGTCCCATGTGTATATTGTGATGCTATAGTGATAATACTGGTATCGTGTAGGCTATGCTTACGAGGGGCGTGCAACATATTCTCGGTATCGGGGTGAAGCTGTGGTTGTATATATAAATAGACTTATTTATCAAGTAATACTATTATTTTAGTGCATTCATGTAAAATTTCATATAAATGTGATTATTAATTCGCGTTTTATCTCTAGTTAAACAGAATCATAATGGCAACTGAGACGATGATGATGAAAATTGAGCATCGCGCTGTAATTAAATTTCTCAATAAGCAAGGAAAAAGTCAAAAAACTATTCATGAAGAGATGGTGGCTGTTTACCAGAGTTCCGCACCTTCATTAACAACTGTGCAAAAGTGGTCATGAGAGGCAGAGAGAGCATTGAAGACGACCCTCGCTCCGGCGCCCCGGCTACTGCTTGTACGGGAGAAAGCATCAAAGAAGTCGAAAAACTTGTTCTTGAGGATGCCCGAATAAAGGTGAAAATCATGGCAGAGATCACCAAGCTTTCAATTGGTACCATTCACACCATTCTTCATGACCATCTTAACCTTTCAAAGGTCAGTGCAAGGTCACAGCGCCTCAGAAAAAAGTGAGAATCGCATGCTGTAGAGAGCTTTTGGAGATGTGTAGTGAGAACGCGGACGGTGTTATGGATCGAATTGTTACTGGGGACGAAACATGGGTCCACCACTATGACCCTGAAAGCAAACAAGAGTCCATGCAGTGGCATAAAAAAGGAACATACCCCCCCGAAGAAGTTCAAAGTCACTCCGTCTGCCGGGAAGCTCATGGCCACAGTTTTTTTGGGACTCAAAGGGAATCTTGCTCATTGAGTACAAAAAAAAAGGTGCAACCATCAACGCCACATCCTACGCTTCCACTTTGCATAATTTGCGGGAGGAAATTAAAAAGAAAAGACGGGGTAAACTCGCAGCGGGTGTGTTGCTTCTTCATGACAACGCTCCTGTTCACACGGCGTGAGTTTCCAAGGCTGCTGCGCCACAATCTCGCGCAGATTGAGATTCGAAGAAATCCAACACCCACCCTATAGTCCAGACCTTGCCCCTAGTGATTATTTCCTGTTTCCGGATTTGAAAAAATGTCTTCATGGAAAAAGATTTTCGGATGATGAAGAACTCAAGTCGGCAATAAATGGGTATTTTGCAGAGAAAGAGGAAATTTATTTTTTTGGGGGTTTAAAAAAGCTTATCTCAGGATGTAGTAAATGCATTGATGTTAGGGGAGATTATATTGAAAAATAAAAACAATTTAAATTGAATTCGCATTTTCCTTCATATCGATACCGAGAAATATTGAACGTCCCTCGTACCAACTGTAGAAACTCTGTTTGGTACCGTTGTCCTTGTCCTCCTCCGGGGAATGGGCGCATATTGGGTTCATTATTATTAGAGAAATTAGTCTTAATGCGGATTGGCATGTACGCTTGCTCACGTATCGAAAGCTTATGACTTTTTGCCTAAGTCTGCCGCATACTGCTTTATAGCAATCACCATAGTATATATCACAGTTTTCCATCCTCCTTATTTAATTATTTAGTTGAGAGGGGGTACGAATTTTCAATTATTGCTCTTATCTAAGGGATAGAACCAATTTCTCACTAAATTTTCAAAAGAACACTGTAACAGCTGTACTTTATTAACTTAATACATAACACAATTTATATTAAGTAGGGAAATTAGGAAATTCAATTACTGCAATTTTAAAATTAAAATCGAAAAGAAAATTTCTTTTGATCGTTTCCACCATAAGTCTTACTCCGATTTCAAATTTAGACACAGATTCCCGAAAAGCAAAATTTGCAACTCGAGAACTATATCCGTCCAATTAAAGAAGACAAATACCCATAGAATACTTCAGAACTTGGATTGCCAAAAAAAATGTAAAAAAGTAAAAACAAAAAAAAAATTAAATAGAAAAAAGAAGGAATAATAAGATGAAAAGGAACATAATGATGACGACAATCGGACGGCAGTCGACGACAGTTGACGAAGCAGCTTGATCCAATAAACATGGAAGTTGACTAAATATTTGGCAGCAGATATTCCAACAGTAGTACCATGCCCGGAATACACATTTCCCATTTCTCAGCTAAATTTGTTCCTCCAAAAAAATTCGTAATTGTATAAAAAGTCGGCCTGCTCTGGAAATGAGAGGAGGTTCGTCTCTCCAACTCAGTTTGCTGTTGTTTATTAAATAAACCAGACAACGCCGAATGTTGGTAGGAAGCAGATATCTGTAGAGATCCGGATACTTTTCCAAATCGCATTACCACACTCAAAATTGCGGTTGACGGCGCGTGGGTGGGAGCCTCTGAAAAAATGCTTGAACTTTGAAACATTTTAAAATTGTTGGTTACTTTTTCTGAATTACAATTGGATACGGTTAGTTCAGATAATCTACATTCAGTCTACCGGCAAGCGGCTAACCACAAAGCCAGTTACTAGGCGGTATAATGCCAGGGTAAACTTTTCAAGTGTTGCGGATGGGAACAATTGCATGCCGTATACTCATATATTTACAAAAATACTGATACACTGAAGCAGAGACTTACGACCTCAAAGTATTATTATACCCTTGACAATTTATTTTACGTTATATAGGAACGTTTTTCCGTGCACCCACCTGCAAATATCTCAACTTTAGGGCTTAAGTGTCACACATCGTTCATGTGGTATGGCGGATTCAACGTACGGAGCAAGTGGTCTTGGTGGTGGTGATGTTGGGTTTGCATAATTTATACGAAATGAGACAGTCAAGTAGAAAAGCTTCAGTGAAAAAGTGAATTTTTAATTTAATTTATATTTTATGAAAGCAGGTAGGATGATGAGCTCGTTTGTTCTTGATGAGGCTGCTTGTTACCATCTATCAAAGTGGTGAAAATCTGCAAGAATCGGACATGAAAATATCATATTATGAAAATTGAAATATTTCCGAAGTTCGCGACGGGGGAAAGTTACATGTACTCGTACATATGTGTGTGTATGTAAATTTGAGTTGACATGAAATCTTCTTTAACTTATTTAAGCGTAAAGAAATGCTAATGTTGTCATATGTACGTACATCTTTCTGACTGACATGCATGTATACGTATAGTATTTTCACTTTCCTTTCCTCTGTAATTTAAACAGCTCCTAACCCTTTTAGCCACGATTTACTATAGTGAGTATTATAAATTAAACTACATATGTAAACAGCACATATTAAATTATGGTAAATATTGTATTATACGAGTACATAAGGAAAACTATAGAAAAAAAATTCGACCCTGTAAAGTTTTCGAGGGTTAGTTAAAGTTAAAGGTGGTTAGTTTGGTGCCTTGCATCAAAAAGAATTTATAATTATTAATGAGCAATTGGTTTTATTATTAGAATTATTACTAATTCAATACTTTTGCTAACAAAAACCTAAGCAATTTATTTATTATGATAAATGTGAAAACTTGTGTTGTCCTGGTGTAAAGGAGTACTTTGCAAATGCTGTATTTCTGTACATTACGTGCTAGACAACAGACGTCCATTTGTGCTGCATTGATGGTCTGGTTCAGGTGTAACTCTGTTGGAACTGTTGGCTTGTGACGTCTCAATATCACGATAATTTAAGGTCTAAAATATCACTTAGCACTATCCGAGTTTGGTGGTTGTCATTGTCTTCATCTGATTCCATCATACCGATGATACCCTCGATATCTGAAGGTTTTCCTTCCAATAGGATATTTCCGTGAGCATGACACGTAGAAAACGAGACATTTTTAAGAAATAAAAAGCTAAACTGATAAACGAGAAGAGCAAAATAAAAATATGCTACAGTCACGGTGGTTAGAATACAAACCACTTTTTTTGTGACGTAAAATCTAGAAAAAACCATAAAATACAATATTTTTTTTGAAGCGGTGTTACATAAAAGACATCATATTTAATGGATTAACACATTACAGCCTTACCTTTTTTACAAAATTCTAAATTGACCACTTAAGAAACAACACAACAAACACACTTTTTCAATGCAATTTGTTGCACATGTTACAAAAAATTCCGAATATGTGGTTAGTAAACTATCCATCAAGCCTTAAATGGTTAACATTACGATTTTTTTGGTGACTAGTTTCGAATTTCACACCGCGTTAATAAGTCGATATTTGTATTTTTTCTTTGCAATTTCTATTTCCACCATCCGAGGAACATTACTTAGTTACTTAGGTGGCAGTGTGAACCTGAGCCTCAACCAACAAGCCTCTGCAGCTTGTTGATAGATTTCATGATTAGGCTTCCTCCTAACTTCCCTGTTAATACAAACGACCAACTACTTCTTTAACCACTTTCGACAAGGTCCAAGACTCTATGTTATAGAGTATGATGCTAAGGAGCAGCTCTTGCCAACTTTACAAGTTTCATATTTGGCTGAATGTATTTTACTTGCCTAAATTTATCGTTAAACCAGAGGTTTCTCTGTGGCAGCACTTAGAAATCATGCACCAACATCATTATTTAGAATATTCCCATTGGTGTTCTATGGTTTGTGTACGGGGGCTAGGATTTTGTGAGAATTTGAGAGAAATGCGATCGGCAAGTTTTTACCGGTCTCTTACAACTGCAGAAATTCAATGGCGTACTTTGGTACCTGTAACGACCGGTACAGAAGACAGCAGAGAGCAAAACAAACACAATTGGTTTTTATTAAACTACTTTATTGATATTGATATTTATTTAAATCACGTCTAAGCGCCTCGACTACCTTTGGTTACCAAGCGTAGCCAAAGCTGTGTGTCGGATGACAGGACAGCGTAAGCACGAGTGTCATCTCAGAGCTCACCATCGCTGACAGGTCGACACAGTACCCTTACTTGGTTCTGTTGTGTCTGTGATATCCCTACTCGCAGCCTGACTGCTACAAGGTAGCGATCTGAGTTGATGATGGTTCCACAGAAGGTTCGGACACCTGGAATCCTGGGTCTGGCGTCGATCGAAATGTGATCAATAAGTTTGACGGCCAAGGCCCTTCATGGATGTTGAGTTATGGGAACCACGCTCTGGCTACTGAAAGGTTACGTCCCGTTACAAATTCAGAAAACCTGTATCTATTGTCGGACCTGATATTATTAGGCTGTGTTTTCGATGACCCGTTCAAACACCAGCCTTGCGTTAAGATATCCCATAGGATTTTGGGCTTGCGACCCTGCGCATATTTCAGTCTAGGAGGTCATAAAATTCGTCCTTAATTTTGTCATATTTATCATCTGTTGTTATTAGGCGTTCGCTTGCATGCAGATAGCTTAAGAGTTTTTTTCCCTGAATCTGTAGAGAAAAGCTAATCCACATCCAAATAAGAGTCGTAGAGTTGCAATAAGTACTGGGTGCTGCGACTCTAAGAACAGTAAGGTTTTAGGTCGGCCTCAACTCATACCAAGGGTGGAACTTGTGCTGACAACACAGTTCTGAATTCGTATCAATGGATTGACGGAGAGCGATGGCAAGGCATATCCTTGCTCCCATGGATGTATGGGCATCCCGTAAACATAAGTAATCATGACAGGTGGTTTACGTTAAAAATCAGAGACTGTGTATCCGGATTCTATGCTGTCCTCTTGCGGTTGGGTACCCCACCGGACAGTTTTTTATAAAATACCACCGACAGCATTTTGGAATAACATGACGGTTTCTACTAGAGATGCCACGAATATTCGGCCACTGTTCGGTATTCGGCCTATTCGGCTACTTATTTTACTATTCGGTAAAAAAACAGTAAGGACAATAAAAAATCATCACAAAACAAGACATATTTTTCTCAAGTTTTTTTTATTTTATTAAGAAAAAAACATATTTAATATTTAAAATCCATTAATGGTAAGTTATGGTGAAGGAATACAATTTTTTCTGCGTTTGTTGATAACAAACGATTACGCTTTTCCTCATAAATTATACCGGCTTCTGAAAATAGCCGCTCACTATATACACTGCTCCCTGGAGATGATAAGTAAATCTTAGTAAATTCTCCTAAGCTTGGATACTGTTTTGAATTTGCTGACCACCATTTGTAAGGGTCGTCCGTCCTATCTATGCGAGCCGTTTTCGTGTAAAAATCAATTTCATGTGCAATTGAACTTCTCTGTTCCACATCTTCATCTCTGTGCATGTTTTCTGTAGCGACTTCCTCAAAACAATTCCAGAAACTGTCATGTGTCTCAATGGTTTCTTCATTTTCATTTCTTTTCTTTTGAAGTGGAGATAATTCATCATCGGTGCCACTAGACTCGTCACAACTCTTTTTTAGAGCTTCTAAAAGAATCTTTTGTTTTGCTCTTTGTGTTTGAACTAATCCCAGGAAACTAGTTTTGAAACGCGAGTCAAGAAAAGTTGCAATCATATATTTGTCATTTTCATTAAAATTGAACCGAGCTTTAATTTCAGCTTGCAGTGATAGTCTCATTTTCAATAAATTTGGTGATCTTTCTGCTGTTTCTTCTTTCTCCAGGTATTTCAACAACGTTACAACATGTGGAATCACTTCAGAAATACAGGAAATGCCCGAACTGGTTATTTTTGTAATCTCTTCAAATGGTTTGAGGAGTTTGATACATTCTTCCATTAGCTGCCATTGATTTGATGTTAAATTGTTTAGAGAACCATGATCAGTTATGTACAAAGATGGCTCGCTTTTGTTCTAATAATCGTTCCATTAAATAATATGTTGAATTCCAACGTGTGTTTACATCTTGAACTAATTGATGGTCTGGCAAATTAAGTTCTTGATGAATGTATTTTAGCTTTTGTTGTGCTATACCTGAGTGGTTAAAATGGGTAACAATTCGCCTCGCAGCAGCTACCATCTGTGGAATTTCTAATTGAGACTTTAATGATTCCTGGATAGCCCGTTGTAGTGAATGAATAAAACACTTGGCAGAATCATATTCTGCGTCTCGTACGCCTTTTATCATATTGGCTCCACTGTCATGAACAACAAAATGAATTTTGCTATGTGAAATATTCCATCTTTCTGCAATAGCATTGAGTTCTTTTGCGATATTGGTACCACTATGTGAATTAGAAAATGGCTTCATCGCTAAAACCCCATGTTCAGGAATAAAATTTGGAGATATCCAATGGGCCGTGAAACTTAAGAAACTTTGGTTGTTGTGCTGACAAGTCCACATATCAGATGTCACAGATACTGCTATTGCTTGTGAAATACTTGCTTCAATTTTAGAACAAATTCTGTTGTATATATCAGGAATAATCTTCTCGGTCATGTAAGTGCGACCAGGTATTTTGTATTTTGGTACTGCCTTTTTCATAAGCCTGTTAAAGCCGACATGTTCAACAATTGATAACGGTTCATTATCTAAAGCAATCATTTCACCAATTAAATAATGATATTCAATTGCTTTCGGATCATTGATATCTCTTTTATAGTTAACTGTTTCGTTTTTGATGTGCTTGGCACTGCTAGTATTTTGGAAATGGTAGAAGTAGGAGTTTTTTCGTTTTTACTTCCGCTTACCGACGGAGCTCTAGTTACGGTAGCGTATTGCTCAGCATGTTTGTTTTGAATATGGTTTTTCAAAGAAGTTGTAGCTGGAAACAAAAAAGGGAATACTAATTAACTAACTGCAGAAAATAGAACCGTGAAAACATCACCAGTTTAAACATGCAATTTTCTGACAAAACCACAGCATCTACTACGTCTGTACTGTATTAAATCACTCACATCACCCAATTTCACTATGTGTGTAATAATTTACTTACTTGCTGTTTTTCCTTTTCCACCACGCGAACAGACTGCTAGTTTATTGTCTTCACTACAAATTTCATAAAATTTCCAAATAGGTGATTTTTGATGAAACGATGACATTTTTTAAAACTTTTTAACAGTAAAACAATGATATTCTCCAAGACACTTGATAGTACACTTTTAGTAACACAATTCGATGCCACAATCAACTAATAATGCCTATTGTGACACGAGCTACACTCAAATGATATAAACACGTCGTAGTTGGCGAACACATTATTATGATGCAGGTTGAAACATGTTACCCGAGAAATCGACTAAGTGTCGCCGAATATTCGTTATTCGGCAAATTCACTATTCGTGGCATCTCTAGTATCTACTATCTACGCCAGAGCTGAAATGTTTGAGTGAAGTGAAAAAACGATTTCAAGAATAAAATCATTTCTGAAAGTGGTCAGGTAGCAGATTTGGGCAACAAGGCTATAAGGCAGTTCTTTTTGCCCAGCAAATAGAGGCAATTGCTGAACAACTGCCAATTTCAATTACAAGTGCTGGGATGATACGAGTAATAGGGACCATTATTGAGAAGATTTGAGCTTTTCTAGATATTTAATGGGTCCCGACTGTTTAAGTTACTAAGTTCCGCATTAGAATTTATTATTTGTTTTATGTGTGTTTCCACCATGAAACTATTTCAATGGTGTGGTTATTTAATATTTCTTAACAGAATTCTAGACTACTGGACTTGTTTTTTTCTTTTAGTTCATATTTAAAGTCCATTTTTTACTCAGTTGGGATTTTTTAATTTTTTAAATTAATTTTTTTATTACGGCTTCTTATTTTCTCCTATTCTGAGATTTGTGATTTTTATATGTATGTACATCAATGTAGCAGGTAGAGGAGATGTGTTATGGATCTGCTTGCACAAGATACTTTTATCATTTTGTGTTTTTGGTGTTACGTTTTGTATCCTACCATCTTTGCTGGTAGAATTACTAGCCTAATTTGGTATTATTTTTGTTTATATCTTATGCGGTAATCTGCGGTTTCAAGTGGTTTCTTGAAGTTATCTGGTTTGTTGTCTTGCCATCAGCTTCAGCTTTATTATTTTCGTTTTCAGCATGCTTGTATT
Organism: Volucella bombylans; assembly: GCA_949129095.1. Lineage (NCBI taxonomy): Eukaryota > Metazoa > Arthropoda > Insecta > Diptera > Syrphidae > Volucella > Volucella bombylans. The sequence goes on from OX422142.1 coordinate 93,862,734, forward strand.
TGATGGCAGAATCCTTCTGGTTCTTATCAGGATCAGCCTATTCTGCAATTATGTCTGCAAATGTTGACACAGTGTGTACACCTTCCTACTTTTCATATCTTTCTGGATTCTTTCATTATTCCCTTTGGCGGTTTCTCTTGACATTTCTCGCCATGAAAACGCTTAAAAGCTTTTTTTGAGCCACTTCTGCTAATTGAAATTCACTACCTGTCCGCATCCTTGTGCCTATATATCGTACAATTGAAATGACTTGTTTTTATGATTCGCTGCCACGTGGAATTCAAGCACTTCTAAATACGTTGTGCTGATGTGATAAATCGTTAGTGGTGCCTTCTTGACGTCTTAGCATCCGATCCGCAAGTATGCAACATATTCAGTTTTTAAGACATTTCACTAATCAACCTCACATTCTTATGCAGTTTACGTGCAAAGTAGTCCGATATTCAACGTTGGGAATAGTCTGGCTTTAGTAAGGACATCAATTTGGTTTTATGTCAATGAATAAAGATACACACACAGCCGCCTAGTGTCTTCCTTTTTGTTATCTAATGCGATCGGAATTGGAAATTTCGTTCGGTCTCACCACAACATCTTCAACCACTCATCGACGAAGTTACAATATTTTCCAATTGTGATGATCTCCTCAGAAGTCGGAAAATGGTTCCGTTTTTTAGAATGGTTTGTGGGTTTCTCAATCAACTGTCTGACGTGTTCTTCATATCCTGCTTGGACATAACATCAAAATGCCATTCCTGCATATCCAGCTTTATTTATTGTCCTACCAGCTTTATTTTCTCTAAGTCCTCTGTAGTCTTTTGATTTCTCAATGACATGACGGTGAAATGAAATCAAAGGTTGTTTTCAGACCTCCTCTTTTGGGCATTCTTCCAAATATCCTACCGATCAGATTTCTTAGAGTCTTTCGCACTGTAAAAAACAGAGTTATGCTTGGGTGCCAGGATGGACTACGAATGTTGTCTTGTTCGAAAGGCTTAAAATGAGAAAGTATGCATTCCCGAAGCATCACATATGAAAGAATTATATCATAAATAATCAATCTTATGCGAACTTTTAGACATGCATAAAAAGTAATAAAAAATATGCATTATCCCATACAAAAAGAGAAATAAATTACTTATACAAATTTGGAAAGAATGTCCCTATATATCATATCTACATATGTATAACAGTATAATTCCCCCTTCCATTAAAATTAATTCATCAAAGAACTCATTTAACTGAATACTCTTGAAGCTATTCTCATTGGGATGGCAAGGTTAATAATATTAATATCCTGAACGCAATGGAAAGGGTTATATATGCAAATGCATATGCATTGTACAAAAAATATTTAAATTTTTTTTTAATTTCCGTTTAATGCAGACTCTTGTTTCCATACTTTCCAAGTTCATTTAATTCCGATCTGACCTTGCTATATAAATACGATACACCGAAGATACTTCTTTCAATATCAAGTAAAACGGAATTTTCTCTATGTTCAGATTTCAGAAAAATTAATCTGACCTTCACGAATTCAGAAAATTCATAAACAAAGTGCAGCCGTAATTACACTTTCGCACTTTTTTTTTTTAGTTTTGCGAAATGCATTAAATAAATGAAGATGAACTAAAATATGAAAACTTTTTTGTTACTTTCTTATTTCGGATTTACTATCTGGAACGATTGTAGGTTGAAAGTACAATAGTCACAACCTCCATTGTGGCTGTGCACTCAACCCAAAATTTTCAAGCATAAGCAAGCAATCTGATAACGTCGCTATTGTGCCTATACCAAAGGCGTCAAAAAATGTACGTCCTTATCGCTAGAAGAAGATGGCATGACAGATGTATCCAGATAAATCTATATCATGCCAAATCTGCTTTGGCGATAGTGAGGTGTAGATATACAAGTAATCATGCAGCTTCTCAGGGGCTGCACATATAAAAGAACAGGATAGGTACATTTAATGAGGGAAGACTAATACGAGTAGCATGAGTGTGACATCTGGTTGTTGCTTGATTAGTGTCAACTACTGGAATTCAGAGAAAAAGTTCGACCTATCTATTGTTTTATTTACTATTTCATTGCTGATTCGAATTAATTTATCGTGATATTTACTAATTTTCCATGAATTTTGACATCTTCCCAACTAAATATACTCGTATCTCAACGTGGGTCCAATTGAAAAAAAAAACGGTTACGATTATGGCCTTGTGGTAATTGCGTCGTAGCTAATTGTGCTGAAGTAGCTGTTTTGGAATATGTTACACCCACACCTACGTTGGGTACTAAATGGGATATTGGTGGTACTTGGGTAAATGTTAGATGTATACCTAAGAAGTTGATGCATCGAGCAGCAGTCTTAGGCAAAGGTGTTCATGAAGCTTGGCAAATTCAAAACCATGTCAAATCAGTGAAATGGGTTGCTGGGATCGATTTGGGAGACAAGAAAGTGGAACACATTAATGGGCTAGGATCATTCAAAAATCAATCCGCAATGAATTCGCCTAAAGAATGGTACTGAAAAGAACTGACAGCTAAGAATATACCCAAACATCCCAGGGGCAGTAGAACTCGGCATTACAAGCGGTGATATTTTCAGATTAGAAAAAGATAAATCGGTCTTGAGTGTGCTTGCTTTCTTAAGGGTTTCTGCTATGGTGCTACTCTAATCGTGCGTTCTATAATGCTACGTGGGTTTGACCAACAAATGGCTAATATCGTCGCTGATGTAATATGGTTGAGAGGAACATTCCATTCTTATGAACAACCATCCCTAAATCTGTTGAAAAAACAGCCGGTGGTCGTCTATTAGTTAAGTACATTAATACAGAAACGTATTCGTTCAGTGGTATTTTCGATATTATTCTATGGAAATTGGACGTAGAGGACTTGTCGAAGATTGCAAATTGGATAGCACAGGCACTGTAATTAAAGGTGGTGAAATTACCGTCAACGATAAGGAAGAGACCAATGTACCGCATATCAATGTTATTGGTGATATTATTCATGTTAAACCCGAACTTACCCCAGTAGCCATTCATGTTGGCCGTCTGTTAGCTCGCCGTATATTTGCCTACTCCACACAAGTTATGGATTACCAGAATATAACTATTACCGTTTTCTCACCAATATTGGAGCACAGCTCAGTTGGTCTTAGTGAAGAAAATGCGATTGCCAAACTAGGTGAAGATAATGTTGAAGTATATCACGGATATTATAAACCTATAGAGCTTTTTGTTCCACAAAAGAGTGTAAGGTGTAGTTACTTAAAAGCTGTAGATGATCGTCTTGGAGATCAGAAAATATTGGGACTTCACTATATCGGATGAGTTGCTGGTGAAGTTATGCAAGGATTTGCTGTTGCTCTTAAATCTAGATTCAAAATGAAAATTTTTATGAATACTGTCCAAATACGTCCCATTACCGGAGTTCACAGTGAGTGTGGATCCTACTCTACATAGCTACCTGTTGCAGTTAATTTGTCAGCTGTTTACATAACCCAAAATAAAATACGATTGAAACCAGGAACGACTGCAAACCTTTGTGTTGCTCAACGCATCAGAAAACTTATTCACCAACGATTAACGAAGAATTGTTCCTAAACCCACACTTCTCTTGTTCTGCAAAAAATATTTTTTGCATTTAATAATAACAAGAGTATACTCGTATTATACACACGTCTATCATACAGTGTCGGACCTGAGAGGCATCATCGTGCCCGAAAGACATCCATTTTTTCAGTTAACAAAAATCAAGCAAGATGAGCAGTTGACTTGAAATACACAATAAGTCAACTTCCACTAAGAATTTAATCCTCCCATTAAACGTTGGATGCCACCCATGGAGCGATATAACCACTGAGCCTAAACATCTTTCTTTCTCCCTCTCTCTCCCATTTTCAAAAAAAGCTTAACACATGCTGAGGCATTATACAATAAGTGTATTCATACCCGAAAAAAAAAATAAAAAAAAAACATTTCAGTGGGTCTATAGGAGAAGAATTAAGAACTTTCGCCTTTTTTTAGGCACAGGCTACACAAATGCTGTTGTGCATCTGCTCGGAAAGAGCTCTAAAGTGTAGGATTACGCGATGGTTTTACCAGCGTGGATGGAGGGAAGATATACCATCTGCACCAGCGGATTTGTCAGTGTTAAGATATTTAAGAACTCTTGCGAGTGCAAACGTGGATTCGTTCCATTGAAGATTCGTCATACTCAATTGTAGGCGAAATGTCATTATAAATGAGCTTTGGGATGTAGTATAAGGCAGAATTTCTAATATTTTTGACGAACGACCAAACATTTTTACTACCTTTGGGACATTGTAGTATTTTTTGCCTCAGTTTTGGTCGTATTGGAATTTCACACGCTTAAGAAAAGCGTTGCAGTCATTCCTGGCTGTGGGGTTGGTCTTGCAGGAAGAAACATTTTTTTAACCGTGACAGCCTCTTTACAGCTTGAGCCATACCACGCTTTTTCATTTGGTTTGATACTCTTCATCCGATGAGGGGTAAAGGATCTCATTCCAAAGAGATAACAAATTATCATATCGGCAGCGGCATCCTTGTTGTTATCGAGGAAACATAATGACCAGTTCAAATTCCTAAAAAAGATAGTAAATTCGCTCCAATCGGCTTTCTCGCATTGTCATACGGTTCTTTTAGGAATCTTTTCTCGAACTGTGTAGCCGGTGTACGAGAAATTAGCTAATATGAGACAGTGGTCCGACGCTCCTAGAGGGGATATCACATCAACCTTTTATTTGTCAGGATGAGAAGTTAAAAACAAGTCCAGGGTGATGGCGGTATGACTATCTGGTCTTGTCTGTCCAGAATGTCGAAGCCAACCAGAATTATGCATTTTGAAATCGCCCGTAATAACGAATTGAGTATGAGTATACAGGGATACGATTCTTTGTATGGAGTCAGACAGCGCATCAAACTCTTTAAAGGTCGAATTTCTGTATGTAAAGTTTGGGGATTGTGTAAATAAAGTAGTAGTAAATAATTTGCTTACGGAGATGGAATTTTAACCACATGTAGTTGAATTCCGGACTGGAATAGGGAGTACATTGTGGTGGAGTTTGGTAAGATACATTACTACGCACGTAAATAGCGAGACTGCAATAGTTCGTGGCCAGGTAGCTTAAAATGGGAGTAGTCTGAGAGTTGGAGACCCATCCGCCTGTGTTTCGCTAAGTGCCGAAACAGCTGGTCTGTATTTACCGACGTGGACGTACGCAGAAAAGCGATTACTTTTTAGCCCGTGAATATTGGCTATATCCACTCTAAATTCCCGAGTCATTATAAAAAACGCAAACACCTACGATACTAAGCACAGTTGTGAAGTAAAAATTCAGAGTTGGTTTACCAAATCAAATTGTTGTAGGTTTTATGCCCTTACAACAATAGGAAACAGCCCACTAACAAAATTCATTACCACAACCCACTATCCATCGGCTGTCACACTCAGTCACAGCGCTCACTGTATGACAATGTAATATAGCAACGATAGGACTGAGTGCAACCAACTTTACGCCCAGGAGCAGGAGAGTTGTGATGCCCGCACTGTTTTGTTTTTTTTCCTCCCTCACAAGTGCATTTTTTTCTTCCCTCGCGCGCGCTGTTATTTAATTATTTATTTATTTTGGCTACTGTACTCGTCTTATAGTACGTCTTTTCTCGGTGTTCATCAACATCGGTTCGGCGTGAAAACGTAACAGACAGATAGTAGAAAACTTTCAATATAAAATTGTAACTGCTTCAAAACTAGCGAATTGATGTTAGCTCAGATTTTGCGAATTCAACAGTTACAACGAATTATCGATAGTCAATGCACCACGCGTTCGTAGTTGAGCATTATTTACAGAGCGGTGAGTTACTGGTACAAGCACGTCGTGCTTTTTGCACTCACTTTAATATTTAACAATTAAATGATGGGCCGAAGGGGCAATTGTTAACAGAACACTTCCTAGAATATCAAAGTCAGTAGCGAAGTCACAACATATGGCTTAGAGTCGAGATGAAATTGTGTGGAATCAACGTAAACCGATACAGAGAATTCCGATTTCTACTGAAATTGACAAATCAACAGTGCACGTTATTTTGAAAAGAAATTGGAATATTGAAACATTTTCGAAGAGAAAGAACGCACAAATTCTTATTGATTTAAAAGTCCATACGTTACTGTGGTCTCAACAATCAAAGAACGCCATTAATATATTGTTCAAAAACCACAGTTTCCCCGGGACAGAAGCGCATTGCCGAATGGTCAACGAATTTTTACTGCATGATACAACCTTTTCCCGGGTACACTGCTATATTCACAATAAAAAAAGTGGAGGGCAATTATTCAAGTAAATTAACTATTCCCAGAGCTCCTCACTTGCCGGATTAGGCACCCCAAATGAACGGCTTACATTAACAGTTTTCGAAAAATACGATAAACCCAACAGAAAAATATACGACATGAAGGCCAACACTTTATCTTTCTCTGGCATATTTACAAGAATGCCTTGAAAGAAAAATTTATACGATATTTTGTTTAAAAACAAGATTCGCATAAATAAACGGCTATTTATAAACATGAAATAAATTGGAGTACGAATTGTATTCGATTTTTATTGAATTGTGGGCAAGAATCTTATTTCACTTAAACCAAAAACAGGGAATGCCGTTTGCTTTTCAAATATTCGTAGTGATTACCGATGGAAGCATATGTTTATTTTTTAACCTAAAGGCATTTACTACTGACTGAGTATCATATACGCGTATCGGGTTCGTATGCTAATGCAATAAGGGTAAGGATTCATTCAGTTTTAAGTTAATCCATTAGGTTTCTGAATAGATGAATAAATCTTTTCGTGATGCTGTTGTAAGCTCAATGTTATGCGGAGATAATGATAATAATGAAAAATATGAATATATGTATATATGACATTATTTTTTTTATATCTGAGTTGATCTTAAGTAGGTTAATTAAAATGCAAATGGGTTAACGAGCATATGTATGCAAAGACCTCTTTATCTTAAGACCAATAAATGAAAAACTACAGCGTGAATATAGAGAAATAAGTCAGGTTTTACTTGTAGTTATGTCTCTATATGAACTTCTAACGTGTTTGTTTTCCTCACGTCTGGAAAGGATCAACATATTTACTTTTAGGAGGTACAACAATCCGCTATGGACTTGGGCTTGAACCGCTTCAATAGATCTCTCCATTTAGGGTGACCTTGAGCTAATAGTCTCCAGTTGCTCAAAACAAGTCAGCTGAGATCCCTTTCCAAATGAACGTAGCATCTTAGGCCGGTTCATTCTTATCACGTAATCCCCCGGAAGGGATTCGAAGTTAAAGTGCTGATGTTCATTCGCCCAACATATCGTAACCATCGGAGCCGGAATTCGGGCCCAAGTTCAATGTCGCTATATATCTAGGCCATACAGTTCTTTGCTGTACATTTTCTGTAAAAAAAACTTTTCTCTTGAAGTAGGCAAACGCAATCAACATCATGTAGTCTTGATCGCTGATCGATCGATTTTCAAAATAAGTCAGCACAACTTGGAAGCTTTCTTCTAATGTAAGCCTATTCATGATGACTCCACGATGGATATAAATGTCAAAGAAATATGGAGAATGACAGAATCAGTAAGAGAAAATACCTTTTATTATAGTCAAGAATTCAGCAGATAGTGTGTCAACTTATCATCCTTTTTTGAAAATCACTTGCCTCGGTGCTGTCATTATTGACTTCCAAAAAGGTTATCTTGTTGGCTTGTTATCATTGGGTAGTGAGTTGTCATTTCCCTCTGTTGGGTTGCGAGTATATCTCAGTCTTATTTTTGAGAGGACGTTTTGATGAAAACTGCAACCAGGTGTACAATCAGATGACTGAACCTCAATGCTTCTTCATATAGCCGTCCGGTGATGACAAATCCACATCCAAAAAGCCGCTGCTTATGATTTCCATAAAACTAGCCATCTGATACCGTGGTCCATATTTATTTGGCCGGCCCTTCCATCGTGTTTCTTGATGATATCCAGTAGCGACATCCGCTTTGCAGCACTGTAGGGCAACGCATTTAATTTCTGATGAATTGTCACTATAAAAGTGGGCCCTCGCCCAATTATCAAGGCTTCGCCCATCAATTACGTTGTCTAATAAAAAGCAGGGGCAGAGCAAAGTACTGGTCTTATCGTAAACATCTTCAGATGACGCTACCGAAGGTTGCTACGATTTGATCAGTCAGAAGTTGCCGGTCATAGCTCTTGTTGGCAGCTGGACCACCGGTAGTCCCTACTAGGATTTAAATCACGGTACTATGGGAGTCAGGCGACTTGTGGTAGCGTCATGGTGGCTGTAATTTAAACCCAAAGTCGCGGGAAGGGTCTTTCTTTGGCTGACTCAATGTAGAGTTGAAATAAATACTGGGTGCTGCGACCTTAAGAGCAGTAAGAGGTTTTAGATCTTAGGGTAGAACTTGTGCCGGCAACACAGTTTTGATTTGGTATCTCAGGAAGGCGGCAGAGCGATGGCAAGACGTATCCTTACCCCCATGGAAGTATGGTTATCCCGTAAACATAAGTCTCCATGACAGGTGATTTACGTTAAAAATCAGACACTGTATCACTATAAAAGTAAATACCAAAGCTGATGTAGACAAATTCCAATCTTCTGACTGATGTCATATTTTTTCTCCAGATTGCTTAACACTTAATCATGGAAAGGTTTACGCTTCATCGATACTTTTTTAACAGTTCAAATCGACTTACTCACTCCATAATATAGCCGTCTCAGTGAGACAGCTAAATGTCAGGAGTTAAGAGAGTATTGCGACTGTACGCTAGTCGGTTAGTGAATCACAATCAATCCATTCCGTGTCATTCTCAAGAGCTGGGCATCTTTCGAACGTCCTGCTGACACAGTTTTTGAAAAGACTTGGCTATACATCAGCGTAATATCATACTGACCCAGAACTAAATCCAATTGGCCATCATGTACTTTGAACTTTCCCTGATTGGGCTTTTTTTAAGATGGGAGATGATCAGCATTTTCACCGAAAAATCATCCTCAGTGAAGAGGCATTTTTGTGGTTCAACCAATTTGTTAATAAACTTTTTAAATAGGTAATACGTTATTTCTCTACTCTATGCTATATATTCGAACTAAACTCTTTATTACTTTGAAGCGGACTTTCGACTAGAAAATGCTGGAATATCTTCTGAATTATGTGAAAAAGTCATGAGTGCAGCGCATCCACTTATGCAAGCGATTCAGTGGGGGACGTTTAAATGATATCATATACTATTGTATATTTAATCCAAAAGTAAAATTGAATTGAAACCGTAAGCACACACCTTTTTATTAAAAAAAAAACAAATTTGAATGCATCTAATAAAAAACCGACTTTTGGAAAATTGTGTATCTGATGCTATTTTCGACTTTCGAACAATTTCCGTTAGTAATACGAGTATATGATATTAAAGAAGTCCACAGCGCATTACCTTGGCTAAACACTTTATCATTCCGCATGCCGGGTGAATGAGAAGCTAGCGATTTTTTCAATGCAAAGCTTTTGAAAATTATCCCCGATTTCTGAAGTTTCTCTAGCGACACCACTTGAGCTTGGAGATTGTTTCGTAGAAAACTGTTCTAAAGACAATGACGAGTCACTTCGAAAGGAAACCTCACCGATGGTATAGCTCTGCATAGAGATGAACAGGTATCCGAAGTTCCACCCTCTATGTACCATTATCATAGGCACTAGAGTCTTTTAATATTTTAATAATCATTTTAATAGCGGCTTTTGACTGATTCGATAGTCCCAGTAATTTTTTTTTGACGGTTTAACTACCTCGGGTGCCGTGACAGTTAAGAATCAAAAATCGTTCACTAAAATTACAACTTTTCGTGGCAATAAGCTTGTAGCAATTCATCGTGACTTAAATAGGGTATACCGTAAGCATATATCGCACCTAACTTCAGTGTGCTATTGGGCTAGCCGCTTTCGTGGAGGCCGTGAAATCATATGGGATGAACCACGTACAAGATATCGGAGAACATGAACTGATGAGCTTGTGTCAGATTTTCCTAATGCAAGTCGTAGAAATGAAGAAATAACCGTGCTAGCGGAGTTTCAACAACATCTGTCGAACACATTTACAAAAAATGATTTGTAGAATGGCCAAATTCGGCTAATTGGGTTTCCCATTATTTGACCACTGAATAGCAGAAAAATAGTCTGGACACCCCAACATTACTGAAACAAAGATAGACATGAGCCCGCCAAACTGCTATTGGTTCCCAAAAGTAAATTGACCATTGCATGGACTGTGTTTTCTCTCTTCAAAACTGCTTTTTAATGCCATTCCAAAGCGCATTTGGAGGCGGAACTTGTAGTTCTCTTTGCGTAGTAGTGGCATAGATTTGTGGCTAAGTTTAACCACAACTTCCATGCAATTATTGGTGGGGTTTCCCATGTCAATAACCTCCCCTCCCCAATAACCTTCACTTTATTGAGAAGCTCTGGATTATGGTGTTGAAGGTTGTGTTCTATCCTGTCCTTTGGTATGTAGGGACCCGGAATGAGTCAAGATCCATGAGTTCTTTCTTTTGGACTATACGCAGTTTGGCTTTAGGCCATGGAGCCGTCGTTCTGCCGACGAACTCTCTCCGCCATTCCATGGTGGTTATACGTACGATCGCACTGTATGACCTTGGATCCTTTTTACGTGCTCAGGTATCCGAAGAGTAGGATATTCCCAGCCCCTTTCATGTCATTGACACCGTCTATAATTATCAGTTCTAGCAGCCGCTATTGGTCATCAGAGCGCTTCTGTTCTGGATTATCAAAGTCGATTATTGCATCTCAGAAGCTTCCGCTAGCCTCAGCTGAGTTCTTTTCCTGACTTTTGTAATCTTTCCCTATCTTTTGGGGGCTTGTGTTGTATAACAGTCATATTTTTCAGTTACCGGCAACAGAGAGATTTATACTTGCATCGCCGCCATGGTCGGAGGTTTTTGGCTCTCCCTCCCCTCAGCTATTGTAACCTTGCCGGCTCCCCTACTTCTATCACGTTGATCTCGCCATGCTGCGTCAGTCGCTTTCTTTTCCGTTAAGGAGCTACGGTCGCTATTCCTACATAGTCTCCTCGCGTTGGCACGTTGTTTGAGTAAATTTGAGTCGGGTTCGTTGTCTACCCTGTTCCTGGCGAGAGCAATTAGGGTTTACAACAATCACACATACACTATCTAACGTCGAGTTTACCTCCCCTTGCCCTATCGTCGAGTTTTTGTTCTCTACTCTTAGCTTAGTGGAGCTTGCGGTATTCGTGGAGACCTTGGACTTCTCTTCCTCCTTATCGTTTTGCGTTGAATACGAATAGGTAAGAGCAATAGTCTCGTGCATCCTTAAGGCTGGCTGACTTGCTATCTTATTTCGCATTGATGTAGTCGACGACATGGTGAATTTAGATGAGTTGGAAATGGAGCAGATTTCACCATCTCAGAGAAGTAACATCTCCATATCGATGTCGATTGTTCCGACACTTCCGTCATACGAAACTACTTTCTTCGGTGGCGAAATCCCGAGTAAGGGCTAACGTTAGGGGTGCCCGACTCAGTTGCCACCTTTTTGTTGTCGTTGTCATTGTTATTGTTGTTGATCTTTTCATTTTTAAGTTTATCTTCATTTATGTTCATCCTTCATAAACATTTTGGTCTCACGACGTCATCCTGTATTCACCCCGTGTATACAGGAAAGGGGAGTTGATTTAAAACTAGAGGTCCCCAGGTATCTAGAGTTTTGCGCTGGAGGCTGAGCTCTCCCTCAGTCACCTAGGGTTTACACACGTAAGTCAAACTGCTATTAAATGTACAACTTGGCTACCAGTTCCCTCTCTCGAGTACAGATACACTAAAACATGTAGACCCTACTAATTTAACTCAAGTGTGTAAACCCAAGGTAATGCCGGCCTCGACGTGAAAAGGACAGAAGGCTGGTGTTTAAAACTAATGAGAAGGGCTTTCGATTTAGAGTAAATATCTATAATACGAGGACTTGGGGCACACTCCAACTACATTAATTTTTCCATGTCCTTTGCAAGTGCAGTTGCAACCAAATTTCTACAAAATATAAAAAAAAATTTCTAACCTCTCTTCGTATGAGAAGTGTTCTGTGATAGATCAGGTGTTTGAGATGTATGGTGCTTTATAAGCCAATCTGACATTACACCCACTTCTGAGTGTTGCTGTATCAATTTTTATAATAGCACGCATTAATGCCCTAGCTCATTTGAAGGAAAGTTCTATGGTTATGGGAAAGTTCTAAATAGAGTTTCACTCACGTAATGGCTCCCAAGTCGTTGGCGAGGTTAAAAGATAGCAAAGGAAAAAACCTTGTGGATGTGAAAACCTAAAGCCTCATTTACATGATACAACATTATGAGATACGGATAAATAAATACCACTAGAGCCCCCTTTAAGAAAATTCTAGATTCTGTACTGCACATATTTATATTCAAATCCATAGATAGCAACGTACATAAGGAGGGTGTATCCTGTGGGGATGTTTACCTCCGCAATCAATTAATTCCACTTGTGGGAATATTTTTTTTCTCTCCCTACGCTCTGGTGATGGTAATTTAATTTCATTATAAAAGCCGCCGTCGTGTATAGGCTGCAGGCTGGGTATGAATAGAGGAAGTCATTAGCTTTGATCTTCGACGGTAGTATGGTACTGCTGCTGACACTAGCATAGGCACTGATACTGGCACTGGCAATGCTGAAGCGGAAGTTTGTATAAACACCATTTATGGTCACCCATTTCGTTTCAGAGTACCCCTCAAGTGGCGTAGTCACTGTTTTTGTCGTCGTCGTCGTCGTCTTCATCGAGCTAATTTCAATTCATAGGACTTTCTAAATGGCAGAAGTTTCCTCTTCAGCGAATCCTATGTTGGATTTGGTTTGCAGTGCTTGGGGTTTGAGATGACCTGTTGCGTCGTTGTGCCGTTGCGTCGTCCCATTAAAAGCGGTACAAACATTTTTTTCATTTTCACTCCTCTTCTTTGTGTTGCCCCTTTTCGTCGTTTATCATGAAAGGTCACTACCGGAAGGTTTAAAATTTGCATCGTTCTCATCATCTTTGTTATTATAGCGAGCGTCAGAATCAGCTTCAGTATCCGAATTATCGCCATCGTGGTCCACATTGAGTTTGTCTTCGTTTCTAATTATGGAAGCACTTAGGCATTAATTAAAAATGCAAATGAATTTAACTAGTTTTGCGTTCCCTTTCTTATACTTAACTGACCTTTAATTTCCTTTCTCTTAACTCTGGATATGTTCAGGCGTTTGCGATAGCTACTCAAAGGAATCCCTCCAATATGACCGACAATTAGACGGTGAGAACTGTGAAGTTCCTCATGAAATTACGAATACTTATGGAAAATCGATTTTTTTCAGCGAGACATTATGTTTCTTTTTTATTATTTCACTTTCTGCTTTGTTAGTTTGTCCTTCCTTTTTGTGGATAGAGTGAAATTAAACATCAAGAAAAGCAACAGTCCATGGAAACTTAGCCCACGCAATTCTGCTCAACGAATTTTTCAATTAATTGGAAGAAGGAAGCAGAAAAAGGAAGCAAGCGGAATACAAGAAAAAAAAAATTATTTGTGATTAAAAGTAATAAAAAATGTTGTCCAAGAGTGCGCCATTGGAATAGAAATGGTTGCTTAATCCCGGACAAATATCAAGTAATTGGTTGCGCCCAGGAGGTAGATGGAAGAGATATATATTGTTTGATGGCTTAGGGATACTTTTAATTTTCGAAGATATTCCTACTATTATTGGAACAAGTTTCAAACGAAGAAATTTGTCGTAATGGGTACTTAAAAAAATGTGATATGTGAACATCTTGAGGTCTAAGCGAAGGATAACGAAATTAAGAAGATAAAGAAACAAAAACTAAATTAAAAGGATAAGCGCTCTGTTACCATTAGTTGTATGCTACAATTGGTACCGAAAGGAGAATTATTCGCGTAGGTTTAAAAAAAACAATGAAACTAATTTTTTCAGAGGAAAACTTGCCCAAGTTCGTTATTCTATTGTGTATAAAGTCAGCAATACCAAGTAATCTGTCTTGAGCTTGCAATGAAATTTAACCAACATTAAGAAGGTAAAAAGGACTCGGACAAAACGCCCGAGAGCATTTTCATCCGCTTTCGCCATTGTCCAAGTTTCTACGCCGTAAAGCAAGACTGTAATGTCAGTGTCTTGTACATCAACTACATCAAAGTTGTAGCTTCCTATCATGTCGTTTTATCCCAACCACAGATGTCGTGTGTCCGTCTTTGTTGACAAAAAAAAATTTGTTTTTTATTCGTTAGCCGCAAAACTTACCTTTGTCCTTGTTCATTAGTCGCATGCACTTCATTGGCATCTTCCTCCTCTCCTTCCCATAGTGTCAGTGGCGTCTGCGTATGCATTCAATTGAACAGACTTTTGGACGAAGGTGCTTCTGAATTTGGCTTATGAGTTTCGTACATTTTGTTCGAAAACGACATGACTACCGAAGCTCTAGGTTTTGTCATTATCCACCTTGACGGACCAGCGTATAGTCTCTATCGCCATCCTGCACAATTTAATGAGTTAGCAGGAATCCCAAAATTAGAAATGGCTGCGTATAGTTCGTCTAATTAAATGATGTCATATACGGCTTTGAAATTAATGAAGAGGCGGTGCGTATCGATTTGGAACACTTGGTTTTTTTTTCAAAGATCTGATGCTATGTGAAAATACGATATATGATGGACTTTTTTGCCTTAAATCGACCCTGACAAACTGTTGACTAAAGAGCTTAGGCGTTCTCATAATACGGCAGAACAGATTTTATATTCGATGTTGAGGAGGACTACGCGGAGGACAATTCACAGGTTATGTCTTTTTTATGATCGAACGAACTCTGCTGAAGTTCCACTCATCAGGCATACTTTCGTTTTAGAATTGAATTGACGTATGCTCCATATACAATCATCAGTTTTTTTTATCCCAAACAGTTCTGCAGTTAAGTCATCGGTTCCAGCAGATTTGTAGAACTTCATCTTAGTCGGGTGGAAAGGATTGTTGTCTGTCATCTCTCACGTTAAATGGTTCATTCGACCTTACGGTGGGATGTTGTTCGTCATCACCAATTAATAGTCTGCAGAAATAATATTGCCATCTTCTAGGCATTGACTGTGGATCTACTATGAGATTCCCTTAGCTTTAGCATGCTCGTCTTATTTTTGGTAAAACTTCTAGTTTATTCCTGCAGGGCCGCTCTGCACATTTGCCTCATCGCATTGGTCATTTAACCAGGGCCTCCTTCGATTGGGGGGGTTTAAACCCAGCACATCAGAAGCGGCGTATCTGATTGCTCTTTGTTAGTGATGCCACTGTTCATGTACCTTTGATGCTTGCGGCAACGGATTTCTCGAGAGGTATATTTCTCGAGAGGTTTAGCAGACTCGATCGGAAAGATCTTGGCGGTATCTTGTTATTGTATCCATTCGACATTGAACTTTGTTGTAATGGTTGCCTGGCTTAGGTATATCTGCATCAGTATCATAACTGCAATAGGATAAAAGTCTGTGCCGACGATAGCTGTTCAAAACGTTCGGACACCAAAAGCACTGAGGAGTGCCTTGCGTTGATTACAACACGATGATTGTGTGTATGAGGGTTTGTTGACAAATTTAGTCTTTATGTTATGTCGTAGTCAGGCATTCGCTAATTGCAAACCCGATTCGAATAAAAGATTTGACTGCTTTTTGCGGTCGTTTTCTGTTATCTACTCACCAGAACAGATATCACAGTTTCTCATCCCCACTGTGTTCCATCCATCCCAACGGACTTCTTGGATAGTAATTAAGTTTGATTTGTAGCAGTCAGGATCTTCGATAGTTGTTCGTCTGCACGCTGTCTGTCCGAAGGGTTCGAAAATCGTTGTACTTTAAACGTTTGTCATTGGATATTAATTTGATTGTTGAGAATATACGATATATTGGTTCCCGATCTATAGATAGAAATTATATAAATGGCACAAATCGACAAAATATAGCGCTGGCATAGAGAAAACCAACGACGAAGTCCAACGATAGACTGACAAGATAGTGAATCTGTACGGGAGTCTTAAAGCTTGAATTTCATCCATTATTTGTGAAATTTTCTGTTATTCATAACAACAACAAAAAAAAGCGAGAGGAGTGCGAGGTCGAGGTAGTTAAAAGAAGTTGAAGCTGGAAAAGTGTTCGAAAGTTTTCCCAGAAAGTAAAAAGAAAACAAAATCAAACACTCTCGAACAGAAGTCGTAAGGACAAACAAAGGAACTTAAGGTACGATCAGACGGTCATCCAAACTTGTCATCTGGATGACATGCTGACGTCAGAGAACTTTTGTAATTCGGTTGTCATCTGCATGTCATCTGCGAGCGTGTCATCCGCTAGATGACACCCGATCACACAGTGTAATCCGTTCGGTCATCCGAGTGACATTTTGTCCCAAAATGGATGACACGCTTGCTTTGTCATCCAGTTGACATGCCTGGATGACATAGCCGGATGACAGGCGATCACACGAGATGACACTAATGGCACGCATGACACCAATGACACTGATGACAATTTGTAATTAGTTGTTTGCGAAAAACGAAAACGTCAGTAAAATAAAAATAAAACAACAAAAAAGTGTCAGCGAAAAACGCTCACTCTTCGATGAATTTAATCTGCGATCCCTGTAATAATACAAAAATAATCAAAGACTTCAAACGGAATGAATAGAAGAAAAAGAAAAAGAAATAATCACCCTTATCTGGATTTCAATATGTGGTAGTGGAGGATGTAATCCCAATAGGCGGGATATTGGTCGATGGACGGCTCTGCGGTGGCAAAACAGAAGTAGTCGGCATGGCGTTCGGGTCGGTGACATTTGTGAGTGAAGACGCCGACTGAAAGTAAATCAATTACCTGATTCGACCCTCCAAATTGAAGGCGACGTCTTCTGGAAGTCTTCGCAAATGTGATGCGGCCAATTCAGCGAACACACAATGCCTATCATTTTACCTACGTACTATATTTCCTAACACATCAGCCACCAAATTCCGAAAGCTACCAGAATTGGATTTCGAGGACAACGATGGTGATGGCATTCCCACTGACAAAGGCGTTTTCGCTCTTCTTTTTTTTTTGCCTTTTTTTCGGCACTGGTGTTGGTTGGGCAGCTTGGAGCAATGGTTCAGCGTTAAATGAGGCCACGATGCTTTTGCAATTTCGCCTGTCCCTATGCCCGAAATTTCCCCAAATGGGCTTTAAAATGGCTACGAAGTGATTGCCATTTAAGATGCGCCTCGACATCGTCAACACCCTCAATATTGACCGCCACCTGTTTCAAGGAATCAATTTCGGAGTTCGGAGTTTTATAATCCTTCCGCCCACTATCCCAAAGGACAGGATTTACCTCAACAGCTGCAATTAAAGCACACTCTGTTTGACGGTCCCAGGAAAATAATATTTTTCTGCTCCTTTTTTTCCTGAAACTGTGGGTGATTTATTTTTGGCCTCAATATCGCCTTCATGGTCGTTGTCACTCGTTTTATAACACAGAAACAAAACGAAAATTAACTTTTTCAACGATTCAAACGTGTCATCCGATGTTAGATGACAATGTGGAAAATCAAGTAATGTCATCCATGGGACCTTGTCATTCGGATGACACGCTGTTAAAAAAATTTGGTCATCCAGTCCCAATAGCAATGACAAGCGATCACGCGGTCAACCAAATCAGTCATCTGGATGACATAGAAATAGTGTCATCTGGTGTGTCATCCGGTTGACACGTTAAATGACATGCCGGATGCCGGCGATCACACGGGATGACCACTTTAGGACAAATTCTACGTCATACTGACGTCAGGATGTCATCCGGATCACGAGTTTGGATGACCGTCTGATCGCACCATTAGTGTTAAATTCGCAGGAAGTTCTGAAGATATGGAGGAGTTACTTCTGTAAACTGTTTTACGGCGATGACAATCAATACTTCGCAAACAATAAGAGCGATATGCGACAGCGCATTTTGGAGAAAAGTCACTCCTCCATGGGTCAGTAGTGACTTAACTTTGATGCCAATAAAGGTTTCCCATATTATCATCCACTGCCACGTAATTTCTTCAAGATCGTACTTGAGAGTATTGTGCGAAGCTCGCAAACCAATACCAGAAACACAGTCTTTCAAAAATTTGTACAATAGCTGGCTTATGCGGATGACATTAACATTATTAGCAATGAGCTGGTTGTGAGACACTTGCAAGTATTAATGCAGAGGTGGCGAAGGTGGGACTGGCAGTAAACAAGTGACAAACAAAGTACCTGTTGTTCCACCGAGAAAGTACACATAACTTTGATGACTCAGCAAAAAATGACACAATATACTTTTATATCTTCGAAATAACCAAGGACTGTGTCTATCTTGGTTTCGCAAGTAGAAATCCCCTGACGAATAACTCTTGCAATTCACTGTTATTATTTTATTTTTTTTTTTGACTCAAAAGCCAATTACATACATAGCAGAGCCCTTCCTGGGGAAACCAAAATAATTAAACTTTGGACGAGATTTTAATGTCGCGCGAAAATTAAATTTTGAGGGAAACCCTGAAAAGCCATAACCGACGCGTCGGTCGCGACGCCACCGGTTTCCTTATAAGGATGGAGAATGATACAAATTATTTGTTATGTTAGCTTTCTCAGTAATTCCGCTATTACGAAGGGCAATAGCCGAACTAATTGAATATTGTGCTTTCAATATTATGAAGCTGATTCGAATGTTGCATTGTTTACAACAGGTACCTTTTTTGTGACTTTTGTGAAAAGGTCGAAACACTCCGTGAAATAAGTAGTTTGTTCAAAGTCGTCATATGAAGCAAACCAGGCAGACTGGAAAAACTTCGATAAATTGATGAATAGTACAATGAGCTGAAAACAAAAAATCCCTCACTCATTGTTGAGATTCACTTCCCAGGTAATCTGTTCACAACCGATTCACAATCAGCTCTTGCCAACGAAGCTGCAAGTAAATTAAGTAACCGTAGCTAGTATTTGTCATCCAACACGCTTTTGCTTCCATAAAGGCACCGCCGACTCTGGTAATGTAAATGATGTTTCGACAAGATATGAGGATTTTCACTCAAGACGGTATTTTAAATCATAAGGATAGACATTTATGTACTACGACTTTAAAACTTTAAAAGCAAAGACAAACCCACTCAAACTTACATACTCGTTGCGCTACAGTTCGGGGTGAACCTCGACCTCAGCTAACTGCCTCCAGTTGCGCACTTCTAGTCCATTGAATCCATCGCTTGCGAGTTCCGCACAATTCTTCATTGTATGATGTTAAAGAAGTTACATGACAGCGCGTCACCTTGTCTAGAAACTTTGTTGACGTCAAAGGCTCAGTTAAATCGTTACGGACTTTGACGGAGTAACGAGAGTTCACAATCGTTATTCTGCACAGACAGACAAATTTGACAGGGATGCTAAAATTAGACATGGCCTTCTATAGCTCGTCTCTATAAATGCTGTCATATGCTGCCTTAAAATCAATGAAAAACTGATGGTTATCGATTTTGACCTCTGGAATTTTTTGCAAGATCTGCCGTAGTGTGACGATTATCGACTTTCTTAGTCTGAAACCGCACTGACAAGGACCAATGAGATTGTTTGCGAAGGGTTTCAGACGTTGGCACAATATGGCAGATAAGATCTTGTATCCGACCTAAAGGATACTTATACCTCTATAATTGGAGCAGTTGAGGGGGTCTCTTTCTTTGTGGATCGGGCCTACGGTTCTTAGATTCTATTCATCAGGCATACACTTTTCTGACCAGATCTGAGAAATGAGTTGGCGCATGTTCTTCACAAAGTAATTTCTAAACGCTCTGAATACCACGGCCGGTAAGCCATCAGGCTATCAGGCCAGCTGACTTGTTGAATATTAACTTAGATATTACGAGTACTATCCTCACTTCGTCCTGGTCAGGTGGGCGGAAGTTTTGGCTATTATCGTCTAAGTTGAATGGGTTATTTTGCCTAGCGGTGGGATATTGGTCTTCTTTGCCTTCTCAGTACCGACTTTGACTCTACTACAAAATTTCCTTCCCCATCTCTACAGGTTTCTATACTGGGGACACATTGTTTTCACCTTTTGGTAAAATTTCCGCACGTTATCAAAGTACAGCAGCTTTGTAAGCTTCTTGTTTAGCTACATGTTGTTGGCGGCATTCTTTATCAAGCCAGGGATTTTTTGGTGGTAGCTGGGTGAGACCCAGCACATCAGTTGCAGCGTCTCTGATGGACGTTGGCAACATCGTCACTGGTTTTCGGTACGCGTTCGGCGAATATTCTGGTGATCTCTTGCGATTGAAGCTTTTCTACGTTATGTACTCTCAATCTGCGTTCACACCTTGGCTGCAATAAGGTGGTGATTTGAGTCAATGTTGGTTGCTCGGAAAGATCAGGCGTCCAGAATACTGGAGGCACGCCTTATGTCTATCGCAAAATGATCTGTATGCTTGCTGTAGTAATATTTCTTCCTGCCGCAAAGTCAATAAACCTAAGTCCGTTTCATATCCTAGCATTCTTCGGACATTGCTCATATATCTTGTTGAGGACCTAAAAGAAGCATGGTGGCGTCCTCCTTGTCTTATGTAGGGGCATGGGTGCACACTCGTATTAGGTTTATGTTAGCGAATTTAGCCTTGATGCGGATTGTCATAAGACACTCGCTCCTGTATCGAAAGCTCAAGACTTATTGCCTAAGTCTGCCAATCACCATAGTATATATCACGGTTTTTCATTCTCCTTATGTACGGCCCATCCCATCGAACTTTCTGGAAGGCGGTGACATATGCGTGATAGCAGTATAGGGCCTCTGCTAGTGCAGGATAGTTAAGGGTCCGAACATTCCACGAGCGGATTCGAAGGTCGTTGTCCTCTAAATGTTTGCGAGGGTCTTCAACATTGAGTTCATTTTTATCCGATGCCATAAGTTCGTCACATATTTTAACCACTTCCGTATAGAGTTGAACGGTATAATTCTTAGAGTTTACTCATGCATTTACGGTTGACCATCACTGAGGGTAAGGCGAGCATTTCGCTACTAACTTCATTGTTGCGCTACTGACCCAATCCAAGTTATAGGGAACTCAGCAGTTCCCCAATCAATCACATTCAAGAATTTTTCCATGAACTTCGTCTCACGCTGAACCACACGGATAATTTAGATCCTCTCATTGAGTTTATTTCTGTCAAAAAATTTATTGAGAAAAGCAAAAGCACAGAATGAGAAAGCAAGATGTTTAGTGGTTATTTCGATCCATGGGTGGCATCCAACATTTAATGGGGTGACTAAATTCTTAGTGAAAGTTGACTTGTTGTTGATTTCGAGTCAAGTGCTCATCTTAATTGATTTTTGTTAACTGAAAAAATTAATGTCTTTCGGGCGAGGAAGCCAGTACACTACCACTTGAGCCACGGCCACCCACAAAGGGTTTATATCTGGCTTAAAAGCTTCTGAAAACGTTTTGATAAGGAAGTGACTGACCGCGTTGTCCTACCATGGAAAATGGTCGCCTATTCTGTTTGCTACCCCTAGAAGCCCCAAATAGTGGGTTCCGACCTCTGAAAGCTGATTTCCAAACTCTAGTCGTCGGAATATAACTTAATCCTATCAATCTCATGCTGAAGGAGTATGTTAATGGCTTAGATATTTGGAGAGCTTTGCAGATTATCTAACGTGATTATAACCATTTAGGCTTTGTTGTTTCGCTGGCGAGAAAATGACAAGAGGAAACACTAGCGATTGTTTTCCTTGATGGCGCGCCAAAACTAACTATGTGAATCGTTCCCCCAAACAATCACCTTCATGCCTCCGTCGGCGTCGTTTTGTGGTAGTCAGCCTACACCAAATATTGTTTCTCTCGATAATGCATAGTGTCGTCCGCAACAGTTTGCACTTATTGCCACTTGACTCTTTGTTTTTACTTCCCTTTTGGTGACACATAAAAGAGCACTGTAATTTGACTCTATGGGTCATAAATAAATTAATGCAAGATACTAAGTATTGCACTGGGCCAGTATTGTTTCGTTATGTTATACCATATTTGTTTTAGCAACGTAAGCGAAACAGCGGACAATCAGCGTGGAATGTGTTGGCGTTATGTGCGGGCACAACAGTCCTCACTCCTTTATTTCCGAAAGGAGCACGAGGTAACGAGATAAGTCTTTCGACTAGAGTTATGGAGGAGTCGAATGCACAATGAAATGATTCATGAGATGAGTGGTACATTTTATTAATCTTGGGTAGATTTACAATTTTAGTTTTTCTTAGTATCTATTTCATAATACATATTTGAATTGAATTTTAAACATTACCATAATTTTACTACTAGGACTGTGATTCAATTGATTGTTATGGCTTTTATTACATTTGTATGATATTGAAATATATTTTTTTTTGTTTTTTTACAATCTTATGTGTTCTTATATTTTACATGTTTTACTAAAAGTGTGTACATTTCTGCTTGTGGTTTACTCCTTTACAATTTCGTTTAGCTCCTGGTCGGGGCTGTTTTGAATTGTTACATTATTCGTTTCCGTCCTGTTTATTGAGAGTTATATCTTGAAATATTTATTTATTATGAATAATATTAAGCTAATTATGCAAATAGGAAAGGTAGTAGAAAAAGTTATATATCATATAAATGTTTATATTATAAATATTTAAATGTTAGTGGTTTATTGCTCTTAACCAAGTCCTTTACATTAACGCTATATTTATCTAGGTCTAATATTTCCACGCGTACCATGTGGGGTGAGATTTGGGGTAGCAACTACTCGGATCTCGTCAACTGTCATGTTTCGGAAATAGTAGAGAATAGAGGCCCATTTGATGCATGAAGGTATGAATACCCCATTCGTCGCTACCCCAAAATGGTTTTATTCTGAGGATTCCACTGTCAGAAAGTTTAATTGACTGCGGTGTGCCTTCACACTAAATTCTTACGGCTGTTGGCTTTGGCATAATGTATAGCCAAAAGTTTTTGTTCCTCAAATTAAACCATAACTCCTGATTGAGTTGAAACATTCTGCATATGGTATACTCAAAGATTTGTGGTGGTGGGTTGCCCCTTCTTTCGGGTCTATTATTGTTCTTATTGTGGTCGTGTAAGTTAATTAATTATAAAATTAATTTAATAAGAAAAATAATGTAGGCAGAGTGCCTGCACGTCTCAATTACCACTAACTCTAATATAACCAATGTCACATGTAATTATAATGTTTTTTTTACCGAATCAGAAACCCAAAGTAGTCGACGGTGTCACTGGCGAATCTTTCGAATATTGCACAGATGCAATGTATTTCATCTTTATGAGAAATAATTTCTTGGAAATGTATTTGTTTTGTTGAGTTACATAAATATTGTACACTTATCTAAGTCGTTTGAGCTTATCTAAGTCTGTATCGCTGATCGCTACCAGCGGATATATATCGATATATGCTCTCATTTTTATATTTGATGGCATGAGAAGTTTGCTTTAATAGTTTGACTCTTTTTGTGTGGTAATAAGTGTTTATGTGTTTGTTAATGAATGTGTGTAGAGCTAATTAGATTGTGGTGTATGATTTGTTCTTTAATATCGATTTTCATTCTAGAGTTTTCACAAGAGGTAGTATTCCTACGATTTCGTAATGTCTTTCCAAGGTAGGGATTAATTTTTGTTGACTGTGTTTTTTATTTCGAATAGAACTTTGATGAATTTTCTGTAATAACCGGATTGTTTTTGAGTTTGTAGATTTTTGGAATTATTGATAGCTGCAGTCTTATCGGGATAGGGTTTAACGCCGTCTGATGTAATGATGTTTTCCAAATACATAACTTCTATTTAAAGGAATTATAATTTAGATAATTGGATTTTTAGATTATATTTGTCTAGGGCTTCAATTAGCTTCTTGTTATAGTCTTGCAATTTTTTCCCATAGACCACTATGTAGTCGAGGTTAACTAAACACATTGTTCCCTGTTATCCAGAATAACTTTCATTAAACTCTGGAATGTAGGTGATGAATATCGTAAGCCAAACGGCATTCTGCTGAACTCGAAATGACCGTTTTTAGTACTAAATGCCGTTTTATCTTTATCTTCTTCTGTGAACTCCAATTTGCTGAAAACTAAATGGCCGGCGTTATGTGTGAGCCCTATAAGTTATCCACATAGCGTAAAACTGTGCTCATAAGCCCTACATTTCCAACTTCAACAATACAATTTGTTCTTAATTCTATTTGTAATTATCTAAATTCACGTCTGTGGTCGTCCGTGATTTCAAATTATCTGAGTTACTCGATTCGCTCAGACGACTAACCACTTACAAACGCATACAGAACAATCTTCCCCACAAGTCCTCGATATGAATTAAATATCTAACCTCAATTCAATTTACCTTCTTATGCTTCTTTTTAAATCGCTCAGATCTTCAAAGATCCAAGTGATTTTTATTATTTACAAACTTTTACATTGATTCATTTTGGCGTATTTCTTTTTATAAGTGCTGACCATTTTATTTCTCTTTTGACATTCAGTGATAAACTATTTAAGCTTGATGAAGATTTTTTATATTGATTTAGGTGTTTCATTAACATGTCTCAAATGCGGGTTACTGTAATACATATTTTTCTTTTTGAAAATACATTTCTTGATATAATTGAAATGAACAAGACGAACTAAATTATTTACTTTTATCAAATAAGTTAAAGCACTAAATTCTTTTAAAAATATACCGGGATCCATTTTACAAAATCGGTTCTATGATGCTTTTTAAATAAAATATTTTCACCCCTCAACAACATAACATTTTTAAATGAATTAATTGTTTTGCACTCATTTCTTTTCTTCAGTAACCTTACAAATTACTTCTTTTATAAACTTGTGTTTTTTGGTTTAAATTATCTAATGCAAATTTTTGTTTCAAGGCGAAAGTCAATTCCGATGGAGTCTTCATAGTTTTATTTATTTTATTTAACGGAGTATTGCACTAATTCAACAGAAATCTGGAGATTATTTTCTGTATGTCCATAATCATATTTTCCAAAAATAGTTTTTTTTTTTTATAATTTGCCCGCGCTCAAGGGATTTATGTACTCTTAAAATCTTTGCACACAGCGCTGGCGAACGAAAATCAGGGAGAGTGGAAAGAGAGGTACTGGTGAACGTTGGCTTTAAATGTTTGAAGGTTATGATGACTAGGGAATAAAGAGCTAGGCAGGGCATTCCATAAACGAGTTGTACGGCTTAGGAACGAATCACGATATTCTAAAGTACGTCCGAAAATGGGCTTGAGGGTATACTAATGAACATTCTTAGTGAGACGGGTGTTACGGTTGAAGGTTTGAAGGGGCGTAATGCTCCGGCCGATTTCTATGGAGCACTGATGGTGGAGTTTTATCGCTTATGAGTTTTATCGCACGGTTTTGAATGCTATCTAGCAGGTGCAGAGATATTTTAGGTGCTCCTGACCAGATGTGGGCATTGTAGTCCAATTTTGGGCGGATGAATGCCTAATATATTGAGTCCAGTTCAGAAGGGGAAAATTATTTCTTACATCGTTTAAGGAAACCTAGACATTTCGCAGCATTTTTGGCGACATCGAATATATGGTCATTCCAACGTAAGTTGTCATTGACACACATATCGAGAATGGAAAGTTTTTCGGTTTTGACGATGCAAGTGCCATTCATGGATAATGGGTAGGTGTTTAAATTTCGCTTTAACCACAGCAGACATCATTTTGTTCTGGAATCATTAAATTCTACTCTGTTAGTGGTTCCCCAATTAGTTATGCTATTAATGTCAGAATTTAATGAGCTTAACATACGCTGGCGTTCTCGTTCTACAGCTAAAGAGCAGGGAGGTGAGTCAGGGAAAGAATTTGAAAAGCAGAGAGTACTGTCGCCAGCAAAGGAATATATTGGATTAGAAGTAGCAGACAAAAGATAGTTGATGAGAATTAAAAAGAGTGTTGGGGACAGAACGGAGCCCTGGGGTACACTAGCATTCGGCCTTGAAAGACCGAAAAAACATTTCTGTAACACTGATAGCCTCTTTACAGCTCGAGTCGTTCCATGCCTT
The DNA here is from genome assembly GCA_949129095.1 of Volucella bombylans. NCBI lineage: Eukaryota > Metazoa > Arthropoda > Insecta > Diptera > Syrphidae > Volucella > Volucella bombylans. The sequence continues at coordinate 93,888,947 of OX422142.1, forward strand.
TTCTTTTGGTTTGCTATTCTTCATCCGATGAGGGATAAATAATTTCATTCCAAAGAGAATTGTGTCTGTAACAGCAGCGGCATCCACGTCGTTATCGAGGAAACATAACGACCAGGTAAAGTTCCTAAAGAAGCTGTTAAGACCGCTCCAGTTGGCTTTCTCGTATTTTCATACGGTTTTTTTAGGAATTTTTTCTCTAACTGTGTGGTCGGTGTACGAGAAATTAGCTGATACAAAACAATGGTCCGACGTGCCTAGAGGGGAGAGCAGATCATCGGTATACTTATCAGGGTGAGAAGTTAAAAACAAGTACAGGTTGTTGGCAGTATGACTATCAATATCTGGTATTCGCGTGGGCTCATTTACAAGTTGCGTTAAGTTTTTTTCCGCAGCGAAGATCTCAACACACCGTCCTTCGGGTGTTGTCTGTCCAGAATGTAGAAGCCACCCAGAATTGTGTATATTAAAATCGATCGTAATAACGATTTCAGTATCAGGATACAGGGATACAATTCAGACAGCGCACGAAACTCGTTAAAACTCGAATTGCTGTCAAGTTTGGGGCTTCTGTGAATAAATCAGTAGTGGATAATTTGCTTACGGAGATGGAATTTTAGCCACATGAAATGAATTGAAGGGTTGAGGTATTCGCAGGCAGAATAATTATCTATCATCAGTTCATTAAGTTTATAGTACTGTGCACTTGTACCATGCGCAAATTCACTACGAACTTTCTCCAATGTTGTATTAGAGTGATTAAAACAGACTTCTTGCAACTCGTTAAAGTTTTTGTAACTATGCCGAAATTCGTTCGGCGATAGAATCGTTCACAAAAAAAAAATTAAAAATGGTTAAACACTGAAATTGATGACAATGGTGAACAATTAAATGGAAACACTGGTAAAAAACAGTAATGTGGTTCACAAAAAATTAAATTAGTTTAAAGTCACTTGTTATTATGGCACAAAATTGAGTTTGGGGGATATGTGCCTCGTATTGAAAAGGGTCAAACTTCGAGGGAATGGCAAAAATAGAGTTAACTTTAAAAGAAAAATATGAAAAATTGTCACGGAGCAGAATTTAAAAACATCTAGATTCTACGGAGGTTTACTGAATACTGAATTAAAAATTGATATTTCGAAAAGCAGAAAAAATCCAAATGTATACTTTGAAAAGAATATTCGCAAGTGTACCAACTAGATTCAATTATTGTTAACTTGCAAATGTAACACTGTTGTATAAACGGTTCGATACCTTTTCCAATAAAAGGCTACCAAACATAAGACCCTGATTTTGATTTCATTTTTACTATACCTACAGGGTTCATATATTGTGAAGTATTTTGAGTACTCCACTCCTGAACCCTGTTAGAATAACTAACCTGTCACCACAAAACAACTAGCACTACTCCGAAGTAAGACTACAACGTACTCTAAAATAGTTTTTTATTTGACTGGATATTTTATTCGGCAATCGTTTTTTTTTCGACAAAATATATTAATACCAAGACTTCATCCCTAGCAATCTCCCTTTCCACTTACTCCATGTCAATTACCAATTCGCTAGTAGACTATAAATTCGCCAAGTTTATCAAACAGACTATCTTAACCTTTGTAGGCTCAGTAGGGGGCCAGTGGGATAGACAGTCAGTACGTTGTATTTGTGATATAATACGAGTAACAAATACGGTAATCGTACATGATAAAATTACATCCCACCTTTGCAATCGTGCGGCTGCAACTCCCTATGTTCCATACCGTGGGTTAAACATTTCCTTAAGTGCTTGGTGACCGGTACATATTTTAAAAAGCTTACTGAAAATATATTTGTGAAAGTTTTTCACAGCAAACTTAATTGCTAAAGCCTCACTCTGTGAGTAATTTTTCTCCGCTGGGGAGAGCGAGCTTGATGTAAATAAAACGGGTTTCTCCACACCATCCATCAAGCAAGAGTGACTTAAGTTTTTCAACGTATTTTTCCCGATTAAACTCAGTGATATTTGAGCTTTTTCCCCCTTCATCACGCCATTCATTTGAAAAATTTGAATTTGAACTTTCATTCTACGTGTCGAAATCCTCACTCGGCTCAAATTCTTTTAATTTGCCCACTATTTGATGCTCCTCGTCTTCACTTTGTTACACTTTCAACTCCGATAAAACAATGGGTCCTTAATTGAAGGGTTTTTATTAATTCTATTTGTAATTACTGTGCATTCTCGATTATCGCAACTAATAGAAATCGGGGGTAGTTGAAATGAATGAGGCTTTTGCTATAACCGAGTCAAACAATTTTTAAAGCTAAAATTGTGATTAAAACTTTGTTAATAAAGAATCCAGAAAACAGTGTTGAAACAGTCATTTCCTGAGAGTTTTGCAGATTCATTATCTAATCTATCAGTGCAGAGTCTTCTTGAGCCCATGGAATGCCTGTGGTGAAACAATGTATTGCAGTCTCAGTTTTAGCTTACAAATTGAAGCAATCTCCTTTTCACCCCTGTCTGAACTTTTAATGGATTCCTTATCTTGACAAGTTTTTTTACCACAAATTTTCAACAAGCGAATTCCACGTCTTTTTTCAAAATTAGTCACCCAACCGTTGCTCGCGTTAAAAGATCCTTGTATCTCTTTAATTTTTTCATGTAATTGACATGCCTTTGATTTGAGATCCTCACTCAAAGTCGCCACACTTAATTTTTTTTTTTGTTTTTTTTTTCTTCTTTATTTCATAACAAAACTTATACTAAATTACAGTGTATATTATAATGGAATACATTTTGCATGAAATAGTTAGGTACAATCTGTTGTTCAATAACAAGAAGTGAATGTACCTGTCATTTCGAAATACAATAAATTATTTAAAAAATTTATCGATGGTGAAATACAATAAAATAAACTCATTAAAAGAAAACAAATAAAGATGTAAAAAGTAAAAAAGAAAATATAGTAACAGTAAAAAAGTGATGATACATGTACATGATGTACAGCAATAGAGCAAAATTGTATTTATTATACATTAATTTATATTAAATTATTTAAAGTAGAATGGTCAAAAGAGAATAACCACTTCTTTGTATTTTTAAGAAAAACTGCATTCACTCTCTCACATCTAAGGTTTGCCGGTAATGCATTAAAAAGACGGGGTGCAGTTATGGAATAAAAACGCGTATAATGTGTTTTATGGATTGTCGGAATGATTGCAAAATTTCTGGTATTGACTTGTAAATTACAATTTTCATCGAGTCGAACAGCATAAAACCCGGACTTTAAAAAAAATATCTTCAAAACTTTGTAGCAGTAAAGATGCCTTATTGGAAGGATTTCGAGACTTTTGAATAATTCGAAGCTAGGAGTTCTACGATTCACTTTACACATTATTCTGATTGCATGTTTTTGCCTTAAGAGTAAAGGTTGTATTTTATTAAGATGTGTACCACCCCAACACGATACACCGTACTGCAGCTTAGACTTTAAAAGACCATTATATACCAACTTTAAAGTAGGCAGTCGACAATACAGACTAAGGTGATAAAGTTGCCTTACAACGCAATTAAGGTACTTTTTAAGGTACAGAGTATGGTCTTTCCAATAAAGTCTCTTGTCCAATATTACTCCTAAATACTTAAAGTTGTCAACACATTCTATTTTAAAACATGTATTACTGCAATTTAAACTATTGTTAAATGGAAAAGAATTGCGACCATAGTCTAAGCTAAAGCGTCTACAACTAGGTGCATGGTAGTGTAAAGGAAAATCCTCGCAGGTGACACTCAGAATATTAAAAATCATACATTTCGTTTTTTTGCTTATGACCAATTTGTGGTATGTAAACCATCTTCGCAATAAATCCAAATCATGATTGACGTCGAAAAAACGATCGAGATAATTATTATTGGAATACGAAAGCGCTGTATCAAGCAAATGCTGTGATTTTGCCTTTAAAAGGTTGAATAAAGAGGGAATTAACATATATCAAAAATAAAATGGGGCCCAAAACAGAACCTTGTGGCACACCAGTATTGATTACTTTCGGAGAACTAAGCTGATTTTGGATCTTTACCATTTGCTTACGATTTGTAAGATATGATGAGAACCAAGAATAAATAAAACCTCTAAAACCCGCTTTGTATAATTTGTCTAATAATATTGTGTGATCCACCATATCAAACGCCTTCGTAATATCTATAAACAGGGCGGCTGGGATTTCTGATATGTTTAAACTGTTATATAATTCAGCAGTAAGTTTCAATAAAGCATCTTCTGTAGATTTCCCACTTCTGAAGCCGAACTGTGAAATGCTAAAAAAATGAATTTTATCTAAGAAAGAGACAATCCTAGATTTAATATCCTTTTCAATAATTTTTGAAAAAACTGATAGTAGTGAAATATCGCGGTAGTTATCAAGCTTAAAAGTATTACCCTTTTTGTGAAGGGGTATTACTATCGCTTTCTTCAGTGAATCCGGGAAGATGCCCTTTTGAACACTGAGGTTGAAAATAAAACTCAGAACGTCAGATATTTGAAATGAAATGTTTTTTAAAACAGAACAAGAAATCTGATCAAAGCCAGGCGAACTCGTTGTTTTAAGTGTCATTATGATTTTGTGAATTTCAAAAGCAGTAAATTCATTGAAAGCAAAAGTTGCTGGTTGAGAATGCATATGACATAAATTAAAAGAATTTAGAGTTGGACTATTGCTTAATTCGAAGTCTTCGGAAAATTTAGTACTAGTAAAAAAATTGTTGAATAACGTTGCGACTTCCACAGGCTCAGAAATCATTGAATTATTACTTTTTTATGGATATATCACTATTAATAGTAGTTCTATTTAAAATTTCATTTACGACTGACCACTCCTTTTTAGAATTACCAGCATTCCTAGCCAGTTTATTAGTAAAGTAAGAATCTTTACGACGTGAGATTTCAGTTTTCATCTTTAAACAGAATCTATCGTAGAATTTTTTAAGCCTGATGTTGTTAGGATGCTTTTTAACTTTACGGTACAGCTCTTTTTTCTTTTTGATTTTAGGAAAAGCTCATCCATTGCTTAATGCGTTTAAAATTGTTGGTTTTATTGAAAGTATTCTGACTAATTATTGAAATATAAAATTGGAGCTTTTCAAGGAATAGATTAAAAGCACAAGAGGGATCCTGTGCAGAATAAACGTCTTCCCAATGTTCAAAAAATAGTTGTTGCTTTAGTACGGCAAAGTCTATTTTAACTAGCTTTTTATACTCGGGTTTAGTAGCTCTAAGTATATTATGATCCAGTTGTATACTAGTTAAACTGTGATCCGTAATATTTAGATCATAGACCATTGTTTTATAGTTAACACTATTGCTTCTATGCAGCCTTATAAATATGTGATCTAAGCAGGACCTATAACGTGTAGGTTGTGCCAAAGAAGAATCCAACCCGAAAGATGATAAGATTGTCAAGTAATGATCAGTATCAGCTGTTTCAGACAGGATGTTATTATTCAAATCACCAATAAGTATTAAATTTTTACTAGTTTGAGATACCAAAAATACCGACAATTCTTCCAAAAAAGTTCTTATTGTACATTTGTGTAATCTATATACACATATAAAGCAATAGTGTAAGCCAGAGATTTTGCAAGAAACACTTATTATGTCTGCACTATCCAAATTCCACTTTTTAATTTCGCAATCTAATAGATCATTTCTATAAAATACTGCAACACCTCCAGCTGAATAGGAATTATTGCAATTCGGCTCAAATATGTAATTAGGTATTTTATATTCAGAAGATTCTTCATCGAAAATCCAAATTTCGGAAAGGAAAATAATATCAGGCAAATGACTCAGAGATGAGAGATGTGTGAAAAAACTGTCGAAATTACTTCTCATGCTACGTATATTTTGATGAACTACAGAGAAACCAGAATACTGACTAACATTTGAATATTCTACACAAAAACATTGTATATTATTAAGACTTAAGGCGGAAAAACTATTATTAATACATAATATATCTTGAGGATTTTCTTTGATTCAAGAACCATTTGTATACAGGTTTAAGGTTATTCTTTTTCCTGGTCCACAGTCAGTATTGGAAATAAATTTTTTATCGCATTCTCATTTACCTTGATTTTGCTAACTGTAGAATTGTGTACGTCATATTTACGGCATAGTGATGTAATAGTCGTTCCTTTATAATTTTTTACATTTTACTTTTTTCTTTAATTGACAGTTTAGATTTTTTTTTGTAATGCCCATTCTTGAAAAAATTAAGCGTGACCAAGAACACAGTTGCACTCAACAGATGCATTCATACATTCGTTTATCCATTGCCATTTCACCATGCATTGTTTTACGCTTCCGAACGTGCGCAAATTATTAAAAAATATTATTGAAATTCCGGCTCCGGAGTTAACCCTACATCCGTATGAGATTGTCATACGGAGTCATGGACCGACTGACCTGGACCGACCGCTTGAAGCAGTGGCAGCGAATCCAAAATTTCCATAATGGCATGAACGTAGCTTCAAAATAAAGCTAGAATCAATTTTATGTCTCACACCGTTGTTGTTTTATTTAAATGTTTTCCCTATCGTTCTTATCTGGTCGCCCTTTATCATTTTCTTTTCTTATTCTTGAATAAATTCCATGCAGAGCACATCGTAATTGTTGCATATTCTTTTTGTAACTGAATAACTCAACATCATCAACGTTCACATTTTTACAACATCGTGGTGAAGTTCGCCAAAGAGCAACGTCTGGAAATTATTCAAAATGACTACAGAAATTCTGAGTAGGTGGTCTCAACTTTGGGTCAGACAGGCTGTGCTTGCTATAGTGGATAAATTCGAGTCAACTTATTCACTATTAAATTTTCCTGTGCCAGTGAGACAACGCACAGGTCGAGGTATGTTCATTTGAGCGCCGCAATTTCTCCGATTGGATGTTTAAAGAAAATCCTGAATTTAATCGGAAAATCGTCTTCAGTGTTGAAGCTTATTCTTGGCTTAATGATTTTGTCAGTTATACAGTCATTATACAGTAGCAAACCCAAACGTGCTTCAAGAGACTCCATTGCATCCACAAAATGTGACCGTGTGGTGAGGATTTCATGTCGGAGGTGTGATTATGGTCAGTGACGTTCGCTGTCGTGCCATGTTGGAAGATTATTTTTGGCTAGAAGTAGATGGTCTTGACATCAGTGATATGTGATTCCAGAAAGATAGTGCCACATATCACGAAGCTGGTCAAGCAATTGATCTATGGAAGGGGAAGTTCTGTAATCGTGTAATCTCAAGAAATGGTCCGGTAGAATAGCCACCTTGCTCATGCGATTTACCGCTGTTGGATTTCTTTTTATGGGGTTACTTTAAGTCGTTGTTTTATGCAAACGAGCTAACGTCTGCAAAGGAGCTTAGGAAGAATATAGAACGCGAAATTGTCAACGAGGTGGAAAATTGGCTCCAAAGAATCGATCGCTGCAAACGTGCACGCGGTGGTCATATGATGGAGATTGAATTCAGTACTGAAATTTAACATGTGTACTACACCTGGAAGAAACTTGAGCCCGATATCTCAATTATTCTGTGTTTTATTTAAATACAAAATTGTCCTTATTGAAAAACCCGATGTATTGTAATTTAATTATTCAAGAATCATATTCAAGGTGCGCGTTCAATACTTTGAAAAACTAGGTGAGGACAAATACGAGTCGTGGAAACTCAGAATGAGAAGCGTTTAATTTTCAACGATCTATGTGGTTCCGCAAGTAGTAAAAATAAAAGAAAAGCCGACGATGGCGATTGGACAACCAAGGACGCAAACGCTCGAGCGATGATTTTTCTCGGAGTCAAGGAAATCCAAATGGGCTAGATCAGAAAGTCGACGACGTCCAAAGAGGCATGGAGGCATAAGAACTAGCAGTTTTTACTATGTGAGGGGGGGGGGGGGTGTCAATCTCACCCCGTTTAGGAGTTATGGGCAATTTAAAAACAAATAACTTAAGATTGGAAAAAAATTATTAAAAAACAACGGTAACACATACAATAAAGTACTATACATAATATGAAAGCCCGAAACTTGGTCTTTAATATAAAATTTATCAAATTATTCGTGTGAATAGTATTTGAATAAATCACATTCAAACTCAAATTCTTGGTAAAAAATTAAAAAAAAAAAATTTTTTAACAATATTACTCAAAATTGTGAAATAATGTGCCAAATTGGTTTTTTGTATTCAATGCGCGTGTTAATTCTGAATCGAACACAGAAAACCGCATGGCTTTATGTCTTCCAGTTTTTAAGCAAATTGAAATTGAAATTACTACTTTAGTTTTGTTTTTTGGCATTTATGTACGTAGTCTTCCTTTGAACAAGTTAATGAGTATTATTTAAATATCTCGCAGACGCCTATATCAATAGTTTTCTTAATTAAGATTAAGGGATTTCAACTCTCTTTCCGCAGGGGGACCTTCCGCAACTTCGTTGCTGCGCTCGGGGTATGTGCTTTTCGTCGTCATCAATACTCTTCATCCACAGTACTCATCACAAAATTACAAAGTTCCCATTAATACATAACAAAGTTTCACTAATTCGCATTATAGAAAATTCACATGTTCCAATGTTGCAGTAAATTATTTACTTTGCGAAACATCTATGTTTGTACGTATGTAATATGTAATGCACTTGATAATGATGCAAAAATATAACCGAACAAACGTTTGGCTTTCATACCGTTATTTCTTTTTGTGATAAGACGTGTAGTTATTGATATTCACAAAAATCACTCTGTGTTCAATCAAGTGATATTTTTTGTGAATAAGCAATGACGGCTAAGCATCTTCTAATCCATCCTAAACTAAATAACTTCTCAGTGTTTTGTTCGTTTTGAGATTTGGTGTCGACCAACGAAAGAAGCACTGAATTTTTAGAAGAATCTGGTTTAATTACCACTAAAACATCCACTCCCCCACTGTGTTGCAACTTACCTATGAAGGTAGAAAAGTGTAGAAATGTAATTTGCTTTACTTTACTTACAAAGTTAACCCTATCATCAATATTAATCCTCAAAGTGAAATCACCATAAATACCAAAAAAAAAAGTCTTATAAAAAATAGTTTTAGTAATTTTCAAATTTCGTTCGATTCAGAATTGATATGCGCATTAATACCAAAAATCAGTTGGGTACATTGATTATTCACAATTTTGAATAATATTGATTAAAAAAAAAATGTTTTTCATTTTTTACCAAAAATTTAAGTTTGAATGCGAATTATTCAAAAACTATTCACACGAATATTTTGATGTGAATTTTATATTAAAAAGCAAATTTTAGGCTTTCAAATCCTGTATAGTTCTTTATTGTAAGTGTTGCCTTTGTTTTTTAATAATAATTTCCTTCCCATTTTAAGTCATTTTTTTCTAAAATCGCCCCTAACTCCTAAAACATAGTAAAAAATGATAGTTTTTAACCCCTCTATAAAATACTGTTATCAATTCTTTGCGCCAAAGTTATCGTACTCTCCCCCAAAGTAGTGCAGATCCAAAAGAGCAAACAGGAATTGCGTACTTTAGATTATTCTTCTCAACACTTTGCCGCCCGAGTATGAAAATTTCTGTGTAGCTATAGAGACAAGAGACAACATCCCGCACATAATTTCCCTAAAGGTTAAGCAAATGGAAGAAGACACAAGCCAAAATCAAAACTCAATTAATGTCCAAGAAACCAATACCCATGTCGCCCAAAGAATAGAATAACTGTAAATATGAGTCAGAATCACTTGCAAAGAAGACGACAAACGTACAAGTGTTATTCTTGTGAGAAAAGTGACAACAATGAAAATGCTATAATAGTTACAGACAGCGAACACAAAGCTGGTTGGTGCGTGGACAGCGGTGGAAGCGCACACTTTTGCAACGACAACAATAAATTCGTGGAATAGATTAGCTCTGTGTCAAATCTGGAGCTATTGGGATCAAACTCCGCGGCGTGATGTTCGTGCCAAATTTAATTTGCTGTTAGATTCGCAAGCAACGAAAATTGGATTTTCGTTCTCTTTTCACCAAAATATGTGCATTATCTACGAGAAAAACAAATCTGTTTTTTTAACAGCACAAAAATGAGCAAAGATCTATGTCATTCGAGAAATGGAAGAAAGTACCAAAATACCAATGGACGATACAAATTTAATTCGTTGACATCACAGATTCGGACATATCAACTTTAACCAACTTCAGATGTTGAACGAATTTGGCTTGGCACTTGGAATCAACACGAAGTTTCCTGACAAGGAAGTGAATTGTATATAAATATATGGGATTGGGATAAATTGACAGACGATACCCTACAGACAACGTACCACAATTAACATAATATATACAAACACGAGTAAAAATGTTATCAAATAAACGATGATCATGCGATAAACAAACGAAAAATTCGGACAAGGAGACAAATCAATCGTCACTCGTCATCAAATAGTGGTCGAAGGAGGCGCTTTGAATCATCTGGATCATCTATTAGCGAAATAAATTGTATTCATTTAAATTGTTCGTTTTATTTGCCGGCGGAATATTCACAGATCCCACATGTATCATACGTGAAAAAGGAAAAATCTGCCGACAAACACTTAAACCTTCACTTAAAATAGCCAGTAATGTTTTAGAAGTCGTCCACTCATATACATATCTGTGGACCGATGAACGTGAAACCCTTAGGAGGTGGGCAATACTTTGTTACATTCACTGACAAAAAGACGCGCTATGTCCAAGAGGCGACTTTAAGGGTCCTTTTGTTCACTCTCTGTTAACTTTGACCAGCTGGTAACCATCGATTGCATTTATTCACCAACATTTTAACCAGCAAATCTATGGTTTGGTTAGTTAACCAGAGAAATCACTAACCAGCTGATTTTCCTTGGTTAACGTAATTTAACCAAAGATTTTTTGGAATTTTGTTTGTTCTCGCTTGGTTTTCAAAGCGAGGGTTACTTTTGACGTAAGAAAAAATTCAATTTCTCAGAAGCAATAAAGGTGCTAAGTATCTTTCATTTCATTTACGAGTGTTACATCAAATAGGTTTATACATTACGATTCAAAATCTTTTTTAGTACATACTTAGAATTAACAATTATGTTATACTTCATGTGATATTATACATTGCTCTCTTAAAAGCTAGTTACATACAAATAATTTCTTAAGAAATTGAAAAGTAATGGTAAAAGGAAGGGAAAAGTGACAAAGAGATAAGGGAGAAAAGATTGGTTTAGGGTTCATGTGATAGGGTGAAGAGGTTTAGGTTCGTGTGGCATTGTGGAGAAGTGCTGTACAATGCACTTTTAAAACTGTATGGATTTGTGTAGGGTGACCAGATAAGAACAATAGGAAAACAGTTTTAAATACAACGACAACGGTGTGAGGTATAAAATTGATTCTGGCTTTATTTTGAAGCTACGCTCATGTCATTATGTGTGGAATAGCACATCATTCAAATGGCCGCCTGGGCTTCGCTGGCAGTGCCGAACACTTGTGGATTATATTCGCCGCAATAACGGCAATTTTGCTTGTTGACATTAGTTGAGCTAAGAATGGTCCTCGTCTGAGATGATTTTTTGACCATTTCCAACGCCCAATTAGCGAACTCACGGCGTTGTCTATGGTCGTCCGGCTTCAATTCAGCATAATCTTATACGGATGTAGGCCCAAATACAACGGCAAAATAAGACGGGTTGAACCTCTAGCGATGCCCAATTCAGTTAATCGGCGTCGAATCGTCATTTCTGGGTCTTCTTCGATACTGGCCACAACGACGGCTATGTTTTCTTCATTTCGCACTAATCTCTGTCTAGTTTAAGATCCACTTCCACGGTACAACGAATTGCCTACATACTGAAGCCATGATGACGACCGACCTCACGACGTAATTAGAACTGAGCCGAAATTTCGATAATATTTTTTAATAACTTCCGCATGCTCGTCAAGCGTAAAACGATGCATATGAAATGACACACAATGTTAATGAATATTTTGACAGCTGGATGTCATTGTTAACTTTAGCAACTGCTGAAACATAATAATTGGGAAAACTACCATTGCTATCTTTTCACCATTGAATTGACTTGATATGAGACTGTAAGGAATTTCATAGATTAACAGTGTGAATGAAAACCAAACAAGGGGAATTGAGGTATCTGTAGCTAGTTGGAATGAGGTTAAGAGTTCTTGACGATCGACAAAAAATAAACCTGTTATATAAGTAATGTGGGCGTTGACAATGAATAATTTTGTGTAAGGTTATACAATTTGTTGCGTTGATATATTTTTGCAGGGTACATACAAGTAGCGTATACGTATAACGTATACAGAGATATGTTCATATCTTGTAATTTCATAAATTACCATTGCACTGCATCATCGAACGCAAATTGCAATTTACGCCGATATAACGCGTGAAGGTTACTGTATTACAACCTGAGCATAAGTTATTAGAAGTATGATCAACGTTATTACAAGCTCGTGTTTCTGATGGAGTGAAATACGCAACGACAAAGCCAAACAAACTACAGTTTATTGTGTAGCCAAGACTCATGAGTCATGAATGATTCTACTACTTTGATTTTATATTTGTTATGATATAAATCAAGCAACACATTCAAGTTAATTTTTTTTAACAATATCAGAATCACCTGGGTTTTTGTTGGATTTAATTGTAATCCGTTTTTAAGTGACCAAGAGTAAACATGTTTTAACTCCTCATTTACAAGAAGTGGGGGCTCATCACGTTTGCTGTGCTGTTTTGCCTGGTGCAGTTGGACATCATCTGCATATATGTAGGTGGACAGAAAAAAGCTTACACACGGATGGAAGATCGTTTATAAACACGGAGAATAGTAATAGTCCCAGTACTGAACCCTGTGGGAAACTTTGCTTGATTTGCTCGAAGGATGAAGAGCGTTCACCAGAAATTTTTCTTTGTAATCTATCACATAAAATATTTTTTAAAAATTTCGCTGCTCTTTCACTGAGTTTCTAAGTTTCCAAGGTAGAATTGAATGATTCACTTTGAAAAGTCTAGCAAACAAAGAACAGAAACAAAACCCTTGTCGAAATCCTGTCTGATTTCCTCTAATAGGTTGACCATTGCTGTGGAACAGCTAAAACCAGATTGGTCAGTGATTGGTTTTGCTATTATTTTCTCGAGGACTTTTGATTAGCAAGGAAGAATGCTGGTCGGTCTAAAGTCAGCAGGAGAATATGGACTAGATTTTCTTGTTAGGGACAACACTCTGATCGTTTTCCAAATTACGGGAAAAGTTTATGTTTTTTGCCCAGTTAATTGCATGGGTGAGAAGGGAGCCAATTTGAGGTAGAGAGGCATGATAAAGCGTTTTGATATATTATCTTCACCAATGGAATTCGATTTAACAGTTATTATGAATTGAATGATATCATTTTCTGTTGCTACTTCGAAACAGTAAGGGTATAGAGTACGTATCGACAGTTAAAATTGCAATCATTAAGCTCATCCATTTCACCTATTCCGCATTTTCATCAGTTGTTGAGGTGCTGGGGCGTCCGAAAAGCTCGTCATCACACACGTCTTCACGGCTTTCTTTGAAATGCTTGCACCACTTGTAAACCCTTGTTTTACTTATATTGGACTCACCAAAAGCAATATTCAACATTTATAAAACTTTGTTATATTTTATTCCGTTTTTATAGCAAAATTGAATGCAAATTCTCTGATCCATTTTCCCAACAAATCAAAAACCACCACACGCAAGCAAACACACGTAATCGCCTTCACAACTGACGACTGACGATTGACTTATCACCCAATATGACTACCAATGTTCAAATGTGTTTAAGACATGTTTTCCAACATAACTACACAAACTTGAGCGAGTCCGACTAACACAACTCCCGAAATATAAAATTTCTTGTTACTTTTTGAACATACCTTGCACAAATTCAAATTTATTTATTAGCTTATCACACCGTTTTAGCTTGCTTAGATTTGAGGAAGGGTAAAACGCGTTATTCGTGGCAGTTACACATTACACATGCCCGCAGAGTTCAATTAGGTTTTGCAAGGTGAAGGCATTCAAATACAACTTACGGTTCCACACACTCCACAGCAAAATGGGGTTGCCGAGCGTTTCATTCGAACGCTTTTGGATATGGTGAAATGTATGCTGCTAGAAGCCAATCCAAAACGTCTGCGGGCGGAAGCAGCGTTTATCAGAAACAGATGTAAAAAGAGGACTTTAGGTAAAAAAAAAATCCAAAGGGCAGTGAATTCAAATTTGTTGGATATACGTAAAATTCTTCGAATGCATAAATCCAAATAACTATGTGCTGGATGACAGCAGCTTATTTGGAAATATTGTAGACACTAGCAAATTCTACTACATGGGGACGATAATGAGCCTGATGTAGGGAAAAATGAGGATAACAGCGAGAAGACATCTGCAAAAGGAAAAATCCAAACAACTATGTACTGGATGACAGCAGCTTATTTGGAAATATTGTAGACACTAGCAAATTTTATACATGGGGACGATAATGAGCCTGTTGTAGGGAAAAAATGAGAATAACAGCGAGAAGACATTTGCAAAAGGAAAAATTTACGAATCGGCAGCCGAACATAACTCCGATCATGAAGAGAATTATAATCCTTACCAGCGAGTGGCAACGCAGACGAGGACGTTCAATCCCGTGTTATGAGTTTTTGATCCTGTGATTAAATTTCAGCCGACAAGGTGACACTGGACAAATAGAAGTTGATCAGCGAATGTACATTGAAAAATTTCTTGAAGGGTATGATACGAGTAAGCCAGATGCAAAGATGGTTTCAACGCCATTGGAAAGCAGTACGGTGTTTAAAACAACATAAAATAAAGGTTGTAAATTTATGCCGTACAAGAAATTTATTGGATCTCTTATTTATTTAGCTAATGCTACACGTCCTGATATTAGTTTCGCGGTCAGCTTTCTGAGTAGATTTGCATCAAGCCCAACAACTTACCACTGGATATCTGCGAGAAGAGTGTTGCGACCTGACCTATCGAACCACGAACGAAGATCTTCATGCCTAAGTAGATGCTGACTGGCAAATAACTTTGAAGACCAAAGATCGTGTTCAGATTATTTGCTGATCTTGGCAGGAGGACCGATCTGTTGGAAGACTAAAAAGCAAAAGTCAGTGGCACTATCCACAGTGGAAGCAAAGTACATGGCTTTCTACGAAGCCACAAAAGTGGTCATCCACATGAGAAGGATTCTCAATGAGATCTCAGTGAATTTAGTAAAGTAACTGAGCCAACGATCATATAATAAAAGCGCCATTCGTTTTTCTAAAGACAATGTTCAACATTCAAAATCCAAACACATTGATATTCGTGAGGCACAGCTAAATAAAGAAATTGAAGTTGCTTATATGCCAACATGCGAAATGATTGCGAATATCTTAACTAAGCCTTTCGACAAAACTAAACATTTAAAACGTACTACATAACTATGTAAATAACAACTGTGAAAGTTTTAAGAAATCATTTTAGATTAAAATATAGTCTGATTAACGTCATGAATTTGTAGAGTTTTGTATTTTTTTATAAATTTTATTATGGACGTATGGACGTTGATAGAAGGAGTTTAAATATATAATTTCTCTATGCTCTTTGAATACATACACATGTACGTATACACCCAACATATATTTCGTTCAAATCGCACTTAAGCCCAGCATTCCGGAAAGCAGTCGGAGTATGCTAGGATTTGGCACTCACAATCTCAATTACGAAAATTCTGATATATTCAACGTTAAAATAATGGTGTATGGAACGAATGTTTAGGCTGCAGCTGTGGAGATGAAATTCATAGAATCGGTGGGCTCACGGTATGTTGCGCTCTTAGTACTGTCTCGGAAGACGTAGAGCGAGTTCTAGCGATAGTCGATATCCTTGTGGCAGTGAAGGCGTTCATAGGGTTTCAAGAAACTGTTTTACAAAATCAGTATTCTAGTTTATTCTAAACTTAGTTGACTAATACGGATAGGCCTTCATATTTGCAAAATACAAAAAATTGATAAGTACATCGAAGACGCACTGTTTCAGATCCATAAATTCAACTCGTCTAGATTCAACGTATCGAAAATAGTGGATGCAATACCCACATGTAGTGAAATCTAACAAAGTTGGTCACACTAATGTTTAGGGGCGAGGAAATCTGGTAAGGGTGATGGGTGTGGTCAATATGTTCAGTGGTGTTGAGTGTCTAAAAAATGGACAAAGATGTGGGTAGTTAATGATTTGCGAGCACTTGACATCAAAGGCGTTGATTTTCAGCTTAGACAAAGCATCTCCCGTGAATAAGACAGACACGATGATTTAAGGTGAAGAATAAGTTTAGCGGACGTCTGAACTTCTATAAAGCTGATGTACTTGTATTTGTCCTAATCTTTCCAAAGTATGTTTATAGATACATATAATCGACCTACAATACTCCCTTGAAAATAAGAACTCAGTCCCTCTTCCATACTTTAAGTCGCATAATAGGGTCAAGAACAAAACTTCGTTAAGCCAATCCTAACTTGTTGAATGCCAAATGTGACAAAAAACTTTGGTAGCACAACTTTATTTCTTTCGTAAAAAATAATAAAAGCAAGGTCAAGGGCAATAACAACTCGGCAGACATTTCCACTCCAAGGAAGACAAAAGCTCTTTAATAAATAAGTCCCATGCCAATTCACTTTGGTGTAAACAAACAAGAGTGCCCATCTCGAATATCTCCCCAAAAGATGATAAAAGTCAATTGAAATCGCCAAAGGATAAGGAAGCACTTTGCAAATGAAACCCCCCCAGCAGCTTGTTACATCTAACAATTCTAACTTAACAACTAAACTTCTTAGAATTCCAATCAAAACTCCAATTAAGGAGCGAACATTCTCCTAGAAGTTTGCGGTCGGGAAGTCAGAAACAGCCGTTGAAACCAAGGAAAAGGAAAAGATAGTAAATATATTCAGTTCAAGTACTCGTATTCTATTCGTTCGCAGCTACATTTTCGTGTCTAACCGCTTTCATGAAACGAAACTGTTTTCTAATGCTAACTAATCGATTGAATTAATTCGGATAAGCGTATGTTTTGAATATCTGTCTGAAGTGGGTTAAGTGAAACACGTTGCACTTAAAGTTGGTATGCAGTTACCAAAAAATTAGCAACAAACCTTAACCTACTAGGTGCAATCAAGTTTTATTCTCCCCTATAGACTGGGAACAGAGTATCCAGATGATTGCCCACCTCAAACACTCGTCTTGCATCTCTAATTAAGTTGAACTACGTGAACACAGGGGTGTTCTGGACAACTCACATAGTTTAGCTAAAAGAATTAGTTCCATCACCAGTAGCGTTGTATTCGTATAGCCGGCAAACAAATAACTAATTCTATTCTCATCCCTATAGTTGATCCAATCCTGGTCATGGATGTCTTAATTCATTCAATTTCGTTGTGGAGTGCCAGAGGTCATTGGTGTTAGGACGGACAAGCTAAATAAGGAACCATTCATCGGATACCCATTGGGTATGTTTTAATTTATTCATAGAACATCGCTCCCTAATTATCAATCGTGGTTAGGTTTCTCTTGACGACCAGTCGCCACCGAGCTAGTCGTTGTCGTCGTTGTCGTCGTTGCCGTTGTCGTCGTTGTCGTCGTTGTCGTCGTTGTCGTCGTTGTCGTTGTCGTATACAACGCATTGTCTTTTGGCAAAGTTGCCTTGCCTGGTATTGCCGTATGAAACTAAAATAAATTCCAACAGCACAGTCTTCTGTTCGGAGCAGAACAAAGGAGGCGAATATTTTTCTCATTGTCAATAGCCTGAAGCGTAAGTGGAATGAAATTTAACCGAAAAATAAGCAAAACGTGGAGGATAAAGACGAAACATGTAATTGCCTTTCAATAAAATTTCCTCAAGCTGTTTCTGTTTTCGTATTTTTTTTTTGTTTTTTCAGACTTATGGTCGCCGTTAAACGCTGATCATACAAATATTTCTGATTTTTAAGGAAAGACAAATCAAGATAATTGTGTTTTAATTGATTTCGTTGATCTTAACGTAACAATTTAGATGCGATGGGCATGTATATTCAGGCCTATATGTGAGTTAATTGAATTGATTCAGAGCATCAATATCTAAATATCACTTCCCTTTTTTCTAAGAAGACTCTCAGCAATTAAAGCAAAATGATTCGCCACAGGCCATTGAACTTCAAGGTCACCAAGCAACTGCAAGTTTCAAGAAACTGCATTCTTGTTATTCACTTTCACAACTTGTTTGAGCTAATCTATTCGTTTTGAGCATTACGTTTCCTCCGATATTACCCTACCAGCTTCAGGTGTCTTGGTAGACGACTGCTCATTTATTCAATTCGGTATCAGAACCGTAGGGAGTAGAACTAGGAAAAACAATGCGATTGGCGTATGAATTCTTTAAGTGACAAACTGTATGTCACGCAGAAAATATTTTAATAACTTACCGAATGTACCTTTACCAACTTCTGCTCACCACTTCAAGGTTGGTGCCACAGTCAGCAGAGATGAAGTAAAGCTATCAATTTCTCTGTTCTGTAATGTTAACTTGAGAGAACCCTTTTTAACGGCTTATGCTTTTGATATTGGACCCATCCTTTTTTAGTTCTACCTGGCTTGTCACGGAATCTTAATTGTGGATCATCTGGAGAAGTTGTCGTCTGCATAGTCAAGGTAATTTAGGTCAGACATCATTGTCTATTGGATTGTTCCCATTTCTTTCGACACTGTTGTCCGAGATACAATACCTATATCGCGTTATTATCAAAGAGAATCCAGCTCTGCCTTATTGAGCTCTAAAAAGAATCCGACAGCTTAAAGGTGTGTAGAACCCTCTATAAATCACATAAATGTATAAAAAATGGCAAACATCAAAGTTTTTATATGTTATATAGGGTTCTCCAATGCGGACTTGACAACTTTTTTTTAAATAAAACGCAAACCATTTGAGATGTTTGAAAACTTTATTATCGGCTTGAAGTACAATCAAAACATTAATGAATGGAACTCGACTTCGTTCATATGGGCACCGCGGGCACGTTTGCAGTGGTCGATTCGTTGGACCCAATTTTCAACTACTCGGCCACACATTTCGGCCGAAACGGCAGGTATTTCGCGTTCAATGTTGGCTCTGAGCTCTTCCAACGTCGTCGACGTGTTGGCATAAACCAATGACTTAACGTAGCCCCACAGAAAAAAGTCAAGCGGCGTTAAATCGCACGAATGAGGCGGCCAATCGACTGGCCCATTTCTTGAGATAACACGCTCACCATACTTAGGTTAGGTTAGGTAAGAGTGGCTGTTGGAAATACCAACCCACTTAGGCCTATTGGCCCATTGTGATGCCACGTGGATCTATGATCTTCTTACTACTGGAACCAGTTTGAGCTTTTAATAAAGCGTAGGAGACTGTTAACGTCTATTTTTTCTAGATCGTTTAGGTCGTTGTAGAAGAAAGCTCCTAGGTGAAGCTTCCTTCTCTGAGAGAGAGGTGGGCATGTGCAGAGTAGGTGGGGGATTGTCTCCTCCTCTTCCTCGTCCATGCAGCTTCTATAGAAATCGTTAGTAAAAGCGCCAAGCCTTCTTGCGTGCTTGCCTATGAGGCAGTGTCCGGTAATGACACCTATTATGGCGCTGAGATGTTTCCTATCTAAAAGGATCAGACACTTAGATCGACTCAGATTCAGCCTTGGCCAGATCTGTTTGGTCGCTAGACATGTTTGTCCAGCAGTCCACCTAAGGTCCGTTCTTTTATTGGCATCTAGCTTTAGTGTTAGGTAGATTGGTATACCTATACTACCTTTGTCTGGTAGGATAGGTAAAGTGGTTCCAATTTTGGCGAGTTCATCGGCTCTGCAGTTCCCTGGAATGTCTCTGTAGCCCGGCACCCAACAGAGGTGAATGTTGAACTGCTCTGCCATCTCCATGAGAGATGATCGGCATTCAAGGGCAGTTTTAGAACACAATGAGACCGAGTTCAGGGACTTGATGGCGGCCTGACTATCCGAAAATATGCGGATATCCTTTGCAGATATCACGTATTTCTTCAGCCAGGACAGAGCTTCTTTAATCGCCAAAATTTCCGCCTGGAACACGCTACAGTGATTTAGAAGGCGGAAAGAGAGGCTTAGATTTAGCTTATCTGAGAAAACACCGCCACCAACTCCGCTGTCGGTTTTAGATCCATCTGTATAGAGATGGATTGACTTGTCCTCCATGAAAGCATCCTCCTCCCAGAATGATCTAGAGGGGAAGCTTACATGGATGTTTTTGTCAAACCAAAGTTCAGGTATGGTGTAATCGGTGTTCTCTGTGAGGATTCCTAATGTATTAAGAATGTTGGCGTGGCCAAATGAATTATTTGTCCACTGTTTAGTCGCTTTAAGGCGAATAACTGCAGTCGCAGCTACTTGCTTGCTAAAAATGTCGAGGGGTGTCAAGTGAAGCAAAATTTCTAATGCCGCAGAGGGGGTAGACCGCAAGGCTCCGCTTGTGCATAGACATGCTGTTCTTTGGACTCTGCTTAATTTAATGCGGTTGACTGCATTTTCCAAGGCCGTCCACCAGACAACCACCCCGTAAGTAAGTATCGGTCTTATGACCGAGATGTATAGCCAGTGGGTTATGCGAGGTTGAAGGCCCCATTTGTTCCCAATGGCTTTCTTGCAAGAGAATAAAGCTATTGTAGCTTTATTGACTCTTTCTTGAATGTTAGGTTTCCAGTTTAGTTTCCTGTCAAAAATGAGACCCAGATATTTTGCTGTATCGGAGAAAGCTAAGCTGGTACCGTTTATTGAAGGAGGGTCTATGATTGGAATTTATATTTCCTAGAAAAGAGGACAAGATCAGTTTTATGGGGGTTTATTCCCAATCTGAGGTCCTTTGGGACTACATGAGAACATTTTCCAGCTTTGGGAATTAATACTACATTGACTTCTCTCCATAACAGTGGAATGTGGATAAGTTCTACACAGCTCCTCATAATATTTTCCAACACTGGTAGAATAATATCCGAGGATCTCTGTAGCTCGGCAGGTATAATACCGTCCGGCCCAGCAGACTTGTATGGTTTGAAGCTATGCAGCGCCCAGAGCAGTTTGTCTCTCGTAATCAGACTATGAATTTTGGTCACGGTTGCAGTAGGCTTGTTTGGGCTGCTACTGGCCGCGAGTTGGGAGCTACCTGGAAAGTGGGTGTCCAGAAGCAGGTTGAGTGATTCATCACTTGAGGTTGTCCAAGAGCCATCGGTTTTTTTCAAACAGCTGGGCATCATAGGATTTGTGGAGAGGATTTTTCTTAGCCGCGAAGGCTCAGAGGTTTCTGTGATTTTGTCGCAGAATGACCTCCAGGATTATCGCTTTGCCTTCCTCAGTTCTTTTTTGTATAATTTGAGGGATTCTTTAAATGAGTCCCAGTCGGTCACTTTTCTTGTGCTTTTTGCTGCGTTGAAAAATTTTCTGCAGGTGTTTTTGAGCAGTCCTAGGGCCGATGTCAACCAATGTGGCTTTTTCTTGCCTCTTGGTTGAATAAGGGTAGGAAGCGGCCATAGCCTTATTGAGAGTCAGAGTAAATTCCCTGACTTTCATGTCGAGCTCATTGGTGTCACGCGGGGGACTTGATAGTTTAGAGGATATCGTTTCCGACAGTATTCCTCTATATTTTGTCCAATCAGTTTTCCGGTAGTTCCGGAAAGCTGGTTGGCGGGAGGGAGCATCACTCAGACTGAATTGGATGTATCTATGGTCTGAAAAGGAGTGTTCAGACGATACCATCCAGTTTGTTAGCCTTTGGGTGATGCTGTCGGAGACAAGAGTAATATCTAATACTTCTTGTCGGTTTTTTGTTATGAAAGTGGGCTCATTGCCAATATTGCAAATTAAGAGGTTAGTACTTAAAATATAGTCTAAAAGTGACTCACCTCTATCATTGATGTCGGTACTGCCCCATACCGTATGATGTGCGTTAGCGTCGCATCCGATTATGAGGCCAGTTTTTTGCCTTCCCGCTTCCAGTACCATCCTTTCTAGGTTATCAGCAGGGAGAGGGCCCACTTAGTCGTGGCCAAGGTAAGCCGATGCCAGCCAGTAAGAGCCTTTGGCAGTCTCTAATCTGGCAACGGTTAGGTCGGGGTCACTGAGGTTGGGAAGTAGAAATACATTAAGGCTACGTTTCACTAATATACAAGTTCTAATCTTACCTTTGTCTCTTGTATAGAGCGGAACGTATGAGGGTGTCCTAAGTCCACGAACCACGCCTTCTGCAATCCATGGTTCCTGGATTAGAATTATGTCTTCTGCGCTTTTGGAAAGACGTAGAATGAGTGCGGCCGAAGCCTTTTTTGACTGGCGGAGATTAATCTGGAGAAACCGTATCATTGCTACAGTCTTCCAGAGTCGCTTCCACCACGATGTTGTTGAGGTCCTCCGATTCTGAAGATGTGCCCAAGAGCTCATCTTCTATCTCTGATCGTGTAGAACCTCTACTTGCTTCGTCATCGGTTTCCATTTCCGACAATGTGTCAGAAGAGGAGACCGACGGCTTGGTAGTCACTTCGGACAGATTGGAATCGTCGCTATCCAATTCTGGAAAGGATATCGACGCACCAAGATCCAAGATTGTGATATCAGGTGTTAAAGGAGGAGGAGGTTGCTTATCAGCATCCAGCTCATCCTTTTTGTACACCCTTAAGTGAATGGACTCGAATCCGAACCGAATCATGCCTTTCGTCTGCGCCAGAGGATTAAGGGATTCCTTATTGATCACAATTAACGCGCATCTATAAGAACCCCTTAGTTCCTCCAGTTTCGCGACTTTCCAGTCATGAGTCGGAAGAGTCGGGTTGCTGAGCCGGATGATTTCCAGGATACTTTCTGGAGAGGAGGGTTCGGCTGGAATCCAGGTACGAGTTCGAGGTCTACTAGGAATGTCTTCCTTAGATACGACCTCGAGTTTTGCACCTGGCCAAACCTCTCCTAAACCGTGGCCTGCCACAAACTTGCTGCTGGGGGCGGGGGAAGTGATAGGACCATGGCTTGCCACAGTCTTAACACTCCCCGAAGGAGTTTTGGTAGCAGCGACAAGTCCGTGGCCTGCCACAAACCTGCTGCTGCTAGGGGCTGAGGAAGTGATAGGACCATGGCTTGCCACAGTCTTAACACTCCCTGAAGGAGTTTTGGTAGCCGCGACAAGTCCGTGGCCTGCCACAAACTTGCTGCTGCTAGGGGTGGAGGAGGTGATAGGACCATGGCTTGCCACAGTCCTAACACTTCCTGAATTCTTATTTTTTGGCTCTTTCCTTTTGCCTTTAGAGGATGGCGCACCATGGCCTGCCACAGTTTTGCCTCCTCTCGGCAATGCAGGAGCCTTGCCGGTAGTCGGTGTAGTCACCGTTCCACCGCCCGGTAATGAAGGAGTACTGGCCTCGGTTTTTGTTTTCTGGTTATTTTCCATTAATAGTCCCACGAGTAGCGGAGAAAGGGATGTCCATCTGTACAGAGATCCGCCATATACAGATAAGGCTAGCTAATCCGGAGGTCGCCAGGTATCCGATACTCCGTTTGCGGCTGAGCTATTTTTGGAGATACTGGGCCCTCAGCCAGGTTGATCTTCGGCACGGGTCGTATAACACCTTGATCCAGCCCAGGGGAATGATGGAGTGCTTTGGGAGTTGGGGAGCATCCTTTGGTTTCAGGACTCGTCTGGAGAATTTCTTCTCGAGATTCATTGACCCTACTCAGCCTCTACAACTCGACAAGTTCGATGCTCGCGGTAGAAGCTCACCATACTTACTCTTCAATAAATCGATTGTAGCGTGTGCTGTGTGGCTTGTGGCATCATCCTGTTGAAACCACATGTCGTCCAAGTCCATATCTTCCAATTCAGGCCAAAAATAATCGGTGATCATGGCGCGATAATGCTGGCCATTCACAGTAACGTGACGATCGTTATCTTGGACGAAAAAATATGGCCCAATAACGCCGCCGGCATGCAAGCCGCACCAAACAGTTATTTTTTGTGGATGAAGGTGATTCATGAAGCACATGTGGATTTTCACCCGGCCAATAACGTATATTTTGCTTATTGACGAACCCATTGAGCCAAAAATGAGCTTCATCTCTGAAGATGATTTTGCGATGAAATTCGTCATCTTCACGCATCTTCTCCAGAACCCAATCGGAGAACGTACGTCGCTTTAAATGGTCCATCGGCTTCAATTCTTGAGTCAGATGGATCTTGTATGGGTGTAAACCAATATCCTAACGCAAAATACACAATTCTTGAGAACGCCATGGAATTGACTGATTTGGATCGTTTGCTACGGACGCCTGAACGGCAGCGATATTTTCGACACTTCGACCAACCCGTTGTCTCACTAGCACGGCAATATCACACAACGAATATGTAGACTCAAATTTTTGCACTAAACTTGTTATTGCCTGTCTACTAGGGCCAGAATTACGACCGAAAATTGGAGTTAACGCTCTTAAAGTTGCAGAAAATGGTAGAAAGTTGGTTGAAAATTTTTATAATTTGCTCGTTCGTGTACTTTACCATGATGAAAAGGTTGAGTTTACTGAATAAACTGACAGTGACAATTTGATGATTAATGAAAGATTGCGTTCATAAATTAAATTCAGAGTTGTCAAGTCCCTATTGGAAAACCCTTTAGAAATTCGATAATAGAAGCCTGTATTTCTACATTACTGTTGAATTTACAGGTTCTTTGGCCATATGCAAGACCATTTTCGGTATTATGTGTATGTTCGGCACAGACATTACCACTCATATTACTCTACTTTGCTCTTGATGGCGCCACAGTCCGGAGTGGACTTAAGATTTAACCTTTTTATCCAGTTCAATCATAAGAAAAATGACACTAGTTAAGCAACGCGAACTCGTTGACAGGAAAACCAAAATTAGGTATTCCTGTGTGTAGTTGTTTTTGTTGATAAAAGGCTTACAATTCATCTGATTTTATCTCGTTATGATTGACTCCCAGCAACTGTCACTCGTTGCGCACCAATCAAAAATAACCCTGTTATCCACATGTTCCAGCAGTTGGTTTCAACCAGGAAGCGCTGGCAAAAAAAGTTGAAATCCACGTGATTTTGTTCGGGCCACGAAATCTTAACGAGTGGGGAAAAGAATAGAACAATTCGCCAAATGAAAAAAGTCCTCCCACCATGAGGTTTTCCAATGACGTTAGAGATCGACGATTTATTTTTTAATTAACTGGCTTTTACTTGGCGGTACACCCGTTGGTGAAGTGACTTGCTATTTTTACAGTCCAGAACGCTAATCATATACATATACAAGTATGAAATCTGTATGACTTGCTTAATAAAATAGATACCCTTTTAGTTCAGCAAATAATTTATTATTTTTCGGCCAGAAAGACTACAACGGGGTCGTCAAGATTTCGCAAACAATTTTTCTACTCTACACTATAATTACAATACTTAGCTTTATTTTCTTTGGCGGTCACTGTGCCTCTTTTTAGCATAGTCGATCTCATCCTGTAACTACTTTCAATATCTCGTCCTCTCTTTCCTCTTGTTCTTCTTCCCCTTTTTGCCCACCAGAAACTAAGTTCGCAACTTTGCTTTTATTGTAAGCCCCTCTAATTTACTTTTAACAAACTTACAAAGAATTGTATCCCTGTATCTGCAAACTGAAAGCATTATTGTGGGCTATTGCAATATACACAATTCTGGGTGGTTTCGACATTCTGGACAGATAACATCCGAAGGACGGTGTGTTGAGATCTTCGTCCCTAAAAAAGGCGAATTTTCTTCTATCTAATCCTACAAACCCATTGCAATTACATCCCTTAATTTTTAATTTTCATCAGTGGTCTCTTGTCTGTTACTTCTAATGCAATATAATCTCCGTTGACGACAGTATTTTCACTATTCATATACGTTCTCGAACTCAAGTCCCTGTTCTTTGGCTGTAGCATATCTTAAGATCATTAAATTCCGATATTAACAGCATAACTAATTGGGGAACCAATAGAGTCAAATTTAATGCTTCCAAAACATACTGCTGTTTGCTGTCGTTAAACCGAAATTTAAATACCCAGCCATTATAGCGCTTCCATCGTTAAAAAAAAAAAAAACCATCCATTCCATTCTCGGTACGTGTGTCAATTACCCAATTTATCTGACAGCTCAATGTGCGTTGAACTAATCCGCATTGGTGCAATACGGTAAATGACAATGACAAACTTTGTAAATGGCAAGTTACATTCGAATGGCGTAACTTACTCGTACATAAGGCATTTATTTGCCCAAAATTGGAGTACAACGCCCACATCAGGTCAGGAGGCACCAAAACCTCTTTGCACTTGCTAGATAGGATTCAAAAGCGTGGGAAGAAACTTAGAGATGATGCTAATACGAGGGGCGTTCAATATATTCTCGGTATCGATGTGAAGGAAAATGCGAATTCAATTTAAATTATTTTTCAATATAATCTCCACTAACATCAATGCATTTGTCACATCTTGAGATAAGCTTTTTTAAACCCTCAAAAAAATAAATTTCCTCTTTCTCTGCAAAATACCCATTTATTGCCGACTTGAGTTCTTCATCATCCGAAAATCTTTTTCCAGCCTTGGAAACTCGCGCCGTGTGAACAGGAGCGTTGTTATGAAGAAGCAACACACCCGCTGCGAGTTTACCCCGTCTTTTCTTTTTAATTTCCTCCCGCAAATTATGCAAAGTGGAAATGTAGGATGTGGCGTTGATGGTTTCACCTTTTTTTTTGTACTCAATGAGCAAGATTCCCTTTGAGTCCCAAAAAACTGTGGCCATGAGCTTCCCGGCAGACGGAGTGACTTTGAACTTCTTCGGGGGGTCTGTTCCTTTTTTATGCCACTGTATGGACTCTTGTTTGCTTTCAGGGTCATAGTGGTGGACCCATGTTTCGTCCCCAGTAACAATTCGATCCATAACACCGTCCGCGTTCTCACTACACATCTCCAAAAGCTCTCTACAGCATGCGATTCTCACTTTTTTCTGAGGCGCTGTGAGCATTCGTGGCACCCACCTTGCACTGACCTTTGAAAGGTTAAGATGGTCATGAAAAATGGTGTGAATTGAAAGCTTGGTGATCTCTGCCATCATTTTCACCTTTATTCGGGCATCCTCAAGAACAAGTTTTTCGACTTCTTTGATGCTTTCTCCCGTACAAGCAGTAGCCGGGGGCCGGAGCAGGGGTCGTCTTCAATGCTCTCTCTGCCTGTCTTGAACTCACTTGACCACTTTTGCACAGTTGATAATGGAGGTGCGGAACCCTGGTAAACAGCCACCATCTCTTCATGAATAGTTTTTTGACTTTTTCCTTGCTTAATGAGAAATTTAATTACAGCGCGATGCTCAATTTTCACCATCATCGTCTCAGTTGCCATTATGATTCTGTTTAACTAGAGATAAATTAATAATCACCTTTATATGAAATTTTACATGAATGCACTAAAATAATAGTATTACTTGATAAATAAGTCAATCTATATATACAACCACAGCTTCACCCCGATACCGAGAATGTGTTGAACGCCCCTCGTATTACATAGTCAATTGACTTTGTTTTATTGCTATATTCTTCAAACCTTTAACCGTAGATCCCGTCTCGCTGTGAATGGTCACCAGTATACCTCAAAAACCCTCTTTCGGACATATATTTGCATTTGCCATCTTCTATGGCTTACATATTTTTATATTGTATTCATTGTCACCTGCTAGAATTCATTTTCTGCAAACAAGTTACAATTCCATATATCCAATTGTAGACAGATGTTATATAATAATAGTAACAAATTAAATTGTCTTAAGCAATGGATGACTATTCCTTTGCTAAGAAAAATTAAAAAGAAAAAACAAATATGTGTACGAGTTAAAAACCTGCTAAAAATATTATATTAAATAAATTTTGTGATAAATTGTGTTCAGAGCTAAAAACTGAAATACCACTCTGTAAAGATGCTTATTTCAAAAATAGATTAGCTGTAAATTTGGGCAACGAAAAAAGAGAACGGATGGTTATTACCGAAAATACAAATTCGGACATTGTTATAAACAATAATAACACTTACCTAAAAGAACCGCTAGAACTTGATAATTTATTTAATGATTTTTTTTGTCGAATTTGTGTTACTCTCAAGACTATTCTAAAGATGGTAATCAATATGAATTTACTTTAGAACAATGAATTTTCAATCTGAAAGTTTTTTCGAATAGTTTACAGCACTTGCTTAGTGTTCTTAAACTTAAATTAATTAATTCCGTATCGTTTTTTCCCCAAAATCATCTTCAGAGTATAGTTTTCCAATTTACACTTTTATTTGTATTATTAGATGATTCTAATTCATTTCCACCTTATACGAATATCTATGGATATCTAATTTTAGCGAGACTTTCAAAATACAGACTATATTAAATTGGCCAGAAGTTTACACGATTCAAGATTGTTGCAAAAAAGTCCCCTTTATTCTTAATTTGAAAGGGGTTTTCGATTTTATCATCAAACTGTCTTATTTCAGGATATGATATATCCGAAAATCGATTGATTGATTGCTTAATTTTGAGAAACTCAACTTTTGAAATAGATCGTTATAATAGAGCACAAAAATCAACTCCAAGAATAATAGAAAGCGCTATTGGAATTTTGAAGTAGACATTTCTGTGCCTCAAGCACTTACGATTGCAATAGCAATCAATGTCATAAAATTTGGATTATCTAGGCTAACATTTTTCACTAGAATCAACAGCAACAGCAAATAAAAATGCTGTTCATTTGAATGTCTACAATTTGACTTTTATTAAATTTTTTGCACTTTAAAAATAACTAAAGTTATGAGTCTCAATGAAGGATGTTTTCTGTAGCTGTGCACTTTCCTTGTATTCAATTGAAAATTGTACGAGTGAATTACTAGATCTTATTTTGTTAGTTCATTGGTACATAAAATTTTTGCCAAAACGTTTAACAAACTTGTGAGAAAACACTGTTTTTTTTTCAGCTTTAAAGCATTTTATTTCCTTAATCATTAACTCTTACATACTAACAAAATGTGCTTAAATGCTAGCTTAAAATTACTTAACAATCTTATACTAACTTACTGGCCCCACACAGGCACTCTAAGCTACTCTAAATTCTTATAACTATGTCTTTCGACTTTATGTACATTTTCTTTACTAATATTTATTTACTATACTTAAAGCTAAGAAAAAAATTGCTAACAAAAACTTAGCCTATGGACATAATTTTTTATTTTTTATAAAAACTTAATATCTAACTTAAAATAAACCTTAGCGTACCTAACCTACATGCACAATACACACATACACATATATAGACATTATACACAATTATATACATATATTAGTATATACCTTTGTATATACTAATACATGTATATATTTCTTAGATGCTAACCTAAACCTATGTAAGCTGGCCATCGCTATTTACCGAGAAAACAGATTGGTCAGGTCTGCCTCATGAGGCTGGTCCGTAATTGACGGAAACGACGACGAAACATCTTCTCCATCATTCAACCACCAGAAATGCTGGTGCTGCCGAACGACATCCCTCTTATCGCGATTCCCCACCGCCCTACTTAACCTGAGGCGATCCACACTGCCGTGTGCGACGTCTCTGTTGTAGTTGAGTCGCCTGTCCCCACCTGTCCGAGCGACATGGAAGATTAACGGCACCCCTGATCTATCCTGGATCAATCCTATCTGATCTAGGTAGAGGAATGCTTCCGGTGGAACGAAGCCGTCAGAGTGCACACTCTCGTGGTAAAGGTAATTGGGGTAGTAAGCCCCAGATATCAGGTTATTCGTCGAGGTCATTGCTCTTGCAATGTGCCTTCGAGTCAGCTTAATTACGAAGTTGTCCACTCGTATTAGTTTCGTCCTGTTGTAAAGGACCTCATTAGGATAAAATTTCTTGTACTCCGACTCTGGTGTTCTGTACAAGCGAAGACAAGCCCTAAGGCAAGCCCTCTCAAACACCCGAATATTTTCCATTAAGCTTGCTCTCACATTGAACCACATGGGGCAACCAAATACCAGCATGGGCCTAATAAGGGCCATGTAGCAGATTACCTTTACCCTCGCATCGAGTTGGCTGCTATAAAACAGTCTCTTTGTAAGGGCAAAAGCACCTTTAGCTCTGGCCAGAGCAGCATCTACATTTTTGCCAAAATACAGAAACTGATCTAGCCAGATTCCAAGGTATCTGACTACATTTCGACAGGCAAGAGGTTGTCCGTGTTGTCCAAAGATAGAGAACTTTCGCCAATTTTTTCTGGTATCCCTAGAGGCTCCAGACAACGGCGTCCTAAAGAGAATAGTTTCCGACTTCTGAAAGTTGATTTTCAACTTCCAGTCATCGCAAAATCGTCTTATCTTATCGAAGGCAGCGTGAAGAGAGTATAAATGACCTCGATTTTTGTACCTGTTCTGTACGCTATCAAATCGTCTGCGTACGCAATAGTATGGAGAAGTGAACCTATCAAGTCGCTTGTAAAAATGTTGAATAGGATCGGCGCATTGACCGCGCCTTCTGAAGACCATTTTTAATTTGAAATATTCCAACAGAAGTCACATCACCATTCTTCACGATGAACTTTCTGATGTGTAGCATATTATAAAGAATGTACAAGAGTGGTTTACTGATCCCCAGCCTAGTCAGCTTATAGAAAAGACCCTCTAACCATACGGTGTCGAAGGCCTTCTCCAAGTCAACAAGGCAGGCACCAGTGCACTGTTTCTTGCCTTTGTTCCATTGAATATCGGACACCAGTTTAGACGCGGCATGTGAGATATCATGTCCCGCCTTAAAATCGAATTGATTATCCGGAACTATATGTTTGTCCTCAACCCACCTAGACAGAGCTCTATTGATTACTTTTTCAGAAACCTTACTGATATTCGGAAGGAGGCTTATCGACCGGAGATTCGCCGGATTGGATATATCCTTCCCCTTTTTGGGAATAGGTTGAACCACCGCCGTTTTCCAATGCGCTGGATAATGTGCATTATTCATTGCATTATTAAACAAGGTGGTGTAAATGTCCACCGCTTCTAGAGGAAGATGTCGAAGCACGATGTTCGGAATACCATCGGTCCCCACTGATTTCTTAGCCCTGATTGTGTCGAAGATCTCATGGAGTTCTTCCTTCGAAATGAACGGGGGTAGGTCACCCTCTCTGGCAATGACATTATTTGCCATATTTTCGTCGCTAAACCGGGTGAAACCAGAGCCGTTGGATCGCTAATTCTCTATTTCATTTCGAATGTAGCAGTTGTCCACCAAGACGCGATTGTCCAGGTCATAATTAGGGCCAATGATATAAATGGCCTTGTATACTTCCTGGAAAGTCGCCCCTATGGCCTCAACCTTCTCCTGTGGATCCTCGATCACAAAGAAGTTGTCATCATCAGCGGCCTCATTTGGGTCAATACCTGCTATTGTCAGTAACCGTTCGTTGTCTGTTGTCCGGTCTATTTTAAGACACTGAAGGTCGTTTTGATTTTTTCTCCGAAATAGTTTATTGATTTGCGGAAACATATTCGGGTTGTTGGTGTTTACAGCCCGAACCTTGTTGTTCCAATATGAGCTTACAGAAATTCTGTAATTCTCTTTTATTAATTTTTAATCGACGACTTCAGTGTCCCAATGTCCGGGTCTTGTCGGTCAGTTAACTGTCTGTACAAGTTTTTGAGTCTTGACAGAAGTCTACTTTTCTGTCGGTGCAGTGCGTCAATAGTAGGATTGCGGAACAGGTCTTCGTTAGTTGTACGTCGATACCGCGGTATTGTAGTGTCCATAGTTTGTTTAATTGTCTCGTCCATCTGTTTTAGGTAATTGTCGATCTCCTCGTTTGACAAATTCCTATTGGACGGTGGGTGGCGCGTGTTCGAGGAGAGCGCTCTGTTCAAGGTTGCGGAGAAGCGCGTCCATCGAGTCTTACTGTTGTTGTAAGAATATCTTTGGACAAACTCCTCCAATTCCGCAATTTCGTTGGGAACTGTAATTTCGGTGCTAAAACCGCAATGGTCGCTGTCATACACGAATGTGCGCAGACAGTTTAGCGTTTGTAAATTCGTACCTGTTAGTCGTATACGTTCGTCGTACAGCAGTAGATCCAAATAAGACCCGCCTCTGGGAAACGATGGGTTATCCGTCGCTTTAAGACCGAGTCTGTACATGACATCGTGCTGACCCCACCAATCGAGTAGTAGGTTCCCTCTAGTATTTGGCAAATTATTTCCCCAATCTCTATGTCTAGCGTTGAAATCCCCGCCGATTATAAAATAATTCTCCCCCGATTCCAGCCTCAGAAGTCGAAAAAGCGTGTCGAGCTCTGTAATGAATAGGGTGGATTGTGAAGCCTCAGGTGCATAAACAGAGGCCAAGTACAGCCGCTTTCCACTGCGGAGCGGGATATAAACGACGACTGCCCCCAACACCCGAAACCTGCGCAACACGCCCTTGTACACTCTGTGAAATTTTATAAATACTTTAATGAAGATCGCGACACCGCCTCCACGTTTGGATCTGGGCCGATTTCTTCTTCTAATAATATAATTATTGTACTCCAGTTTGTGCTTATCGGTTAGCTTGGTTTCGCTAGCGAAAAGCACATCAGGAGTTTGGTCTTGTAGCAATTTAAACATCGCGGCTCTTCGTTCAATCCTAATCAGTGAATTAACATTCACCGCAAGGACCTTCAAAATTTGCTCCACCATGTGCGTACCCATTACGACATGTGTTGCGTTAGGCCCGGCAGCAGCTCGTAAATCTGGTCCACACGCTTGGCCTGTTCTTGAACTTGCTTTTGCAGCTGAGCCATCTGCCCTTGGATTGCGAGCAAGATGGCCAGCATGTTAGGTGCAGCTTCCGTTGTTCTCGGCGTTGGCACCGGAGAAGCAACAGCCGCTTGCTGTACCGTAGCCCCCCTACCAGACGCCATTTGGGCGTAGGAAATTTGGGACGTGACGGCTGGTGTTTGAAACCTGACAGGTGAACGTTTGACCTCCACCTTCTGCTGCCGAGCCAGTTTTGCTTTCTTAATGTCAGCGAACTTAGGACAACCCCGATAGTTTGCGGTGTGTCCCACGTTTCCACATAACACGCACGAGAGCTGCGACCTATCGGATGCTCCGTCAACACCCAGAGTACACTCCTCGGAACTGTGGTTCTTTGCGCACTTCACGCATCGAGGCTGCATTTGGCAGTTCGACGCGGCGTGCCCGAACCCCTGGCAGCGAACGCATTGTATAATGCCTTCGCTCCTTTTTAGTTTTTCCCAGTGAACCACCTGGTAGTGTAGGACATTGATACTCCTTAGACTATCCAGACGGCTTTCGGGACTGAGCTGCACCAGGAAGAACGGCAGACTCCGTTTCTCCCGCCTGGCTCTAGCTGTGGTAAATGGCTTTACCCCTACAAACTTTAATCCTTCGCACTCCTTCTCTTTGAGCAGTGCCAGGATCTCGTCAGGATCAGAAGACGGTTCCAACCCCTTCAGCAGCATCGATTGCCGCTTTTCACACTTCGGTGTGAATGAGAAGTGCTCCGTCGTCGTTTCCTTTAGGAGCTCTTTCACTTTCGCGTAGCCCTCCACTGTATTACAGTGGACGGCATGGCGATCGTTCCCCAATCGCTTAATATTAAAATTACTACCAATTACCAACTTACATAGGTCCTTGGTTGTATTCACCTCCAATTTATAGGTGTTGATGGGAGGCACCTTCTCCTTCTTCTTCTGCTGCTGCTGCTGTGGTTGCTGCTGCTGTTGTTGTTGTTGTTGCTGTTGCTGCTTTTTTTTCAGCTGCTGTGGTTTCAAGTGTTGTTTTTGCAGCTGTTGCTGTATCTGCTGCTGCTGTTGTTTCTGCTGCGGTTGTTGTTTCTGCTGCTGCTTTTTTGTTTGCTGCAGTTGTTGTTTCTGCTGCTGCTGGATTTGTTGTGAGCTCGCTGCTTCAACTGCTCCCTCTGCCTGCGTGCAGTTTGTTTTTGCTTAGCAGCAAGCATTTTTTCTTTCAGCTGTTCTATGCTGCAGCTAATATCTTTAATCATCTCATCCTCGTCTTCCGACTCAGATGCAGCTAGAGAGGCAAAGTTGTGAGAAAACACTGGTAGATTACAGGTCATGCACAATTCTGGTGGAACGAAAATTTTCAACACTTGTGATCAAACTGTGGAGTACCACAGGTATGAACATTTGGACCTGCTCTTTTCTTCTTATACTTAAACGACCTGCCTGAATTTTATCAATATGAGTGTTCCCCAAGGTTCTGCCTTAGTTCCCATCTTGTTTCTAATTTATTTGAATTCGATATTTGTACAACCATTTAATGGCAAAATCACAACTTTTGCCGAAGATACTGCTCTTTCGTATTCTAACAAAAACTATCTTAATCTTTTTCTGGATGTTAATAATAAAATGCGTAGATAGACCATCAGCATAGATTGGTAATCAGCAATAAAACTAAATGTATGCTCTTCAATATCAAAGGTTCAATATGCGACGACCTTCCTTTACATTACCATTTACGGTTGAGATTGAGGTTCCTTTAATGCCACAATTTTATTAGCTTCAACAGTAACGCAAGTTGCATGACACCTGCTTCAAAATTGATAGCGTCGAAAATTTTAAGTATTTATATATTATACTAGATAATAAGCTCAGTTGGAAATACCAAACCTTCTACCTAAAGCAGCATCTGAATAGAGTTATCGTCTTAGCTTCTACTGTAGTCTACAATTGTTTATTGAAATCAAAACTGCAGTACGAACTATCTTGTTGCGATGTTTCGTCTTTCAATAATATAGAGTCTGCACTTATCAGAATTATCTGTAAGGTACATAGTAGAACTTCTACTTCTATGCTATTTAAAAGGTTTGAAATTTTTCAAGAAAAGTTCAATTTCGAGTCAACATCAGAAATTTCATAAATATGCCAGCAATCTACAAAATACATTTTTCACGCTTCTATTTTGTAACTGCTACCTGTTTGTTTAATATAGTGCCTAAGATGCGAGGGAGTGAAATCGTTATTTTTAATAATGTCAAAAAATTGCTTCTCTCTTCATTGATTGATTTTTTACTCCAATTATAAATGTATGTTTTTATTAAACTTTTCTTAAACTTAGAATTATATCTTCCACCTCAATAGTTATTGTTCTTAAAACTTTCCTTAACAACGTTAAACTCATTCGCCACATATAAATAAAAGCCATTGACTTCAATATTTAATAATATATTAGCTTTAAGTTTCTGATACGAAATAACGATTCTAAGCAAAAGATACATTTTCAAAATAATGCAGCATGATAATGTGTATAGTATATATACGCTTTTCACATGAAAATCGAGTTCCCCGTAAACCCTCGTAACGTTGATCGGAAATACAATAATTCTTTTAGATTTTCAAACCTGTTTTAGTCAAACGAGTTCTTGATTAAAAATCCTGAAAACCTACTCGAATTTGAGAGGTTGAGTAGACACACCTTTTGAAACTTTCGGGATATTCAGCAAAACAGCTGACAGAGTAGTTATCAAAACAAAACTGTAAAACTTCGATTTAAAAAAATATGTATATTCAACAGCGATGTGACTATAATTTATCCAAGAATAATTGTCAGTACAGGGAAGATAGGACGTTTGCCTCTTAGTCTGGTTGCAATAACATGCATAAATGTGTCCCTCTTTAAAGCTCTCATAGGGTTGCCATGGTGTATCTGATGAATCACCACAAAGAGAAAGAGCATTTCGCTTAGGGTTACCATCTCCCCATTTAAAATAAACAAATAAAAATATTGCTGAATGATATAAATTTCATTTATCTTTTTCCTCACCCTCAAGCGGTGGCGCGTTTCTTAAGGGTATCCCCAGTAGGCCTAATCCCTTTTTAGTTTGTTTAAAAAAAAAATTCCGAAAATAGAAAAAAGATCTAAAAAATATATGTATTTTCATTTATTCATGATAAATATAGTAAACAAAAATATAATTCAAAATAAGTATAGTAAAGTATAATGTAAAAATATAAAATTTCATTAATTTAAAGTAAAAATAACTTCATTAATTTATAATATTAAAATCTATTAGTCTGATGAAAAGTTAGTGCTGCTACTATCGTCATTTATATTTATTACTAATCTTTCGACTGCTTCCTCGGCGAAAACGTCCATATCCCACATCTTTGGCTCAACAACCTGTTCAACGTGTTGCACACATTGTTGCCATTTCTCACTGTCAACTCTTACAAGTGCTGTTGTTAATAATAATTTAATTTCTGTCATTTTAAACGACTTGTTTTGGCTTGCTACAAATCCTTTTACTTGAGCCCAAACCAATTCTATTGGATTTAGATCGCAGTGATAAGGCGGCAAGCGAAGCACTTTATGTCCTGCAGCTTGAGCCATTTCATCCAGGACATAGGTTTCATACTTGGCTTTGGAACATTTAACGATTTCAAGCAACTGTGTTTTAACCATATCATCCTCAAAACTTATAGCATTAGATCTCAGCCACTTTTTATTTTACTCCTAAAACTTTAATATTGTCGTTGTGAAAAAGTGAATTTTGGTCATTGAAATTATGTTTACAACAAAGCCTAGTTATTTAGCAAGAGGTTAAAAGAGAAAGTAAGTGATTTAATACAGAAAATATTATATTTTAGGCAAACGTTTGGGAACAGAACGGGGTGACAAGCACAGCGAAGCGGTGACTAGCAACTACCCTAGGGTAAAGAAGAGGATGTTTCCAATTCCGCATAAAAGCTATAATTCTTACTAAAGTTTATATGAATAAAAAAATTGTTTGTTGAATTACCTATTAATTACATTTATTGTTTTTCTTCAGCCTGAAATTTTTAATGTTTAGGTATATATGAAAACTTAACCTTGTAAGTGGATTAGGTTGTTGTTTTTTGCACCCTACTGTAGTTGTAAGTCATCCCTTTGGTGATGCTAGCCAGCCTTTTTCGTGGTTATTCACCCCAAAAGCGGGGTGACCCGCATTGTCCTAAAATTTAATAGAAAGGTTTATTTTACAGTAACGCTTAAATGCTTATGCTTATCACCATTAAAAACAGGAGCCCTGACTCATATTTATATGTGCTCACATTGAAGCTAAATTTTTTCCGAAATTGCAGCAAATAAAAAAAAATTGTTGCTTGTCACCCCATTCTAAGGTACGTAACATTATTATTATTTTAAGTCAATAGGTTTGGCTAAAGCCCTCTACCAAATTGACATTATTTTCTATTACTAGATACATATATATTATTAGTGATACTCTTTTTTTTATTATTATTATTATTTAAAAGTCGCCTTCTATTATGCGTCCTTCTATATATCTCTAGCACTTGCGCCCCAAAAATGCAACCCGAAATTTTGGAGTATGGCATTTAGCGGTAAAATCCTCTCTTTCCCAAATTGAATTACAATTCAGAAAACATTTTTTCCTGTAGAAACTATAAAACATTTTGTACTGTGATTACTGGGCTTCGTTACCACATGAATCGTAAAACAGATGACCTGGTTTTTCCAGTATAGTGTCGAATTTTAGCTTTGTGAAGTTCGCTCTTCATTGTGTGAAACATTTAAGTTAATCCCACAGCTTTCCTCACTCTTGTACAAGACATACTCTTGTGGAAGAGTATTATATTTAGTAGCCTTTCTTGCTTCATTCCCATTATTTTTGCAATATTCCTAATATGTAATCTAATAGTTTACCCCTGGACGGCCCCTGTCTCGCTTTCTAAGTATAACGTATATTTAGGAATGGTATTTGGCAACTTAAAATCTTGTTCTATGCAGCACCGTAGGAACTTATCAACAGCTGTAAATGTACAGAAAACCCCATATCTGAGCTCCATATAACATAATAGATGTTTGTTTCGAACTGTGTTCAATATATTTATTTTTGATGCATTTTATCCAGACTGAACAGATATTTATTTATATTATAACGAAACTCCCCCAGACCTAAAATAGCAGAACGAAAACAACAGAAATTTAATCTTTTTAATTTAATTTAAATTTAATTTTGTTTTCTATCCCCCCGCTATTTTTCTTCTGTTAGAAGGTCTCCAGTTTTCATGCATCCGTTGTAACGTCTTTAAATCCACCCCTCGTTCGCAGACCACGTATGGTTGGGGAAGTTATACGTCACAGGAAACGGCAACTATTTTCTTCATTGACTTTGTTCATTTTTTTTCATTGCCATCTACATGGCTGACAAGCCGATCTTTTGCCATCTTGAATGCAAAACAGTGTTCGACAAACAGAACACCTCATAAAGCTGTCAAAATCAGGTGTGTAAACATACGAGAAGTTAGCATCGGTAGGAGTTTCTTTTAATTCTTGTTGTTTTTTTTTTTATTATATTTTTCAAATTCTGAATCTGATTTCGCAACAATATTTATGTAAGCTGAAAGCACTCCTAGTTACTTACAGTCTATTTCACTCACTATTTCAATGTTTTCTCTTCCATACATCCAGCCTTCAGTTCTTAAGTATTGCCTCCACTATTTCTGAAAACCATGATTTTCGTTTCTCCTAAGTTAACAGACAGATTCCCTGTGTTACCTTTTCAGTTTGTTTATCATAAGCTACATGCTGTTTACAGTTTTGGCTAAAAAGGCAATATTATCTACATATATCAACACAGGTATATTCATCTGGTTCATTTCATTTCTTACTCCAATATTTTCTGTTATATCATTGATAAATAGAATGAGCAAGAGTGCACTTAGGATACATGCTTGTTTAACTCCCATAGTTGTCGCGAAAAATATTGCCATATTGTTTTCATACGAGTACATTGCTTTTAAGGTACTAATAATTTTGCTCGAAATTCCCATTCTGTAGAGCTTGTAGGATAGTGCTTCTCGAGGTATGGAGTCGAATGCCACACTAAAGTCAGCAAATAAAGCATACATATAATTTATTCTTTCTTCTCTTGTACAAATCGGCTATGTTAAAAAGAGAAAAAACTTGGTTCACTTTAGACATACTATAGTGTTCTATGAAGCCGACTGAAATTCATATAGAAATTTATTATTTTTAACCCATTTTGTTAGCCTATTGAAAAATGCCGTGACATTACACCAAATCTCAAAATTGGGCCTTATGTCGTGTTGTGAAAGTGACATAAGACCAAATTCTATCATTTGGCCTAATAACACTTTAATAAAGGGACATTAGGTCAATTTAACATAGTGGCATAGGGCCAAATTTTCGTCAGCTGATTTTTTGGCGATAAAAATCCAAGATTTTTAATAGCTCCATAGTTTTAAATGCTAAAAAAAGAAATAGTTTTTACAAATAATCCGTCAGGCGGGCGCCTATGTCTTACAGGTACATGCGTGGCCCGCTTCGCGGCCGAAAGGGATTTCAACTCCCTCTCTGCAGGGCTTATCTGCTCACCCGACTCCGTCGCTACGCTAAAGGTATGCCAACAACTGTATGCCAAAATTCAAGAAAATGTAATAATTTTTTTGTTTTTCTTTTTGAACATTATAAAACTATTGAAAATATTAATTTTTTCTTATTTTTGTGATTCTATTTTTTATTTATTTCAAAATACATATTCACAGTTGCAGTTTGAAATTTAATCAGGTAAGGGAAAAAAATCCATTTGCAAGTGAGGTTTGGGATTTGGCCTTAGGTCGCTTGGGCTTATGCCACGGCACCTATTCAACAGCACTGCTGCAAATAATTCAATTGAGGTTTTTATGAATGACATACCTCTGTAACTAGTTCTTTGAGTTATCATATTCACCTTTTTTGTGTAGCGGGAATATGATCGATTTTGTGAAGCTTTGTGGTATGTTTGCAAATTCAAATATTCGGTTAAATTCAGCTGTAAGGGCTATTACAAATTCTTTCATGCAATTTCTAAACAACTTGTTTCGTCAATTTAATATTTTTTAAATCGGATAAAAAAAAACAATAATTTCAATAAAGCATAGCACGTCTTCATTCCGCCAAGTGATCAACGCACGATAGGAAAATATACTTCCGTTACGCTAAAATATTTATAATCATCATTAGTAATGAGCATAGATCTGCTGATAGTGAGGAAAAATTTTGTACAAACTGTATCAACCTTTGATCATGTTGCAGATATGCAAATATGTTGTATACATAACTAGATTCGAAAGTGAAAAGAAGCATAAATGTAAATAGAAAGTAAATTCAAAAATACTGAACACAACTCGAATGGTATACGGTCCTCTCCCGCCGCCTTATTCTTTTTTCTAATTCTTTATTACCCTTTGTACAATGTAAGTAAACGGTAAATCTGAATATTCGTCTACAAAGATTGGGGCTGCGTACTGGTGCGCTAAAGTTATTCGTTCGATATTAAGTAACGGCTTCTTCCGCTTATGCTTTTAGCTGTTTTCCAATAGTCTTCAAGGACTTAGCACATTTGAAAAGATTAATTTTTTGTTGTTCATAATTTTCCTTTTCAGCCCGACATAGGAATTTAAGTTCGCTATTTGTAAACGCGTAAAGACGTTTAAAAATGTTAGTGTTGAACAACCTTACAAGTTTTAAAAACGCAAAAGATTTGTCTCTGGCTTTTATGCGCACGCTGTCAAACGATGTTTGTTTCTTCCCCTTTCTCTTATAAGATATCGTTGGTCTTAATAGATGTGCTTTTTTAATAGCGTCCCTAGTCTGATGTCTGGTGTTTCATTCGATTTATTGTTCAAGACTTCTGCCATTCCAAAATAATTTTGTTAAGAAGTTTAGTCGCTTTTCGTTTATTACATTTGATGTACTCGTATCTGAAGCCTTAGAATATTTTCAACAGCATGTGGTTTGAGAAAGTTGTTATGCCTTCTCAAAAGACTTGTATTGTAGATAGGGTTGCTAATTTCCAGATACAAAGAAATAATCAATAATCACAATAGAGTCACCAACGTAGCTTCCATTTAGAACTATGCAATCGAGTGCATCTACCATATCAATTATTTTAGAACCTTCGTGATAGTATGCACGATCCTTGGTTTTACAAATGCTAGACTTATTCTACCATTAAAATCTCCGATAAATATTAGGTTTATTGAATTTAGATTTATTAACAAATCGTTGAGTTTATCATAGTCGCATTGCCAAAGGTTAAGGCTTAGATAAGTGGGTACTATATGAAGCACATTGTTCCACCAATAGTTCCAAAACATATGTTTCTTCTATCGTCTTGTCTCCTATATCTAGAGCACTTAAGTTTTTACGAAACGCAATTACATAGTTCACCACCGACGGATACATTTCAATTTCACTTTTCGTGCTCATGTAAAAATGCGCCGTCATAGTTGCTTACAGCGGCTGTTTTCTTTGAAGAGTGCTTATTGGTTAGTGTTCCAGCTTAACTTCGAGTTGACCTTTCGTATATATTGTTTAAATTGATAAGTTAATTCATTAAATTGTGCATACCTATTGGTTTATCGTGCATACCTAAGTCCTCCAGACTGTTCCCAAGTGAATATCCTATCTTGAATGTATAACCTATCATCTCTTAGCACGATATTCAACTGTGGATTTTCTTCCCGAATCGCTTTCATTATTGGTTTATGCAGATATTGGTCTTCTTGAGTTTCCTAGTATTGCCGAGAACATCTAAACTGTAAGCAGTTTCTATGTAATTTATCGTCGAAGTAGAGTCTTTAAGTAGATCAGCATATACGGACTGTACCCTCTCCTTCATGTTGGAATTTTTTTCTCGTGGCAGGTATAGTATGAGATTTTCTGTCCGTGCTTTTTGTAGGATTTTGTCTAAAAACCACAAAACTATATTTATAATATTAATACATAGTACATTTTATCAAATTGTAAATAAGCTTTAAAGTTTTTGAAAAAAATAGCTGAGTACAATTTATTGTCTTATGCAAGACAAGTGGCAAAAATGCTTATCAATTATATCTATAATTTAATCCAATTTAAACTATTGATAGGAATACAAACGGTAGAATATGGACCCAAAAGATTCAATTATACTAATTCAAAAATATAAATTACATCCTTGGTGATAATAAAGCATAAACTGGTTAAGACTGGTTAAGAGAAAATAAATATTTTTTTTATATCATTTAGAAATACCGTTTACACTCCCTCACACCTAAGCTTTTCTGGTAATCTGATAAACAAGGGAGGAGCAGTAACATAATAAAAACGTGAAAAATAAATTTTTTGAATTTTTGGTACACTTACAAAGTTGCTAGTTCTGATTCGCAAGTTATAACTATCATGCACTCTGCTGCATAATACCCGAATTTCACAAATAATATCTTTAAAACTATGTATTAGTAAAGGTACCTTAAAAGAAGGAATTTGAGACAGCTGAACAGCTCAAAGCTGGGGGTTCTGCGATTAGCTTTAGGAATAATTCTTATTGCATGCTTCTGCTTTATCAACAAAGGTTATAACGGATGGCGCAAAATTAATCACCCTGTCGGAAGATGGTATAATTTTTGCAAATGGTCGTACGTTAATCATATTTGACATTTGTGAACTCGACAGCTGCTGTATACAAACAGACAAGCAATAGAGCGCTATACCCCATAAGAGCGTGGAATAATTGTGTCGATGTTTTTGACCAATAATCGATCGGTGATGTTAGCGCAGCGTGAATTTCGACGTCGATTTCCTAATCGTGTCGTACCAACTGGGTAAACATTGCGGCGCTTAGCTACTCGACTCGAACAGAGTGGAACTACAGGAGATCATGCAGGGCGTGTCCGCCATCGGACTGGTCGTTCGGTTGAGAATATCGCGGCTGTGGATGTCGATGTCGCTGAGAACGAAGAAACATCAACCGTACATACTGAGGTGGAATGGTTGCCTTACAACTCCATTCAGGTATTGTTTCATATATGTCGCATGTTCATTCCAACTAAGATATTGGTCTAGTATTATATAATAGCTAAATATTTAAAGCTGCCAACACGTTCAATAGAAAAAGAACTCTCACTACAACTTACTTGATTGACAAAAACCATATCTCCCAAAACAAATCGACTACAACTTAGTGAGTGATAATATAAAGGCAGTTTATCAGATATTTTACCTTTGATATTAAATACCGTGAATTTCGTTCTGTTGCTGGTGATCAGTTTATGATAATTAAACAATCGTCTTAACATATCTAAGTCGCTATCAACATCTGCAGACACACCCAGTAAACTACTACTGGAATATAAAAGAGATGTATCAGCAACAAATGCCGTGATTTTTCCTTTAAAAGGTATTATAAATAGGGATATATAAATTAAAAATAATATCGGGACCAAGACTGATCCTTGAGGAACAACTATATTTAAGTAGTTCTACGAACTAAAAACATTTTTAAATCTTTCATTATTTATTTATTCCATTAATTTCATTATAAACTTATCAATGGTTAGATATTTCTGCGAAGCCTTAAAGACTTTTCTGCAGAAGATTGATTTTCACAGTTTTATGATTAATTTTTGGTAAGCAAGCTTAGATTAATACATAATATTTACAATCTTTTTAATAATAATTAGATCATTAAAAAAAAACCTGATAATAATTGATAAGATTATTTAGGTAAGTGAATTAGGTTTGAAATTTAGCTATTTAAGTTCGAATTCAAGAAAAAATTGTTTTATAATTTTCTCTCTAGTTTTAATATTTTGTATATTTTTTAGTTCATTCGGAATTGTATTTAGAACTTCCGATAAACTGCATTTCAGCTGTCTTCTCCCGTAGTTATTGTAGAATCGTGGTTCGTGAAGCATACCTTGAGCTCTAATTCTTGTATTGATTCCATGTTGAGTTGGAGTCATCATAGTACTCCAGTATAAGGGTCATCTTGAAGATTTCTGGGCCGTTATTTCCTTGTTCAGTCTATTTCTGAAGGTCTTATATTCTTGTTCATATGCTTTGTTTAGTCTATTGTTTTCCCACTTTCTGTAAAGTTCATCCCTTTTTTATGGGCTAAACTTTCTTCTCTTTTCTATTTTTTTCATAGCTGTTGTTGCATCATAGATATACTTAATTTTATCATGAATCTTCTGATAAAGTAAGATGGCATCACTTTCATTCAAGATTTCATCCCAGTTTGTATTTGCAATTAGCTCATTAACCTTATCGTTAGATATATAGGACAGGCTGACTGAGTTTTCTTTAACAGCAGATTGTTTTCTTTGTATGAAGTACATGATTGGGTAATGATCATGTTCAAATTTATTTATGTTGATGCCGCTAAAAGCACTTATTATCCTACAATTCAAATTTATCATTATCAATCGTTTGTGTCCATTTGGTATTAAATTTATTGTGTTTCCTTTTGTTTAAGCACGATGCAGTTACCACTGTGTCCGATTTGTTAAATAGGAGCAAAAACCATTTATAAATGAAGCCTCTGAATCCCGCTAAATAAAGTATATTAAGTAACAAACCATATTCAAAGCCTTGGTTATGTCAATAAATAATGTCGAAGGAATTTGAGAA
The DNA here is from genome assembly GCA_949129095.1 of Volucella bombylans. Classification (NCBI taxonomy): domain Eukaryota; kingdom Metazoa; phylum Arthropoda; class Insecta; order Diptera; family Syrphidae; genus Volucella; species Volucella bombylans. The sequence continues at coordinate 93,933,503 of OX422142.1, forward strand.
GTATTTAGGCTGCTATATATTTCTGCAGATAATGTCAATAAAGCACTTTCTGTCGATTTACCACTTCTAAACCCAAATTCAAAATTACTTAGGAAATCAGTACTTTCTAAGATCGATAATATTCTAGTTTTAATACCTTTTTCAATAACTTTAGAAAAACCGTTTAATATAGAAATAGGACGATAATTGTTGAATAACATTATATCACCTTTTTTGTGCAGTGGTACAGCAGTTTTCAAAAATTAAACATTTTCTCAGGAAAAACTCCTTCTTGCACACAGAAATTAAAAATAAAACAAAGAACATCGGAAATTTAATAAGCATTGTTGAATCACAAACTTGAAATATTGTCAGAAGAAGACGAATTAGATGTTTTAAGCGATACTAAAATATTATAAATCTCAAGAGAGGAAAACTATTCAAAGAAGGAACTTTCTGATTAAACTTTTGTCACACAGAAGTGTAGGATGAGACACATTTGAAACAACATTACTAGATCTTCTATTAACAAAAAAAATCTACTAAGGCCTCTTTTACACATACGAGTATGTTGGGGTTGCCTCTGGTTCTTATCTTTCAATTGGTGATTTATTATATTATACCCTACAACTTACTAATATTTAAATTTCTATATGTGCTAAAATACCTGTACCTTTAAATTAAACCACACTTTTGAACTCTTTTTTTACAACTGTTTTGATAGGTGAACATTGTCAATAAATAATTCATTGTTAAATAAAATAATCATTTTTTTTCAATAGTATATGGAGAAGGCAAATATAGATAAGACAACAAAAATCAAAATCAAAAATCCTTGTCCATACAAAAATTCCCAGCCGACACAACCGTCAAACAAAACCTATCTATTGTATATTCGGTGTGAACGCTTCAAAGTGATTTTGTAAACGTTTTTATCGAAATCCCGGCTTTCGATGAGGTGTGAAAACTGTATTACTTTTCTAATCAAATAACTGGGTGCTCTTTTACCGGTCTCTTACAATACAGATCGCTCTGTCTTCTGGACAATCATATCCAAACTTAAAAGCCATTACATCTTTAATAAGCATCAGTTTTTGCAATCGTACAGACCGTTATCGCTTATCCAACCAAGATCTTTATGCCTCACTTCTGAGCGCCAATTCAAGTTGACCTATTGATCTGAGAAAATGAAAGGCACGAGTAAATATATAACGTCCTCACATGCACTTCCACCTACAATCTAATTACAAGCTAATATGGACATGATTTTGGACTTATTTCTTTTGTTTTCCTATTTAATTTTTATATTTCTTATTTCCTTCTTTTTTCTACTTATTTTGTATTCTGTTTTCTATTTTAAAACTACCTCCAGAATTAATTATGCCATTTTCTCTTAAAATTCATCCTGCACAACGTTTTCGCTCTCTGTAATTTTTAACTTCAAAAATATTAATGTAAAGGTTTACAAATATTTTGTGAGATTATTGTTTTTATTTGTAAGTAATACTACGAGTATTATATACAGTGCCCTCCAAAAGTCAGTTGAAATCACCATGCAAGTCACAAACTGGCTAATAAAGGCGCAAAATAGTTAAATTTTTCAATTGTTTTTTATTGATATTAATAATATCTGCTTTTGGCAGTAGAACAATACATAGAAAAAATTAAATAAAATTCATTGGATTTAAGTAAAAAAAAAGTCTCTTGAAAGTCCTCAATGTGAATCGCCAAAAGTAAGTTGAAATTAAGATAAAATTGGTGTTTCTTGCTAAATTTCAGCGTTTTGGAAATTTAATATTTTGTATGACCACCTCTATTTCGCAAAACAGCCTCAATGCGATTCGGCATTGATTCTACCAACTTCTGCAACACAGAATTCGGTAAACTTGCCCAGGTTTCCAAAATCTTTTCGACGAAAACTGATTTGCTTTTTCTACTAGTTGTTGGTATTCTTCGGTCGATTTCATCCCATAAATTCTCAATGGGATTGAGATCCGGTGACATGGAAGGCAAATCTAACAAATTTATTCCTTTGTGCTAAAATAATCTTTTGTTGTCTTGGCCGTATGTTTGGGATCATTGTCTTGTTGAAAGACAAATGATCCACTCAATCCCATTGAAGCAGCAGAATCTCCCAAGTTGTTTTCCAGAATGTCACAGTACATGACTGCATTGATTCTGCCATCAATAACATGCAACTTTCACACGCCAAACCAAGAAAAAGACCCCCACACCATAACACCTCCACCGCCATGTTTTACTGTGGGGTGAAGATATCGTTAACTATATGGGTTGTCGTCTTTAGAACGCCGAAAAGTTTGCCTTCGACGGTTTCCAAATATCTGAAACATAGACTCGTCGCTAAAAATAACTTTTTTCCAAAATTGCAGCGGTTGGTTTTGATATTTTTTGGCAAACTCTAGGCGGCGTTTTTTGTGAACCTTGGTTAGCAACGGTTTTCTCCTTGCAACATGGCCTGTTAGCTTGGCATCATGAAGTCGTCTTCTTATGGTGGTTTGAGAAGCCGTTCTATCAGTTTCTTCAAGTTGTTCTTTTATTTCCCGAACAACTAGCCTTGGATTTCGCTTGCAGAGTTGCACCATAAGTCGGTCGTCTCTAATTGAAGTTACTCTGGGGCGTCCAGAACGGGGTAACGGGGTTTATCGGCCAATGTAGCAGCTTCCCTGCTTTTAATTACAATGTTTTTGACTCCTTCAGGGCTAATTTCGAAGAGTCTTCCGACAGCACTGTAATTTGTAAGCTTTTCATATTCAAAGACCACTTTCTGCCTTTCCTCCACAGTAAGTTTTATCCTTGAAAATATTTTGAGTACAAAAAGCCTAAAGTAAGATTATTTAACACATAATTTTAATTTATACTTAATATAAAACAATTACCAAAGAGAAACAAAAACACAAATTTTAATTTTCTGATCAGTTTTTAAAAAAAAAACAATGTCAATTCTGGAAATCGAACAGCTTCAACTGACTTTTGGCGTGCGAATGCAGCGCACTCATTCCAAATATTAACGATTCATAAAAAGTTAGCTGTAGATTTTCGATCTATTATTGGTTATGCAAGAGAACACATATTGTAGAAACTAGAAACGGTCTTAGGAGTAATGGAACACAACATTTCAGTTGATTTTGTGAAGGTTAGCATGTATCCCAGCTGATTTCAACTAACTTTTGGAGGGCACTGTATATATTTATTTATTTTAAATAATTGAAATGAAATGAAATGTTTTTTCTTTCTGGTCCTTTCTGCCCTCTGCCGGTTTTATATTTTGTTATTTGGTGTTGTTTTATTTATGTGCTCTGTTTTTTTTGTTGCGCTTGTTGGAGACTGTTTTATTCCTTTGCCGTCCACCTACATGTATCTGCTGATCCTTCGGTGTTCCGTCGTCGGGGTTCTAACTTTAAAAGGGGTCGTAATCCCTTAACCCATCGAACCTGACTTTTACAATTGTTACGTCAGTGGTGTGTGTTTGCTTATATTAGCCGTTCACCTGCACACCAATTCTGCTTCTATGTTGGTCTCTCGTTGGGGTGTACGTAATTATAAAAGTGTTTCACCTAGCTCTGCCAGCTCTTTTATTAGTTGCATTCACATCGATAGGGGGATGTAATGATCATGTTGCATCCACATTGGTTGCGGGATGTGGTGTTCCTTAAGTCTCTATATCTCCAGCTGTCGTCGACTTTCAGACATCCTGTCTGATCCAGCCCCGTGCGAGTCTCTCGTTTATCCTACGGGCTCCGTAAATGGTGTTCCTGGTGGATCTCCTGTCGAACCTTGGGCTCTTGGTTCGTTCTGAGTTTCCCTACCGTCTCTAGGGCTTCAACGATGGAACCTCCTCGTTCTCCCATGAGGAAAAGACTGCGCGTAGAACCTATGTGGGTTATTTTCCGGGGTTAGTGGGCCACTGGCTGATTGGATCATGGCTACCCTCGATCGCCGCCAGTGGTCGGTATTCTCACCCAAAAACAAAGAGGGATGTAAAAGAAAGAGAGTCATCTTGTTGCGGGAAAATCTACCGCAACATCATAGGCAATGTTAGGGAAACTTACACCAATATATTTAATGTAGCTTGAAATGGTGTTCTCTCTTGAGAACTGGGAAAGCTATGGTAAGATTCTAGTCATCGAACACACTTCCGTTTGACCTTATTTTCTAGTTGATTTTCATTTCTACCTACTTTATTTACATAATATTTCGATTTAATTGGTAATGAGCACAATTAGAAATATTCACTTTAATTAAAATTAGTAAAAAATCATACAAAATATATAAAAAATAATGAAAAGGTATAAATAAATACATGAATTTAACAAAAAATATAAATATTGTATACTGGTCCGCCATGCCTTCGCACGGGTATAAGTTGCATTATGGTTGGAAGACATATATCCTTTATACTATATAGATTATATTTATTTTGTCCTCATCATCAATAAATGATAAATGCATATAAAAGTAATCCCAGAACGTCAACAAAATATCATGGAAGCGGGAGAGTCCTTTGCAGAAATCATGTTGGGTTCTCGTTGCTTCAATGTCGTAAATTTGACTGACTAAGCTATTGGTCGAATTTGATATCGTATTTTCTTTAATAGATAAAGATTTTCCTGTGTAATGTGGTTACTGCAAACAGTTAGCATCACAAAATGTGATCTAGTAATAAGCAAGTGTATTCGCGGAAGTCTGCTCATTATGAAACCGATAGCGGACAAACTTCAGTTTGGGCAAATCAGCTTGTTTTGCCATGTTCATCGAAGATCGTGAGAATAAAAAAAAACATTAGAAGGTCAGATTCCCACAAAAGAAGATCACTCAAATGCGAAAACGCGACAGAAGGAATGCAAACACGTGGGAGAGATATGTATGTAGCATTACATGTACTCGTAATAATACGCGTTACATATTTTAATAGTTCGAAACATTTGTAAAGCTAAGATCGCAACTAAATTTCCTTTTTTTTCTGAAGGATCTTGCCATTTTAAACTAATGAAGGTCACGACCCTTAGCTATTCAATTTATTAAAATTATTTCGAATTCGAAACGGGAAAAAGTGGAAGTGGAGTTAGAAGTACTCCTATACAAACTTTTAAAATATTTCATCTATAGAGTCGAAAACATAAGCTTCGAGTAACCAAAGACTGCAAAACTTTGGATGGAATATATTTTTGCTTGCCAGAAAATAACGTCAAAAGCAAGTGCATTTCAAAGAGTTCCTGATAGACATCGAAACTTTTAAAACTTTCAAATTTCAAAGAAACAAAATACTCAACTCTTCCATTCCCCTTCCACCTACTCGAATAATCTTTACGATGAAACTATTTTAAATCGATGAACACAGTATTTTTGACGCCATCCCTAATTAGATTTCACCTCCTTGAAAACTATTATCGCTTTCGAGGAATTTAATTAAATTAATGAACAAGCAGTTCAAATGAACTGCAAATTGGGTAAGCAAATTAAATGAAGATGCCTAAAAGTCAACCAAACTAGAACTGACAGATGCACGAATAACCAACATCGCTTAGAGAAGAAGCTAAAAGAAGAAACGAAAAGAAAGGCCAACAAAATATGGTATGGTGGATACTAAAAAACTCTTAGTCCACCTCCCAGCGACCCTGATATCTAGTTTTCCCCGAAGACATAGTAGTAGTAGTAGTAGTAGTCCAACGAAGGACAAAGAGGATGTTTTTTTCCCCATACCTACCAATTGGTGCCATTCCTTCCCCATGTAATAGACTTTCGCTTGTCAATTGATTTTACGTGATAATTAAAGTTGCTTCCTACATAGTTCGTGGTGCCGCTGTAAGTTTCCGCAGCCAGTCCATCATGAAGGCAATGCTCAGAGGAAATCTTCGTACTAAAATTGAATGGGGAATTGGCGTAGGTATCGACAATGATGAAGGTTGCAAAACCTCTTAATGTATAATTAAAGACATCTGCCTTGAGATGGGACTGCTGTAATAACTTTTCTGGTTACAGTATACTTTTTTGTTATCCTGTTTTATCGGCCTGTCTCGGGTAATTGGTAGACATTGCACTAGGGATTCTGTGGGCAATTAAGTTGATGGCCAAATGTGAGAATCCTTATGAAGGACAATGAACTTTGTCTGAAAGTATAAAGGAGGGATTTCATGTCCAAGTTGAAACATTAAAGTTGGTCGTGGAAGACATCACATGGGTATAATGATAGTTAGGTTTAGTTTTTCTTTTTTTATTTAAGCTAGGATGGACAACAATGTGCCATAACTTTTGAGGACTTCCATTTTAGGAATGTCGAGTGGAAATAGATGGTAATTGTTCTCATTTATATTATACGATAAAAATACTTACAAATTCTTTAGTGTTAAAGGTTGCCATTTCAAAGCCCTTTATCTATTTGCAAACCCTTCACTGGTGTCGGTCAGTTGCGATAAGATTTAAGAACGCAAAGCGTGTGAGACACCATTACAACTGACTTGATCAAGTAATTTTAAAGGGCTGATATCTTCAAGCAATAATACTTATAAAATAATACATATATGTATATACAATTTTCGTTGATTTTTGTGTTCCTAGCTAGGAAGCTAGCAGAGTGCAAGTCGATCGATGAGTGAAGATACGATGATTACATTAATAGCTACGTTCTAATGAGCCAGCAATAAAAGAGCAACGGTGATGTGCAGTTGGACGGCTAGAAGAAACACACAACATCGCCGTAACAACTGTAAAAGTCAGTAATGATGGGTGAAGGGTTGAGAAGAAATAAAACAGCCTTCAGCGAGTATACAAAATTCAACATAATCTAATAATAAAATAAAGACCAAATGATAACAAAATATTAAATTGGCCGAGGCGTGACATGCTATTGGTCAGTCCCCATTCCCCCAAATCTGAACCATGATCCACCGGAATAGTTAGGGAACCTCGGGAAAATGTTTATATAAGACACATATACTCGTACCTAGCTCTAATTGGGGAGGAGATCCAGAGGATGTTTGGAGTGAGAAATAATTCCTAATAATCCCTAATAATCTAGACAATCTCCCTTTTCTCCCAACACTATACCTACCTTTTATCGGGTTTCCTTTTTCCTTTTCGTTTTATTTTGTCTAATATTTATAATATTAATTAGTTCGAAGGGGGAAAATTGTAGGAAACATTGCTTTTCGAAAATTTCAATGTTTAGAGGAAATAATTAGGTATAGCAAGGATCTGCAAACCTTCATAAATTCTCACAGTGAAGTTTCCAGTAATGACTGGAAGCGGGAGCGAACTTAGTAACTGGAGGGCTTAGAATGGAAACAAGAAAACTAGAATGACTGAGAGGCAACCACAGATGTAGTCAAATGAATGCGTCTGTGAATGTGCGTGCGAGTCTTGTGCGTGTTTGTCAGAATGAAAAACCTGGCTGTTGACAATCAGCGACCAACAATTGTTAATATCGTTTACAATTTTTTAGGTATTTCGAAAAGTAATTGTTTTAGAAGAAATTAAGTAGAGTTATATAAAATTCGCGAGTTTTATGCCGGGCAGAGGGTGAAGAATTTTTGAAAGAAAGGAAGATGATTATTGAGTAGCAAGACGAAAGGCTACAAGCGATACTGCTACAGAAAGGGGTTCATAGGCACCGCTGTAGTGTGGGATAGGTTTTTTTTTATTTTTAGTCATGAAATAAAGACTTCGGTAGGTCGCACGTCCATATACTTCTCGAAAAAAGGGAAGACACGCGACCCGTTGATTAATCCGTTAGTGTTCGGGACAGTGAAAATAGCGAGTTACTCCATCGAGTGCACCACAAAACAAGAAAAGGTAATTAAGAAAGAAACCGCCGAGCCCCAAAGGAACATTTATAACGTCGCGAAAAACCTGTTTTTCCAATAGGGTGACCCGACAGCAGTAATAGTTTTTCCAATTGTTAAGTTGTCAAAATATTCAGTAAGGTTTGTCATTTCATCATTTCATCATGCAACGTTTTACGCTTAACAATCGTGCAAAAATTATTAAAAAATATTATCGAAATTCCGGCTCAGTTGTAAATACGCAACGTGAATTTCGTCATGAGGTTGGTCGTCATCATGGCTTCAGTGTGCAGGCAATTCGACGTACCGTGGAAAAGTTTGAGCGTGAGTACACTCTCTTGCATCATAAGTCACCAACCATACAGAGATTGGGGCGAAATGAGTAACACATAGCCACCATAGCGGCCAGTATCGAAGAAGACCCAGAAATGTGGATTCACCTGAATTGGGCATCGCCAGAGAGTCAAACAGGCGTATTTTGTGTTGGGATTTGTCCTATATATGTGTAGCATTATGCTGACGCATGAATTGAATCCAGATGACCATAGACAATACCGTGAATTCGTGAGTTGGGCAAAAAACATATTCCGGACGAGACCCATTTTTGGCTCAGCAGCTATGTCAACAAGCAACATCGCCATTATTGGAGCGAACACAATCCACAAGTGTTCAGCCAAGCATCAAGGGATCTACAAAGATTAACTGTTTGTTGCGGTTTATGGTATGGTGGCATCAACGGACCATTTTTTTTTCGAAAGGAGGAAGGGGCACCATTACCGTTAATGGTCTCAGGTATAGAGCGATGTTAACCCAATTTCTGTAGTCAGAGCTAAAAAAAAAACGGATGAAGATATCCTTAGCCTGTTCAGAAAACTGTTCATCACTCGACTGAGATGACTTGAATATGTAGAACGAACGGACGCCAAGGCTTCGGCGCGCAGACCCCGTGAATCTAACCTTGAGGGACAACGCAGTAGAGAACGACCTCGCCTTACATGTCTCACATAAGTGTCATAGAAGGCGAGCTCAACAGGCTTGGAATGTGCAGCTGCAGGTAGCTAGACAGACACAGACAGACTAATTGGAAAGGCCTAGATGTTGAGGAGCAGGGTCCACTCCCAGCCATCATGCTCATAGTAAGTAATTAGCATTCAGCAGCACTCCTTTTCTAGAGCACATCATCGGAGAAAACACCAAGTTTCTTAGTGAACCCTTGACCAGATCAGTGTATCTTAACAGCTTGTATGTCTCCTGGTTAAATTTTCACTCCTAAACTAGATCCATGACTTTAAACCTCCAAGAATTTTAAAATACTTGTAGTTTGCATTTTGCTTTGCTTCTGCTTGGTTCCATATGTCACCGATAATGAGAGCTTTGTTAGCTAATTACATTTTACTAATACAAATTACAAGCTCACTAATACATCATTGTTGTTAACAACCCATAGTTGATTTATTGATACACTGAGAAGGATAATGCCCACGATACTAAGGCCTGCCAGCCTCCTTGATCCCTGTAAATAAACTCCAGTGCGTTTGCTACCATTTGAAACTTCAGATTCTGAGATTCAGTGTTTCCTTATGTCTATATAACACTCATCAATAGAATCAATCCATTGAACTAGTTAGATACATGTATCACATTTTTTTGAAGAAAGAGAGGTTACTACTTCAACGATAAAATTAATACAGTACCAGCACCCATCACATCAACGGAGGGTACATGCAGCCTAATGCGAAAGTGTGCCAGATAACCCCCCAGTGTCATTCGCCTCATCAAACGCTTTCCCTATCAAACGCCGTAGGAAGTGGTGTCACTGATGTCTAGTGCCTTAGACGATAAGAAAAAGCATAGAGCTTTGTTAAGTCGCTAGTGAAAGGTCTACTACCCTTTTTTTCAGGGGTCAATAAAAGGGACGCCAATTTTCAAAGATTGCCGAAAGCATTCGTGGAAAGATATTTCACCTACTGTTGAGACTGAATTGTCAATAAGGGCCCTAACTGAAGGCGCAGCAACTTTTAATGCGGGTTCAGCTCCTGAGAAATCTTCCTCTGAGTCTTGTTTAGCAAGTTGATCGGCGATCTCATTCTCTGTGATCCTATTGTGACGTGGGACCCGAACAAGACTCAGTGAATTCAATCTTCTAGCTAAGGGCTTCCTAAGTACATGGAAACTTCATCTCATAATCGCAGCAGCTAGATCTCCAATTCCCATAGCGTAAGTGACTCAGAAGCCACCTTCTGCCCACTTGATTTTGAAGTGCAATTTTACAAAATCTGCCACGTTGTTATAGATGTTACAATTTAGACAGAGGATGAACTCACAAAGCAGTTCTGTGAACATGAAACTCCTCACACATTCATTCCATGCTTCTCAGGAAGTATGTCAACTTAATTGCTATGAAGCTCTTAGTGAGTGGGGTATCATCTTTTTTGTTTTGATTTTTTTTTTTTTATAAAAATTCTACTAGCGTTTTTCATTAGGCATTCGGTGTCTAGTTTATAATTATGTTTTTGTAACAGACCTAGATACACATATGCCATCGGTGCCAGACGAGTTGAAGCCCTCAAAGGAAGCAACATCGGGATATCTGGCAAGTGAGTCTCAAGCATGAGTCTTAGTCTCTCCATCAGACCCATTCTTCGAAATCTGAATCAGTTCCTTTTATTATAAACTCTTGCTATATGCTAATGTAAGCGGACTTCCTTCGACTATAGAATGGATGATCTGTAGCATAAGCTTATTTTCTATGACAGTATTTTCTAGTCGTCAATTTCCTTAGCGTACTTGTTGGATAGTACGAGTATTAAGTCAAGAAATCGACTGTTGCAAATGTTGACTCAGAACTTTTGGTTTTATCATACTATCGTCTATAACCAGGTCAGCAGAGAGTATGAAATTCAGGAGATCATTTTCTCGTTATATTTGCAGCATATTATAAGTCCCATCTTCCTTAAATTACAGTAGGTATGCAATAAGTTCTGCTATTGCTTTTAGCGATAATGCCGAAATATGGGGAAAATAAACTGAAGCAACGGCGTACTTGTGCATCTAGTAAATTGCAATTAAAAACTTGTCCAAGTTTAAATGATGAGAATAAATGCGCCACAAAAACACAAATTTTCGTATTTCCGTCGAACATCCGAAACCACAGATGCGTTTATTTCGTACCCATAGTTCCTGTATTGATATTAAGTGGGGTTTTGTATTCAGACCTGCAATGTGGAAAATGAAGGTTGATCAGAGCACAAAAAATCGATAAGCACTGAGATGGTCGTCTCTTGTCTGCACTTATTTGGAAATAAAGAGGAAGATAATCCTCCCAATGTGTAAGCAGGGATGTAAGTCCCGGTAAAAGCTTTAAACGTCTTTAACATCTTTTACGTCTCACTTTCCAATTTTAAGCACAGACCCCCTTAGCTACTCAAGAGTTTTATGTATGGTGCACCTCACTCCAAGAGATCCGTTTCCATATTGGGTCCCTCTACTTGAATGCAAATATTCTCTGCTTTAGCTAGCTCCCACAGTTTATCAAAACAGTGCTTGCACTCGGCGTCATTTAGACTGTATTTATTATACAAGTATACTTGAATTTTAATACATTCGAACGCCCTAAAAGCCATTTATGCGGAAGATTGCGTTTCGACATTTATTTTATTAGATACGCGGTTGCGCTTATGTTAATTCACAGACTTTATTTGCTGGTTGATAAGAAAAAAAAGTAATTAAGATGAGTTAAAGCTTATAATTTAATTTGTTGAATGTCATTTAAAAATAATTTTTTGATAGCTTTTTTTCTGAATTTAAAATTTGTAATATTTTTCCAGTATTCATGTACATCATTCAATACTTTAGGAACACTTTACATTAATTGTCGTCATTTTTTGGTAATTTTAGTAAATCTTGGGCACGTCTTCTGGCTGGTCATCATAAAAGAGTCATCTTGTAAATGCGTTGTGCTGTAATAGCTCTAAAACCTCTTTTGTCAGGAACATTTATTTGATTTGTTATTGTAAGAGATGCATTTTAAATCTTTTGAGTACTTGTTTTTAGAGTGGAGGTGTAGCGTGATCTTTCAGATGTGCCAGAACTAAATGAGTTTTTTTTTAGATTTTTTTAATATCAAGATACGAGTACTTATAGTTTTCAACGACGTCGATCAGCAGGCTAGGTGTTGAGGTACAGGAATTGTTTTTAGAAAGTATTTGCTACTGAATTGTTTTGTGATTCGGAATACGGATGTGCAACAATGGACACCATCCACTCCTGCAGATTCATTTTCGTCCATTCCTTTTATTATGTTGTATACCTATGTGATATTGGTTTCATTTGGGAGTACTCGTACATATAGTATTGGAGAGATATTTCTGTGCTGAGTTAATGTAATTAAATCTTTTTTTGTTCACCGAAATATTTCACAATTTGCTGGAAATTTCGATTGATGATTTATCTGTTGCAAAGTTTTTTCCAATCATCTCATCAATATTGAGATTTTTTTCTGCTCATAATCTCATTTATTAAGCTCCATGTATTTCAGGGATCTGCTCTTTTCTGAGCAGAATTTATTTTTGTAGTATGCGGATTTTTGTTTGTATATTTCTTTTCTTTATTTAATTTATTTCGAAAACTTTTGTATTCATTTTTATTTTATTATTTTTTCATTTTTTCATTTTCTGAATAGCTGATCTCTTGTTGTACATTTAGTCACTGAGATACAGTTGCCTTTCAATTTCAAGCACACACATTTAAATTGTTCAATCCAAGACTTATTGTAGATACGTACATATGTTAGGAATTTTGTGCTTTGGTGTTTCGGCAAACCAAAATAGTTTTGGTTCACTACGGTCGATGTTTGCCAGATTTTCACTAAGCAATCATTTGCAAAGTCATCATTTCTCAAAGGATGAACTACTTACTAACAAGTCAAGTGGTCGACGGACAGCAGAAGAGACTGTTTGAAAAACTTTCTATTGCAGTTTAAAATAATGAAGTCACACTACAGCAAATTATCCTACCGAAACTCGATGCATATCTGGAATATTGAAGTTTCTGAGCCACTACAAGAAAACGAATGCATTCCAGCGCCAAATGGTAACTTTTTTTTACTTTTCTATGCATTAAGATTTGGTCTACAATCCATTGATCAGCCGGAAAGCAACACCGATATTTCTGTGGCAAAAAGCAGTAACCGCCTAAGTCGATTTTTCATGTTTTGAGAAAAATTAACTTAAAGTTTGATACTCAGTTTTGAAAAAACATACAGAGATAATTTGAAAAAAAGTATTTGCTAAGTTTTGAACAATCTCTATTTCTATTTAAAAATAAAAATTGTTTAAAAACAAGTTTGGCATTTTTGGTGAAAATTGGAAAAAAGGGACAGCAACGATTATTGCAAAAATATTCAAATGTGATCACTTATCTCGACATAAGGTTTGATTGCAAAATAAAGTTATTATTTCTCTTAGCTTGGATAAAGTTAAGCTTTTAATGCAATTTTATAAAGATGCCTCCAAATAAGTTCAGCCATAATATAAATGAAAACGGATTTCAGCAACATTATGATGTACTATTATATTTTTTATACAAAAAAACGAACGTATAGCAAATTCGACAAGGTTTAAGTATTAAAGAATAAAGGTAAGTATCTATATATACATTTAAGATTTTTGAGTTAATTTAAAATAAAAGTAAAAACATACAGCCCAATTCAAACTTAATATTAGGAGCTTAAATATAGAAGTAAATAGTTTTAACAGACTGTACATTGTTTTTTTTTTTTGTAAGATCAAACCAGGAGAAAGTAATGTTTATTCAAAAGTTTATTCTATTCTTCACCAGAACTGTATTCGACTAAGTCAGGATGTATATCAATCAATGAATTACTAGTTGGAAGTAATTTGTAAAAAGCATGAAAATAAGGATTTATGAAAGCGAGTAAATCTTCCAAATCCTTTTTCTTTTTCACATCAACAAGAAATCACCTTGTTGGTATTTAGCGACATCATTCATGTTAACACCACCAACACCTCGTTTCGACATATTTAAAATCTTAAATGGCCCATCTGTAATTAAGCTAGTTTTATAATAAATTTTGCCGAAACGACCTTCTTGATATCTTAACCATCGTACATCTTTCCAAAGAAATCTTTCCCCATTTTCGTTCTTGGCTCTCCACATGAATTTTGTTTTCAAGAAACTAGAGAAGTCAAAAAAATAGTCTTCATTCATTTCAATGACATTAAATTTATTTTTTGATCCTACAGCTCTGACAAAATTATACCTGTCATGCGGATGGTGTATTTTTGTACACGTTTTCTTCTTTTTTCTTTCGATCAAAGCGTGGTCGACATCGCACTCCATGTGAGTATGCCCTGGCTCCAAAAACTTATGGTCGATTGTCTGAAAGTTTTCGCAAACTTCAAGACCAAAGAAAAACATAACACTTACAAAGGAGTTTTTGTTTTGCCCTGCACAAGAATCGGTGTAAAAAATTAAGTGCATTATGTTCTGAAGACCGACCATATGTTTGAAGAGACATGATGCAATTCGATTGCCACCACGTTTAGATATTGCCTCGTGCCACATATAACAGTGAGGTATTCCTGTCGAGCAATCGTGCACTGTGAAGTTGTATGTGCAAAGCTGACGTTTGTAGAAACTTAAGGATGTGTTTAAATATGGAGTAGGCAAACATTGTTGAAGATCGAAAGTAAGTGTCTTAAGTAATGGATCTGAGGCGGCACGATGTTTATCAACTTTTTTAGACTCGTATCCCAATTCAGCTTTTGAATGATGAATGGAAAGATCACTTTCCAATTCTTGAACGCAATCCATATTGTTTAAATCGCAAATTTTGCAATTTTGTCTATCTTAGGTTTCTTAAATTTTATGTTCATTGCTGCAAACAATTGTAAAATGTTCAATTTATCAAATGTTTAAAAAGACAAAATATAAAATTTTGAAACACACTTTTAAAAATATTTACGTAAGATGTAATGCTAACAGTTTTGGTTGCATCGCAGTATAATTTGTGCATCTGGGTAAGTGAAAAATCAGCGTGAAAATATTTGCAGCTCTTATCTCTTCTTGCATAATGGCTATCGTAATTTGGGAAACCGTCTACGTGTTCTTTAATGCCTTGATGCTTTCCGAGAGCTTATTTTTTGCTGGCCCTGATCCGCGTTTATTGTGAAAACTGCTATTTGGAAAATTTAGATTTCTCTTCTTTACAGTTTTGAGAAAGCTGTCACTTTTGTCAAAGCATTGTTTCAAGCATTTTTGGCATATTTGAATCCTTACATCATTATATTTTACGTGGTAATTGACATGATTGTCACGCTGGCGGGGCTTTTCCATATGCTTCCTGAGGGTTTTTGTTTTGTTCTTTACTACGTCCATCAATCCTCCAATGAACAAAATACGTTGATCGTAACTTCTTAGATTCCAATACTTATCGAAGTATTCTTTTTGTAAAGAGTAAGGTATTTTATTTTAACACCCCATACGGCAACCAGAGTCCAACGGTTTACAAGATCTTCCTGATACTAAACGACCCCTAACATTCACGTAAGGTTGACCTCTGTTACATCTTTCCTTCGAAAATTTGCGAGAATATGATTTTTGAGTCGTATTAGGACAATTAACTATTTCCGACGCATCTTCAGGCGTCGAACTATTTGAATTAAAAACGTATTCAGGATCTTTAATCGAATTGTCACTGGAAACATCAAAAATGTCCAAATCCTCATTTATATTCCCTGTTGTCGACCACTGATTTTTTTTCCATTATTCTGTTGAGATTCGGCGGCTTTATTATAAATTAAGCAAATTGGAGTGCATGGGTAAAGATTTAAAATGTAATTTATTGATCTTACTTTCATTTGAAATTTCATCACTCTTTCTTTCTGACATTTCTAATTTTTACAAAAGAAGTACGTTTTAGCTTAGATTTGTTTTCCATTACAACTGAACGCTACAAGATTTAATTTTTTATTAAATTTCTCTTTGGCTCCTCTTTGTCACCTAAACGTCAATTTGCAGTGCTGGCACGTACACACATTTGCATTTGCATTTTCGTATTTTTATATTAAGTTTTAATTTAAATGTAAAACATGAAAAGTTAATAATCTATCAAGCGTAATGACCTAAATACAAATTATTGCTAAAAATGCACGCAACATTTGAACTTAGGTCGACTTAAGACAGCTAATAGCTTAAATTTAAAAATGTAAAAATCTCTTATCTTTAATTTGTTTTATTATAATTCCGTACACTAAAAAGCAATAATAGCTTATCTAAAGTTTGGAAATATTCAACACAATGTATCATTTGCAATAAGAGCTTATCTTGACTTAATTCTCCATAAAATTGTCCTCATTTGAAAATTAATGGAATAAAAATTAATTTGCAATAATCGCTTATGTCGACGTTAGTTTTTGAAGTAATTTTAAAAACACGTCGCAGTAGTCCTAAGTCGAGTTAGGAGTTTTAAGAAAATGTTAAATAAGTTAAAGAGATCTAGGCTATTATGTTTTTTTAAGCAACTTTTAAAAAAATGTAGGTTTCGAGTCACGTTTTAATTAGACATTCAGGCTAAATTCGACTAGGCGCTTATTGCTTTTTGTCACAGATTTGTTAATAATTGCGTCCTAAATAATTAAAAAAAAAATTATTTCTAGGTGCGAAAAGCAAGCATTCATAAAAAAAATCAAAACTTAACAAAAACGAGGTGCATGTAGCTGTTTATAAAATTATGCATGTACGAAGGGCACAGAGATATACTCGTTCAATATATGCAAAAGCGAAAATTAGGTAAAATTTGACCTAAACCTAATCGTTTAAAGTCAAAAGCATCTCGAACAATGGGTAAGCAATATAACCGAATAAAAAGGTACCACATCATTGCAGCAAGAAACTCAAGTGAACGATTGATTTATAAAAGACGATTTGGTGCATGGTCCGCACTTAAGCATCATCCCAAACTTTAAATAGCTCTTGGCTAATTATTTTTTCTAGATGATCGAATTAAGTCCACTTAATAACTGTTGGGAATGCTCTTAAAATGCATATATGAATCCTTGTAGACCGATAACAAGATTTCTGATAGAATCACAACTTTTCAGATTTAAGGGGGTTCCCCCGTGTGATGGGTTGGAAAAATCAATAATTTTTTTTTCATAAATTGATTCCTTAACATGTGTAGAATATGCTGCTAAAGTGATTTTTTTTAAATTTGAAGTCACTATAAAGATACAGCAGTTAGAATAAGCAGATGTTCTTAGCGCTGAGTTGAGTAGTAGGGGGCCGGGCCTGAGACCGTTCTATACATATGTGTACCTATACAAGTATAGACAAGTTTAGACAAGTTAATACAAGTATAGAAGGACATTTTTATGGTCACTTGTTTTGTCAAACTTCGCATCGCAGATTGATGATAAGTTAAGACTTTCATAGTTTTAACCATACTTGAAACTTTAAACGCGTTTCTCTCAAAACTGTGTTTTTCAAAATTTCCTCCATCACATCTCGAAAACGGTTTGACCGATTCACTTGAAATTTAGAGACGCACAGACTTAGAATCCTAGAATTATCCTGAAATTCCGATTTTTTATGTTTTTTTCGTAACGAAAACCGAAAAAAAATTATGAAATTTTAAATTTTTTTTAAGAACTTTGCCAAAAACCCAATTTTCAATATTTTCAAATGATAATAATTCACTCGATGCATTTGGGCTTATAGATTAAAACACTGTTTCGTTTTTTTCTTTTTGATAAGCCAATCAGCCGAAATCGTGGAAGAAGTGAGTATCCTTTTTTTCAAAGAGGGTGTCTTCGAAGTGGTACAACTTACGTTCTAATGAAGATTTTTATTTGAAATAGTGATAAATAAATGATAAAAAACTCAAAGTTCTATCTTTTCATTAGACGCCAAAAAATGTTTAAAAAACAGGCCGTCATACGGGGAACCCCCTTAAATCCAGGTTGCGGCTGCTATGCAATCCCTATAGATTCTTCAATTTCATTCAGCCGACTTTCTCCGATTATAATTTTTTCGTACGTTTTTTTAATGGTTTTTTTCTGTCCCAGTACTATTCGTTTGCTGATTGAATTTTTCTTAGGAACGCCTTTTCGTGTAACTCTTCTGTTTCTTTTGGGCGCATTTCTTGCCGCTCTTTTTTTCTCTCAATGGTACTAACTACTACAACTAGAAATTAGTCACAATCACATGATCACATGATCTATGATATGATATGATCTATCTATGACAATGCTGACATAAGATGAATAAAATCATTAAAAATGTCGACAGCATGGTAGTCCACAATAACGTGTTTAGAAAATGTTATACTGATTGACCCAGGTTTGGTGTCAATAATATCAATATTATGGCAGTACGGCGCTGTATCTTATATATTAAAAGACATAAAGAGATTTCGCATTTTACAGCACAGATTATTGCTTGAACGGGCTCGAAAAATCCTATTTGCATTGGTGGTGTTAGTTAGTGTCATATTTGCGAAGTCGTGTGAGCTTAGCTGGGATGCCAAGTGTTAGCATACAAGTGGTCCATCATCTTACTGTTAAATGCAGCTTTATCGACACGTAGATGGTGGGTATCAATGGTATTTAAGCTTACATGCGATACTTAGAAAACTAATCCGTTATGGTGGGGGCAGTTTGCCGGATCGCTTTTCTTCTGGATTGGGCTGAGCACCAAATACCTCTCACTGGACATTGCTTTTCCTGGCAAGCTTTGCCTACGAGCCTGTGCATTCGTTGTATTAAGATCTCTTCTATAATTATAAATAACCCTGCCGGCAGTGAATTCGCAGCCGTAGATTTTTTTTGCTAGTCTGGCAATTGGCAATAGCCTTAAGTTGCTATTCTGGATATCTGTCAAAAAATCAGCCTTTTCATACCCACAGGAAACCGGGTTTCGATTTTTAAACTACTAGGGAGGTATCTTATGTATTCGGAGATCTCATTCCTGCAGCCACCTCACTCACGCTTATCCGTCACATATTTTTTCGCGTTTGATCATGTAGAAATATTTTGGTAGGCTAAAGTAATTTTTTATAAAAATTACCTACAATACCACTTCAAAAGTTTGTCGTTTTCAGGCCTTCAAGGCGAAAAGATCATTCAGCTGTATTCAGTAATAAGAAGCTTTACGCCAACACGGCGTACCAACGCATTCTTTTTTGAGCTGGGAGAATGTCTAAAGCGAATTCTTGCGGCTTTGTACTATACTCATATACGTATGTACATATATGCCCTAGACGCCTTCGTCAGTTACGCTCAAATGTACTAGAATTAATTTAATATCTCCTTCTATGAGTTACCATTCTTATCTTATCGTATCATTCTTTTGAATAAAAATGATGTCCTTTAAGTCATACACAAATGCTTACTCACCAGCATTTTGCCAAACTTAGTCATGTGGCAAATTGAAATAATCAACTTCAGAGCTATAATTTCTACCTACTTCGACGCAGAGTCTTGTAATCTTCATTATTCAGCTTTTTTTGTGGCAATCAATAAGCTTGTATAAGGAAATATGATATTTACATACTTTGATGATATGTCTAAGAATGTATATCTACATATCGAAACGAATATATAGCACCAAACGGATGCATGTATACATATACGCTTGTTTATACAGTACGTATGAATGGACACATGTGAATACAAAGAAATTTTTCTGCTCATTGCCTTATCCAGACAATTCGCCTTGTAAGCCTCAATAGACTTAAGCACCCTTGATGTGGAAAGCTACAATCCACAGTAATAATGAAATTGCCGATATGATACGACGTTCGTTTTTTCCTTTTTCTCCAATTGTGTGATAAAAAGATCTTAGAGTTTGTATTTATTAATTAAACTCTGGCGGGTAGAGTCTTGCCTGATGAATAATGATCCCTTCACAAGCATTAATTTGAGTTTGACAATACCTAACGGTATAAGAGTGATAAGGTTAAATGAAAATTGTATACAAGACACTCAGTTGGCTTAGGTTCTGAACTGTCATCAGTAAAACCATTTTTTCCTAAGTTGGCTTTCTGAGGCATGTATAGCAGATAAATATCGAGTTATCTGCTTTACATGTCCTCATCATTTGATGAGTCTGACGAAATAAATTTTTGCCGGTTTGACGGCATAGCCTGCTGTGAAGGAAAAATCATTTCTACAGAGATAGCAGGGCCCATTTGGATCCAGATATGTTCTCAGAAAGAGACTGTTTATACATTATCGATTATACATATATTATATCGTACTCTTATTATTATTATTTTTATTACTCTTGAATTAAATGAATTTAAAATTGTGAATGACTAAAAAATTAATAACAAAATCCCAATATTTCCAACATATGTATATGTACGGGGCTGAATTCCAAAATTGTATAACAGATTTTGTACTTAGAAATGAGAAGAAACGATTCGGCGCCTTTTTTGATCAGACCGCCATCCAATAAAGTTCGTCGATTCCACAGTTAGAAATTTGTGTGTTTTATTTAAAATTATTTATGAAAATTAATTTAAAATTTAAATAATTGAAGTCCCAAAAACTATTGCGGACATTTTTTGGTGCCGAAACCCGGGAATAGTTAATTCCCATACATCAATTATATATCACCAAATTATCATCATCATCAATCATCGCGATTGCATCGAGGGAAATTATATACGTATGTATGTATGTATACATGTGAGCATATTTGCAAAAAAAAAAAAATTAAAAAATAAAAAATTAAGGCATAAAAACCGAGCCTAATAAAATCCATAAAAGTTCTTACTTGCCGTGTATTCTTCCTGCTTTCATTTTTTGGGTTTGTCCATTTAAGTACATACATAAATTTCATCCATAATTTATTGCATCGCTATAATTGGTGAATAATTGGTATCTCATGAGATAAAATCCCCAAAGCTAGAAATTCGATCTATGTAATGCAAATCGATGGTGAAAGCTCATTGGTTAAGAAGTTTTTTTTGTTGTTGACTTTGCTTTCTATCAATCAATTTCGTTGTTGAAAAGCTCCCATTACTGCTTCTGCCGCTGCTGTCACATCGTTCGCTGTAACATTGTGCTGAGGGACAAATCGTTGTTGGTCGCTTTGGAAGAAATTATTCTTCAGAAGGAAAATTAATTTGTTGATTTTACTGGAATTGTTCGGTGGTACATCTTGGATTCAAAGTCTTCGCTGGAATTTCCCCAACAGTAATTTGCTGGTGTCAGAGACAATTTTCGTTGGGTTTATATATAGTTGTTTGAATCGCTTGACATTATGGCTAACCAAGAGGATGTTGCAAAAGGAGGAGAGCTTGCGGGCGGGGGGTTAGAAATTCCACTACAGCGATCAATTGCTGAGTTGAAAGTCATTCGGTCTTCCACTAAAGGAAATATAACTAGAATCAAGAATTTAATTACTGCAAAAGGTTCTACTATGTCTAGTGCAGAGTTAGAATGTCGTTTGGGCATAATTGAGTCCTATTTTAAACAGGGTTTAAACGTGCAATTGTCGTTGGAGAGAAGTAACATCGTCGAGGAAGAAAAATTAAACCATAGAGTTGAATTGGAGGACATTTATGTTTCGACGAAATCGTTAATTCAATCACTGTTATTGGGCCGGAAGGGTAGTTGCACAATTGCGGACGGGTTGAATACTTCGTTTGTGGCACAACAGCCTGCGTCCCGGTCGAAGTTGGAACGTGTAGCTTTACCAACGTTTTCTGGCAAATTTTCGGAGTTTCCAAACTTTATAGGTATCTTTACAAGCTTAGTTGACAAGGACCCCTCGTTAGATGCCTTACAAAAATTTAATTACTTGAGGAAGTACCTATCGGGTGCAGCTTTTAATGCAATTAAGGAGTTTGATTTAACTTCCGAAAATTACGATAAGGCTCTTAACCGTTTAAAAACTCGGTTTGATAACAAAAGTTTAATTTTTCAAGAGCACCTAAACGGAGTAATGAGCATGAATAAAATATCGAAATGTGTTGCCCAAAGTCTACGCAACTTAGAAGATAGTTTCAATTCGCATCGAGCGGCAATGCTTTCTATTGGAAGTTATGAGAATATTTGTGATGCCTTCTTCATTGCGTTAGCATTAGATAAGGTGGATGCGGATACTAAAGCGAAATGGGATGAATCAGTCGATCATTCAAAACTTCCAACGTGGGAGGAGTTTTCAAACGTATTAGATCGTCGATGTCAAACTTTGGAGTCGAAAGAATCCAAGCTTTCCAGCCCACAAGTAAATATAATTCCATCTGGTAATCGATCTCGCTTTCGTAACAATCGGCGAAGTGGACAGATGCAATCATCATTCGTTGCGCAGTCGGTATCTTGCGAATTCTGCTCATCCAATTCTCATGAGATAAGCGCTTGCGCTGCCTTCAATAAACTTCCAGTGGTTACCCGGTTTCACGAAGTGAAGAAGCGGAGTCTTTGTATCAACTGCCTGGCAAAAGGGCATTCAGTGCGAAGATGTCAAGCAGCGAAGTGCAGGGTATGTTCGATGCCACATCATCAGTTGTTGCACCGGTTTACGACAAATCAACCGTCGACCATCGTTAATGAAACTGCCGATCATTTGTCATCAAGTACGTCTGGCAATGTCCACGTGGCATCAAGTGTATTTAGGAAAGACCCTTCTCAGGTAATACTAGCTACGGCGCTGGTATACATGCGTAATTTTTGTGGTCAATGGTACCCTGTGCGTGCGCTTCTTGATTCAGCATCGCAGCTTAATTTTATTACGGAGGACATGGTGCAGAGGTTAAGGTTGAAGAAAAGTCAATCTAAGATAGTAGTTTCGGGTATTGGAAAGGCGGATGCCGCAATAAACTACAAGACAGAAGCTACTTGCAGATCTCGAATTTCTGAGTTTGAGCTACAGTTAGATTTATTAGTCTTAAGAAACATCACCAATACTCTTCCTGCAAATCAGTTGGATATATCAAATTGGAAAATACCGAAAAACATTTCACTGGCAGATCCCAACTTTAATCTTCCAAGTCGCATAGATCTGCTAATAGGGGCTGATAGTTTTTTTCAGTTGTTGTGTGTCGGCCAGATAACATTGGGCCCTCAGCTTCCTATTCTCCAGAAAACTTTATTGGGATGGATTGTTTCTGGCAAATATGAGCGCTCTTCTAATCCTCGAGCTATCTGCAGCTTAGTTTCTTGTTCGGATTTCGACCTAAATGAGGTAATCAAGACATTTTGGGAGATAGAGGAGATAAATCGACAGCAGCCATTTTTGTCAAAAGAAGAGGAGAAGTGTGAGAAAGAGTTTTTGAAAAGCGTACGCCGGCAGGAAGATGGAAGATTTGTAGTGAATTTGTTGTTAAAATCAGATGGTAGCAGCTTGGGAGATTCATTCGGTCATGCTCAGAAGCGATTTTTTAATCTGGAGAGAAGACTATCAAGAAATAAGGACATCAGGGCAAAATATATTGAATTTATGAAAGATTATGAAAGCTTAGGACATATGGAAAAAGTTCCTAAAGATAAAGTTCATCACATCAAATATTTTGCGCCGCATCAATTTGTGCTGCGACCTGACTCCTTAACTACAAAGTTAAGAGTTGTCTTCGACTGTAGTGCCAAGACAACTTCAAATTTATCATTGAACGACATTTTACTAAAGGGTCCAGTTATTCAAGACGAATTGTATGATATAATTCTACGTTTTCGTACGTACAAATTTGTCGTCACTGCCGACATCTCAAAAATGTATCGACAGATACTTATCCATGAGGAAGATCGGAATTATCAAGGTATTTTATGGAGATACTCAGAGCAGGAGGAAGTTGGCGCATATCGCTTGCGGACTGTCACATATGGCACAACTTCTGCCCCGTTTATTGCTACAAGGTGTCTCAAAATGTTGGCTGATCAAAATGTATCTAAGTATTCGTTGGGCGCTAAAATAATTAATGAAGACTTCTACATGGATGACATGATCACTGGAGGAGATTCATTAGAAATCATATCAAGAATCTATTCAGAGGTTAAAACGATTTTGTTGAGCGCTGGTTTCGATCTTAGGAAATGGTGTAGCAATAGTTCTGAAATCATGAAAACGATCACGAAGGAAGAAACGGCAGACACTTCGTTCTTGAGGATAAATGACAAAAATGTCATTAAAACCCTTGGTATTACCTGGAATCCAGAAACGGATGAGTTCCAATATGCAAGGCCAAAGGAAAATGGGTCAAAAACGATAAACAAGAGAACGATATTATCCGAGTTAGCGCAAATTTTCGATCCATTAGGTCTTATTAACCCTATAGTTGTAAAGGGCAAAATCGTCATGCAAGACATTTGGATTCTTAAAAATGGTTGGGAGGAATCTTTGCCTATGGAGATACAAACTCGTTGGGAAGAGTTTCGGAGGGAAGCATCTAATATTAACAATATTAAGGTGGATAGGTACATTTCACTTCCATGTTCGGAGAAGACCAGGGCTGAGATACATGGATTCTCTGATGCGTCCTTGCGAGCATATGGGTGTTGTGTATACTTGAGGATCAGCGATACTATCGGAGAAATTAAATGTACACTTCTCAGCGCTAAATCGAAGGTAGCTCCTATTAAAACAAAATCTCTTCCTAAGCTGGAACTTTGTGCTGCTACTTTGCTCGTTGAGTTGGTCCTAAAGGTAGTTCCCAATCTTAACATTTTAATCGAAAACATTTATCTTTGGACAGATTCCGAAATTGTATTGCGCTGGATCTCCGCTTATCCATCGTCTTGGGAAATATTCGTTGGTAACCGCGTTTCGAAAATCCAGTCCTTATTACCCACAGCCAACTGGAAATATGTCAATACCAAAAACAATCCGGCGGATATAGTATCACGTGGTGCTTACAGCTCGGAACTTATCAACAGTATTTGGTTTACTGGACCCCAATTTCTATACCAGAGTAAGGAAAACTGGCCAAGGCAAAAACTACGGATTCCAGGTATGGAAGTTGAAAATCAGCAATCAACTGTCCTGCTATCAAACGCAGATGAAACTGGCGCCACACGTGAAATATTTATAGAGAACTTTACACGATTTAATAGTTTCGAAAAAACCAATAGAATTTTCGGATACGTCATTAAATTTTACAATAATTTGAAAAACAGAATAGCCAAATCATCTAACCCCCTAAAAAGCGAAAATTATCGGAGCTCGGCACTTACATCGGACCAATTGGAAGACGCATTTCTTCGTATGATCTGGAGCATTCAGCAGTTTCATTTCCGGGAGGAAATAAGAGATTTGTGGAAAACAAAGAAGATCAGCCCAAAAAGTGCCATCAGTAACCTCAACCCCTTCCTTGACACTGAGCACAAAGTCGAACTCCTTCGAGTAGGTGGGCGTTTGCAGAATGCAAACATTCCGTACAGTTCCAAATGTCCTATCCTACTCCCTAAAAATTCCATTTTTGTTCAAAATGTCGTTGTCCATTTACATAAAACTAATTTTCATGCAGGTCCTCAAGCTTTAATTGCGATTATCAGGCAGCGCTTCTGGATAGTCAACGCTCGTCATCTGGCAAAAAAAGTAGTGGACAAGTGCCTTCACTGCTTCAAATACCGGCCGAAATTAAGGCAACAAATTATGGGCAATTTACCTGCAAGCAGAGTCAACGTCTCTAGGCCGTTTGCCATTTCTGGCGTGGATTTCTGTGGGCCATTTCATATTTCACAGAAGCGACGAGGGTATTGCACGCACAAGGCATATGTGGCAGTCTTTATATGCTTTGCGACAAAAGCAGCTCATCTCGAAGTTGTGTCGGACCTGTCAACGCAAGGCTTCATCGCGGCACTGAAACGATTTGTCGCTCGAAGAGGACTGTGCAGCGAGATTCATTGTGACAACGGCACAAATTTTGTTGGGGCTCGCAATGAGCTTAAAGAACTACGTGCATTATTCTTGGAGCAGCAAACACAGGACAAGATACAATCGTGGTGTGCTGCCGAGCGCATTCGGTTCATTCACATTCCACCCAGATCCCCACACTTTGGAGGTTTGTGGGAGGCGGCTGTAAAGTCCGCCAAAACACACATGTATCGGACAGTCAGGTTAGCGTATCTGACATACGAAGAATTCTCAACCATAGTAGCGGAAGTTGAGAGTATTTTGAATTCTCGACCACTTTGTGTTCTTAGCCCGGATCCAAACGATGAAAGTGTTCTAACGCCAGGTCATTTTTTAATTGGTGTACCTTTAAACTCCATTCCAGAACCGACAATTCAACAAGATGTATCGTTGCTTGACAGATGGAAGAGACTCACTCAAATCAAACAACACTTTTGGTCAAGATGGTCTAAGGAATATGTACTGGAGCTTCAAAAGCGAACAAAATGGAAAGCTTCAGTTGAAAATATTGGTGTTGGAAGACTAGTGCTGATCGCAGACGATAAATTGCCGCCGCAGCAGTGGATGATGGGTCGAATCGAAAAAATTTTACCTGGTAGCGACTCAAAGATACGGGTGGTAGACGTTCGTGTGAGAGGCAGTATACTACGGCGACCAGTTCATTCCTTGGCTCCATTGCCTATTGATTGAAGAGATCTCCACCATGTCAGTCTCTTCAAGGCGGGCATGATGTTTATACATTATCGATTATACATATATTATATCGTACTCTTATTATTATTATTTTTATTACTCTTGAATTAAATGAATTTAAAATTGTGAATGACTAAAAAATTAATAACAAAATCCCAATATTTCCAACATATGTATATGTACGGGGCTGAATTCCAAAATTGTATAACAGATTTTGTACTTAGAAATGAGAAGAAACGATTCGGCGCCTTTTTTGATCAGACCGCCATCCAATAAAGTTCGTCGATTCCACAGTTAGAAATTTGTGTGTTTTATTTAAAATTATTTATGAAAATTAATTTAAAATTTAAATAATTGAAGTCCCAAAAACTATTGCGGACAGAGACCACTACAAGAAGTTTGTACTTTGTCAAGTAGTCCTATGCTACCAGTTTAAACTCACTACTGATTAAACAAGGATCTTACCTACAACGTAAATAACAATACAAGCACAAGGATAAGACAGGACAAACGTTCTGAGTATGATTTTGAAATTTTTTAAGCGATGTCAATACAAAAATAGGAAAGCAGCAAAGCCTGCCAGCCTAGATGCAAATCAGAATTAAATTTACAGCGGCAATCAAACACGCAGTACTAACAGCAGTTAAGTATACACTATTGCATTCGAAAAAAGACACACGTTCAGTATTATAAATGTCTGGAAAGTACGATCTGAAAACATCAACCCAGATCACTACCTAATTATAATTGTGGATGTAAGTCGAACGTTAGCTTTCTAAAATCACATGATACGACAAGAAATTTAAACGAAGCGTATCCCGTAAGCTCTCAAGAAACACTTGTCCGCGAATATCCAACTTAAAATGCCGTTCGGGGAGGCCTTCAGAACCGCTATCCTGATATGCTGATTTCTATCAATAGAACATCTGATCTGGCTATTCATGTAAGCAAGCAAATAAAACAAACTAAGTTCGAGAAATGAAATTGGGCAAAAAACGTGCCAAGGAGGGCATTTGAAGGTGTTGCAGCAGAACAGATGTTTGCAAATTTCACAAAAATGATAAAAATAATTGCCATAGATTCAAATGCGATTCTGCGGATGTGACTTGTTAGAATGATTCTCGAAAAAATTGTAATTATGATAATTAACAAGTCTATACAAGCGTCGCCGTAACGAAACAATCTTATTCGAGTCAGTACAGTACAGTACAGTATTCCGGATAATATGTCGATCACTTTAAGAAGGGATTCCTTGACACATTTTGGGGGAAAAATTGCACGGATTAGGGGGAGGGGGTCATAAATTCTTACCCTTCCATATACAGAGGATTTAAACAAAGCCAAACGCTGCCCTGTTCGGACTCCTATTGGAAACAACATTTTTCAAATTTATGCACATATGATAACAAGTGGGGTATCGTTAGACTCATAATTCTTTCAATTCTTGAGTGAGTTAAACTTTATAAAGGTGTAGATGCAAATCCATTTTTTTTTACAGTTTTGCCTGTAGTACGCTCAGATGGACGATTATGTCGACCATAATTTGCTCGTAATGCGTGAAACGTACAAACTACAGAATCACTATTTAACACATTTGACGATTGTTAAACGATCCATATTGTAAAAGGGCAAACCTTAAACTAAATATGTACAGTCTCGAATGACAGTTCAGTTTTACGTGTGTGATTGCAACAGAGGTGTCAAATCTGGATCACGAATTTGATGACCCTATATTCGGTTATAAACCACTGCAATAAAGAACAGACATTGCAGCGGGATGGCGCCCCCGCACACTATGACCATGCAGAAGAGAGTGCTTAGATCGCTTGTGTGAAAATTTTTGGATAGGGCGGGATGGATCCATTCTGTGCCCTCTAAGGTTTCCTGACTTGACTCCAATGTACTTTTATTTGTGGGGTAGGATGAAGGGCATTGCTTATTCATCAGAAATAATAACATTGGATGACCCGAACTATAGGATTGAAGAGGCAGCTGCGAAAGTTGAAGAAGAATTGGAAAAAATAAACATTTTTAGAGCCTTACAAGGAGGAGCTCTGGTGTGCATATAAAGCAGTGTTTTGTGATTTGAATATTTGATATGACACAAGGTTTGATGAAAAAAATAAAAATGTACAATTAATATTTGTATTTTTTTTTTCGTTGCAAAGAGTTTTGGTTAATAAGATGTTTTTCCCAAAAAAAATGATGACAAATTCAAAATTTTAAGTTATTGTAGAAAAAAAGAATCACTTTTGATACATTAATTTTAGGGCAACACTTACTTCTTAACAATTAAAGTGCTCATAAATACGAGTTCAACGATACCACATTTGTGACCATACTCGCATAAATTTGAAGAATGTTGATTTCAATAGGAGTCCAAACAGGGCAGCGTAAGGATTTGCTTAAAACCTCTGTATCTTGGATGTTATTTCTCAAAATATGTCATGGAATTTCACCTTAAAGTCTTCGATACACTATTCAGAATATACTGTATTGGTGAAATGGGCATCATAAGAAGAACATAATGGACTGTGTCAAAAATCCTTAAGTGAGTTAGGCAGTTAGCGAGGACAAGTAAATTCATTAAACTGGTGTCTTGGACAAATGTCAATCAAACGAAGAACTATTCTTGGCAATCGATTTTTCTTTGGGCTTAGAAGGCAATTTGTAGCAAAGCTCTATCAAAAGCAACTGACGTGATTATGCATAAGCCTTCGAACATTTCGGTACGGTTAAAATTTAGCCACACAGTCTTTGGAAAACTGCGGACATGAAAAAAAAAATAACTACGAAAAACTATGGGTTCTCTATGAAAGCAGCGTCTATGATAACGAGATATAGAATGCATGTTGTTCTAAAAAACTTTCTGATAAGCTTTTCGTACATGATTTTTGAAGTAGGATTTCTAAAATATTAAAATATTATCAAAGGACTTGCATTATTTTGTGATGAATGATGAATGTCTTTGTGTAATTTTTGTTCGTACTTCATAATTTGAAGTCAACTGAGCTGACAGAGTAATCCTCTTCAAAAAGATGAAACGTATTCGCTTAAAACGTAAAAGTTTACGGACCGAGTTGGTCAAATGCCACAGCAAATAGAGTCTGCTTTTCCTACTTCGAGGCCATTTTCCAACTCCATGAAATATCTTGAAAAGTCCAGAGACTGATACATAGATGGCGACTCGAATAACAAACCCATAAAATTCAAACGATACGTGTCAAAATTTGATGCCATATCGACCATTAGTCATCAACATATTGAAGATTTAGTGACGCACATTTTAATATGTATTTTCAAAGCCATAGAGTTTCGTACATTGATGAAACACTGCTATTTGATGGAAAAAAATATCATCAAAACTCAAAAATGGCTTGAAAAGTGCTATAAGGAATCTCTTTTTTGCTGGTTTACTGAATTCAAACATGGTCGTACAGGCACAAACGATGCTGATGAGGCGATTAGTCTGTTACGCCCGGAATCATAAAAAATGTCCACAAAATCGTTTTGAATAACCGTAAAGCGAAATTGCGTGAGATAGCCTGACTTCGTAAAAATATCATATTTTGTACTAGTATTATATTACGTGTATATGGATATGCGAAAGCTCTGCTCGAAGCGGGTACCGCGTTTGGACTAACAACAGCAACGTGTTGATGATTCAGCACCCTGTTTGGAGTTGTTTAAGGGAAATAAAAATATTTTTTTCATGCGGTATGTGACAATTGATAAAACATAACATAGATCCTATTACATGTTCTCAAACATAAAAAAAAATTCTCTACGGCAAGAGATATGGCTCCAATGAAGAGGTGATCGCCGAAACTTAAGCGTATTTCGAATGGTTGGACAAATCGTTCTATAAGAAAAGCATAACAATGTAAAGTAAAATGTTGCCAAAATATTGTGTTTTAGATATTTATGAATCATCTGCTGGGTAAGGTCTTTCTTTACAGCGATGCTGTAGAGAAACAGAAAATTATTGGGACTAGTGTCCGTGCACATGTGTAGACATTATATAAATTTAGCAATCTATTTCGCTGGAAGCGCAACATTCTGGCCAAATCCATGTCCCCGTAGACCTAGTATAGTTTGTCGTTGAACCACCCCCTCCACACTTCGTCAATTCAAGTTGTAGCGTGCTTTCCTGAAAAGTGTCCGTCCGGGTCGTCGTCATCACACTTTGGTGCACACTATGCCTACTCAGTGTAGTGCTACGTCATCAGCAAACAGTTTTTAGTCTTTTCTTCTAGGGGATAGCAGGAATATCTCTGACCTACTATAAATGGTGGAAAGCATTCGTTTGGTCTGCCGGCGACTTGTAGAGTGACGCCTTGCTTTCTCGAACAAGGTTGAAATTTTAATAGGGATCATTCCCCTCCTCCATTGATTATTCACAATATACATAGTTATAGGGATTGCATCCTCTTAGCAGACAGACGCACGTTTTCCTAAATAGGAACGAAATATAACGTTGTTGTCCTCCAAAAAGGCACTCCACATCGGTTTTGCTGGCAATTATGAAGGCGCAACTACATTCCTTTCCTAGCTTAGATTCTCGCCGAAAAAATTTCTGGACGCAGAGAAAGTTTACTTCGTATTTTTTACACAAAGTTCTAGTCTAATTGCATCAAATGGCGTATCCAAAAGATCGGGGTCAAAAGGTAGTTGCCGCACAAAACTTTAGTACGAGTTGTACCACTACTTTTTAATTTTAAGGTGAGTTTGAATATCAATGTTAGGGAGATACAGCAATGCGTCCGTAGCAGAAGCAGCAGTGATAGCCTGTTCCACCAGATAACCAAGGCATGGGATATAATTGGTCTTATGAAAGCCTCTTTTTGATGACAAACCCTATTATACTGTCAGAGTACTTTGTCATCAAATATGACACACAAATCCTATATTCAGCTTCTTAAGTACTTTGTAGTAGTAAGTACTATAGAACAGCAATCAATTTTGAAAAGATTGAAAGCTCATGTCTTGTGTAGCAATCATCGATCGCTTTGGAGCAGACAGTCACTAGGCATGATCCAATTAACCGTGAAGCTATAAATTCTTTCAGGTTGTTGATGAATGGTTTTAAGTGTAAACAATCTGATAGATGAGAATTTTACATGGATGGTTAGCTAGATAATGCGTTGTTCTTTGCGCAGTTCAGGGGATAACCTTACTTTAGAATTCAGAGGTTCCATTCCTGCTTCTCTCCGAACAATTACAGATTTCGTTCAACTTTGACAGCAAATTCAGCGGTTTCTACAGATTCCTTAGATTTAAGATTTAATATTTTTATCCTCACTTTGCTTTAGTCAAGTGGACGGTTTTCTTCGCAGTTTTCGTCCGGTTTGAATGGTGCGGCCTACTTGACAGCGATACGTATTTATGGATGCAAACATACGCTACGCATATATAAAATTTCTGAACATTAATCCGTGGCATTCCCTTTTTAGAACAGTTGTTCTATGCCCTAACAATCTATCAGTGATTCTAGTAGGTTTTCAGAAAGTCTTGATTTGTTTTCCAGGTTAATCCCGAAACTTCGTTGTTCTTGTTACATTCAACTTGGGCGTCAAAAGTTAAATCATTTAATTAAAATCTGTTGTGGTTTTAATCACGAAGATATTCTCTTCCACATGACTCTATAAAAATTAATGCGACTTATGCTTTCTGAACCGTTTTTCCCAGTTTTTTTTTATATAAATTTATACTAGTATGTCCATACTAAAATCGATTAGGTTCACAAGATTTTTTAACTTTTCGTTTACTATTACATCCAGAGACCTACCTGTCAAATGGACTTTCACTACACTCATAACATGCCAATTGTAGAAGGCAACACTGACTCCAAATAGCAGTTCCGGGTTATTTAAATATTGCACACACACTTGCAGTGAAAGATCCACTTTGCTTAAATTCTCAAAAATCTTTTCATTTTAATTCTAATTCTGGCTACCTATATACACGATCAATCACCGACTATCAAAAACTACATTGTATACTTGATGCTTAAAGCTATACAGCTAAATGATAGAAAGTTTCTGTACCGAAGACACCCATTCTACATCATGTATCTGACAAAGAATTCTGGTTAATTTACTTTGATACACAGAAAAAGATCTCCGGATTAGTCCAGCCTAATCAACTTGGATAAAAGACACTCTTCCGGTTCTGTTTATCTCAAACTTCTGGGGAACAAGGAAGTTATTAGGCCCTGAAAATCAGTGACAATACGAAAGAACACTACTACATATGTATATGTATTCACGAAATCAGCACAGCGAAACACCTGGTACGTAATAGTCTTGTGAGATATCAATCTATGTATATAAAGGTATTTATCTGGTCACAAAGTGCCAAAGAGAAGACGTACACAATCAACGCATGATGTTATATAAAGACACCTTTGCATTTTTCAGCACATTTGTTTTTTCCATACCTCACTAAACTATGCTATATCACACATGTATGTACTCATGTATCCTTGATTTCTTTTCCATTTCTGCATCAAAAAATATGAAGGCCAAATCTTTCATTCTGCAAAAATATATATTCGTAGCCTTTTATTCGCATGGAAGTGCATTGTGCATATTGTGCCTGTTTATTGCTTTTCCTTTGAAAACCAGCGCAAGAAAGACGGCAAGAAGTCTATTTCCAACTGTTCAAAAATTGATAACAACATTTCAGTTGCTTCCGGAGGAAAGAGAAAAAAATGCAGATCACATTGTTAAAGTTGTGAGAACTGAGCCATATTTTTGTGCATTCGTAGAGTTGATTATTTTCTCAGTATGCGAGAAAGTGACATGTCCTTGTAAGGCATTCTCTTTTTGAATTTCAATATTTCATAGCATATGAAAAGGATTTTGGATTTAATAGAAAAAATCGGGGTTACCTCCTATACTCTTTGAAGTAATTTTTGTAGTAGACATTTGGTTTCTTGATTAAAAATTCTCCATCATATACTAAACGGAAGTTCTACATCGTGAACAGAAATGTAATGAAGCACCCCTGGGTTGAATAAAAAGATATTTTCCCCTATAAACAAATTTACTCGTACAATATGTAGTTCAAAAGTTATAATAGTACAGTAGTACAAGCCTCGGGAAAAGACGTTCACTGTTTGGTAGGACGAAATCCTAGCAAAGGCGATGGAGTGCCTTGAGTTGTTTTTAACGACACGTTATCAACTCACATACAAAACGGATCAGTAATCACCTTAGAGCAGCAAGCAGAATCAGCAAGGCCAATCAGTAAACAGAAACTAGCATTGGAAGGCGGATTTTCGCTTTTCCTCGTATCAGCGTGGAAGACGCATTGTACGTGTGCCTCCAAATCTAGCCAAATTAATAGATTAATAGATTGACCGTGAATACGGCCACTCGACAACGAATAGGCCGTATTCACGGTGTCATCGTTCACCACCCGCAGCGTGACTTTATGCCTTGTCGTGGTGGTAAGGCTTAAATAGGCCCAAGTTTGTATAGTAAAAGATTGGGAAATGTGATTTTGAACCTAGTTCAGAGGTTCCTACTTAAAGGAAGTCACTGCAATAGGAACACAAATACAGACAAACACTACCTTTGGGCGCCTCGGCTATGAAATAAAAATAGTTTCTAATGACAATCAATACCTTGTGAGAGGCGACTTTGAAACAGGTGGAGGAGCAACTTTTTGAAGGTCTGAGAGCCCCGGAGAGGTAATATATGTAAATAAGATTTAGCCAGGTTTCTCTCAAGATTGCTGCCGTTAGAGTAGACCATAATGAAAAGAGGAAGGTACTCGTATATAATACAAGGCGGGTCAAAAGTCATGTCATAATTGGCTGCCATTTTGTTAGAAATGAAAAAAAATCGGGCTCTGTTTTCACGAAAAGTTTACCTGAATGTCAAATGACCATCTCCTGAGTAGATGTACATTTGTGCCCGTTTTATAGTACAGCATTTTGAATTATTTCTCGCAAAACGTCTGGGTCCAAAATGATGATTTCTTCTTCATTGATGGCTTTCAAGATTTGCAAGGTTTGTGGTTTGCTTTGGTAAACGCGAGATTTTAAAAAGCCCAAAGGAAGAATTCTGGTGCCATTAGACCTGACCATCTCACCGGCTAGTTCAAATCGCCAAAACGGGAGATCACATGGCCTGGAATCTCCATCGTTGCCCGAGCTATGTGAGCTATTGCCCCATCCTGATATATCCAGCAATGCTCGCGACCCAATTCAGCAACTTGCGGCACAAAAGACTCATTTAACAAGGAGCCCTTTCTAGCTTAAATTATCACGCTTGTCTACCATTGAGACATAACCTAACATGACCTAATGAAAAAGGATTAGAAGGGACTTAAAATGAGTTGGAAGGAATTAAACGGCATTGCAATACATTGAAGAGATAATTCGCATCGAGTGGGGGTCAGTAAGTGATGTCAGTCACGTGAAAAATGGGCTTTTTAAAATACTCGAACTATCCAATTCTGAACTCACCACGAGCTTGTGGCGTATAACATTTGACTGTTAATTGCAATACATACTTATATCACCTAGTTTTAAAATGAAGTCCAGTTTATGTAATTAAAATATTTATGAACATGAACTTAAAATACTGTAAATTGCCTGTAATTACGAACTGTCCCTCAGTAGAAAATTCTGTAGGCTGTTTACTGGCATCGTGAGAGTGAACTGCACGTTTGCTTAGTATCATATCATACTTATATGTGTTGGATATAAGTGATGCAACATCTTGCGACGCTTGCTGTGAAAGTGATAACGGTACCGCGGAGCACTGCAGCTGTAAATGTCCGGCTTACGCTCACATCAGGCAGCAAGTTGACTTAATAGGTCCTGATATTGTAGGCACTCTACCACTGAATCACATTCTCGTTCTTCTTCAAAAGTTCGTTCAAAAGCACATACATGGGCTACTATTACACTAAGTACTTTTTCCCGATAAAAAAAGGTGTAATTTTATTCAAAGTGCACGAAAATTTAAAAAAAGAGATCGTGGGTGCGTCGCAGCATATTCATATGCTGATACAAACTCTTCCGATAGTCCCGCTTCCACAGGTGCTCCAAATTTGCTGAAGCACTGAATAGAGTTAGATCTCTCGAAGAGATTATTTACTAGTGAAATACATAAAAGTTTAAATGCATATAATAATTCTGCTGCTATGTTGTTAGATACTATCAAAAAGCTCGATATGGCAGACCACACCTTACTATCGTATTACTTTATTACTAGTATTACTCCTTTATTTGTTAAACATGCAGCCAAACAAGAAGCATATAAAGCTGCGCTGCGTCGAAAGACGAGAGCTGATCATGAGCTCTATAAGCGGCAAAGTGGGGAAGAGCGCAGTCTTCTCGGAAACAAATGGAAAGACCACGAGAAGAGCGTGAAACGCGATTGACGTATGCAACTACGCCACTCACGCTCAATCCACCCAAACCTCCAAGAATGGTCTCACAAGCATCAGCAGACAACAAGAAAATCAATATAGCTGACTCATCAATAAATGGCTATAAAAGTGGTCTAACAATTATGGGAAAGCGACCAACACTTCGTTTATAGCAATTGGTGATCGCAGCGACGCCGAGGATGGCGTAACATACTTGATAGTTATGTAAACAAAATAATATCATAATATAATAAACGAATAGTTCCCTTTGACCTTACAAAGAATTAAAGATTGTTTTGTTTTCTTTCACGGCTCAAAGTGAAACATAACTCGCGCGACTAAGGAAATGACAAGGTATTACTGCAGAAACGATGCTCGAAAGTTTCATCAAAAAATAAATCGAACC
Source organism: Volucella bombylans (assembly GCA_949129095.1). Taxonomy (NCBI): domain Eukaryota; kingdom Metazoa; phylum Arthropoda; class Insecta; order Diptera; family Syrphidae; genus Volucella; species Volucella bombylans. The sequence goes on from OX422142.1 coordinate 93,969,644, forward strand.
TGCAAGGATTACAAAACTAGATTAAAAACCTGCAAAGATGAACACGGACAACAGTAGAGGCGGAATCCGCCCTGAGAATATGAGAAGACTACATCTGCAGACAGTAAGACGGCGATGATTGCCAAATTACTGTTGTCAGGCAGAATAATCATTCAATTTTGACTAGTACGACAGAGAAACGTAACTCTAATAAAGCTGGTGGAGATAATCTGGCTCAGAACATATACTCAGAGGAAACCATGTCCGAAAAGGAGGCCCTTTTGACTGCGTCAATTATAAGGGACACCACTTATAAGTTCTTCTGTCTTACTACCTATATATGAGCACCTGAAATTTTCATGAACAGTCTGGTTGGTTAATACAAGTTCCGTTTTAGGCCGGGAAATCCCACCATCGATAAAGTAATCATACTTCGGCCTACCTTGGAAAAGACTAAGGAATTTCGGATCGAAACTCAACATCTAATTATCGAATTTACAGCTGCATATGACAGCTTGCATATGGCAACACCATACACCATACAACACCATGTTTGGTTTCGACATCCCTGTCAAACTCGTCACGTTGTCCAGGATGAATATGGGGAGTACTATCTGATCCATCGAGGTCGGTAATAAATTAGCCAAGACTTTCAAAGTCAAGAAAGGTTTAAGATAAAGTGACGCGCTGTCATATGACTCTTTAAAGTGCAACTTCCTATGGCTCGTTGGGCAGTAATGCCGAACGCCGATGAAACGAAAAACCGACATGAAGTGATTCCGAACTCCGATGAAAGGAATCCTTAAACCCCTTTGCATCCACTAGATTGCATTCAAAACTGTGCGACAATACTTGTAATTGACAATAATGTTATCCTACAAGAATGAAGTGTTCCTTGCTTCACGGTTTTGTATCACTATTTCCACTAGTACTTAGCCAATAAAGTTCTTCCACTTCAAGCTCTCCTTAACACCCAACTCTTTGTGAATGCTAAGACTCCGATGAAATCAAAAAGCGACTGAAAAAGGGAGGGGGTAGCTCGCATGGAGAGACAGCTCGGACAGACTGAGAAATGGGAGAGGAACGGAATGCGTCAGACTCGAAGTAGGGAACATAAAGAGAGGAGGTAACGCGCGTGGTACTAACTCGGTCGAAATCAGCCATGAGCAGTAAAGTGGGCGCCAGGGAAGCGTACACAATGCACGAGTTATGTCCACAGTAGCACCATCAGCATCGTCATCGTTACTATTTCTATCGTTAAAGATATTACCTGGTAACAACACCAAAAGCATCATCAACACGTAACAGAAAACCTTAGCTTAACAACAAAATTTTCCTTGGAATAAAATAAAAAAAAATTTTTTTGCCAACGCCAAAAAAATAAGTCTACCTTGGCTCCGCAGTTATATCCAGCACATAAATCATACGCAGAATTAGTCTTGTCAATCGCTATTTCTTTGTGATAAAGAGGCAATTGCGTAAGACTAAGCTGGCTTTAAACAAAATCCTTATGATTCCGGTCCTACTCTAAGGCTCATAGGGGTGGACCTGCAGTTGACTTGTTTATGCCTATAATTCAGTTTAATTCTCTTTGGATGTTCTACTCAATTTGTAGTTTTCTTTGAATTCACAACAAATTCCAACTAACTGACGTGGTTATTTAAGTAAAGCACGTCCCTCAAGTTTATTGATTGAAATTTTAAGAGAAATTAAAATAACTAAAACTATTTCAGACCAATTCCAGAATATATCTGTCAATTTGACTCCATACAAAACAAATAAAGCACTCGAGGTTAAGAATCACCTGCTGGGCACATTTAAGTAGTCGTTCCGACCAGGTCAACCCATACGAATATTAAGAACCACTCTCTGGCATAATCTATGTTCGACAATACTCATACAACTAAATTACAACACGCTTACCACATTTATCCATCATGTTGCTGTTTTTGAAAGCCCAAACGTGTGACATCCTGTGGCGGAACATATTTATCCAATTACCAATCCTTAGAAAAGTTGCCCATTCGAATGTGAGGTCGACTGAGAGTATAGTAGCCTACGTACAAATGTTTTCATGTGTAATTTGTGTGTATGAGTAAAAATAAAAAAAAACAAATTTCACTCCACTCTAAATCACCATCCCTGACTTAACACAGAGGCAGTCCATTTATTATAGAACCGAATCCTGAAAACTGAAAACCGAAAAAGTGGTACAGCACTACTATAACTTCCTATACTAAAGTTGACATGTCCTTTGGGGAATGTATCCGACAGTGCACAGCAATGGGTTAAAGCCAATTTCTGTAAAATTTCTACAAAACTGCAAAAAAGAAGGAAAAAATTAAAAATAAAAACTAGAAAAAAATTGGAAACTTAGAAAACACATCCATTTATAACTGCACATGATTGGATATGGGTGAAAGCGTGACGCAACATGGGACCAGAAAAGTTTGATGGAATAGCCTTCAGGGAAAGCCCTAGATTTTCTATTACTCAGGAAGTCATATAACGAAACGAGTGGTGGAGCAGTAACTAAAGACTGAACATTACCAATGAGACGATGATGGAATTAATCGGTCCTAAATACTAGTAGACAAGTTGGAGCAGACGTTCCATTAAAACTCCAAGTTACATATACTTTTGTGACGGCTTTTACAATACGAAAACATTAAAATTCTGCAGGTAACCTGTGGGCTAAAAAAGGCAAGTAAACGTGTAGTTACAACTCCATTCCTTACATATGCCAAACATACTAGTATACTCGTATCCTTATGTGTATCCATGTTTGTTGCATAAGTATATCTGAGAAATGTGAATAGCTTTGGGGAAATCAAGATCTTGAGAAGCAAATTTATTCCGGACACTGATATAATCTGCATACATTTTAAGGCACGAGGACTTCAGCAGTGTGTTGTTTATGTAATTCGGAAGCAAACATTTCCCTTCACAACGGGACCAAACACCTTCGCATTTTATTTGCAATTAGTTGGTAAATTATAACCCACACGTGCAAAAAACGATGTGATAAATTCGTGAAAACTTTATAGCTACGGATACCCTCCATTTGTTGGTGATTGATGGCGACCACCTGTTGGGTACTTTTGAAAGTTTCTTAACAACAATGTTAAGGGGAAAGAACTTAATACGAGTTCAAATCTCAGGAGAACATTTAGTTTCTAGTTGCACAAATTCTTCATTAAACTGTTTATTTAGCTAATCAGCGAAATTTATCTTCTTCTTTGGCGGGTGAGCTCCGTAGAGTAGAACGTACAGTTTCGCCTTTTTCCTATGGCTAAAGCTGAGTACGCCTCTATACTTATTGATGATTATTGTGAAGATTACACTATAAAATCCGATCATTTGAACACAATTTTACTTTACTCTCCTTTGCTACTACACTTACGTAAATAATCTCTCCGAATCGTTGAATTCGATTTATTAGTATATTGTAGCTTTAGAACATTCATTCTTATTCATTCACATAAATACAGATTTAAAGAGTTCTTCTTCCGAATATGTTCAAGCCTCTGCACAATATAGATAGAGGTCCTAAATGGTAGAATTTAAGGTCGTCTGAGTTAAGACCCTATTGCTAAAAGGGCATCAACTTCAACTTCATTTCTGTATTGATGACATTGAATTTAGGGAATAACTTGAGCCACCTACAACTAACCTAAAGTTTACGTGATCAATAATGTAATCGATGCTTTCTTATCCATCTTTTTTGGAGAAAGTGGTGTCAAACTGCCACAAGGCTTTATACGGGACTCCCCTTAGCTTTGTGTCGGGAGTGTCGATTATAAGAAATTCCTGGGGGTGTGTGAATATCTATGCTACAGAGGATATTTCTGGTTAAAAACTACTGAATCTACTGATTTTCAGAAAAAGTATAAGATTTCGACAGAAAAGATCATATTTGCAATGCACAAAACACCAAGCAAAGTGATTGCTTTAAAAAGCATATCTATTGCATAAGGTTTTGTCATCAGAGGAAGACTAAGGCAATAAGTCTTAAGATTTACTCAAATGAACAACAGGTTCCAATTTACACCAAAATTAAATTCGCCAACATAAGGCTGGCACCTTCAGGCTCCTATATTACTATTGGGTCGGGCCTACTCCTGACAACTTTATTTAGCTTATATAAAAAAAACTTAAAGTCTAGACTGAAAAACTGACAAAGATGTTCTTAAACTAATGGGGTGAGGAATAATTGACGCGGGAGTGATTATGTGTTTGGTGCTATTTAGGTCACTATGACCATAATTGGTGCGATAGGTTTGATTCTGGGGAAGGGGACGGATTTTAGATAATGGGTATTGGAAGAAAATTAATTACTTTGCATATTTTCTCGCCCATTCGATGTTTCCAGTCAATAACTATTGGATAAAAAGTATCATAGCATATATGCTCGTAGATCAGCGACACTACGAAGGTTTTCTAAGTTGATGCATGCGAATTGATTTTATTGTATTTTCATACTTGGCTGGAATACTCGTGGAGAGGCCTTACAAAATAATGTACAAGGACTTTGTAACATAAGGGTTTGAATATGCTTTTGACATGAGTTTGATAAAGTAAAGTCCAGAGTTAGCTTAATTAATATTGCTGTCAATATGTGAGTCAAAATCTAGTTCTCTGTCACAAATTATTCCTGGATCCCATACTTCAATAGTGGAGGAATTTAGCTAATCAAAGATCAACTAGTTCCTTGGTAGACATTTGCGAGAATAGCTTATCGCTTGGCATTTGTTAAAATTAAGCTCAAAAAGTTTTGCTTGCAATATACTGAAAACTTATTTAAGTCATATGGCAAGCACTAGGAGTCAGAGGGAAAAGAAATCACTTTGGAAATTCTCATATCATCTGCGAAAATAGAAAGATTATTATTATTCGTTAAAATGAGATTAATATCGTCAATATTTAGGATAAAGATACTTGGTCCAAGATGACCACCCTGAGCGACGAAAGATGTTGCTTTAATGGGGTCGGATATTGAGCATCTGAAAACGACTCTGTACTCTCTGTCGTCTTAATAGAATTTAATCCATGCCACAAATTGAGGGTAAAAACCAACTTTTTTTGGTGTGGAAATGATAAGTTCGTGAGAAATTTTGTCGAATACCGTGATGAAATCTATAGAAATTGCATCGTCTTCGTTGCCGCTGTAGAAGCTGTAGAAATTAAAATGAATTAATGCTTGTTGTCCAATACTTGTAGCTACTTATGATTTTTTGGCCCTCCAGTCCTTTAGAAGTGCAATATTAGCAGCATCCGTGCCTGTTCCTTGCACCAGTTTTTCCTCCTCTCCAGTAACCGCCTCCCATAGATCACTGGCATTAAGCAGAATTCTCACTTGGAGTTTTCAAATTCTTAATCTTAACATTATTATTAAAATTAATGCTGATTGTAAGGAACCAGAGAAAAATAGTTCACCGAAGTATCTGTTACGAATCTGAAACAACTTAAAAAAAAAACGTATTAATGGCCGCGTCTTTTTTGGGTAACTGAGCCCAAAATATCTAAAAATTGCGAAAAATATTCGTTCACCTCGGATGACAGAAAACAGGCAAAGAGTTTTATTCACTTTTGATACAATGGTACCAAATTCAGTGTAATTTATTATATACGAGTACATAGAAAGTGTGTTCTACAATGAACTTCAAAAGTATTCGACTTAATAATGTACGTAATATAACATAATACTTAATATAATAATTCAAATTGGTTATAAATTTTAAATTAAAATTGTAAATTAGCATTAGCTAATGTTTCTCCGAAAAAATACTCCAGAAGGAGTAAATACAGCTGTTTATATGGCAAACCTGGTAGTTTTAAATTAAAAACATTAAAAACAAAACACTTTTGAGAAGAAAAACTGCCGTTAGTTAGAAAATTTCCATTTCGTGAAACTGTTGGTAGCCCCATGTATTTGACGATAGCACCCAAAGCTGCCATTTACTATAATGTGCAGTAGGAGAAGCAAGTCAGTTTCTGAAAAACCCAACCGAACTTCATGTTAAATCTGTTAAATATATCTTCAAATATTTGAAACATATGTACCAATGACTATGGAATATTTGTTAAACCAAGTAAGAATTTCTCCTTTTCCACAAGTCGCTGATCAAGTGGTTAGCTTTGTCTTTTTGAAGCAAGTCATGAACTATGCTTTCGAATAGTTGGGGTAGGCAGGAGAGTTTTGCCTTGGGTCTGTAATTATTAACTTCGGCCTCACTTCCTTTTTTGTGGATAGGAATAATATAAGATTCCTTCCAGAGGAAAGTAAAGGTACTTGTTAAAAGAGACAGGTTAAAGAGAGCAGCTTGAGGAGGATTGAGATGGATTACACATTGCCTTATTATAATAGCCGGAATGGCATCCGAGACGGAAGAAAAATAATCTTTAAATCAAAGATGTTGTTATGTTAAATGAGATGAATGACAACTGTGAAGAGTTTCTCATATAGCTAATGTAACTAGGATCGGGGTTAGAATTGTATTACCATGATTTTAACTGAGTGAAGTCCTTCTATGCCCTATTTATTATTTGTTAGATCTTGATGCAATGGTGACTATGGCTGATTGCAATACCACTGAAAATATTAAAAAAATATCCACTTCGAAACAATTATTTGTTACTGTCCCAGTCTGGACTATCCCTATCCGTCTTCATACTTCTTGTCTTGATGATTTCAAAGGGGCCTCAGTTGAAAGCAACTGATAAAGGAATATCAATCACAACTTTCAAAACATGAGTATTCTCTAATATGTAACATTCTTGGAAGGGAGAATTTTAAAAATTTCTCTGGTTTACATTCAGGTCGTCGAATGTTCCTTCAATTGTGGATATTGCATCATATCGCTCCATTTCAATTGCTATATATATTTTCTAACGCCAAAACTAACTAGAACATCCTCTTGTCACCACTGAATAGAACACAAATTTTCTCCATACAACTCATGCATCTAGGAAGTTTAAAAATTACGCACACGTTTTTGACAATACATTGGTACAAAATTTAATCTGAAAAACTCTCACTTAACTCTCAGTCGTCGTCAAAGGATGTCCGGATGTTCTCCTTCGAGCGTTCGTTTTTCCGGAACTTGTTCAATTCCTTTTCAATTTCAAAATTCCATGATGAAGGGGCAAAATCAATTCAATCTAACTGAAATATGAAACGAAAGAGTGCCATAAACGTATTTCTTTCCCTCCAGTCTCAGTTGTTGGAGAAGAAAGTTTATTCTTTCTCCTTATTTTTTGTTGCAAACAATCAGACGAAAAACTTTTCCAACTCTCCCTTATACCCAAGGAGTAGAACACAGTATGGAGAAGTAAAATAAAAAATAAATAAAAGAAACAAACAAATAGACGAGTCCTCAGTTCACTTCTTTCTCTCAAATGGGCAAATAAAACGCGCGTTCAAACTCAGGGAACAACTTTTAGCCCTAAATCAATTCAGCACGGGTCTGTCAGAATCCAAGTTAGGGCAGGGTAAAATCCTCAACAGGACAGCATCCTTCAAGTGTTTATAATACTTAACAGAGATTTCGAATGCTAAATGGACACAATTTCAGAAATTTTCCGTGTAGCACTATTTGCCAAAGAAGGCCAACATTCGCTTGACATTTCTGCCAATGGAAATTACCTAACCAAAACACGATCCTTTGACGTCTAACCACATAGAGACGAAACGGAGACGAGAATTGCAAATTTTATCAAGCACTGGCGTCACCAGCGGCACTAATCCCACAGCCGTCTCTAGTTTCTAGCTTGATTTGTATTCGTGGCATGCGTACGAATTATAGAAATTTCACTTTTGTGTAGAGGGTAAATGAGAATTTCATCCTTCCTTTTAGAGTCAGAACCATAATTGGACGGACACCTTCCAGTAGCATACATGTATCATTCGTTGTCCCGTTTCCTCGTTGGCAGGTGTCATTTGTTTGTTAATTAGTCTGGTATTCCAAATAGAATTTGTAATCAACCTTGGCAGGATAATTCATTACCAATCAATGAAATTTGTCTGCACACTTAGCTAATGGGATAAGTAGGAACGAGTACTCGCACATGTACCTGTCGTCCATCAAATCGACATGGTCGTGAAGAACTCCTTTAATTTGCACTCCCTGGTCAGACAAACTTCCTCTTCTTACGCGTCGTCCATAAAAAGTATTCAAAAAGTTCGTATATATATATACGAGTATATGTACGTACGTGAATGGGTATACCAAATTCAGAAGATGAAGGAAGGCACCCAAAGAGAAACACGACAAACGTATTCCTGATGAGGAAGTGGAATAAGTTCACGTCGACTTCCTGACGCCATTATCTTTCAAGTTTAAGGATAATAGTATTGCGGAAGTTGGCAAACATTAGATTTAAAAAAAATCATTTTATAACAAATGCTGTATGCATATGTAAGTTTGGATAGATATTTTTTTTCTCTGCTCATTCGTTTGGCTAGTATTGCCATTCTAAAAAAAAAGTATTTTGCATTTGGGAGCTTCTTTCGTTAGAACTTAATGTATATCTCGGACATATTCGTAGCATTGCAAAATGTTTAAATACTAAAATTGTTTCTATGTATTTAAAAAACATGAAATTCTTCGTTAAAAACTCTGAAAGCAATTTTGACCATTAGAAGCTTCTGTTAATTCATGAAGTTATACCATAAAAGTTTTGTTAACAACTTATTTTCTTTGTCAGTTTTGTTCGTTGTTTCCTTCCAAGAACAAAAGGCATATTCGGCCTTCATGAGGGGCATATTCTGAAGGGCTTATGTTAGATAGAATTAAAAAAGGAATAAGGTGTAAGGCAGGTATATGGCCCAAAAAGGATTGTTGCGGTAAATTTTTTTCCTTGTAAGTCCCTACGGTCCCTCTTTTCTTTGAGTGGGAACACCGAGCTCTGGCGGAGGTAGAGGGCAGCCATGGTCCCATCAGCCAGTGGCCCACCAACCTCAGACCTCGGAAAACAACCCACATAGGTTCACGGGAGGAACCCCAGGTCCACCAGGAACACCGTTGTCGGAGACCATAAATAGACGGGAGACTCGCAACGGGCAGCATCAGACAGGACGTCTGAAAGTCACCGACGGGTGGGGACGGACGGTCCTTTCAATCCAGACACCCCCAGATAAGGGAGCAACAGTGGTGTGCAGGCGGACAGCCAATATAATCGGGCACACCCCATCGACGTACCAGCGTTAAAAGTTAGGTTCGATGGGTGAAGGGATGACGACCCCTCTTTAATCCAGCACCCCACAGTTGGAGCACCGAAGGAGGTGCTGGAAGCTCCATCCTGGCAAACTTTTCTGCACTATACATATCGCGTCGATACATCCAAGGTGCTCTAAGTTTAAGAGAGCTTTCTTCGTTTTTCACCGATGGGGGTCCTTTGGATATTCACCGACCTAATAGGGTCAATTCTGTCTTATGCTTCAAATACGCCATTGCGGTTTTCACCAGACAAAGGTTTATTTTCGCTGCGCAGCTCTAGACCCAGTGCGGAATCATCTTCTCTTTCAGTTTCATTTCATGGGCTGGACTCTAAAAGTTACTCCCCAGCCTAAACTGCACAAACTTGAAATTTCAAGAAATTTCTAGTACGAGTATTGCAATTTCAAATACTCGTATATGGTAACACTTGGTACGATTTTTTGTGGGGTCCTTAGACAATTTGTAGTTGAGAGCAAAGAAATTTGAGGAAAACCGAATGCTAGCTTTGTTCCTTCCTTCTTACTTATGCGCCCCGGGGTTTCTTTTTGGTTTATTACTGTACTTGTGCTCACATTCGTACACGGAAGAGAAGGCTAAATTGAAATCGATTTCTTTTTGCTCCTCTATTTTTCAGCACTTGTGCTTTACTCAAGTTTTGCGTTGTAACAGCGAGTTCGTGGAACTCGCTGATAGATACTAATACGTAGCGTTCTGGTTATGGATGGGAACTATTACAGATACTCTTGTGTGTTGCCAGTAGTTCGCAATTATTTTATCATCGTTCAAATTGATTTAATGTAACATTTTTGTTTTTTTTTGTTTTGCTCCCTTTACGTGTGGTCCTTTCCCAACAATGTTGTGGTTGGTCATATCCTATTTTCCTTTCACACCGCAGGATATGAGATACGAAAACAAATCTCTGATAAAAAAAAATATAAAAAAACTGAAAAATAATTTTCCATTTGGGAGATACAAAAGAATGTAAAATTCAGAATAGAATGTGAATGCGGGTGACAGTGGGTCGGGCCCGTATAAAGGACGACAAAATAGGTCAATAAAAATGTCGACCACCACTTAAATGAACACTTATTACACCAGAGTACGGATATGGGGACTGAAAAGCCACACCTTTCTAGCAGACCTCTATTCACACAATCTAATCTCACTTTATTGTCCCGTAGGACTGACCGGCTTTGTATACTACAGCCTTACAACGCTATCGTCCTGCAGGCGAAGGCCAGACCATGAATAGGGTCTACACAGTGTAAGGAGACGTAGTTTTCCATTTTCTATACACCAAAACGTACGTTCGTGTATTATTTGTTGGGAGCAATTGTACGGATATGAAACCCGGAGTATTGTGGATAATTATTTGGTTTTGATAGGGTTTCTGACAATTATCGCTACTGGGAAAAGTTTAATTACTTTCGCCTAGCTATTGGTATTGAAGGAAGATATTGTTTTCCTTGAAACATCATTGCCTAAGGCGTAACATAATGATTTAAAATACACAGTGGTTTCAGGTGCAAAATTTTCGACTGCTATGCCTACCATTAACCCAGAAGGGTGTAGGTAAAAAGTTTAAAGATTTGCTATATGAACGTGATACATACCTCATTTTTTTTAATTGAGATGCGAAACGAGTTTAATTGAACGAAATTTGTTTTGTCAGGAAGCCCAGCCGTAAGTTATTTCATAATGAAATATATATATATGTAAATATATATATATAATCTCTAAATATATACCAGCTGTTTTGGCACTTAGTGGAGCTCAGGTAGATCCCCGCCCACTGGGATCACGCTGATTTGAAGCTACCTGGCTACGAACTAGTGTCATTATTCTTTTCTCACCGCGGTGTCGTCATTTACGTGCGTAGTGATGGTGCTTACCAAACTCCACCACAATGTAATCCCTGTTCCAATTCGCAATTCAATTTCATGTGGTTGAAATTCCATCTAATTAGCAAATTATCCACTACAGCTTTATTTCTAGAAGCCCCAAACTGGACAGCAATTCGACTTTTAACGAGTTTGATGCGCTGTCTGACTCCACGCAAAGAATTGTATCCCTGTATCATCATACTAAAATTGTTATTGCAGGCGTTTTCAATTCTGTGTGGCTTCTACATTCTGGACAAACAACATCCGAAGAACGGTCGGTGAGATCCTCGCAGCCGAAAATAACTTAACCCATCTTGTAAATGAGCCCACACGAATACCAGACGTTGATAGTCATATCGCCTACAACCTGGACTTGTTTTTAACTTCTCATTTTGACAAGTACAAGATCAATGTGCTATCCCCTCTAGGCTCGTCGGACCACTATGTCATATCAGCTAATTTCTCGTACACCGACCACACGGTTGGAGAAAAGAGCCCTAAAAGAGCCGTATGGCAATACGAGAAGGCCAACTGGAGCGGATTTAACAGATTCTTTAGGAATTTCAACTGGTCGTTATGTTTCCTTGAAAACGACGTAGATGCGACTGCTGATATGATCACAAACACTATTTTCTTTGGAATGAGATCCTTTATCCCTCACCGGATGAATAGTATCAAACCAAAGGAAAAGTCATGGTACGACTCGAACTGTAAAGAGGCTGTCAGGGTTAGAGAAATATTTGTTCGGTCCTTCAGGACCAACCCGACAGAGGAAAACCGAATAAAGTTTAAACGAGCCAGGGATGACTGTAACGGTTTTCTTAAGCATGTGAAATTTCAATACGACCAAAAGTTGAGGCAAAAAATACTACAATATCCCAAAGGTAGTAAAAGCTTTTAGTCGTTTGTCTAAAACATTAGAAATTCCGCCTCATTCTCCATCCCAACGCACATTTACAATGACATTCGAGCTGTCAGCTCTTTAGACAAGGCCAATCTGCTTGCTGCACACTTTGCGGAAAGTTCAACACTTTCAGACTGTGCTTTGGCTCCGCCTGCACTTGAGTACGTCGAATATTCAATGGGACGAATCCACACTCGCACGCGAATGAAGTGCACGCATTTGACAGAGTTTGGCATCAGGCTCTTTTGTCGAAAATGCGTGAATTTGGGATCGACGACTCTCTTTTTCAATGGATTAGAAACTACCTTTCGGAATGTTCAATTCAAGTTGTCTTGAATGGTTTCAAATCTGATATCCACAAAATAAATGCTGGCGTGCCCCAGGGCTCCGTTCTGTCTCCGACTTCTAATCCAATATATTCCTTTGACGATGACAGTATTCTCTGGTTTTCATATTCGTTCCCGGACTCACGTTCCTGCTCTTCGGCTGTAGAACACTCCAGTGTATGTTAAGCTCATTAAATTCCAATGGCATAATCAATTGGGGAACTACCAACAGAGTGGAATTTAATGCTTCTAAAACACAATGCTGTCTGCTGTCGTTATAGCGAAATTTAAACACCCAGCCATTGTTTATGAATGGCACTTGCATCGTCGAAACTGAAAAACTTTCCATTATCTGTATGTACTCAATGTACAAGGTATTCATCAGCCAAAAATTGGAGTACAATGCACACTTTTGGTCAGGAGAGCCTAAAAAATCTCTACACCTGCTAGATAGCATTCAAAACCGTGAGATAAAACTCATAGGTGATGCTAATATCACCCAATCAGTGGACACCCTCGAACACCGACAAGATGTCTCGTGTCTCACTTTTTTTTATCGCTATTTCCACCATCAGTGCTCCATAGAAATCGCCAGTAGCATTCCGCTTTTTCAAACCTTCAACCGTAACACCAGTCTCTCTATGAATGTGCATCAGTATACCCTCAAGCCCACTTTCAGACGTACTCTGAAATATCGTAATTCGTTCCTAAGCCGAACAACTCGCTTGTTTAATGCCCTGCCGAGATCTCTATTTCTTAGGCATTATAACATTCAGACACTTAAAACCAACGTACATCGGTACCTATCTTTCTTTCCTCCCTAATTTTCCTTCGCCCACGCTGTGTGCAAACATTTTAAGGGTACCTTAATCCCTTGACCGCCCGCTAATATAAAAAAAGAAAAACTGAACGTAAGTTTAATCTAATTGTGTTGACGTAAGTCGAATCTAATTGTGTTATTGTTATGCAGATATATGCTTTCATGAAACCTAACAAGAGCTTATTAGAAGATTTATTTGACTTATATTCGGTTCGGATATGGGTCTCAACCAACAGATGTTTCTTTTAACACAATCTAGTGATATTCGTCTCCAATGGTTTATATCAAAAAGTTTTAGCTTTTGATTGATCCACCTATGGCGAGGTATCTATAGAAGAACATTGTCATTCAAAGACGAATTCGAAGCCATTCCGGGACGGAGGGTTGGTGTATATTCCTTTGGCACGTCTCAACTTATAAAATTCATTTACAACAGCCTCAGAAACAAAAGCATCAAAACAACTGTAGTCTCAAATGCATCAGCAGCAGAAAGAGCTATAACAGCAGCAGAAAAAAGGAAATGCAACTAAAACAACAGAAGTGACAACAACTTCAGCAAAAAAGTGTCAAAAGAGGAGTATCAGCAACACACTTATAAAATAGAGTTTAGAGATACCATTGAACTTTTGAATAAGCTGCAAAGCGTAACGGCAAGAGCAAAAAGGAACAGAAGCTACCGCTCCTCCTGATTTAATTCACTCCCAGTGGTAAAGAGGATGGTCTAAGGAGCAGTAAATACCGAGACAAGAGCTTCCGTCTAAATACTCGCGAAAGCACGGCTGATATCACGCTGCTTTCTTCCGATTGTCAGGATGATAAAAAGAAACACTGTCTTTTAAAAAAGGTATGGCTATTGCCTTTAACTCCTTTATTCAAATTTATTTCAAATTAATTAAACAACAAAGATAATTACGAACACGTCCGTTCTTCTCAACTTCCGCTTCACAACTCACATTACTGCTGCAGTTGTGGGAACACCCCACCGTCTCTTTTTCGAGTACGGGGTGTGTCCTCGTGACAGTCGTTCAATTCTGACTCCAAATCGTCCCGATTTCCTGCTTCTCAGTACCAGGTTCTGTGTCGGAGTCATCATTATAAGTATCGTCGTCGACCTCGATGAGAGTTCGGCACCAGGGCTTCATTTTATCGGAAGCGTAGACAGATCAAAATTTTCGAGTCGTTGTCTGTATACCTGAAGGGTCTTCAATTAGGTAGTGATCACTCCCAAGGACACGGGAAAAAATATATGATGTCATGTATTGCGGCGACGAGTCGATTTTGGATGACGTTTTTGAGCTGAAAATCGAACACGAGCTCATTGGGAGTAAAACCAGTCGTTGAACTTCTTTGCGAGTAGACGATCCATTGGAGATCTCTCATCGTAAGATCCCAATCTTTTGGATGTTCTGCTGTTGTTCGAATATAGGACAGTATAATTCCGTTCGCCCTTTCCACCTGCCCATTGGCTCTTGGTGTACGGACAGCGGTCTTCGTGTGCTGAATGTTGTTGTCGTTACAGTATGCTTCGAATGTTTTCGAGGTAAAAGCAGTACCTCTTCGGGAACCAGAAGTTTTGTTGGATGCGTTGCAGGGTTTTTTCTAGACTAAAATGACCAATATATGTCATGAAAATGCTGAATCCATTGAATGGATTTAGGTACGACGAATTTTGGAGTATTGCCATCTCTTCGATATAGTCGGTGGTACTGCAGTTGGTATTCATTCTCCAGTTGTTTCTCTTGCTGTGATGCCTGATTTCCCCTTAAAACTGTTACGATTTCGCGAATCCGTTCATGTTGAAGTTGCATTAAAAGCACAAAATCGTTTACGTCCATGGCCAAGTTATAAATAAAACCAGCGGGCTCTACATCAGATGATTGTTCATCAGGGGAACGGCTTACAGCATCGACATGACCCAGACGACTGCCTTGGTGGTGAACGACTTCAAAATCGAATTAAAGCAGTTTCAACCACCATCGCGCAATTTTGGATTTCAATTATTTATTCTCCTTGACTGTGGCGATAGCGGAGCAATCGGTAATAAGTCGGAAGTTTTTACCCAAGAGATAGATTCGGAAACGTTCCAATGATTCAACCAATGCAAGCACTACGAGCTCGTAGCTGTGGTACGTACTTTCGGCATCGGTACAATGGCGGCTAAAGTACATTACTGGTTGCCATTTCTTTTCGTCGATGGATTGTAAGAGAACTCCAGCAAGACCGAAGCTACTAGCGTCGGTGTGAACTTCATGTTGCGCTGATGAGTCGTATAAGTCAAGCAACGGCGTACTGCTTAAAGATTTGACGAGTTTCATAAAGGCTTTTTCTTGCTCGGCACCGCAATTGAAAATTTCATTTTTGTGAAGCAATTTCGTCAGCGGTTTTGTGATAAACGTGTGTTGAGGCAAAAATTTTCTAAAAAATCCCGTTAGTCCCAGGAAACGTCTTACCTCGGTAACGTTGGTCGGTTGTTGGAAGTTCGTGATAGCGCTTACTTTTTCTTTTCCAGCTGTTATACCGTTAGCGTTGATGATGTGACCAAGATGTGAGATTTCTGTCGACAAAAACTCGAATTTGTCTAACCGAAGGGTAAGGCCATATTTGTCTAAAAGCGTCAAGAATCCGTCGAGACGAATGAGAACTACGGCGACTGTCTTACTGGGAATGATGACATTATCTCGATACGCCAAAACCTCACCGCGTCCCATTTCAGCAACGAGTTGATTCCAGATTTTCTGGAACACAGCGGATGCGTTGACAAGTCCAAACGGCATACGGTTATATTCTAAGTGACCATCGGTGGTGACGAATGCAGTAAATTGTTTTGACGACTCCTCGATTTCGATCTGATGATACCCCATACGCAGGTCAAGAGTAGAGCAGTACCGATTTCCGGCCAGCTGTTCTTCATTATCGGCATTGGGAACGGCGTTTTGACGGTCTTACGGTTCAGGTCTATGTTTGCCATTTTTCTTTTCCACTAACACGACTGGAGATGCATATGGCGAGCTTGAAGAACGGATTATATCGTTTTCTAAAAGGTCATTGATAATATCAGCTACGATTTGTCTTTAGGTGAAAGCTATGCGGTATGGTTTCATATTTACGGACTCGTCGGTTTTAAGAGTGATGTTCATTTTCGATACGGTGCGTTTACCCAATTCGGAGACGTTTTTGGCAAAACAATGGCGATGTAATGATAGTAGATTCCTACAATTCATCTGTTTCGGAAGGCGTTAAAAGTGACGAAATTCTTAATTTTCCAACGGTTTCTATGCGGCAGTCGTCACCTTCAATGATCAGTCTGTTACCTTCCCGACATAGAATGTCCCGGCCCAGTAGGATATTTTGGCTTATGTACTCGTCTTCAACGATGAGGAGATCGGTGGTATAGATGTTTTCATCAATTTCGAGATCTACCGTAACTTTGCTGATACAAACACATCTACCGCCCGCGAAACCAATTAGTGATTTCGTACAATTTATTACCCTATCAAAATTTTGAGTAAATGACTTACGTACAAGTGTGTATTTTCTACCAAGATCGATGAATGAAACGATGTCTAATCCGTTGATTTCGATGGGTTTCGTGATTATGTTGCTGGCTTTTTCGCAAGTCAATCCGGATGAAATTTCGATTATGTGGATGTTCGATTTATGTAGATTTCTGTGGACACGAATCGCTTTTATGGGTAGTGCGTTGACAATGATGAATACAACGTTACTTTCGTTGCGGCTCCAAACAATTTTTCGCACAATGTCCCAGTTGAAAACAGTTGTAACATTTCACGATACGGTTTCCGCTAGACTTTTTGGAATTGATCTCATCCGCGGGTTTGCCGATGCCAATTTCCGGTGCTTTAATAACTGGTACATTATAACATATTTGTTGTTTGGCACAATTCAATTGGTTTGAGTTTTAATTTCATTGTAACTGCAGTAATTCTTAATGTCAAGTAAAAGTTGATTACACGTCGAGTAATCATTTGAAATTTTCTTCTTAAAATCGGACTCGTTAATACGGTTTATGATATGCCGAACGATGGCTGTATCTGGTAATGTACCTTTATTTCCGATTGACACTATTTTGTAGTAATATTCTTATGGCGTTTCAATTTGGCTGCGTTTCGTATTTGTCATTTTTATGTGTACGTCAGCCACATTTTCACTGCACGGAAAGTCAAAAAGGGATTTGTCCACGAATTGTTGCCACTCGATGAATATATCTTGCGAATCGACCCAATATTTCGCTGGTCCTAACAGCTTTTGTAGCACGCCGAAAAGCATTGACTGATCGTCCCATTTGTACGCATTTCTTAGCATTTCGACTCGTTTTAAAAATTGATTTGAATTTAGCGATTTGTCCGAGGATGGTCACTCACTTTCGAATAGGGGCTGAAAATTGTTTTTGTTGGCACATCACTGCACGGCTGTGATACATACGGCGTTGTAACATTGTTACACATATACGTCGGATTAGTGTGTGTGAACGAAGCCGGATGTGGAACAAACGGCACACTCGTATTATAACTATTCGCTGGTGCTTATGCGTAATCGATTTTAACATCACTATACGGTTGTATTGAATACGGGGTAATGAAATTGGTATACCGTAAGGACTCTGCATTTGGGTTAGTGTATGCAGTTGGACCTGCACTTAATGGCTGTGAAGTAAACGGTACACTCGTATTTACGATCGGGGTTGCATATGTGTGACGTTAGTGATTTACGCCTCCACTATAAGGCTGTGGAATGAGCGATAAAGTCGGGTTACTGAAGGATTCTTTGTAGTAGTATGGGTAAACGAAGTTTGCGGCGCATACATATGCATTTGTGTTGGCGACGTATTCAACCAAGCACAGACGATGTGAAAGAAGCGGCTGCTGCACGATTGAGATTAAGAACCGATGACGTTGACGATACGAAAAGAGGCGGAGTTAAAGTGTCATTTGTAGTTACATAGGTCAGCAAGGACGAAGTGAAATTTGAAAACAGTGGTGTGAGTGTATTTTGTTGGTATACTGACGAGCGAGGATCGTCGTGTTCTCCGACGAGACAATGATTTGGCGCCGACATTAACAAAGGTTTAGAATGCATCTGGCGCCGGCGAGGTGCTGTTTAAAGCGAGCTGTGTGATAGATTTTTCCAGACTAGTCAATCGATTCAACACATTTTGAAATAAGTTATCACTACTACACATTCCTTGAGACGTTGTATGAGAACTGCCTTTGAGCCCGTCGTTGGCAGTCCTTACACTTTTTACGTAGCGCGTAGACTTTCATGCTGCCCAAATTCAACATGATTGTTCTTGTTTTTCTTTTTTTTTATCTTGCGCACGTACACACACTGAATTTCGAAGTACGAGTATCTATTTTTCTAATTTTCTAAATAGCCACGATCCCACTTCTGATTTTGTGAGGATGATAAAAAGAAACACTGTCTTTTAAAAAATGTATTGCTATTGCCTTTAACTCCCTTATTCAAATTTATTTCAAATTAATTAAACAACAAAGATAATTACGAACTCGTTCGTTCTTCTCAACTTCCGCTTCACAACTCACATTATTGCTGCAGCTGTGGGAATACCCCACCGTCTCTTTTTCGAGTACGGGGTGTGTCCTCGTGACACGATTATATCAATATTATTGGCGCATGCGAGTAATTGAACGGACTTTTGACTTTTGGCTTTCCTGATCTGAAGCTAAGATATGGACACACTGATATGGATCAATTACGTTGTTGACGAAAGGCTTCAGCCGTTCACTACGTGATAGATAGGATCTTGTATCCATGTTAAAGGTGTTAAAGATACGGAGGCTGATACCTCTGTAGTTGGCGCAGTTAAGAAGTTTCTTGAAGATCCGACAAACAAATATCGCCTTCTGCTATGAAGATCCCGGCAGTCAGGTCATCCGCTCCAGCAGCTTTGTTGGACTTATGTTTAGATATGGCTATCTTCATCCAGGTCGGGTGGACAGAATTGTTGGTCTAAATCATCCAGGTTGAAAAGATCGTTCTGCCTGACAGCGGTATTTGGTTCGTCATTACCGTTATACAGTCTTTCCAAATCAGCATAGACTGCGACTGTATTACGATGTTCCCTTGCTCGTCTCTTTGGCCTTCGGTTCGGGGTTTCTATTCCTGACATGTTTGTTTTTTTCCCCCTTTTTCTAAAATTCTCAAATCTCATTCGTGGATTTCATCCACCCCGCGCTTCCCATGCTCCTCCTTTTTCCTCCTAAGAAGACGTAGTCGTAGAGCTCCTGATCAGATCTGGTCTTTTTATTCAACGCCTCTTTGTATGCATCATCCATAGTTGCATGTGCTTGCCGGCACTCGTCGTCAAGCAAGGATTTTCGTTGTGTTGGTCAAATGAAACCCAACATATCAGAGGCGTCTTCTATGATGGCTTTTTGGCAATGCTGCCACTGGTCTTCTCATGTCACATGCTTTGGCATCATAAGTGTAGTCATACCCACTTAAGTGTTAAGTTCTAAAAAAAAAGTCTAGTACAATGTGAACAACCTATCAAAAGAAACCCATCTGTTGCAGGTTCAGTATATGAACAATAAGATTCCGACGTTTAACCAATTGGCTTAGTAGGAATTGACAAACCGATCGCCTTTCTTATACCGTAATTAGACGGGTCACACAACAAATTGACGGTCCGTATCCAAGCCTTTTTGTAAAAAAACATTTTTTTTATGACACAACTTGTTGGGCCATTTTCTTCACTTCGTAGTCTTCAACAAAACTTTTCAAGTTACGCCGCGAGGAAATGTAAACTAGAATTTAGGAGAAAATTGCAAGTTTCTTGGCTACAGAGGCTGTTTCTTATTATTAATCGAACCCACAATACGTTGAAAGATGTTACTTTTACGAGGACAATACCTGTCGTTGCCACCCAAATATCAAATGCCAAACCAACCAAACTGGTCCATCAGTAGCAGAAGAAGTAATTGATAGTACTGCCCATGAATTTGGAACAACCTTACCCCAGTCTCTCCCTTACGTTCCTGCAATGCCTTAGATCTATGTTTTTCTCTTGCTTCGCAATGAATGAAGCCCTTTTACTAGTCGAAGCAGTTGCTAGCCACTTGAATAATTCATCTAAGTCACAGTAAACATCAACTCATTGTATGGCCTTCCATTTAAAGATGATTTCTAAAGAGCTTCATGCTATTGAGCATCTCAATCAATGTAGAGTACACTGCTTAGTTTCTTTGATGCAATTATTACTTTTCAATGACTTCAAGTGACTTTCCTTTTATACTCGCGTTGAATAGACGAACGTCTTCTTCCCTTATGCTAAACCGATTATCAATGAACTATGCGATAACATTGCGATTGAAATCATTGAATGCCACCAGTTCTTTTGTGTGCTGAAAACATAAACCTCTTACCAGTCACAGAGTCAACTCGCATCAACAAAATAAATACCGAGCACAATTAAAATCAATTCGATATTATTAGCATCAGAAAATGGGTTTAAGGTTTTTCTTTTGCAGATTTCAGCATGTTTCAGGTACTTGCTAAATAATGAGTGATTTCCTAAGCGTTTGGTTTTTAATTGACAAAAAACAACAGAAAAAAATCGCAAAAGTGTATACAATTTTTATTTGTCTTTTCTGTAAGAACTAGGGGTTTTTCCTGTTTTTTCAGTTTTCTGTAAGAACTGCGGGTTTGTTTTGCCGAATATTAAACACAACAAGAGCTTCAGTCCAATAGTTTAATAAAAAAAGACATTTTCAAACGGTTTTACATTCAATTCGCTTGATCGCTCTTAAAACGAAATGTCAACCAGATCCGAAAATCAAGTGTCAAAAGAGAGGAAAGGGGTTAACTCTTTCGAGTTATTCAGCTCACCTGTACCAGTCAAACTAAGACGCATCTAACTCCAAGTCTTAACATTGAAAAAAAGTCATCTCTGTCGGATAATTTGCAAAGCTTTGAAACAACTTTAACTCCTAAATTTTCGCAGCTGATTTCAGAGCTGGAGGCAGAAGTTATCACACTTATTAGCGAGACTGCAGCAGCTCTTGATAACCGCCTGAAACAGTGTGAGTGCCAAATTACTGAAATGAAAGAAGAAAACAAGAAATTAAGAGAAGAGTTTGCAGACTTCCAGCGGCGGCAGAGGCTTTGTGATGTTATTGTTAGAGGAATTCCTGATGCCAGCAACGAAAATGCAATTGATAATGCCAAAAAGAAGATCGCCGCAAGCCTACAACACCAATGTTCTACATACATTGATGCTTTTCGTCTCGGATCGAACTCGAACAGTAAAAGAAATAAAAACAACAACATCACAACTCTCGTCCACTACTAATTCGCTTCTCTTCTCATGTTGAGCAACGAGCATTCCTTTCAGCATTTTACAAAAACAAAGGTCTTACACTTGCCCAACTGTAAAATGAAACCCACAATTCTAAGCCTAACATCTTCCGTCGCATTTACATTAATGAAAGCTTAACACCCTTGAATAGCTCTCTTTGCGGTACGCCAATAAATTACGCAAAGAAAGCTTACTTTCATCAGTGAGAACAAGGAATGGTTATATGTAGTAATAAGAGTAACGATGACACTGAAATGAGAATCACCACAATAACAAAACTAAAGTAAAAGCTTCTATCATAATTTACCAAATTTCTTTATATTGATGTCAACTTGAGCAGTATTATGAATTAAGTATTTTTGAATTTCGTTTTTTTTTATTAAACTTGTTACATATTAAATTTCTAACTATCTACCCAACTTTCTCTCTATCGCCCCATCCCTCTTCTATTCTTATTGCCTTCCCTTTCCCTTTCTGAATTTAATTTACTTTCCTACTACCTCTCTTTCTCTTTCTACAGCAACTCGGTTACTCATAAAATACTTCGGAAATCCGAGGAAGGTGCGATTGAATACCTGCTGTTAGAAGTTACAGATGGGATCACGAAGTGCCTTATTGGTGTACCTTACAATCCGAACTGGAGTAACTCTTCAGAACCCTTTTTTTCTGCTCTGACGATTTCACTGCGTTTTATGAGCACATTATAGTTTGTGGTGATTTCAACGCTGATTTTTTAAAAGTTGATAGCAAAGCTTACGAGCTTTTGGATTCAGCTGCTGCTTCTGGGCTGTCAATATTTAATTCTTACGCCACTCGTTTTTCTCCAAATGCTCCCCCAAGTCTGTTGGACGTCTTTATGGTTTCTAATCTGTCCAATGTCTTACTTCAAGACCAGCTTTCCCTTGCAGGAATATCAGACCATGACCTAATTTTTTGTACTTATAATGTTGATTTGTCTTGTGCTTCTCGTCCTTCATCTTTCACCTTCAGGGATTATAGTTCCGTAGATAATAATGCCTTATAATTAGATACAAGCTTACTCCCGTGGGTTCATTGTTATTATGAGTCAACTATGAATGACAATCTTTTTCAATCCCTTACATTGGATCTTTTCAATAGACATATACCCCTAAAAACAGTTCAAGTTCGTAATGAAAACTGCCCCTGGTTCACAAGTGAAGTTCGTAATGCTATTAGGGTACGAAACAAACTTTATATAAAATGGAGGCCATCTATTTCTTTTTGGGAAATATTTTGTCGAGCTCGTAATTACTCAACTTTTATAGCACGAAGGGCCAAAAAACGTTATTTCTTTTCCAAACTGAACCCGGGTTTATCATCTAAAAAAATAAGGAGTAATTTGCGTTCTATTGGCGTTGGAAAAAATTCAACGGTTCCTGCTATCATTCCAGATGTGAATGAACTTAATAATGCTTTTTTATCAGGATATATCGATAATTTTCGTCGAGTTTTTACTTTGAAGCTGTTTCAGAACTGGACACAATTAATGTTATTCGTTCTGTGAAATCTAATGCTGTCGGTGAGGAGGGTGTGCCCATTCGCTTTATTAAAATGATTTTGATCCATGTCAGCTCCCTTACACATATTATACATTTTTCCACCGCTTCGTCTTCTTCTCCTGATAGTTGGAATTTGGCCAAAGTTATCCCTGTTCCTAAAAAACCTCAGCGATCGAATTTATCTGACTACCGCCCTATAAGTATTTTGTCATGTCTATCAAAAGTTTTGGAAAAGAACCTCGCTATGCAAATATCGAGGTATTTGGAACAACACAGTTTGCTTTCTCCAGTTCAATCAGGCTTTAGAGCGGGTCACAGCTGTTCTACCGCTAAGATGCAAATTCTCGATGACATTAGAATTAGTTACGATATCGATAACCCAACGGTGCTCTGTTTGCTTGATTTTTCCAAAGTCTTTAATAGACTGAATCACAACGTACTGTGTCAGAAGCTGAGGTTATATTTTGGCTTCAGTGAACAGTCCGTGCGTCTCATAGGGAATTATTTGAGTAATCGTTACCAAAAGTCATTTACAGAGGCAAATGTTCCGATTTTAGGGCGTTATTAACGGGTGTTCCGTAGGGCTCCATTCTGGGTCTATTACTATTTTGTCTGTATATCAATGACCTGCCTAAAGTGTGCTCAAATGTCTCCATTCACCTTTACGCTGACGATGCCCAAGTATACTTATCACGGCCAGCCGGATTAGCCGATGACCTCACTGTTAGAATGAACGAAGATCTATCTAGAATCTATAACTGGTCAATTTTAAACGGGCTGCATCTTAATCTAGAAAAATCTCAAGCGATTCTAATTTCGAAAAAATATTTTGAAACTGATGACTTTCCATCAATACTTTTAATATTGTTTAAAAGCCCATTCCATATGTCGAAAAATTAACAAATCTTGAATTCAAAATTAATCGTTCTCTTTCTGCTAAAGACCATACTAACTATTTTGTTGGGCGAATTTATGCTGGTCTACGAAAGCTCTGGATGTCTTCCAGTTTTACACCAGTAGAAACAAAACTTAGAATTATTAAAACTCTGTTGCTCCCTATATTTGACTACTCTACTCTTTGTACTGCAAACTTGATTCTCAATCCGAACATAAGTTACTTGTTGCTTTTAATTATGGTATAAGATATATATTTGGATTACCGCGGTACGATCACATCTCGCACTGTCACAATCTTGTTTTGGGCTGTACGTTTAAGCAATCCTTAAAAGTTAGATGCTGCCAATTTATGCACCGTCTCGTCAATAAAAAATCTTCAATGTACCTGTTTGAAAAACTTAAATGTCTCCAATCTACCAGGACCTTCAAATTAACTATGCCTTATTTTAACTGCCTAAACTCTTCTCGTCTCTTCTTCATTTATGTTACCAGACTTTGGAATAGCCTCCCAACATCAACAAAACAAATCATTGGAACAAATAAATTCAAAACTACCGCTCTTCAATGTCTGTAACAACTGCAACAACTATTCACCTCAATCCTCTTCCCTCTTCCTCATTTATAATAATTTTTTTTCTTTCTATTTTTCCCAATTTTTATTTTTTCCCCCCGTTTCGCTCCTTTCTGTTTATATCTTTTCAATTATAGTTTTAAGGTTTATATTGTAATGTTATATGCACTCCAAAAAAATGTAATATAAAAAACCAAGTGTTATTTGTACCTTCCTTAATTTATGAATAATAAATTGAATTGAATTGAAATGAATTGAACTAGTCCATTGTACTGTTTGTAAGCTCCTTTCAATAAAATCTTTCAGTCTTAAGAAGAAAGATGAGTAAATACTTCAGTGATAAGGTGCCTACAGTACCAGCACACGCTAATAGTGCGTGTAATGTTGTCTTCCATTCTGCAATACGCGGATGATGTAGCTGTACTGTCTGTTGGATCGCGTCTATCAACTGTCTGCTTTAAAGCGCAGGCAACCCTAGACGTGATCGATAACTGATGCACTAGTAACGGGCTTTAGTCAATCCTCTCAAAACTGAGGTTGTTATCTTTACGTGAAGGAGGAAGCTGCCTGGTCTGACTCATCTCGCGCTTAAGGGCATCACCATTAAATTCTCTAAAGAAGCTAAGTATTTGTGTTTCATCCTGGATAACAAACTTCTCTGGACTAAACATGTTACTTGTCGGACCGGTCACCGAGAATGGTCTTTTGAACTTACATGGCAATGATAAGATCAATTATATTCTGTGCGTCAGTTGTCTGATGGAATAAGCTCTCACGAAAATACGTGATTTTTTCTTTTACCAGACTCCAAAGAACGGTTTGTCTCGGATGCATGGGGGCTTTCCCCAGCACTCCTCGCTCCGCTCTAGACGAATTGATGAATGTACCTCCCCATGATATTCGTATCATGGCCTGCACTCTCAAAGCCATCTTCCGTTTAAAAAGAAGTGGTCTTTTCGGCCAGAATCTGAGCCATTAAAGGAATGCAGGTGGGTGTTCACGGACGGCTCCAAAAACAATATAGGATGTCGCGCTGGTATTTTTCTGGAGGACGACGACGTTAGATTTCACTTCACGTTAGGAAAGCTCGCATCTGTCTTCGAAGCGGAGGCATCTGTGACTGCCAAGCTGCGCTTAGAGCTTTGCTAATCACTCTTATGACTTCCAAACTAATTCAAGAATGCAAGAGATCAGTGAACGCAGTCGGAAGGCTAAAGAGAGTTCTGCAGCACTTAAATGTGCTGGGCATAAGTGACACAACATCTGTTACTGTAGGCACCTTATCAATGAAGTGCTTACTCATCTTTCTTCTTAAGACTGAAAGATTTTATTAAAAGGAGCTTACAAAAAGTACAATGGACTAGTTCTTACAGAAAAAAAAATTATTTATCAAATAAAAATTTTATACACTTTTGCGATTTTTTTCTGTTGTTTTTTGTCAATTAAAAACCAAACGCTTAGGAAATCACTCATTATTTAGCAAGTACCTGAAACATGCTGAAATCTGCAAAAGAAAAACCTTAAACCCATTTTCTGATGCTAATAATATCGAATTGATTTTAATTGTGCTCCGTATTTATTTTGTTGATGCGAGTTGACTCTGTGACTGGTAAGAGGTTTATGTTTTCAGCACACAAAAGAACTGGTGGCATTCAATGATTTCAATCGCAATGTTATCGCATAGTTCATTGATAATCGGTTTAGCATAAGGGAAGAAGACATTCGTCTATTCAACGCGAGTATAAAAGGAAAGTCACTTGAAGTCATTGAAAAGTAATAATTGCATCAAAGAAACTAAGCAGTGTACTCTACATTGATTGAGATGCTCAATAGCATGAAGCTCTTTAGAAATCATCTTTAAATGGAAGGCCATACAATGAGTTGATGTTTACTGTGACTTAGATGAATTATTCAAGTGGCTAGCAACTGCTTCGACTAGTAAAAGGGCTTCATTCATTGCGAAGCAAGAGAAAAACATAGATCTAAGGCATTGCAGGAACGTAAGGGAGAGACTGGGGTAAGGTTGTTCCAAATTCATGGGCAGTACTATCAATTACTTCTTCTGCTACTGATGGACCAGTTTGGTTGGTTTGGCATTTGATATTTGGGTGGCAACGACAGGTATTGTCCTCGTAAAAGTAACATCTTTCAACGTATTGTGGGTTCGATTAAAAATAAGAAACAGCCTCTGTAGCCAAGAAACTTGCAATTTTCTCCTAAATTCTAGTTTACATTTCCTCGCGGCGTAACTTGAAAAGTTTTGTTGAAGACTACGAAGTGAAGAAAATGGCCCAGCAAGTTGTGTCATAAAAAAATGTTTTTTTACAAAAAGTCTTGGATACGGACAGTCAATTTGTTGATGACCCGTCTAATTACGGTATAACAAAGGCGATCGGCTTGTCAATTCCTACTAAGTCAACTGGTTAGTCGTCGGAATCTCATTGTTCATATACTGAACCTGCAATAGATGGGTTTCTTTTGTTAGGTTGTTCACATTGTACTAGACTTTGTTTTTAGAACTTAACACTTAAGTGGGTATGACTACACTTATGATGCCAAAGCATGTGACATGAGACTAAATTACTAGTGTAAATTGTCTTTATGTTGTATTTAGGCAATCATTCATCTCACGAGATTATAGTTGCGTGAAAAAAGGTCACGGCTGGTATTGAACCCCGAACCGGAAGCCAACACACTACCACTTGGGCCACGACCACCCACAGGCCACATTGCGATTAGTTGACGTTTGATGTCCGAAACAGGTGCGTAGGCAGTGATGGAATGGAATAAAATCACCTTCTGATGGTGATTTTTCGTACTACATCCGTCAGTGGTAACATGGCCAACGTGCTTAGGCCAGGTCAGATTAGAGTGGTCCTCGTTGAAACGAACTTAGACCAGTAGTGATACCACTATCACAACCACCTTAGTTAGAACCAAAGAGATTTCTTGATTTCTTCCTTTCTGCAGGACCTGCAGAAATCGTGGTCAAGAATACGCAATCATAGTGTCTTTCAATGACTCAGTATTCCGCTATTATGGTTGCCTGTATGGCTCTTTTGCTGAAGTCGATCAGTTCTCTCGATCGTTTAGGATCGAGTAAGAGCCATATTAATCTAGATATCTCGCAGTTGTCTTAATGGGGTCGTGTTCTTGTTTGGGATAAACAATTGTTACTTGATGCTGTGATGCTGAGCAGTATTTTTTTCTGTGGATCTGAATCTGTCATTATCATTAAAGTTTAGTGGAAGGTCCGAGTGTCCCGGAACCTAATAGAGGGTGATCGTGTATTTACTATATTCAGGCACAACAAATGGCTGCCCCTGTTGTTTCACGATCGACAATTTTAGCCAATTTATTAACATACCCATTCAACCAGAAATGAGCTTCGTCGCTGAAGACAATTTTTCGGTATAAATCGGATTTTCCTCCAGGTTTTCTAAGGTCCATTGACCATAATTTCGACGCTGTGGCATGTCGTTCAACTTCAGTTCTTGAAGGTTTTGGTTTTTTTAAGGTTTTAGACCAAGATATTTGAATAAAATCTTCCACGTAGTCGAGTAACGCAATCCCAATTACTGCGAACGGCAACGAATGGACAAATCACGGTCTTCATTAAGATTGACGGATACTGCAGCAATATTGACCTCTGTTCGAACTCTACGCAAACGGGTAGGTGGCTTGATATCCAGTAGCATGGAACTGGTGCAAAATTTGGTCACCTTGACTTGAATTGCTTGTTCAGTAGATTGATTATGACGACCGTAAAATGGTCGAAGTACGCAAAAACATTTTTCACAGAGCACGAATTTTGATAATAAAATTCAATAATTTATAAGCGTTGTTCGAGTGTAAGTCTTTCCATGATGAAATGGCAATGCTAAGTGAGCATGTTTGACTTTGATACATGTCACGAATCACGCGTGAGCTGTCAAAAATAGAACACTGAAAAATAATACAGCAAAAAAATCACCCTTTACTATTGTGAACATCAAGAGAACAGCTTTTATGCCCCTTTAGATTACATATCACGTCACCGTCGCTATGATATATTGCACAGTTGGGAATTTCCCAAGACACTTAACCATATTTACCTCCTCCGAAAATTGACAAAGACATTCATCATTCCGTGACAAATAGCATTTTGACTTTACTTTCGAAGTAAGCGAATGTTGCCAAAAGTTCCGCAATGACTACCCTTATCCTAGTCCTAAGTCAAACAACAAAGTTGTCGTTGTAGAAATATGTTTAGCCCTATCTTGCAACGGCAACAAGGGGATACGAGAATCGAATTTAGCATTGTATTTGAAAGCATTGTAACAATGTTGGCAAAAATGTCTGCAATCACATCGACAATCAACGGAATAGAGTTGGGGATGTAGTTGAAGTTCAAGTCGGAGTTGTCGGTTTTATGTCCCCAGTTATAATATGTACATGCTTATGCGTATATGTTGGTTTCCCAGAACTTATCTACCTATGGTATATACACATGTATGATTATATATGTACATACAATTTTGTACCTCACGTTCCATGCCTTTTTCATATATCTATAGAACTGGAAACCATACTTGACTCCTCTTCAAACACATCCTCCATTTATAAAACATTCAGAAGGTGAATGCTTGAATTTGTAATTCTCTAGCTCTGGTTGCACACTTACGAGTACGAGTACACTCCAAGTCGTAGGGTTCCCGGGAACGGAAATCTACACCGACGTACTTCTATTCGAAGTCAGCCCCATGACAGTTGGAATAAGAGCGACGAAAGCTGTTAGTACATCTGATGGCAGTTGCTCTCGGTTGTCAAATTGGTGAATCACGAAAAGTATTTGTATATGACTTCTGTTCAATATTAACTTAGAATCGTATTTGTTTTCGCTGTGGCAGTGCTATGATAGTTTCAGGTAGACACAGAAGGAGAGTGAAACCCAATCTGGTGAATGAGCCGTCCCGGATGAAATCTGCTGATGCCTCGATTTTGTATGCACATGCATTTGGGTTGAAGATTGCAATTGGAATTTTAAGGTAGACTAATTTTTACATCAATATAATATTGCGTGTTTTTATGGAATCTTTTGACCAGCGAAAATAAAAGTAGGACTATAAGATAAGAATATATTCAGTCCAGCGATAAATAGGGTGACATGGATTCATGGTATCTACAGTTTGGTACCAGGCTCTTTTGTCGGAAATGCGTGTATTTGGGATCAACGACTCTCTTCTTCAATACATTAGCGATTACCTTTCGGAACGTTCAATTCAATTTGTATTGGATAGTTTCAAATCTGATATTCAAGTTGTAAAAGAATGCATCATTTTGGATTGCAATCTTTTATGAATGCAATTTTATGATTGCAATCATTGACTTCATTTAAGACTTTAAAAAAAAGAATGCAATCACCATTCATTTGTCATCGAAAGATTGCATCATTCTTTTTTTTACCATTCAATTGAATGCAATCATTTATGAATTCATTCATTTGCATTCTTTTCAATTTTTTTCAATTTTTTAGCAGATATTTATATTCTTTATCATGTTTATCTGCATACCAATAGTATATAATCCCCTCCCCCTCACCCTCCCAAAAAAAAAAATTTCCTTTTTCCTTTTAAATAAACGAAAAAATAATTATTGCATTGGTATTTGGTATTTTATTATACAATCAAAAGATAACATCAGCGTTAAGATTATAACTAAATAATGTATATATATGTATTTAATCATTTCATCATACACTACACATACACTAAACAATAATAATTGATATACCTCATTTTTCTACTAAAATACGCTTAAGTAAATCAGAAACCAAACCAGTTCGTCCGACGATGCTAAACTTATTACAGATAAAATATTATGTTCAAATACTGATTGTCTTACAAATACTATACATTTATTACCAATTGATAAGCCACGCTGAGTTGACAGTTATGTACCAACTTTTTTTGCCCTTTACTACACGTTAAGAGACTTTACTTCTCAACTCAATGCAAATAAAAGCTAATAATGAATGAATTCATAAATGAATGGTAAAAAAAAGAATGCAATCTTTCGATGTGAAATGAATGGTGATTGCATTCTTTTTTTGAAGTCTTAAATGAAGTCAATGATTGCAATTATAAAATTGCATTCTTTGAATGCTTTTCAAAGAGCGCAATCCTAAATGATTGCATTCTTTTACAACTCTAAATTCACAAAATGTGCTGTGGTGCACCAACACCCTCTCACCGACACTCTTTTTAATTTTCATCAAAGTGTTTGCTACTTCTCTCTGCTTTTCATATTTGTTTGCCGAACTCACGTAACTGCTCTTCGGCTGTAGAACGGGAACGACAGCGCATGCTGAGCTCATTAAGTTCCGATATAAATAGTATTACTAAATGTTGAACCACCAACAGAGTGGAATTTAATGCTTCCAAAATGCTTCGAATTCGTCAAAAATACCGCGAAATGTCTAAGTTTTTCTCAAGCGAGATACTAATATCAGGTAATACTAATATCAGTCAATCAATCGACACCCTCGAACACCGACGTAATGTCTCCTGTCTCACTTTGTTTTTTCGCTATTTCCACCACCAGTGATCCACTGAAATCGCCAGTAGCATTCCGAACATTCAAATTTTCAACAGTAACACCCGTCTCGCTATGAATGCTCATTAGTATACCCTCAAGCCCATTTTCGGATGTACGCTAAAATATCGTGATTCGTTTCTAAGTCGTGCAACTCGCTTGTGGAATGCCCTGCCGATCTCTGTATTTCCTGGTCGTTATAACTTACAAACATTTAAAAACAATGTACATCGGTACCTCTTGTTTCTTCCTCCCCAAATTTTCATCGTCCGCGCTATGTACAAACATTTTAAGGGTACATAAACCTCTTGAGCGCGCGCTCATTATGAAAAAAAAACACCAGTTTCACTACAAGTGGTCATCAGTTTACCCTCAAGCCCACTCTTGGACGTACTCTAGAATATCGTGATACGATCCTAAGCTGTACAACTCACTTATGCAATGCCCTGCCGAGTTCTTTATTTCCTAATCACTTTAGGCTTGAAGCATTTAAGACCAACGTTCATCTGTACCCGCGCTGTGTGCAAGCATTTTAAGTGTACACTGATCTCTTGCGCCTGTGCAAGTTATAAAAAAAAACTTTCTGAGAATATTGCTGCAAAACATCTCCGCCACTCTCTTCTATAAAAATTTTGATTTTCCAAACTTGCGAAAGAATGGCTCAATTCTGTTTGGTGAGTATCTTGCAAAACAACTCACCGTGAACGACTGCTCTTTAGATGCTTTTTCGCCTGTGAAAAGTAGAGCAAGCAAAAATGCGAAATAATGCTCTACAACCCACTTATACTTCCTATGCTTCTGCCTGGTGCCAGTCAATTAAGGGACAACCTCATATTTGTTGTAACGGCTAAAACTACGGTTACGTGAACGTGCTTTGTGCTTGTAAGAAGCTTCTTATAGCGGAAAGTAAGGAGGAATATGGACGATGTGTCAGGCAAGAATAAGAAAACTTGTTCGTTGCGTCTTTTGGTAAGCAGTCAAGCTTTTCAATTGACAGGTGCAACGACTCGCAGTCTGTTTCAAAGATATCCGCTTTCCTACAATGAGATTGACCCTAATATGGGCACCTTCTGTTAGGGTCATTTAAAGTATTGCATTAGATTTTTGCTAAAATTTTTCCACAGACCATAGGTACTCACATTCATTATCCAAGCTTTATGTGACGTTTGCAAATGTAAAAGGCTCGCACTAGCCAGTTACTTCGTAGTACTGTCCTAAATCAATAGACATGAATCTTCTTCAGTACCACTTAGACGAAGGCGCATACGGGAAGTCAAATCGACTAGATTTGAGGTCTGTAAATTAACTCATACTTATCGTTTATTCATTCAAACCATTGTATCAGAGTTCTATATACCGTATTGTATACATCTTCTATACCTTGTAGCATATTTTCAACAAATCTACATTTTGCATTATTTAGCATATCCTAGAAGAGTTAAATCTCAACTTGAAACTATTACAAGTCTTTAAAATAAGTGACCATGTCTTCTAACTGAGAGAAATACTCGTAAATTTATTTACAATTTCCATCCCACGTGCTGTTGCACACTAAATGCCCAAAGTTAAGTCTAAATTGTTTCCTCAAAGCCCACCCAAGTGGGCAACATGGCCAAAATTTTTCAACGGCTCTGCCTTAAGGGGTAAATAATACCTTTTCTCTGCTCCTTTCTTTGTTCATCGCTCACATTCGTATCTTGTCGGAACCGACAAACTTTTTCAAACTTTTCGGTCCCAACACCAAAAGGCAAACAAAATTAATTTGTCATGGTCAACGAACCATAATTAACGTTTGTTTTTGTTTTGCACTTGTTCACTGGTTTTGCTTCCCGATTTCACTCTTTACCCCTTTATATTTCCCTTCCTTCCCGTATTAACCGGAAGTACCGTGGTTTCTACAAAATTTACCTTCCACCTAGCATACCCGGACGGGGATATGGTTTTCGTTAGACATAAACATCTCACTGTTCTTGTTTCGCCTTTATTAAGTCTGAATTTTGTGTTTTTTTAATTTCATTTGTGCACCCCAATGATGCCACTATCCAACCGAATGTGCGCTTATGAACTTTAGAAATATTATACAATTTGTTCCTGCAACCCTCAAACTCACTTTCCACCCATTTCAATTGTCCATTTTTTTAGTTTAGGTGAGAAGGAGCCTGCGAAAAAAGTTGAACTTTCCTGCAATTGTGTTTGGTTATTTATTTGTTTCCTCTGCCATCGCACTATAGGGGTAGTTTGAGCAATTCTCGGATACAACGATGGGCTAATTTGCAGGAAGCCATTAGCGCTAGCATAGTTATTTGTCTGAGATAAAGTTAAATTCACACGACCCTGTATGTATAGATGCAAATTCGGTCACAGACCATACTTTCGGCAAATGCAATACATTGCGTCGGATTTCATGTATGAATTTCGTTGGGTTCGCTTAAGGTTGGACGTATCTTAGCACTTGCCATTCCCAGATAAGCACTACTAATAAATAACAAAAGGGGTGAAATGATTTTAGAGCAGCCGAAACGCTTGTCTGAATTTTTGGGTCCTTCGAACAGATTTACGACATGAATGGTTGCTATGATAACGAGCAAGTGCTGACAGTTTTGAGGGATTTTTTTTTAATGAGAAAAATTATATTTTCCACAAAATCGCTGAGATGTGATAAAATTTAAAATTTTGTTTGGACAACACACAACTTTTGGGACTTGGGTGAGATATTTTATAATTTGGTGGGGGCTTAGGCCCCCATTTATTTCGCATAATACAAGCTTAAATTAACTTAAAAACTAAAACTTAAAACCTAACTACAATTAAGGGTTAGGAAGTAAGGGAATGGAGGAGGGGATCAAGTTTATGACGAGAAGTGCTCAGGTTAAAATCCAGAAGGGAGACTATTAAGTTGACCTTACGGAGCATGTGTGAGACTGGTTCGTTAGAACCATAAGAGGTGCGGTGGGTTGGAAATAGAAGAGACGAAGCCAGCATAAATTATCAGGGTTAGATAAGATAGAGAACACAATAGTATTAATAGTATGAATAGGTTTTACAATTTTAGTAAAAAGTCTACGTGCAACAGTTCCCTAATCAATAAGTTCTCGTCATTATATTTAATATCACACAACACATTCAATTGCGAATTACGATGAAATGCAATGAAATCCGAAACACCTACTACGAGTACTTCATCTAGGAAAGAAGAAACAAACAGGAAAAATTAAGACTTAAACCTTGAAGGTAATAAACCAAAGGAAAGTCAGTTGTCAAAGCGGCTTTGGTAGTTTTGGAAACCTCTGGTGATGTGGTCATATTTGCTGTTGGTGTATTACTGGTGTTTTGATTACAATACGTATATTGGTAATTCGTTGGGCGTTTAATTAGGGCCTACATTTTCTTCATTTTGATTGATGATGATCGGTGATGATGGTGGTGTCGATAATGTTGTCACTTGAGATGATGAACTCTCACTATTCGGTGAATATTATGCCAAAATGGTGGACAGATCCCATATCTTGATCACCCTATCTTGATCAGCGGTCTCTTACGATCTTCATCTAAATCAATGTATTAAGCATAATGGAAAGATGACAATGATGGCCGCTCCACAGTTTGCAATTTTTTAAAGTATGGAGCACAACCTCTTACATCAAATTCAAAGCGTATATTGAGATTATTTATGCGATTCGATGAACAATTATCACAGACAGCTTTACCACAATAATGACAATGATGTTGTTTTATTCCGATTTGTCTCTGATCCATCATTGAACGGAAATTCAAAAATAATGGTCGAGAGCATAGTTGACAGTTATTGGATTCAACCCATTCGTTATACATTGCGTTCACTTCCAAAAATCTATTTGTGATTAGCATTTGACAGTGCAACTACTTTGTTGTTATGTCCTTGCAGTTCGTAAACCGTCCCGCTTCTACCTACGACATCCCAAACAATCACAGACTTATCGGTAGATCCACTGAAGAGAAGCTGTAGCCGTTCAACCCACTTTAAACAACGAATACCTCCGGTATGCACTGATTGTCTAACCGCTATATTATTATCTGCCCAGCATAGTCAGAAATAAAAGCATATTTATCCATAGCATCGAACTGCAACGCAGTACATGGCGTTTCAAATGTACCATATAACCACCCAATAGACGTCCAGTCTCTATGCAATGATATGCAAAAAAATTTGCCTTAGCACATGATAATATCCACGAATGTATTATCGCAAACACCACCCCAACAACACGAACCTGATGTGCCAAATAATTATGTACCAACGACAAGGACAAGGACAAGCGATTACAGTCCTCCAACAGCGTATACTGTGATAAAGTGCCATTCTCTTTTTCCACATAGAATTGCCCAGTCTCATCGGCATATACTGGCAAATCGATGGCCAATACTATCCAGACCCTGATTGTTTTACTATCTGATAAGCTAATTACTCCGTTTTCTCTCCGGAATCAAAATTGCCACATATACCTCACCGTTGCTGCCTTCTACTCGTAGTTTGCTCCGCAAATCGGGTTTTTTTTGCTGTGATAAAGCGATCGTTTTGGGAACGTAGCGCAGGTTTAATATAAAACAACATTTATACAATATAAGGCCTTTTCAATCTTTAAGCTATAAACGTGACAGTACAATGGAGAGATTTCAGTTGCTAAAATTAATATTGCTATAAAATAATTAAATTCTAAATTAAATTCAAAAGCGAGATATACTTTTACTTACTAAAAGTAAATCTACAATTATTCCAAATTGATCATATTTAGGTTAGGTTAGGTTAGGTAAGAGTGGCTGTTGGAAATACCAACCCACTTAGGCCTATTGGCCCATTGTGATGCCACATGGATCTATGATCTTCTTACTACTGGAACCAGTTTGAGCTTATAATAAAGCGTAAGAGACTGTTAACGTCTATTTTTTCTAGATCGTTTAGGTCGTTGTAGAAGAAAGCTCCTAGATGAAGCTTCCTCCTCTGGGAGAGAGGTGGGCATGTGCAGAGTAGGTGGGGGATTGTCTCCTCCTCTTCCTCGTCCATGCAGCTTCTACAGAAATCATTAGTAAAAGCGCCAAGCCTTCTTGCGTGCTTACCTATGAGGCAGTGTCCAGTAATGACACCTATTATGGCGCTGAGATGTTTCCTATCTAAAAGGATCAGACACTCAGATCCAGCCTTGGCCAGATCTGTTTGGTCGCTATACATGTTTGTCCAGCAGTCCACCTAAGGTCTGTTCTTTTATTGGCATCTAGCTTTAGTGTTAGTTTGCACGTAGCGATTGGTATACCTATACTACCTTTGTCCGGTAGGATAGGTAGAGTGTTTCTAATTTTGGCGACTTCATCCTCTCTGCAGTTCCCTGGAATGTCTCTGTGGCCCGGCACCCAACAAAGGTGAATGTTGAACTGCTCTGCTATCTCCATGAGAGATGAGCGGCATTCAAGGGCGGTTTTAGAATATAACGAGACCGAGTCCAGGGACTTGATGGCGGCCTGACTATCCGAAAATATGCGGATATCCTTTGCAGAAATCACGTTTTTCTTCAGCCAGGACAGATCTTCTTTAATCGCCAAAATTTCCGCCTGGAACACGCTACAGTGATTTGGAAGGCGGAAAGAGAGGCTTAGATTTAGCTTATCTGAGAAAACACCGCCACCAACTCCGCTATCGGTTTTAGATCCATCTGTGTAGAGATGGATTGACTTGTCCTCCATGAAAGCATCCTCCTCCCAGAATGATCTAGAGGGGAAGCTTACATGGAAGTTTTTGTCAAACCAAAGTTCAGGTATGGTGTAATCGATGTTCTCTGTGAGGATTCCTAATGTATTAAGAATATTGGCGTGGCCAAATGAATTATTTGTCCACTGTTTAGTCGCTTTAAGGCGAATAGCTGCAGTCGCAGCTACTTGCTTGCTAAAAATGTCGAGGGGTGTCAAGTGAAGCAGAATATCTAATGCCGCAGAGGGGGTAGACCGCAAGGCTCCGCTTGTGCATAGACATGCTGTTCTTTGGACTCTGCTTAGTTTAATGCGGTTGACTGCATTTTTCAAGGCCGTCCACCAGACAACCACCCCGTAAGTAAGTATCGGTCTTATGACCGAGATGTATAGCCAGTGGGTTATGCGAGGTTGAAGGCCCCATTTGTTCCCAATGGCTTTTTTGCAAGAGAATAAAGCTATTGTAGCTTTATTGACTCTTTCTTGAATGTTAGGTTTCCAGTTTAGTTTCCTGTCAAAAATGAGACAAAGATATTTTGCTGTATCAGAGAAAACTAAACTGGTACCGTTTATTGAAGGAGGGTCTATGATTGGAATTTTATATTTCCTAGAAAAGAGGACAAGATCAGTTTTATGGGGGTTTATTCCCAATCCACAACGATCTGCCCAGCGGGTTAATCTGTTGAGATTTACTTGGAGGAGTTCTTTAATGGTGTTTAGATGTTTTCCTGAGACGGATATGGCAACGTCATCCGCATAGGCAATCACTCTGCTACCACCCGCTTCCAGGTATACCAGTAGTTCGTTAACTACTAAGTTCCAGAGAAGGGGAGAGAGGACACCGCCTTACGGCGGTACTGACATATCTTTTAGCAGAAGTCTCACCCAGTTTGGAGTTGATTATCCTGCTTTTTAGCATTAGACTGATCAGCTCCCCAAGTGAGCCGTCTACCTGCAGACTTGACAGCGCAGCCGTGATTGCGGATGTGTTGACGTTGTTAAAGGCGCCCTCTATGTCTAGGAAAGCAACCATTGTGTACTCCTTATATTGTAGGGATCGTTCGATTTGGCTAGTCAGAGAGTACAAAGCCGTTCCCACCGACTTTCCTTTACAGTAGGCATGTTGAGCCGTAGACAGAAGTCTTGGATCAACTCTAGCTCGAATATGGATATCAATCAGTCGTTCTAAAGTTTTCAGAATGAATGATGATAGACTTATAGGTCTGAGGTCCTTTGGGACTACATGAGAACATTTTCCAGCTTTGGGAATGAATACTACATTGACTTCTCTCCATATCGTGGATAAGTTCTACACAGCTCCTCATAATATTTTCCAACACTGGTAGAATAATATCTGAGGACCTCTGTAGCTCGGCAGGTATAATACCGTCCGGACCAGCAGACTTGTATGGTTTGAAGCCATGCAGCCAGCGCCCAGAGCAGTTTGTCTCTCGTAATCAGACCATGAATTTTGGTCTCGGTTGCAGTAGGCCTGTTTGGGCTGCTACTGGCCGCGAGTTGGAAGCTATCTGGAAAGTGGGTGTCCAGAAGCAGGTTGGGTGATTCATCATTTGAGGTTGTCCAAGAGCCATCGGTTTTTTTCAAACAGCTGGGCATCATAGGATTTGTGGAGAGGATTTTTCTTAGCCGCGATACCTCAGAGGTTTCTGTAATTTTGTCACAGAATGACCTCCATTATTGTCGCTTTGCCTTCCTCAGTTCTTTTTTGTATAATTTGAGGGATTCTTTATATGAGTCCCAGTCGGTCACTTTTCTTGTGCTTTTTGCTGTGTTGAAAAGTTTTCTGCAGGCGTTTCTGAGCAGTCCCAGTGCCGATGTCCACCAATGTGGCTTTTTCTTGCCTATTGGTTGAATAAGAGGGCAGGAAGCGGCCATAGCAGCTCATTGGTGTCACGCGGGGGACTTGATAGTTCAGATTATAACGTTTTTGACAGTATTCCTCTATATTTTGACCAATCAGTTTTCCGGTAGTTCCGGAAAGCTGGTTGGCTGGGGGTAGTATCACTCAGACTGAATTGGATGTATCTATGGTCTGAAAAGGAGTGTTCAGACGATACCATCCAGTCTATTAGCCTTTGGGTGATGCTGTCGGAGACAAGAGTAATATCTAACACTTCTTGTCGGTTTCTTGTTATAAAAGTGGGCTCATTGCCAATATTGCAAATTAAGAGGTTATACTTAAAATATACGCGTAGTCCAAAAGTGACTCACCTCTATCATTGATGTCGGTACTGCACCATACCGTATGATGTGCGTTAGCGTCGCATCCGATTATGAGGCCAGTTTTTTGCCTTCCAGCATCCAGTACCACCCTTTCTAGGTTATCACCAGGGAGAGGGCCCACTTGGTCGTGGCTAAGGTAAGCCGATGCCAGCCAATAGGAGCCTTTGGCAGTCTCTAGTCTGGCAACGGTTAAGTCGGGATCACTGAGGTTGGGAAGTAGAAATACATTAAGGCTACGTTTCACTAATATACAAGTTCTAATCTTACCTTTGTCTCTTGTATAGAGCGGAACGTATGAGGGTGTCCTAAGTCCACGAACCACGCCTTCTGCAATCCATGGTTCCTGGATTAGAATTATGTCTTCTGCGCTTTTGGAAAGACGCAGAATGAGTGCGGCCGAAGCCTTTTTTGAGTGGTGGAGATTAATCTGGAGAAACCGTATCATTGCTACAGTCTTCCAGAGTCGCCTCCACCACGGTGTTGTTGAGGTCCTCCGATTCTGCAGATGTGCCCAAGAGCTCATCTTCTATCTCTGATCGTGTAGAACCTCTACTTGCTTCGTCATCGGTTTCCATTTCCGACAATGTGTCAGAAGAGGAGACCGACGGCTTGGTAGTCACTTCGGACAGATTGGAGTCGTCGCTATCCAATTCTGGAAAGGATATCGACGCTCCAAGATCCAAGGTTGTGATATCAGGTGTTAAAGGAGGAGGAGGTTGCTTATCAGCATCCAGCTCATCCTTTTTGTACACCCTTAAGTGAATGGACTCGAATCCGAACCGAATCATGCCTTTCGTCTGCGCCAGAGGATTAAGGGATTCCTTATTGATCACAATTAACGCGCATCTATAAGAACCCCTTAGTTCCTCCAGTTTCGCGACTTTCCAGTCATGAGTCGGAAGAGTCGGGTTGCTGAGCCGGATGATTTCCAGAATACTTTCTGGAGAAGAGGGTTCGTCTGGAATCCAGGTACGAGTTCGAGGTCTACTAGGAATGTCTTCCTTAGATACGACCTCGAGTTTTGCACCTGGCCAAATCTCTCCTAAACCATCGATGGCCTTGGTGAAGAGATCGAGAGATCTCTGGTTTGAACAAGCGATGAGCTTGACATGGCCTTGGTGCCAGCCAGCGTCGCTTGTGATAGGAGGTGGTCCTGGGTTTTCCCGCATGATGGCCAAGAAGTTGCTCGAGAGATTCAGCTTGACCAGTTGCTACCGTTCCGGTGTGATGGAACCGTCGGTATCGCTCCTGTCGATCACCGCGATCACCAATGCGTCCTTTAGGACTTCGTTGTAAGACCTCAGAGATCTGCTGTTGGATGGCCCAGGGGTTGTAGAACTATGTGTTTTGGGCCTTTTGGAAACCGGTACGGTTTCCTCCAACGATCTCTGGCGCTTAGAGGAGTCTTTTGGCGTTTTGGGATCAGTGGAAGCAGTGGGAAATCCGTCTTTTAGGATGTTTTTAGCCCACTCAACCTTGCGCCTTATTTCCGCACTTCTCTCAACATCCGGAATGGATCCGAAGGTTTTGATGATGCGTGAAGCATTTCGGCGTCTTATATAGAGCGCCTTAGATGGAGCTTGCCGATGCGGCTGAGCTCCAGATTCCTCCTTGGAGGGAATAGTTTTGGTAGCAGCAACAAGTCCGTGGCGTGCCACAAACTTGCTGCTGCTGGGGGCGGGGGAAGTGATAGGACCATGACTTGCCACAGTCTTAACACTCCCTGAAGTAGTTTTGGTAGCAGCGACAAGTCCGTGGCCTGCCACAAACTTGCTGCTGCTAGGGGTGGAGGAAGTGATAGGACCATAGCTTGCCACAGTCTTAACACTTCCTGAATTCTGATTTTTTGGCTCGTTCCGTTTGCCTTTAGAGGATGGCGCATCATGGCCTGCCACAGTTTTGCCTCCTCTCGGCAATGTAGGAGCCTTGCCGGTAGTCGGTGTAGTCACCGTTCTACCGCCCGGTATTGAAGGAGTACCGGCCTCGGTTTTTGTTTTCTTGGTTTTTTCCATGAATGGTCCCACGAGTAGCGGAGAAAGGGGTGTCCATCTGTACAGAGATCCGCTGTATACAGATAAGGCTAGCTAATCCGTTCGCGACTGAGCTATTTTTGGAGATACTGGGGCCTCAGCTAGGTTGATCTTCAGCACGGGTCGTATGACACCTTGATCTAGCCCAGGGGAAGGAGGGAGTGCTTTGCGATTTGTGGTGGGGGGGGGGAGCATCCTTTGATTTCAGGACTCGTCTGGAGAATTTCTTCTCGAGGTTCATTGACCCTACTCAGCCTCTACAACTCGACAAGTTCGATGCTCGCGGTAGAAGATCATATTTAGATTAGTATAAAATATAATTCTCATAAGGAGTAGAAAATTGTAATATTGTAAATTTCGCATTCTTTATTGTTGTCTGTTATGAAAATCAAGCCGTTCCGTAGCTTGATATGCAGACCGCGGTAAAATTAAACTAAATGAATGGTTAGACTGCAAGGAACCAAGCTAGTCATTTAAATACTGAGTCTGTTTGCTGGGTATTATCTTTAATAAGTATTCAATTATGCTGTAGTCCAAATACTTATCAAAGTATATTTTTGGTGTACGCTGACACATGAGCATAGCGTTTCAGGCCATATATGTAGTGTACAATATTATTAAAAGCAACATTAACGCTACGATTTTTAGCTTTGCTTACAAATTCCATTGGCACATTTCCAAGCTAAATAAGAGGAAGTCTGGTTGCGATAATTTAATACTATTCATATTTATGAAGAAACATTTCGTTTTTGTCGCGTTAATGTGCAACTAAGTAAAGCAAGCAGTAGGCAGGTAGATAGGTAAATAAAGGTGGCTGTGGGAAAGACCAACCCTCTTAGGCCTATTCACCCGTTGTGATGCTACGCGGATCCCTTCTGGATTTTAACCTGTGATCCTCTTACTCATGGCACCAATTTGAGCGTAGGAAACTTTTAACGTCTATAATCTTTAGATCGCTTTAGTAATTGTAGAAGAAAGCTCCTAAGTGAAGTTTTTTTCTCTAGAACCGGACATGTACAGAATAGGTGGAGGATTATGTCGTCTTCCTCCTCATCCATACCGCTTCTACAGAAATCGTTTGTAAAGGGGCCAAGCCTTCTTACATACCTATAAGGCAACGTCAAGTCATGATACCTATGATGGGGCTGAGATGTTTCCTATTTAGAAGGATCAGTCTCCAGCTTTGGCCAGATCTGTTTGGTCACTAGACATGTTGGTCCAACAGTCCACCTAATGACTGTTCTTTTATTAGCATCCAACTTTATTAATATATATATGTTACCCTTTTGGGGTAGAATAGGTAGAGTGGAGTACAATTCCCTGAAATGTCACTGCGCCCCAGCACCCAACAAAGGTGAAGGTTGAAACGCTCTGCTATCTCTGCATTTTGCATTCAAGGGCGGTTTATAATGAGGCTGAGTCTATGGACTTGATAACGGCCTGACTATCCGTAAAGTCTTCACCCAGGACAGAGCTTCTTTAATCACTTAAATTTCCACCTACAACACGCTACAGTAGTTTGGAAGAGGGAAGGAGAGGCTTAGATCTAGCTTATCTGAGAAAACACCGCCACCGAACCTGCTATCGGTTTCAGATCCATCTGTGTAAATGTGAATTGACTTCTCCTCTATCTTCTTCCAAAAGGCTATAGAGGGGAAGCTTACATAAAAGTCTTTGTCAAACTAAAGTTCAGCTATGGTGTAATCGATGCTCTCTCAGAGGGTTCCTAGTATATGTATAAAGAATATAAGCTGCAGTCACAGCTATTTGCCTGCTGAAAATATTGGGTGTCCACCTGTAGAGTTGACAGCACAGTCGTGATTGCGAATGTGTTGACGTTATCAAAGGCACCCTCTATGTCCACGAAATTGACAATTGTGTAGTCTCTATATTGTAGGGATCTTTCGAGGTGGCTAGTTAGTGAATGCAGAGCCGTTTCCCCCGATTTTCCTTTACAGTAGGCATGTTGAGTCGTTGACAAAAGTCATGGATCAATTTTAGCTCGTACATGGATATCAATCAGTCGTTCTACATTCTACATTGACTTCTCTCCATGACAGTGGAATGTAGATCAGTTCTACAGAGTTCCTCATGATATTCCCTAGCGTAGGCGCGTTAATATCTTAATTTAATTTTGCTGCTCAGCAGTGAGTGAGTGACAAGTGGCAAGAGCAAAAAGCGAAAAGAAATAAAATGATTTTTCTGCTCTTTGTAATCAGAGCTTTTTGAAAAGCTCTTTTTTTCGCTCGATTTCATTTTCATAGGACACAACATATGAATGAGACATCTGTATAGATTTATTATCTGTGGTTGTGGCTTTGCACTCCTCAGTTATTTTTTGTATATTTTGAGGGATTTGTATGAGTCCCAGCCAGTCACTTTTCTTGTGTTTTTTGCGAGGTTGTTTTATTAAGTTTATTCAAAGGTTTCTAAACGGTCCCAGTGCGGCTTTTTCTTACCTTTAGGTTGAATAAGAGGCCAGGAAGCAGCCATAGCCTGATCGAGAGCCAGGGTGAATTCCTTGAGTTTTATGTCAAACTCGTTTGTGTCACGTGGAGAACTTGAAAATTCAGAGGATAGTGTTTCTGACGTTATTCCTCTGTATTTTGGACAAACAGTTTTCCGATAATTCTGAAATGCTGGTTGGCTGGGAGGATTATCACTCAGGCTGAGTTGGATGTATCTGTGGTCTGAAATTGTGTGTTCAGACGATACCATCCAGTTCGTTAGCGTTTGAGTGATGTTGTCGGAGACAAGAGTTATATTTAGTACAGCCTGTCGGTTTCTTGTTACAGAAGTGGGCTCATTGGCAATGTTGTAAACAATGAGGTTAGTACTTATAATATAATCACAGAGTGGCTCACTTCTATCGTTGATGTCGGTAGTATCCCATACCGTGTGATGAGCGTTAGCGTCGCTCCCGATGATGAGACCATTGAGATGAGACTTTTAGAATAGCTTTCCAGCTTCCAGTATCAGTCTTTCTAGGTTATTAACACGGAGAGAACCCCCATGATAGTGGCCAAGATATGCCGATGCCAGGCAATAGGAGCCGCTGGTAGTCTCTAGTCTGGCAGCGGTTAGGTCGGGGTCGGTGAGGTTAAGAAGCAAAAATACATTAAGGCTACGTTTCATTAATATACAAGTTCTAATCTTATCTTCGTCTCTTGTGTAGAGCGGAGCGGATAGATGTGCCCAAGTCCACGAACCACGTCTTCTACGATCCTAGGTTCCTGGATTAGGATGATGTCCTCTGTGTTTTTGGAAAGACGCAGAATAGGTGCGGCCGAAGCCTTTTTCGAGTGATGGAGATTAATATGGAGAAACCGTATCATTTCTAAAATTTACCAGAGTAGCCTCCACAACGGTGCTGTTCAAGTCCCCCGATTCTGAACATGTACCCAAGAGCTCATTTTCTTCCTCCGATCGTATAGATTCCCTTTTTAGTTCGTCGTCGGTTCCCATCTTCTACAGAGTGTCAGAACAGCAGACCGACGACTTAATTACCGCGTTTACTTAGTTGTAAGTAAATGTAGATGACTGCCGATAACTGCACACGATGTTGGTGTGAGTATTCGAAACCCTACTTTTCAAGGGCACTTATGGTTACAAT
Organism: Volucella bombylans; assembly: GCA_949129095.1. Taxonomy (NCBI): domain Eukaryota; kingdom Metazoa; phylum Arthropoda; class Insecta; order Diptera; family Syrphidae; genus Volucella; species Volucella bombylans. Next base: position 94,014,275 of record OX422142.1, read on the forward strand.
GTAAAGATAAACAACAATATTATCAAAATTAAGGGAAGAGACTGAAAAATTCGTTTACAAAAATTTGTCTAATCGCCTTTTTTTAGCAAAATTGGTGAATATCCGTGGACGAATAGGAAGGCTATGTGGGCACAAGTACCAACAATTTTCTTGGCCAAATGTCAAAAAGCGATCAGATAAATCACTTAAAGCGTCCTTATAGTGAAAAAGCTTTGAGTCGAATGCAGTTGAGAAGTAAATTCAAATTGAAGACTGCTAAACAATCTTGGGAAAGAAGAGCTGTTCAGCTGTGAAATAAAAGCTGAAATTATGTACGTCTTTCAAAATCCCAAAAGACGTGATATAGCAGAAATTATTTATGATCATATAAAAAACAAAAAAACAATAACCTTAGTTCGTAAACGAGAATATACTTTTTACGTTCTGCGTAATTTTTTTTCTCATTGGAAACCTTTAAGGTTTTCCATTAGGCGACAAGAATGAACATTTTCAAGTTGATCCCCATTCTGAAAGTTCTGCCTTTCTGTCTGATAGATTCTTGAACTCCAGACTTTTTTCATACCACCGCCCGAAACTTAGACTTATTTCACACAACAAACATTATTCAAGAAGGATATGATGACTGCCGTGAACTACTGTTATTCTCAATTGAGTAGTTCAATCCTTCAAATGTTTTGAATAGTTGTTCTGGGAAGTTTTCCATCATATCTCTCCCTTTCGGAATCTTTTCTTTGATGATTCGGGCAAGCCATCAATTCTGTTCATATCTTAAATGGATTTAGGATCAGTGGAAACAAATTCATGTTATGAAAGACAACAGGTTGCCTACATTGTAGGGAGCATGAGCTTACAAATCTTGTCTGTATTCGATAAAATTTAGTTGTATAACTATATTCTGGATACACAAGATAAATGGCTTTCTAAATTAATAGAAATAAAACTCTTTGTTTGGACTTTTCGATTTGGTTTTTATTTAGTTTCTTTGTGTAGGCTCAAACGTCGCATATTCGTCGCTGCAAAGTGGAGGCTTCAAAACAGGTGAACTATTAATCCAAATATATATATAGAAATGCATAAATTAATGAAGACATTTAATTGGCACAGTTGGCAATCATAAGGTGATTAGAGACAATACTATAAAACAAAACAACATAAAAACAAAAATTATAACACAGTGAAATAAAAATCACTTATATACGAGTATATAAGGATCGCCAAACACAAAGTATGGCATAAATCGCGGCGTTAAGTTAAATTCAGGTCCGATTTCTGATGCAAAACAACCAACAATCGAGTATTAGAGTAAGACTTGAAAAGACATCAGACAAATACCCTCTGAAAAAACTTAAAAACATTAACGTCATTAAAATTAGCGGCGGTTCAAAAAACGGCTTTCATTGCCTTTACAGGTGCGCTCCGTACCAGGCCTACGGCATCATTGGACACCTTTTTGCATCTAAAACCAGTTGATTTACAGAACAAAAAACTTTCTGGTAACAGTGCGATACCACTCATTAATATGGGTTACAATTACGATATAATTTATCCGGAAAGGGAGGACTGGAAAAAAAAATCAGGTCGAATGAAATTTCAATTTTCACAGATGGGTCAAAAACAGAGGAAGAAACAGGTTCTGGTATCTTCTCAGAAGACCCGGAAGTAAGAGTGTCTATAAGACTACCGGGCGCAAGCAGTGTCTTCCAATCAGATGTTTTGGCTGTCCTCTATGCGGCTGACCTAATGCAGATGAGATCGGTATCCGAAAGAGATATAGCTGTCTACATCGATAGCCAGGCCACACTCAATGCAATGGAATAAACCAACGTCAACTCTGATACAGTCAGGGCCCGTCGCACAGTGCATAAGGCACTATACACTCAGAACCGGGTAAGACTGTGCTGCGTGCCAGGACACTGTGGTCTTAAAGGAAATGAACAGGCGGATGAGCTTGCAAGAGAAGGAGGGCTACTCGACAATAGTGAGGTTGCCAACCTCAAACCATCCCTTTGCATATTGAGGGGCACTATCGAGGAAAACATCACAAAGACTGCCAACCTAAGGTCGTCAAGTCTTGACGGACATAGGGTATCCAAGTCTCTTTGGCCGCTTTTTGACGGCAAAAGATCTACGAAGTTAATAAAATTATACAGGGATAAGCTTAGGATAGGAATAGGAATCATGACAGGACACTGACTCCTGAGGCAACACGCAAAAAAACTCAAATTGTCAGAAGTTGAGCGCTGTATCAATGAAATTCAGCTACATTTATGGAAAACTGTCATGGAAAATTTCGACAAAAGAAAGCATATGTGTCAGGAAAGCCGTGGTGGCTATTTACCCGATACGCTATTCCATACATAGCCCTATGTATCTACAATTTTTAATTAAAAAATCTGTCTTTTCTATCAAAATTACTTCCTGTGTGAATTTTGTGACACTATTTAGAAATAAGTATGGAACACGATATGAGCAATATGATGAAAATAGCGGGAATAACTGGAGAACAGAAGTTACATTTTGAGTACACGAAGGTAGTATTCAGAGTCCATTGCCTTTTAGTGTTGTTAAAGATTTTTCTTTTCAAGCTGCTCATATCACTCTTTAGGTAACACTTAAAAAATATAGATACACTTAATTCTTTACTGTCATTGTCACTGACGTCTACTTAGATGGAGTCAAAGTGCAAACAATTTAAATTTAGAGCAGGCGTCAAGCAAGTTAAATGGTGCGAACACACTGCAGTATTAATGACAAAAAACTCTTAAATTTAAAAATTACAGCGATGGATATGAACATATTACGAATGTCAGTGGGTGTAACAAAACGTTATCTAAACGGTTTTTCATTAGATGGGTTTTTCCAATAGGGATTTTCTGGAACCACGCGCATTACTTATTGATTGATTGATTTGATTCGCAACGATTTGCTAATTAAAGGTCACGCCGCCGAAGAGAATTTCAGTGAACAAATAACAAATATTAACACTTGGCCATATCAAGCTGGACACAGCGAACTGATAATCCTGAATGCAATGTCAATAATGTCAATATAGTTAACGAAGAGATACATCAGTTAAGAAAACGTTGCGTTGCCTGGGAAAGAAAGGAATTCCTGACCGACGTACGCAGTCATATTTGGTATCCCCAAACTCGAACAGCCAGTTCTGAAAAACATTTTTCGCACTGCGCATTGGAACAATAGAGACGAGCCCAAAGTCATCCTTCAATTCAACAATGTAGAAGAGAGAACCGCTATGCCCTTTCCAATCTTCACAAATATTTATTAATGAGAGCTTGTCACAAAAAAACCGAATTGTTCTTCAGTATGCAAAGCGTATGAAGAATAAAAAACAATTATTTTCAGTACACATACTTGGATCTGTGTTCATCAAATTCAGCGCGAACTGGAGAAGTATAGCAGTAGAAGACTCCAAAGTACCGTAATACACTGTTTAATGTACACATTTTTCATTATTCGTTCTTTTTTCTTATCCATAACCTTAGTTAAGTTTCCTATTTTCTTTTCTTGTTTACTTTCCTTTTCATATTTTTATTGTTGTTTTATAATTTTTATTTTAGTTTCCATACAAATGTTTATGTTTTTGATTCTCTGATACTCGTTTTTCTCTGTTTTTTTTTATAATTGGAAACAGCTTCACATAGTGGTGGGTTTAGTCTGTGTGGAATGTATACGAATTTATTATTTCGATATTACGGTCGTAGAAAAAAGGCTTTCTCATATACGAGTATCATCTTAACACTCAAAATTAGACGTTGTCTGTATATCAGAGACTAGGTTTTCCCTTAAATTTCCTAATCAGGTATATAATGTTGAGGGGTATAAACTTTTTCGTGGCGATAGAATTGATCGAGAAGGTGGTAGTGTGACAATTTATTTACGTAATGGTATGGGTTATGAATAAATTTCCAAATCATGCGTTAGTTTTTTGTGCGAATATTTATTTCTGAAGATAATGTACGGTTAGAAAGTCTACTGATCGGAGTGATTTATAGGCCAAAGAAATAGATAGATTTTTCAGCAGTTTTGAGCATTTTGAAAAGAATCTACTGCAATACGCCAAACATTGCCGTTTGTGGCGATATAAATTGTAATATGCTAAAAACTTCTATATCTGCCCCACTTCTAAATAACGTCAGGTTTGGACCTTTAACTCGTTAATACGTTAACGGCAATTCATTTTCCAAATAATAAAATTCCAACTTTACTCGATGTTTTTTTTCATCAAAGACACCGAAAAAGCTTTACATTATACTCAGCTTACAACGCCGGTGGCACGAGTACGAAAACTTTGGCGCCAAGAATTGATAACGGTATTTTGTAGAGGAGTTAAAATTAACATTTTTTACTATAGGTGGGTGGGGGGGGGGGGCATCTGGTCCCGTTTAGGAATTATGGGCAATTTAAAAACAAATGACTTAAGATGGGGAAAAAACTATTAAAAAAAACAACGGTAATACTTACAATAAAGTACTATACAGAATATAAAAGCCCGAAACTTGTTCTTTAATATAAAATTTACATCAAATTATTCGTGTGAACAGTTTTTGAATAATTCACATTCAAACTCAAATTCTTGGAAATTTAAAAAAAAAAATTTTTAACAATATTACTCAAAATTGTGAAATAATGTGCCAAATTGTTTTTTTTGTTTTATTGTTATATAATGCGCGTATTAATTCTGAATCGAACACAAAAACCCGTATTGCTTTATGTCCCCTAGTTTTTGAGCAAATTGAAATTGAAATTACTACTTTAGTTTTGTTTTTTGGTCTTCCTTTGAATAAGTTAATGAGTATTATTTAAACATCTCGCAGACGCCTATATCAATAGTTTTCTTAATTAAGAGTACATGGGTGACCCGCTTCGCGGGATTAAGGGATTTCAACTTTCTTTCCGCAGCAACTTTCTTTCGTTGCTCCGCTCGGGGTATGTGCTTTTCGTCAGGCAGGCGCCTATGTCATCAATACTCTTCATCCACAGTACTCATCACTAATTCGCAGTTTCACTAATTCGCATTATAGAAAATTCACATGTTCCAATGTTGCAGTAAATTATTTACTTTGCGCAATATCTATGTTTGTACGTATGTAATATGTAATGCACTTGATAATGATGCAAAAATATAACCGAACTTTTATACCGTTATTTCTTTTAAGGCGTGTAGTTATTGATATTCACAAAGATCACTCTGTGTTCAACTGTAGTGATATTTTTTGTGAATAAGCAATGACGGCTAAGCATCCTCTCTATCCATCCTAAACTAAATAACTTCTCAGTGTTTTGTTCGTTCGGAGATTTAGTGTTGACCAACGAAAGAAGCATTGAAATTTTAGAAGAATCTGGTTTAATTCCCACTAAAACATCTATTCCCACACTGTGTTGCAACTTACCTGTGGAGATGGAAAAGTGTAGAAATGTAAAGTTCGGTTGGATGTGGCGATGCTCAAAGAAAGGCTCTAAAAAAAAAGGTGACAAAAATTGTAGAAATACAATCAACCCATCTATCGGTACATTTTTCCATGGACCTCAGTGTCGGCTAGAGATACGCGAGGTGCTTGCAGTAATTATCGCTTTTGTTATCAAAATGCCCGTGAACACGGTTTTTCAAGTAAATTAATTAAACCTTAAGCTACAGCCTAAGGATTTTTTAAAAATATTATTACATGTATGTTATTATTTTAAAATTAGCATATAATCGCTTGGCGCCATCACGACAATAAAAGTGAGCTTAGTAAATCTACTATAATAGATTACTATAACTATTGTCGTGAAATAGCCGAAATAATAGCATCTCACGTCGATGTTAATATTAGGGGCAAAGGAAAAACTGTACAAATCGACGAGACCTTTCTTACAAAAAGGAAATACCACAGAGGCCGTGTAACCGAACAAATGAAAATCATAGTGTTGGGGTTATTTTGTAAAGAAGATAAGGTCGGACGCTTCTTTAAAGTGAACTCCAAAAGTAAAGAAGACTTGTGGCCTTATATACACAAATACCTTAACCCCAACAGCAGTCGTATTTGTACCGACAGCGCACGCCAATACATAGGTATTGAGAAAATGTTCCGTACTTCTACGACTCATGAAATTACAAACCACAGCAAAGGCGAATATGTTGACAAGACCGATGCAACCAATACTATAAATGATCTTGAGAATCAGAACAAGCTTCTGAAAAAATCAATTTTATGCCGCAACGCAGCACCTTCACCAATATATGACATTTTCTTTAACCGGAAATACTGCCTTGAAAAAAATTATAAGGACGAAATGGGCTCCCAAATCACGAAATTTTTAATTGACGTAAAAAAAGAGTACCCAGGTTTTGTCAAAGGTAAAGAAAGTGTGGGTTTGCAACTGAAGGACTTCGACCCTCCGACCGTTCACAATGAGCATTTAGAAGGTATTTTACCACCAAAACAACCTCGGCTCTTCACCATCATCGACGAACTCAAAGAACTCGACATTGACACCAGTACGGACGATGACTTCATTGACGAAACTTACATACCTTTTTAATATGTACTCGTACATTGAACATTTAATTGACTACTTTTAACTAACTTACTCACAAACTGACTGACTGGGAGGCGGAATGCAATGCAAATCTACCTCCTCGTGGTGCATTCTGGGTCACGCTAAATGATTTGCTGTACTTTACTTACAAAGATGACCCTATCATCAATATTAATCCTAAAAGTGAGATCACCATAAATACCAAAAAAAAAACGTCTTATAAAAATAGTTTTAATAACTTTCAATTTTCTCAAAAACTAGAAGATATAAAGCCATGCGGTTTTTTGTGTTCAATTCAGAATTGATATGCGCATAAGTGATGAGATCTTCCTCGATTGCATCCAAATTTGTTGTCATGTTAAGCTGGGAATCCGCACTATCTAGAAAATCAGTGGCACTTTTGACTATTTTTGTTACCTGACCTCTATATGCTGATCGCGCTGACAGCTCCATTGCCATTGTCACATTTCACCTTTTTGCACTTTTACGTTTTATTTTAGTTTTTTTAATGTTTCCTAGTTTCTGTTCACCTTTCTCCCGGGTTTCGGCACCATATAAAAAAAACCCACTTTGTTCGTCGCTAAATAGAAAGGCCAAAACTAAAAGAAACCGATATTTTATTGAAAGGACTGACCTCCTTGAAAGCACAAATGACAATGGTAATTCATATAAAAGAAACAAAAATTGAAATTTCATTATGAGTATAAACATTAGAAAGAGATAACAATGTTAAGTGTAAGCAAGAAAACAATATTATTACCCAATATTATAGGGTAAATAGCAAAATTTTCAATAGCTAACTCAATTAAATTTTAACAATGATTTGATATTGCTAACCTACGATATCGAAATTGAATCTATGGAGTCTGTTACAAGTTACAGAGATTTTCATAATATTCAATGCGACAATCTAAGGCATGAGTCATCAGATGTATTTTATGCCTTCTGTAAACCAGCAGGTGGCGTTGGGAAATTTGAAAACTCTTGTTGACCGCCATATTTCGCTTAAGTTATACTCAAAAAATTTGGTTTAAGGTACACCTATCCCCCGATTTACACGGTACTTGTTTTACACGTTTTCGCTTTTACACGGTTTTCCAAATAAGTTTTGTTTTTGTTTTTATCGCACTCTACTAAATGCTACTGTGTTTGAACACATGCGCTGTGTACACATCTCACGGGGAATCCCGAGCTTATGTGCTGAGTTGCTGCACATGCACACTGTGTCTGTATTTCTTCGCATAAAATTAAAGGTTTATCTACGGAAAATTGTATTTGAGTGAAAGTTTCACAGTTTCAGAAAGATTTAATTTTCCATATTCGTAAATTACAAGTGAGTGCATAATTTAGATTATTATAAATATGTTGCAAAATCATATAGAACTATTAGAACAAATGAAAACACAATTAGAAAGAGTGTTGCAGCTGGCAATACCACAAGTATGGGCACAACATCATACACCAGAAATATCGCAATAGAAAAAATGGAGAAAGCGTTAATGCTTTGGATAGAAGATCAAACACAAAAAAGAGTACCCATTGATACGGCCGCTATAACAAATAAATCATTACGAATTTACGAAAAATTTGTAGAGCAATTACCATCTTCTTCTTCAACTGAAAAGAAGCTAAATTTTTTGGCAAGTCATGGCTGGTTTGAAAGATTTAAAATAAGACATTCTTTACACAGCTTAATATTAAAAGGTGAACTGGCTTCTGGCGACGTAGATGCAGCCCAAGAATATCCAGCAAATTTTGCAGTAATTATTAACGACAATTCATACACCCCTGATCAGGTTTTCAATGCTGATGAGTCAGGGTTATTCTGGAAAAAAATGCCTGAAATGTCTCAAAATTTTATAAATCGGCTAGTGGTCATAAAGCAGCAAAAGATCGCATAACAATTCTTTTCTGTAGCAATGCTTCAGGAGATTATATTATGAAACCATTTGTGATTAACAAATCAAAAATGCCCCGTGCCTTTAAAGGAGTAAACATCAATAATCTTCCCGTTTATTGGAGGGCTAATAAGAAAGCGTGGGTTACTGCTGCAATGTTTACTGAATGGTTTCATGAATGTTTTATCCCAGATGCCAAAAAATATTTAAGTTCAAAGGGATTGCCTTTTAAAGTGCTTTTGTTAATTGACAATGCGCCGGGTCACCCACAAGATCTAGAATATGAGAACGTTGAAGTAAAATTTTTACCAAAAAAAATACAACTTCATTATTACAACCATTGGACCAAGGCATAATTTCTACTTTTAAAGCTTTGTACATAAAACGAGCCTTTACATATATTTTGGAACAAATGGAGAACAATGAACCTTTAACAGTTATTAGTGCTTGGAAAAATTTTACAATATTAGACTGTGTGAAGCATATCACCTTAGCATACACTGGGATTAAGCAAACAACGCTCAATAGCTGTTGGAAAAAATTGTGGCCAAATGTAGTCAAAAATGAACATTCCATTTCAACGTTAAATGATGAATATTCGCAGATAGTGCAGATGGCGCATTCATTGGGCGGAGAAGGTTTTGATGATATCGCAGAGTTAATGGCTGATAAAGAACTAAGTGAGGATTATTTAGTTAACTTAGTTTGCGAAAGTGAGTCTGACAAATCTGATGAAGAGGAATTAGTACCAGTAACATTCACTGCTAAAGTCATCCGCGAAGGACTCGCATTGGGAAGAAAGCTGGGTAATCATTTTATACAAAATGACACAAACGTTGAAAGGGCTTTACGATTCCAACGTGACACAAATCGCTGCTTGGCTCAATATGAAGAAGTTTATAAAGATCTTACAAAAAATTCGAAGCAATTGTTAATAACCGATTTTATTACCACCTCTCAGAATGTAAATATTTCTGCTTCAAACATCGAATCGGTACAAATAACTTCGAGTGATGAAAGTGAATTCCAACCTTCGATTCCGAAAAAAAAGAATGAGAGTAATTTCTAATAGTGATTAAGGATAATAAAACACCTTTGGTTTTATTTTTTGTTCTTCTGTTTAATGTATTGTAATTAAATAAAAAAACAGTGTTTCCGTAATATAAAACATATTTTAACCTGTCAATGCATTTTATTTTTATTTCTGTGTACACCTAAAAATATTGAAAAAAATCACAACTGTTAAATAGCCAAATTATGCATTTTCTGAAAGCTTTTCGATTTACACGGTTTTGACTTGAAAATTTTTAATTTTCGATTTACACGTTTTTCTCAGGAACGTATCTACCGTGTAAATCGGGGGATAGGTGTATTTTCTTGATATACAGCCGTTGGAGGCAATGGATATAATTTACGAAAGTTATCGTTCACTTTGTAACTTAGTAATAGAACGATGCTTTTATGAGAATTTTTTACATTCCATTAATAATTCCAGAAAAGATCTTGGAAGAAGCTACGTAGACTTGGAAATGGAAAACAACGATTGAAGGCACACATCGACGTAGACTGCAACTTTCTTAATTCTAAGTTCGTATCCGCCTCAGTACCATAACAAAAGGTCTCCCTGACCCCTTATGCCATCTTATAAATGAAGAAACTATCACCAATGGTCGGCATCATTTTAACTTTACCCGGCTTACAGACTTTTTTTTTTTTTATAATTTACGCGCGCCTGAGGGGTTAGATACCCTTTTACTGTTGCCTGTGCGCTGGTGGAAAGGTAGAAGGAGGAGAAAATAAAATTGTTTTGTAGTGGCTTGAAACTCAGGTGTGTTTGGTTTCGATATTCGCCCTCCAGGGGTGGGAGTCTGAATAGGACGGAGAGTTTTTTCTTCACTCAGAGTGATTCGAGGTATAATTCACAGTATTTTTTTTGTGCTTGAAACTCCACAACAGCCAAGTCTACGTGTCAGTGTTATGCCTTCACACGCAGAATTTTTCTGTCTGAGTTCCAATCACAGAATGAAAAACTGACTTACCATTGGCAGGATTCGAACCTGGACCCTCCGAGTGAGAAGCGATTGCTATTACCACTACACCACGGCCACCCCTAAGATGAGGATATACGAGTAGTTGATGCAGTGCTGTCAGTGAAATCAGATGCGAATGGTGTGGATGAAATAAATCCAATTTTTTTGAAAATGTTTCTCCCTTAATTCTTAAATTCTTGACACACAATTTTAATTCAATCTTAACCTTGTGTGAGTATCCAAGTTCATAGAAAATTGATAAAATAATCCCGTTACCCAAGACGCAGATCAGTGCTATCCCTGAATACAGACCAATTGCTATGTTGCCTTTCTTGTGGAAATTATTTGAGAACTCCATTTTAGAGTAGATGCAGGCATACTTAACTTGTACCTTGTTAACTTAACATCTACCTATTGGAAACAAATTATGGGTCTGACATTTGATAACACCATCAAATACCGGTCATTAATCCAGCTACAGTATATTATACAGTTTCGCCAGCCGGACTATTTTTACAACAGACTGGCTTTCGCAAGCTTACAAAGAACCGCAGTTCTTACTCAACCCCGATTTAATTGCATACAATCGGAGAGCTGCTTTCTTGTATTAGGTGCGCAACTAAGGTCAATAGATAGCTCCAGCAGAAAGTGCTGGTCGATTTTGACATATCCAAAATGTCATGAAACAAGCAAAACAAACTGTTTTGACACATCAGTGATTTTGTTTGGCGTCATATACTTTTGGTTGTGTGAAAATGTCTGATTTTGTGCCAAATAATCGTCGTTTGCGGAAAGTGTTCATTTTCTTCTTTCATTCTACTACTGGAGATGCTGCTCTAAGTGAAACAACGTGCCGTGATTGGTTCCGTCGCTTCAAAGACGCTGATGTCGATGTTGACGACCATCCATCTGAAGGAAAGCCAAAATCCTTCGAAGACGCTGAATTGGAGGATCCTCGATGATGATTCGTGCCAAACGCAAGAAGAGCTTGCCTCAGCATTAGGAGTTACCCTCCAGACCATTTCCAAGCGATTGCATGCGAAAAATGGGCACAATACGACCAGAGGCACGAAAAAGTGATTCTACAGCATTTCAACTCTCGGATTCACATTGCCAAACCCATTAAAACCTACCTGGAAACGCTCAAATGGGAAGACCTACCCCGCCCGCCATATTCCTCAGTTATAGTCTGACTGATCATCAGTTCAGTTCATATGAAGACATCAAAAAATGGCTTGATTCGTGGATAGCATCAAAAGATGAACACTTTTACCGTAACGGTATTCGAGCTCTGCCAGAAAGATGAAAAGAAGTTGTAGCTAGCGATGGGAAATACTTTGACTGATTGATTTGTAGCCATTTTTTCACAAAAAAGTTACATTTTCATCAAAAAACAACTTAGTTGCGCACCTAATACATGCCACTCATTTATAGAAGTCACTACCTATGACAATTCGGAGAATCAAAAACATAAACACTTTTAATTAAACAATTGGCCAAGGATATATAAAATAAAATACTCTGTAGCGACATAGCGGCAACACTGATTTATTCTGAGGAGAAATACTGACTTCCCCCAAGCACGAATAACACTTATTTATCCTGAGGAGAAATACTGACTTCTCCCAAGCGCGGATAACACTTACTTCATTCTGAGGAGAAATACTGATTTCTCCCGATCGTGAACAACACCAATTCGAAAGCACTACGAGTGGCACCCCGCACCATATTGACAAGAAGTACTGACTTCTCCCGATTTCAAAAAACCACCAACTGGAAGTCAAGATTTTTGTGGCGTTATGGCGATCCCGTTCGTTGAAGTGGTAGAAATTGAAATGCACTTGGAAGTTGTGCAAGTAAGTCCAGCATCAGCCAGTTGACGACAACCATTGACGACAACTAGACAGGAGCTGCCCAGTTAACCAAAATAAAGTTTTTTTTTATTCAAAAATTATTAAAGTTCCGAGTAGTTTTCATTTATTTAATTTTTATTATCTTTCGTATAGAAAAATAAGAATAAAATGAAAGTGGGAATATGAGACAATGTATTGCAAATGAGATCTGTATTAAAAGTATCTTATCTAATTTCACATCCTTAACTCGAATGTATTATGTCATTGTACTTGTCACTTAATGTATTATAATTATTGTAACCTCTCATCAATTTCTTTAATCCTTCACAACCAGTAAGATTGTTATCCTAATGTGAAATATTTGTTATTGTATGTATAAATACAATACAAATTACAACACAAAATACGATACCTATTGATAGATGTCATATTTGTGTTCCATATTTCCTACCATTTAATTATAAAAGATATATGTATACGCTTCAACAACGTTTACTAAGTATCCTATTTCTTTTTCAAAATTCTCGATAATTTAGTATTTCTGACATTAAAATCGTTCCGATAAGCAAACAATTTGGCTTTTAGTGAACTTGATCAAAAAGTTCCCAAAAAGTTTATTCAGAAAATTAAAAATACAAGTTTATTCATCTAAATCTATATTGTCCCGTTCAAAGTAATCCCCATCGACTGCAACACACTTATGCCAGCGCTTGATCCAATCCTCGAAACATTTTTTATATTCGGTTTTTGGTATGTCCATCAGTGCTTCCTGCGATTTTTCCATTACTTCCTCTCGGCTGCTGAAACGCGTTCCCTGTAGTGTTTTTTTAACTCGATTGAACAGAAAGAAGTCCCAGGGAACCAAATCAGGTGAATTGGGTGGCTGTTGGATGGTATTTTTTGCATTTTTCGTCAAAAAATTACGAATAATGATGGCACTGTGCGACGGTGCGTTATCATGCTTCAAAATCCACGAGTTTTTTTGCCCATAATTCTGGCCTCTTTCGGCGAATTGCTGCACGCAAACGTCTCATAACCCCCAAATAATACTCTTTGTTTACTGTCTGGCCTTCTGGCAAAAATTCAAGATGCACTACACTGTTGTAATCCATAAAAACCGTGAGCATTGCCTTCTTTTTTGACTGAAAACGACGTGGTTTTTTCGGTCTTGGCTCATTTGGTGAACGCCATTCACTTGCCTGATGTCTGGATTGCATGTCGTACTCATAAACCCATGTCTCGTCTCCAGTAATGATCCTTTTGATGAACGTGGGATCGTATTCAGCCTCGCAAATCATCTCTTTTGCGACGTCAACACGGTCTCTTTTTTGTATGAAATTGAGGTCTTTTGGCAACGACTTTGCTGCTACACGATGGAAACCCAAATCATTAATCAAAATGTCATGGACGGATCCATAGGCAATGTTCAAGTCCTCCGCTATCTCTCTGATGGTTCATTTGCGGTTATTGACCAACATTTCTTTTACTCCATCAATGTTTTCGTCGGTTTTCGATGTCGATGGTCTGCCACTGCGTTCATAATCTTCGATTGACTCATGACCACTTTTGAACCGCTCGTGCCACTAGTAAACGACTGTTTTCTTTAGAGAATCATTGCCGAAACACTTTTCCAATATTTCCAACGTTCGGGCACTATTAAATCCGTTTTTTACGCAAAATTTAATACAAGTTCGTTGTTGCAAATTTAAATCCATTTCTAAAATTGTAAAAAATCGCCCACACACACAAATATAGATGTACTCTTGGCTACGTAACTTTTGCAAATGCCAAGCTATGAGGCTAAGATTTAGAGAGAATGTCAACAACAGATTTGCCAACTTAACAAAAATAGAATTCAAATTCGAACAATATAGTAGGAGCGCCACACGGTGGTTAATGCGGGAACTTTTTGATCAAGGTGGTATGTAATATTGCCGTACCAGTTAGAGAGCGAAAGTAAGTCAAAACCGCAACCAATCGATTCCGCAACGTTCTCCAGAGCTGCGTATTCTGCGAAAAGACTTGGCATTTCATTCATATAAGGTCGTATTGACGAGCTAAAATCAAATGTCCATTGTGCATGTCGAACTTTCGCTAATTGTTATCTATTGAAAATGGACGAGCATACCGTACATACATCTTCGGTTGAATGGCTTTGTCATTGACTGATTTGGTAAGCGATTAGCCGGAGATGTTTCAGCAGGAGCCATCGTGTACAAAAATAAAAAGTGTTTAGATGGTCTTGGCTTTTATTAATATACAAGGTGGTGCAAAATTTGTGAACTAGAAAGCTGCAGTGTACAAACGGACAAGCAATGGAGCGCTATACTCCATGGAATAATTGTAATCGGTCGGTGGTGTTAGCGCAGCGTGAATTTCGTGAATTTTAATGGAACACGGGGGTAGAAAATTTCAAAATTTTCTAATAACACTGGAGACAGTGCAAATCACGGCAGCGAGTGGAATTAAAAAACACGAGTTTGACATAATTTATTTCCTTTATTTCTGTATACTCGTACATGCATTTACCATACAAAGAAGAAAAAAAATGGCATATACAAATTTAATTATTAATTTCGTAATTTTCTGGGTTTTATAATCAGGAATTAATACACTTTGTGGCATAAAGTAGCCAGTAGCAAGTGCATAAATAATATTAATAAAATGTTAAAAAAAGATACGATAAAAGATGAATGGGAAAAGTAGATCGCAGAGTAAATGCAAAAATCAGGAAAGATTATTTAATGATATAACAAGACATATGAATTAAAAGTAATGAGAGATACTTATAATCACAGACATAGGAGTACATCAAGACATAACTTGAGGCAGGATTTCAACTCCAAATAGTGAAAGTAGCCAGGCCTTAAGTTTTCTTAAAAACTAACTTCCATGTTTTACTAAACCAGTATTTTGTTATAGTATATTGGACGACAGTTTATTAAAGATGTTAGTTGCTATAGATGTCAAAAAACGTAAATTGTGTTCTTTATTAACCCTAGGAACGTCTACAATAAATCCATTTCGTAATGAATATACTCCATTTCTTCTAAAGTGTGTATTTCCATTTCTGATTGAAAATATTTTAAGTGCTTTGAAGAGACAAAAAATTGTAAGGGCTTTGAGCAGGGGTAGTAAGTTCCTATATCTATTCTTAAAAAAACATTAATCGATTGTTTTTCACGGCTGTTGTTGTCGCACTCTCTCTTAAGACTCAGTTGAATTGTTTTTTTTTTTTTTCATTTTTCTCTCCGTTCTAAAAGTACGTATAGTGCATATAGTGTTCCCCCCCGAATCTGCTGGGCCACTGGGCCAAGCATGAAAGGGAACCGGTTTAGCGGGTTGTCCCCTGAGACTTCCCTTGAAACCCCCCCTCCTAAACGCCTTAAACCAGTGAATTTAACTGAATATCCAAATCTACCTTCTAACATTATTAATAAAAATCCCAAATTCATATTGATCTCACCAAGTGACCCAAATAAACCCCTTACAAGTGTAAGCATATTTGTTTTAAGAAAAGCTATAGACGGAATAAGTAAAGAGTACGAACATATTTCGCAACTCCGCGATGGCAATATTCTTATTTTAACTAAAAATAAAAGAATCGCTGAAAAATTTATTTCGGTGTCTAACCTCGCCAATCAATGTCCAGTGTCTATAAAATTCCACGAGTCTCTTAATACCTGTAAAGGTATCGTTTATGCACCATGCCTTATCAACATTCCAGAGTCTGAAATTATCTCAGAAATGCGTTCACAAAATGTGTGTGGAGTGTACAAATTCTCTAAGCAAATAGAAGGGAAACCCCGCCCCTCCGGCCTTATGTTATTTTCTTTTGACCTATATAAACCTCCTAACACTGTAGAGATAGGATGGTATACAACAAAAGTTAATGAATACATCCCAAATCCAATGCGTTGCAAAAATTGTCAATTACTAGGGCACACAGCAAAAAGGTGTAACAATGCTTCAACATGCGAGAAATGTAATCTTCCACCACACACTCCATTGAGCTGCACACGCACAATGTGCGCCAATTGCCTCAAAACAACTCATACATCCTCCGATCCAGACTGCCCAAAATACAAACAAAATAAAGAAATATTATCTATAAAAACTAAGAATAAATGCAGTATGGCCGAAGCCAGACGCACTTATAACATATTAAACCCTGCCCAAACAAAATCCAATATTATATCCTATGCTGATAGAGCAAAGACAGCCATTAAAAACAACCAAACAACCTCAGAAAACGTCAATAACTACAATATTCTAGTGCAAGGCCATCAAACAAATATTAATACAAAGCCAACCGAAATTAATCACCCAGCACAAACCGTAAGTACCTTCTCAATGTTCCAATCAAATACACTTCAAAACGAAAAAAAATCCTGTGTTCAATCCAGCAATCTCACTGAGAGTGTTAAGTCCACAGATCTACCCTCTACCTCCACCAAACAAAACAAACCACAAAAAACACACAAACCAAATCTAACAGCAATAAAAAATTTCAATAAAGCTAATGAAAGCATACCTACACATCCTAACATAAAATCTCAAAACGACATTAGTTTATTTATGAATATTTCTGACTCAGATGAAAATATATAAACTTGCAATCACTAGAAGCTCATATTTTTTAATTTTTAATTTGTTCTTTTTGAAAGAAATAAAAACAGAAACTAATCTTACTCATCTTGCCCAATTTTTTTCCCACCCCCAATTCGCTATATTAACACTAAAACTGTACCCAGCAACCATTCTTATATCACTGTTTTTACAATTAATTTCTACGATATTTAACTTTATCTTGCGAGATATAGTAAAACTATCGAACTGCCTTTTTAGTACTACGTCTCTTTTTTTAATATATTGGATTATATTACCTTTAAGAACTACGTCTACACCATTATGACGTTGAATATAGTCCAATGGAACATGAAAGGCTACTTTAATAACTACCACGAGCTACAGTTGCTTATCAAAGAACAACAACCTTAAGTTATTTCTTTACAGGAAACCCACGTTACAAACAATCTTAACCCTTTTTGCCCTAAGCAATACGCCCCCTT
This sequence comes from Volucella bombylans, assembly GCA_949129095.1. Classification (NCBI taxonomy): domain Eukaryota; kingdom Metazoa; phylum Arthropoda; class Insecta; order Diptera; family Syrphidae; genus Volucella; species Volucella bombylans. The sequence goes on from OX422142.1 coordinate 94,031,668, forward strand.
TTTTCATAATTTAAGCCACATTACAACAGCAAAGAATGGTGCTGGTTTTTTAATCCATAAATCAATCCCACACTATTTTTCTGTTATAAACTCAACAATCTTGGCCATAGCAGTTGAAATTGAACTCACATTCAAACTAACTATAATCTCAGTTTATATTCCCCCCGATCAGCCCTTTTCCTGTTCTGATCTTGAAAATGTGGTCAATCAGTTCAATACACCAGTTTTGCTGACAGGCGACTTTAATGCCTGGAGCCCAATTTGGGGTTCTTCCTGCACAAACACCCGTGGCAAAATATTTGAGCAATTTTTGTATAACTCAAATTTAGCAATTCTTAATGATGGCTCCCCGACGCACTTCTCGACTCACAGTACCTTTACACATGTTGACTTAACACTTGCTTCCCCAAGACTTATCCCAAATACCTCATGGACAGTTGACTCCGATCTCTACGGAAGTGATCACTATCCCATAATTACAAAGATCATGTATGCTAAAGAAACATCACCAAATGGCTACCCTCCAAAATTTCAATTCGACAAAGCAGACTGGAATCTTTTTGCTAATAAAATTTCAGCGTTCCTTCACAACAAAGAAGAATCTAATAATATTAACCATGAAGCGGCCTTAATCCAAAAAAGCATTAGATTTGCTGGAAACATAGCTATTCCCCAATCAAGACAAGGGCAAAATATTAAACCAATCAAGCCCATTACTCCTTGGTGGAATAAAACCCTCAGTGAGTTAAGACAGGTTAAACAAGCTACTTGGAAAACCTTTAAAAGGTATCCAAATGATTTAAACCTCATAGCATATCGCAAGGCCAAATACAAGTTTCGTAAGGAAACAAAAACAGCCAAAGCTGAAAGCTTTAAGAAATTTACTCTTAATATAAACCCAAAGGCTTCATCCAAAAAACTATGGGCCGATATAAATTTCCTGTCTGGAAATTACAGACCTCAGTCTGTAAAAATGATTAAAACACCATCCACGAATTTAACCTCCCCATTCGAGATTGCCGAATATTTTGCCAGCACTTGGGAAACTCTCTCCAATGACTTAAGCTTTAACATTGAATTTCTTCATGAAAAAAACAAATTCAAAACTGTATCTCCAACTTATATTATTAACCCTTCCGCTAAACATATTGAGGCAGATATAAACAAAATTGAATTTGAAAGTTGTCTGAACTCCAGTAAGGGAAAATGCCCAGGATTTGATCGCATATCATATATAATGATAAAAAACACCCCAATTGCTTTGAAGAAACGCCTGCTTAATCTGTACAACCTAATCTTTGATCGCAGTATCATCCCGCAGTCGTGGAAAACAGCAAATATAGTCCCTTTGCCTAAACCTAACAAAAATTTGCACGCATTTTCTGGACATCGACCGATTTCCCTCCTGCCGTGCTTAGGCAAACTTCTTGAAAAAATTATATCAAGGAGGTTATATTGGTTCTTAGAAAAAAATAATCTCGTTACCCCAAATCAGGTTGCCTTTAAGCACGGCCGTAGTGCAATCGATGCGATTTTAAATCTAGACTATTTTGTTTCTTCTGCAATATCGGAAAAAAATCATGTCTCCATATTATCTATTGATTTTGAAAGAGCATTTGATCGTGTAGGAATTCATATAGTGTTAAAACAATTGATTGAATGGAAAATCGGGCCAAAAATATTTAATTATGTGAAATCCTTTCTTTCAAATAGAAAATTCCGGGTTAAAATCTCAAGCGTCTATTCCAAAATACACAACCTTAATAATGGTATTCCCCAGGGTTCACCCCTCTCCGTAATTCTTTTCATGATCTCATTCAATGAATTAACACAAATAATTCAAAAACATAAAAGAATTGGGTATTCTTTGTATGCTGACGACTTAATAATATTCTCTAAACTTAAAGACCTTAATTTAACAGCTAACGATTTTTTAAACATTTTAACAGATCTATTTAATTGGGGAATCCGTTCTGGATCCATAATATCGTCAGATAAAAGTAAAATTCTACACATATGTAAGAAAACGAGCTGTTGTAAGTTTGTAAATGTTCAAAGTAATAATACACAAATTGAAAATGTTAATTGTTTAAAAATATTGGGTATAATTTTTGATTGTAAATTTAACTTTAGAGACCACTGTGTTTATGTTAAAAAGAACCTTTCCACCAGGGTTAATATGATAAAGTATCTATCTTCTAAAAATAGTTTTTGCAATATTAATACTCTAATTAATGTCATACGTTCAATAATTCTTTCTAAAATTGATTATGGCCTTCCGGTTTATGGAAAAACGACAAAGTCTTCACTTCAACTGATTTCATCTCCCTACCATGCCGCAATTCGAACAGCTTTAAGAGCATTTAGAACGACGCCAATAAAAAATCTTCTAATCGAGAGCGGACTACCAACAATTCCGGAGCGTATTGAATACCTTACTGCCAACATAATACAAAAAATTAACTCATCTCTAAAGTCACCAGTTAACAACATAGCTAGAAAAATTGTACGTTCTAAAAGGTTCAAGAAATATCCATCGTCCATTTCCAATGCGCTTCTATTAGCAAAATCATCCAACATTCCGATAGTTATTCAGGAGAAGAGGGGATCACTCCAACCCCCCTGGTACCTACATGAAGATTCTATATGTATCGATTTACATAAATACACCAAGGCAACCACAAGCATTGAGGTATATAAAGCAGAATTCAAAGAAATCGCAAATAAACTTAAAACCTTTAAATGGAATTTCCTCTTCACTGATGGCTCAAAAACTGAATCTGGAACATCATTTGCAGTTGTTAATGAAGATGGAGAAACAATCTCTAAAGGCCTTCTCCCAGATTTTAGCTCTGTTTTTCTCGCAGAAGCTTTTGCAATACTGAAAGCCATTCTTCATACAAATTACAAGAAGACTGCTGTTTTCACAGATAGTCTTTCAACAATTTCTGCGCTAAAAAATGCTAACAACAAAACAGAAATCATTGAACAAATCAGAGACAAGTTAATTGTACGCCATAAAAAGCTCAAACTTATCTGGATCCCAGGACACGTAGGCATTAAAGGCAACGAAACTGCAGATAGAACTGCAAAAGATGTTTTCAGCGAGCCAGCTATTGAATTTTACGCCTTCAACCAGAAAGATCTTAAAAGAAAGATTATTCACTTTTTTGAAACTAGGAGAAAAAATGAGTGGAAGAATTCCGTTCACCATTACACCTTCATTAACTCCCAAGCAGAAAAAGCGCTTTATCCAATTAATGTACCAATTAAAATGCTGAAGATATTTATACGACTCCGGCTAGGACACACTAAAATTACGCATAGCCATATAATAGAAAAAACCCAACCACCTTTGTGCAACCTTTGCCAGAAGAACGAAGTCCTCACTATTAAACACCTGATAAGTGAATGCGATAAAGTTAGTTCAACCGTTATGCATCTTTGTGGACAAACACAACTAGTTGATATATTAAGAGTTCCTTCAGAACAAAATATAAGAAACGTATTTAAACTCCTATCTATGCTAAAAATTGTAAATAACCTGTAAAGTATCTATAATCATTGTATACTCTTTTTCCTTTTAAACCTTAGTTTTTTTTTTTTTTAACAACCCTGGTAAATGGTCTTGTATATTGTATCTTGTAGTAATTTCAACGAGCCGAAGGCCCTAGAAGCTAGTGCTCCTTCTTTTGTACATATTGGTATTGTAATTTATTTACATATTAATAAACTTGAAATGAAATGAAATGAACATTAATCGAATTATTTTGTTCTGTGTTATTATAATGGCTTCAAGGTTGCTTACGGAGATACAGCCCCAGCATACAAGACCAGGTCAATAAATCAATCAAGTCGTGATTGAACTACGGCATAGTAAATTCCTGAAGGCATATTACGTGGAAGTACCCTACACAAGTGATACATTTTGTTAAGGATGTATAGCTTTTTTTTCAGAGACGTTATATGTGATTTCCAACTTAATTTATTGTCTATTATAACCCCAAGGTACTTAAATTCCTTCACGAGCTCGAAGTTGAATCATTTGTCGTTGCAGCTCATCTTGTCACAGCTAGAAAGATGAGAGGTAATGTGTTCAATCAGGATATTTGGAGAAATACTTCACTTTAGACTAGAGTTGATATTAGTTAGTCCAGGTTGTAAGTGGAGAGCAAAATCGATTTGGAATCAAATTGCACTTACGGGATTATCTGAATACGAGAGTTCGAGTTCGTCTGCATAACCAATTAAAGGGTCATTTACATGTAGGCTAAATATTGGACTAATATACACAAGAAAAAGAATTGGTCTCAAGACTGGCTCTTGCGGAACACCAGTATCAGAACATACCTATTGCTTGCTTACATATTCATTAACTTTTACCTTATGCTTCCTGTTACATAAATAGGATTTAAACCATTCAAGTGTGTTTATATAGTTTATGCAGCAATAGCTCATGGTAAATGAAGTCAAAATCTTCTGTTAAGTCAAGAAATAGACTAAATGTTTTTCAGTTATTGTCTAATGAATTGAATATTCTACTTAAAAAAGACACTATTATATCTTCAGTACACTTTCATTTCACGAAACCAACTTATGACTATCTTGTTCTTGTTTTCGCAAGAAATTTCAGCATCCTCCCAGCTATGATCTTTACAGAAATCTTTGAGAATACCGATAGCAGAGATATTGGTCTATCGTTGTTGGGATCACTAGAATCTCCTTTTTCAAGAATTGGAATAATAAGAGAGGTTTTAAAGCGTTCCGGAAACACTCCGCATTCTAAGCTTTGATTTACTATAGGAGTATGTCTTAAGTGATTAACAATTGACTCTCCTATGTTTTTAACTAGCTTTTAATAATAGCAAGAAGATCCGACTGGTACGAAGAAAAAAAAGAGTGGAGTCATTTTATTCAGTAAAGGTTTCGTATAGCTTTCATTTAATTGAATACACACATCCGTTTTTAAGTTGTTGGCAACATTTAAAAAAAAAAAAGAGCCTATCCCGTATCCTAGATCCTCATTACTGATGGCGACAACATTGCCTAACTTAATAAGCTTTAGATCAGGCCTAGTTTTGTCTTTGCGTAATATACAGAGTGAGCAGATAAGAGCGATAGGAAAAAAATTGAATAAAACCACAACGGTGTGAGATATAAAATTGATTCTGGCTTAATTTTGAAGCTATGTTCATGTTCATACGAGTATTATGTGCTGAATAGCACATCATTCAAATGACCGCTCCGATTTCTAACGGTCGGTCCAATTTTTATGACTCTGTCCAATATGTGCGGCGTTATTCCAGCAATAGAGTGTCGCATGTTTGCCTCGAGCTCGTTCAAAGTGGTTGGCTTGTTAGCGTAGACTAAGGACTTGACGTAGGCCCAGAGAAAATAATCGGGTGGTGTCAAATCGTGAGATGACCCAGTCGCCAAATTTCTCGTTCACAACTTCGATCGTTGCGTCGTTTGTATGGAATATAGCGCCGTCTTGTTAGAACCACAGCACGAATATATCGATGATGTCTGACCACAGAAAGTTGGTTAACATCGCTCTATACCAGAGACCATTGACGGTAATGGTGTCTGCTTCCTCATTTCGAAAGAAATTAGGTTAAATAAATACCATAAACCATAACCCGCACCAAACAGTCAATCTTTGTGGATACATTAATGCTCGGCCGAACACATTTGGATTGTGTTCGCTGCAATAATGGCAATTTTGCTTGTTGGCATAGCCGCTGAGCCAAAAATGGGTGTCGTCCGAAAAGATGATTTTTTTGCCAAAATCCGGATATCCGGCCAATATTTCCAGCGCCCAATTAACAAACTCACGGCGTTGTGTATGGTCGTCTGACTTCAATTCTTCCGTCAGCACAATCTTATACGGATGTAGGCCCAAATTCAACCGCAAGTTAAGCCGGGTTGACTCTCTAGCGACGTCCAATTTAGCTGATCGGCGCCAAATTGACATTTCTGAGTCTTCTTCGATACTGGCCGCTACGGCGGCTATATTTTCTTCATTTCTCACCAATCTCTGTCTGGTTGTAGACTTAAGATCCAAAAGAGTGTACTCACGCTCAAACATTTGCACAGTACAACGAATTTCCTGCACACTGAAGTCATGATGACGACCGGCCTCACGATGAATTTCACGTTGCATAAAACGATGCGTGATGAAATGTCAAACCTTACTAAATATTTTTACAGCTGGATGTCATTGGTAACTTCGACAGCTACTGACACATGACAATTGGAAACACTATCATTGCTATCTGATCACCCCTTACAATTTACAATACTCCATTGTTGTTTGGGATTATACCTGTGTTTGCTGTAGTATTCAGTTTTTCGTCTATATATTAAATTCCGTACATTTGATTGTATCTCTTTATGTACACGTTTAGTTGAAGGCTATTTCATTTTGCTTTTATTTTTTGCATAAAATTAATTTTTTTTTCTACTTTTATACAGATATCAGAAATTATCCACGGTTTAATCTTAGTGACCTTATTTGCTTAGTTGTTTTACAGTCACTTAAACAAACTTTAGGTTTCCCTAAAAAAGCTGAGAAAACACTAGACGGACATGGGGTACTATACCTCGAATTCTACGTTTCTAAGGACAAACATTGATTCAGTTTTAAGAAAATAATTTGGATTGCTTCTTTTGAACTAATGTCGATGGAAGTTTTTCTTAAAGCTTTCTAAAAAACAATGTCAATTGAGTGGTAGTCAGTAATATCTAACTCTAGAATATAGATGTCGTCAATTTAAATGGGAGGCTTCGTTTTGTGTTTTGTGACAATTTTCTAAACGACCTTGCAAAATAGAGGGTAAGTGAATAAAGAACTAAAGATAAGTGAGGATCAACAAAACATTGCAAGAATCCGCTTTGCGCAAGCCATTAGTAATGCATGATGATGGTAATGGCAAGTTGGTCAAAGGATTCGAAAATTCATTAAGCTGCACTCTAAGGGGTGATAGTGGTAAGCAATGTGCGTTTGGTCCTCTACATTACGAAAACCACATAAAGAACCCCATTTAACTGGGTGTTTTACTGTTTCAAAATGAAGAAGGATTCGAGTCCACGTCCTGAATGACCTTGCACATCGATTCAAACGCAATATTTCGGGTGCCCATTAGCCTAACAACTTCATTTTAATTATATTTAGTGGAATGACTTTAATTAGTTTTACCAGCTTAGCTTTGAGGCTTTGAGCATAGTAATTACGTTAAGAGCTGATGATTCTTTTATGGTTTCCATGTAAACCGGAAAAGGAAAAGGAATATCGAAATGCTTTTCACAGTGAAAAATTTGCACATTACGAGTACTTCAGCCTGTGTGGATTTGATTATTAAAATACTTGATGTATAATGATGACTTCAAATAAACTAAATTACTTTTTTATTATATTATAATACTACTTAAAACAACGTAGTAAAATTTTCGTGAGGGGAGTATACTCATAAGGGATTACAGCTTTGACTTCCCATGTCTAATAATAATACCGATAAAATAAAAACCCAAATTTATTTAACCGTCATTTACGGTTAATTAAACCTAGACACACTTTGGCCGGTTCTGAAAAAAGTTATATCTCCTAAGCAGCACTAATTTCTTAAATACAGAGGTAAAGTTTGTTGACTAGCCAATTAAATGCACGACTTGAAGTTCGAAAATATAAACTTGATTGGTTGTGGTGGTTGTTTATTATCTGTTTAAAATATAATTTAATATGTGAAATAAATTATAATTAAATTAAAAAATACTTAGTCGTTCTCCTGGCATCTGGCAAGTCAACCGGATAAAGATTAATTAAATGGAAAAGGAAAACGTGGTTTTAACCAAAAAAAAATGTAGTAGCGTAAAAGGTTGTAATAGGTCGGATGGCAAGAACAAAATAATAGAGAAGTTCTTGGGGCGCTAACGTTCCTTAGCTATTGCTTTACAGCCCTTGATTATCTCTAAGATGTTGATACTGATAAAGGTACATAAATAAATCTTTAGTAAAATAGCTTGGGTGGTTTTCTGCTTCCTGTCCATGTTAAGAGAGAATAAAAAAGAAGACAAACAGGCTGGTTCATGTACGAGTATGTAAAAGTACTGAACAGCAACATTTCGATTTGAAGAACGTTAAAGTTCAATCATGGTGAGTACCATCCAGAGGAAGGCCACACATGTCTACGCGGGAAATTGTGTGAAATGAACCTAAACCATTTTCCTGTGCTAAAGTGGTGGCAAATGGCTTTAACCCGAATCAAGTGGAAAGGATTGTTAACCGCCTGTATAGCATTATCATAGTAACTATAAGAATTTTTTTCAATTATATGACAGCCTAAGTACTTAACCTTTAACCTCTCAAGTGGTGTCCTTGGATCACCAAGGAATTTCGAATAACTAAAAAGTTTAAAATATCCATGGCAACCCTAATAACATATAACTTATAAATGTATATCCCTTAACGTTCCAATTTTTCTTTTTTTAATGAAAAAAAAAAATCGAACATTGTTTTGTCTTTTACGTGTTTCTGGGTACTTATTAAACGTCTTCCAGTGGGAGAAGGTTTTGTGGTATGTGTCAAATTTCTTACAACGGACGGTAGCCATCTCTAACTCTATCTCCTGTGCTCATGTAGTATTGTATATGTGAAACACATTACGAAAACAAGTACTTATTATAAAAAATTAAATAAGTACTCGTATGCATTACTTTAGTATTTGAATTCATAAAATTTAATAACAAACAAAATTAAGGAAAAAAAATTAAAAACAAACCATAAACAGACAGAAACGTGTAAAGAAACTAACTTAATAATGATTATTTATGATGGAACTCAAAAAGCAGTTATTATTTTTGTTGAAACATAAAAAAGATCACATTTTGAGCATTTATCACTAGATAATTTGGAGCATCTGGTCATTTTACATCTCTGACGTTAATTTTTATATAATGACCAATAATCAAATTTCTTCTAAACGAATATCCTTTGGTGGAACTTATGCCAGCAAGTTCCTGCTCTAAAGATGATGACTACTGTCGACTCCTAGCTTTATGAGCAGTCCTTACTCTCGTCAGTCAATATGCTATTTCAGTTTTGAAGTTAATCATTGTATGTGGCTGTGAAATACTTTTCATTTTTTTACAAAGCCAAATCAAGCAGATGAAAAAAGGCTCACATAGAGCCTTTAGTTTAAATTTGGACCGTCCGGTAAAACTGTCCATAAGATCAACTCCACGCATGTGACTATGGTATTGTATTGTTAGACAACTTCGGGAAACTTTTTTTCTTGATTTTGTCGAATCTGCTTATTTGAGTTTTGGGGAGAACACCACAGTAGTTAAATAACAACAAAACAGTTTTGTTATCTTTCCAGGCTACTGATGAAATCTCAACTTCATTTACGGTACCAACATATTCGGGGGTAGTTCCGTATTCACTCGATTAAAAATCCTTATACCTATATCGGAAGCTTACAGTTCGGTAGACGATTACGTCTTACAGTGCATATACTATGAATTCCAAGACGTCCAAGATATACCACAAGATGTATAATATTAGCACAAGATTCCCACTCCCTTGTACCACCCTCCCTAAATATGAATCGTTAGCTTTTCGAAACCTTAAATAATTTTGTTGCCCGGTGTAAAATTCAGAGTTATGTACATATCCATTACGGAAAACAAATAATTTATAGCCCTACTTAAAAGATTTATTTGGAATAGCATACATTGTTTAAGGTATGATTTGGCTTTACTGGAGCAAAGTTGTTCACCCACACTTAAATCCCTACCCGGAGCCTTTTGGAAGCAGTTATTCAATCGTTGGGTGATTGGGCAAATTTTGTGAATACTGTCATGATTCTATCGGTTATTGGTAACATTTTCTCGTTGTTATTGAAATGTGTAAGCTGATTTATATGTTAGTTTCATATCAATTTTTACTCATAGCGTTATAAACTTGCTCAAAATCCAAACGTGTGCTCGAATAGGCTCTAAAGTTATTTAGCCGGAAAGCTGTACACATTTGTACACATCAATTCCTAAGAATGTGTAGACTTCATGCTTTGTTACATTTGGTAGATTATTAATGCCTTTTTCTGCCACATAAAGGTTTGTTTGTTCCACTCTTTGATCAATTATTCCATTCTTGGATCTTTATTATTCCATTCTTGGATTGAAAATACATTATCAGACACATCTTCTTTAAATTACATACTGTACTTTTATAATTAATCACAATATACGTATTCTTTTTTCTTTTTTATTCATTCCAAATATAAATCGCCACGAGAGGACATCCAAATAAAAATATTCACATATAAACCAATTAGTTTCTTTTAAGTTATTTCAACAAACAATCAGCTTATTTTAGTTTATTTCAACATGTTGTCAGAATGACAATAATACGAATTTTTTTTGTTAAATTCTTATTCTTACATAGTTCTGATTGTCAATTAGTTGCTGATTTGTGTTAAATTTTTAGGACTACCTTGTCCTGTGGAATTTCCAAACATTGGTATATCTGCGTGCTAATGACTTGGAAGAAATGTTGGATGAGACGGTAAAACCTATAGAAGAATAAGCTTTAAATATTTGGAATCAAAAGTATAAAAACGCGCAGATTGTTATTATGTCTTGAATGGAATCTAACCACCTTAAATTCTTGGTTAATTGTAAGAGCACAACTATGATATGGGTAAAATTATCATCTGAAATTTTTTAACTTGTAATGGGTAAAATTATCATCTAAAATTTTTTAACTTGTGATTTCTGTAAAAAAAAACTCGGACATTGGTGGAAGGAATATCGGGCCAGGCTGGCACAACAGAAGGAGAGAAACGCTACATCAACTGCACTAATTGCTCGTTTAAGAGATAGTAATTACGAAAGCTGATACACCGAATCAAGAGATTCAAGGCATATGTGCTATCAAAAGAAAGCCTTCGTAGTTCTTCAACCAGTTGGTGATCGTGAGTACCATGTACGCCTTGGAAATATGGAAATACTATAATCTCAAAGAATTGGGGAAATTAAAGTTAAATCCAAAATCAATGACAAAGATATACACTTTATACAGTTGCACTTTATATACCAAGTCTTGGTTACAATTTGTTTAGTGTAAGCTCTGCTGACATGCATGGTGGAATAGCCAGACTCTGCTTGTTGGTGTACACAGCTATACAAACTTTCCTTAAACATTGTACGTGGCATAAACGGTTTGGTCATTTGAGTATAGATACCATCAAACGTTCAACTTTGGATAACATTCTAGATACCAAATATTTCTCCTGCAGGGTATGTGTACTTGGTAAACAGCATATTCAACGTTTTGAAAAACATGGAAAAACCAGAAAGCTGGAGCCAGGTGAGTTAGTGCATTCTGATATTTACGGGCCGATGCCGATGCCGATTCCGTCATTGGGTTGCTCAAAATATGTTTTGCCTATTAAGGATGATTGCACAAATTACACGTTTGTTTATTTTCTACGAGACAAACACGAAATTGCAAACAAATTTGATGACTTTCTAATTAAAACAAATAGTGGTTCTATAAAAATGAAGGCAGGTAGAAATTATATCAGAACAGAATTTGTAAATCAAAGTTTTAAACGGGCACTATGTTCCTTACCAGACAACAACGCCGTATACAGTCGAATAAAATGGCTTTATTAAAAGACAAAATCGAACCATTAATACACACTGCTGTGTTTGGATGCCAAAAGTAAGTCTGCAACGTTTGTTGTGTATAGTACAGAGGCGAAAGGGTACAGACTTTACGATGGAGAGGGTATTGTGATAGCTCGAGACGTATTATTCATCTTTGATTCAATTGGAACACTAAATGATCAAAATGCATCCTCGGCATCATGTATTTTTCCTTTCGATATATATATGCCTATCCCTTAAATAGTCACAAGTTACAATGAATAAGTTGAAACAATCAGTAGCAATCTTGATGCTATTTCGAAGTTCGGTAAAAACACCAACGATCCAGCGATTTTGACAGCTAATCACCATAACAGTGCATCTGCCAGAGAACATCGCTGTGAACTAAGAAGTGCATCTTCAAATAATATCTGCGCACCAGCGGAGAACTTGGGTGATATGAATTATAACGGTGCAATCTTAAGTGAAGAAAAGAATCACTGGATCAAAACGATGACAGAAGAATTAGACTCTCTAGAGCAATGCAAGAAATGTTAGTGGGTTGACAGGAAAGACTGGATGAAGCCAATTAAATGTCAGCGGATAATTAAACGTAAAATGGACGAATATGGGAATCTCAGCCGATAGTATGTCTAGGATACTCTCAACGCTCAGGTTTGATTCATTGCGTATTTTATTGGCCATTGCTGCAAACATTCAGACTGCTTTCTTATACAGTGATTTAAAGAAACACAAAGTCTGTAAACTCAAGCATTGCCTATTAAGGCAAGCACCACGAGAATAAAACAAAACATTTCAAGAAATCTTAAAGAAATTTAATCTGAAACAATGCCAAGCTGACCCCTGTGTTTATTTCTTTAACCTTTAACCTCCTGCAAATTGAAACCAAAAAAAGTGTATGTTTTCATATTTAGTAATCATTTTACTCGTAATTAATGTCAAACGGAAATTAATAATTTTTTTATTTAAATTATACTTTTGTAATTTAACTTCATACATATATAAATAAAACGAGAATCCTTTTTCTCATAATCCAATAAATATAGCTTCCTCCTGTGGTGGGGTCTTCTGAACCCCACCAAGCCCACGGAGTTATTCCGTTCACCAGGCTTACGGAAGGTTAATGGAACAGAGATGATACTTACTCTGTATGTAGTTGACGTTCTTATCTCCTCATCCGATAAAAATCTGCTGAATGAATTTATGGATCATCGTAAGAAATAGTATAAAGTTAAGAGATAGCAAAGCTAGAAACTTTTTTTTAACTCATATCATATCTACCAATTTGAAACTAATTACTAAACAATATCAGTACTGTAAAAGAATTCTAAAGAATTTTAACATGGATATTGCGTCACCAGATCTGATACCATCAAATCCAAATGTGAAGCTTGAATATGCAAATAAAATGCAAGGCAATAACTTTCCAGTTAGAGAAGCTGGTTACATCCACCACCTAGAATCTCTAGCGTGGCACAAAGTCTTAATATAGGCGGAATATATATGGACCAAAAACTGCATTCTAAGTCAATTTCAGACATAATGAATGGACGGACATAAATGTCTCTTTTGGGACACGAAAACGTTATACAAAGCTAAGATTATATTGTTAAAAACGTAAGAAGGAACCTTTTTTATCAGAGTTTACCAACTTGATAGAAGTGATAAAGGATCCAATGTGCCCCTTAGTATCGCTAATGATACCAAATTTTTCGAATCTATTTTTTCACTCCGAGTCATCACACTTCTTCAAGATGACCTCGGTATATTGGCTAACTGATGATTCAAAAATTGCTTATAGGTTAATGTCGCAAGATGGCGACCTCTTACCTTATCGAGTAAGTACCACCAGGTTCTTCTTCAACTTTTTCTTCTCCCCAGTCAAATTCTCTGCGACGTTGGCATTTTGCATTACAGGGACCTAAATTGCCGTACGTGTATTTAGATAATCCTTTAAGTCAACTCATTTCTTGACTTTATCGACCGGCCTTCCAAAAGATTTTCCAACCCTAACGTGATATGATCACCCTTCACTACCTTTATTCGCCGCTGCTTGAGCACGCCAACTACATGTGGTTCCCCTTTCAGCGAGTTCATGTATCTAGTCTTGAGAACATTCAACATCGTTTCCTTCTGCCCATTTTAAGAATCCTACATTGCAGACTCCTACAATTGCTGTTCATTCATTGATTTCTGTAAGGTTCTGTAATTTGCGCATTTTTTACGTTGAATGAACCAATCTCAATTATGTTGCGAAAGGTCAAGACATAACTCTGTTTTCAATTTTAACCGCAGCATCTTCCTCCAAATTATAATCTTTTCTTAATCTTAAGATTAATTTTGTTAAGTCTAATCTTGTACAAAGCCGAATAAATAGTAACTTCCGCCTTTACCCAAATTAATCAGCTTAAAATCGAAAAATTGCACAACATTTCACTATAGATAGCTTCAATTTAGACTAAGGTGGTTAGCGATTTTGTCTTTTCCGGCTCCACTAAAAGCAATGAGGCCTCATGAAGAAACATTAAGGAAACAATTTATTGTATAAAAAACTTAATTGTTGCTGGGTTTAAACACAGAACTTTTCAAGAAATTATTTGCCCTGTTCGCATTGACAAGCTTTTGGTGAAAAGACAAAACACACGAATTTTAAAAACTGCACAACGACATCGAAGTGATCCGCAAAACACACTACAGTCAGGTGAGGTGGCTAGGGCATGTAATTATAAGGAATAGATATGAAAACTCCGGATCACAGATTCTTCAATTGACGCGCACAATTAGACTATCATTATGGATTGCTCAACTGGAGGTATTTATTAGTTGATCCAAATTCAACAAGGACTATAGCGCCAGCCAAGAATTCAGGCATGGATACCAAATCTTGTTCAGTACTTCTTCGGTGTAGTTTTGGTGTACTTAATTTCACGACGAGTTGCATAAATATATATACATACATATGTATTTCTTCTCCCAATCTGGATTTACCAAAGCTTAGAATACAAAATATATGCGACGACACTCGCCAAAATATAAAATAAATTATGAATTGAATATTTTCCATTGCCATTTCTCTAAGTTGAACATTACGTATACTAACTAATATCAATTAAATTGTAAAACTGCACCATCGGTCAACGTAATGACCTCCTTTGGGTTGAGTAAGCATGAACCAATTTAGCAAGAGTGTCGGGACCACCCTTGTTGGTGTAGGTTCGAAGATTCATTACCCTCATCATCATTATAATGCATTCAGGACAAAAGCTCACCAAAAGCGTGTGTTAAAAGCGATGTTTTCTCCAGTCAGAGTTTTGATGGTAGTGTTGAAGTTAAATGTTGAGGCGTGATTTAAACAAATTTTATTTGCATCGTATGCCTTTGGACATAGGCTAAAATTTTCTCTGAAATACTTATATTTGAATAAGATAAAATATAACAAATATTGTTACAATTTATGACTTATTTTTTCTCTTATATGGTTAATCTAAATTATTTTGAAGAGTTTCAATTTATTAAGTTTATTAGACTATCTCCAACCGGATACCAAAAGATTTTACAAGAAATAGACTTATCATATGAAACTATGGTACTCGTTTTTATTAGACGTTTTATTTGTTAGGGTTGGCTCGTTCATATGTTGGATCGAGTAGGGATTACGATAATTAAAAACTTGTTGCATTACTGACAAGGAGGAGACTTTATGAGGAATGCACAATTCTTCTAGCATTTTTTTTCCTGGATTGCATCGTCGTTCTCTGCATTCTTGACCTAAATAAGAAATGCTTTGAAGTGAATGGCTATTTCTTCTCTATCTCAAATCCACCAAACCTTCAATCGACACTTATCCGGCTTCGTTGGTATGTACCCGTATTGCCGAAATGAAACACACCCACGGAACGGGATTAATAGTTCATTGATATTCAAATCTACCCCGGGAGTATACAATTTATTTAAGTTCTTATTGATGATGTTCCAAAATTCTAGAATGAGTGCAAATTTATCCCTGGGCCTTCTGGTGATTCTGGTTGTGCGGCTGAATGAATGAAACGGATGAATTTTATCAATGACGCAAAATTTCCTATTGAAGTATGAAAGTATCCCAAAACCAGCCAGATTTGCTGCACATATTGTGCACAAGATAGTAATTACACTAGTCAGCTCGACTTTTTGCAATTAGTCCATTTATACTTTTTCGGTATCTCTCTCATGTATAATTATTAATACAAAAATAATAAAAAAGCTCTATTAAATCGACATATCTAAATATTGTATATGGTAAAATATACATATGTCATAACTTTTGACGGTATGTTAAAAAAAAGTATCGCAACTGGCCTTACTAACAAAAACAAGCTTGCTACTAAGTATACGATATGCTCTCACATCTGTTCATTTTCAACACGATATTGTTTGTTTATCGACATTAAATATTGCTAAAATACTTACTACAGTTAACGGCGTGTTATTTCAATTGTTTTTTTTTTTCAACGGGTTATTGTTAATTATGAAAAGTTTTTTTTATTAATTTTCATACGTTTTGGTTTTGAAAAAGTATACTAAATACATATAGGTAGTTTACAATACGAATCGAATATGCTCAAATTCACCGGATTTCTGGCGAGTTTATTTCAAGTTCCACTAGAGAACGGCCTACGCCGTTACTAAATAACATTTACAATTTATAGTTTGATTTCAACATTTCTGAAATATTAATAAACCTTGGGCACCAAGTTTTTTTTAGTTCAATATGAGTACGTTATTTAAGAGGATGGTTTAAAGGTAGCTACCCATCAATGCCCTTTATGCCCTTTTCTAAACCTGTAATTTGGAAGGACCAACAAAATTATGTGAATGACAGTTTTTCCTGTTTAAGGAAAATGAAGGGATATCCTTATGAAACAGGGGGTATAATTCTATATATCCTGATGTGAAATCTGTAACTAAACTGCTGCCTCATACTGACAGCCCACCACTACAACCTCCAATGATGGAAAAGGATGCAGAGGTTAACGTAAGCGATATCGAATCAGAATTTTCAACACAAACCATATTTATGTCCCAAGATTTTGTTGTAAATGAAAATAGACCACATTTAACACGTCAAGGTGAATTAAATAATTTAATTATAATAGTTAGGTATCTGTCTAAATTTCAAGCAGAACTCTTAGGTTTCATTAATGGAATTTACTTCATCCAAGTACACAAGGTTCAGTGTTTCGACAACGCGATGCTGAATTTGTAAATTTATTACAGTTAGAGGAATGTGCATGGGTGTATAAATAAATCAAGCTATACTATTCACCAGATCAATGGAGACTATTCATTAATTCTTCAAAATTAAGTTTAAAAGCATTCTTACTGCATAATGTCAATTATCTTTCATCTGTACCTTCAGCACATAGCATCCATGTAAAAGAAACATATGCTAATATAGAAAATCCGCTCGAGAAAATTTGGTAACTACAATACAACCGTCATTCTTGGAAAATATGTGCAGATCTTAAAGTTGTTGGAATATTGCAAGGGGACACGAAATTATGCGAGTTGCATAATAGAGCTTGTCAACACTACATTGAAGAAGAATGGCCATCAAGCGGCTTCTGCAATTTGTTGGCGCAGCTCGTTTAAATTTTCTATCGGCTTAGAATAAATTTTTTTCTTTTACTGCTCTCCAGTAAAAATTTGTTTTCATTATTGCCCTTTGTCATATACATATTTTTTATTTGGACTCTGAAATCGGAAAAATTAGCGAGGCACGGCCCTTTAATTAGAATGGTCTTGAAAACTCCGTTGAAGATGAAGATTTTCCTGACAGTGAAAACGTTTTCGAAGAAAGGGCTTTTTTCGCCCATAATTTCAACGAAGGAGAACATAACCATTGGCTTCTAGGTGATTGCACGAATCTAACAAACACAAAAAAATCGATTTATAAGTTTAAATGAACAATATTGCAGGAGACAGGGGTTATCCATTGAAGCCTTTTTTTCTTACAGCATACAGAACCTCTACTGACCCGAGAAGGAAAAATTTCAATGATGTTCACACCAAGGCTAGAAATATTATTGACAGATGTTTGAAACAGTTGACGCAGAAAATATATGTATAATCAACATATACGTACTTATAATATCAGTTCTGTAACTTCATTTAAATAAAAATTACATATAAAAACAATAAAAAAAAAACAAAAAAAAATCAATTCAATAAATAAATTAATGATAATATCACAAATTGCGAGGACAAATCTTATATAGGTATACGAGTATTTCTTTCTTGGTCGCATTATAAATGCCTCAGCGCAATTTGAATCCTCGTCTCCAACGCATTTAGAAACTTAGTATGGAAAATGGATTCTTGATTGTTGCGCTGTTTTAATATGTCCAGAAAATTATTTTGGAATGATTTGATCATTTCCATTTGCTCATAAAGGTGCTGCATCATCACATCGTTCTCTTTATTTTTATTCTTAGGGCGATATTTCGGCATTTTATCGCGAGAGTATGGTGTCGAATTTCTAAGAAGAAAATGTATACAATCAACATATCATACGTGAAAAAACTTAAATAATATGATTTAACTTCTGTAGGATTTATTCAATTCTTCCGTTTCCTCTATATTGACTCTCTACTATCCCACGGAGAGTTGTTTCAAGTTCGTCATTTTCCGACATTCCTTTCACTTCCATTGCAAGAAACCATTTTGTACTGCTTCCCGAAACAGCCTCGCGTATAGGGCTTATTTCAATTGCTATCTTCGCTAAATCCGTATCAAGCACTCATTCCAATAGTCCACAGTGTGTCCTTGTTAGGGATATTAAATTACCGCTGCACTTTTTTTTACCTACGAGTATATTTGAAATCCGTCCACAACTAACAAAAAATGTTTTTATAATATTTTATTTTATAATGCTTACCTTTCTCCATGATGCAACCGATTTATTTGATAGTCCTAGGGCATTATGTTTTTTGGTCAATTCCGACCACAAGTTGCTTATAAATTTTCTTCCCATGGCAGATTTTGGTGAATAATTTCTTACCATCTCTTTGTGCTCCGAGATGAAGTCCATAAGCAACTCCAATTGGCTTTTTGTAGCAGACCAGCCATTTTAGAAAATAACAATGCAGATTGTCCAAAAAAATAAACAACACCAACACGGAAAATTAGACAACTTAAGCCACTTCTGACAATAAAAATACTTCATTAGCTACTTTAGTAGCTCTCAAATTTTAGACAAAATAAAAGATAGACGACACGAGAGTCATGAGTTTAAATGCTGCAAATTGCAAACGATATCGCAAAGGTATCGCACAAACGATGATCCAGATCTGGCCAAAAGAGGGACATGAAGAAGACGAACGTAAAACGAACACTATAAAAGGTAAGTAAATACACGTAATATGTGGATCGGTTAATGATTTGTTTTCGAAAGAGAGAGAAGGAGGTACCTGTCTGACTTTTTTTTGAGGTTCATGGATTGCAAAAAAAAAAAACTTAGAGCCATTCAGTAGATTGGTTTGCCAGCACAGCACAAAAAACAACCCAAAGATATTCAGTTGATGAAATATAATGCAGATGAGCACGGAAACCTAATAATGGGGAACAGCGTGACTTGAAATAGATCTAAAAAATACCTTAATGTGTTACTAAACGAAACGGTAGATTTTAAGGACGAAGAAGTTAGCAAAGCAGTAAAAAGAATGAAAGAGGAGTGCAGTCTGACCCCATAACATACCCTCCGAAGTATAGGCGACAATTGAAAATCTGAATTTGAATTTCTCGAGATTTTCTTCAACAAAATTATGATAGGTAATCGAATATCTAACCAGTGGAGGTGGAGATTTCTTGTTTCACTACTCGTATATAAAGCCAAAGTCGACACGAGCAACGGTAACAACTACAAATCTGTGGAACTAAAGTCGCTTCGTAAAAAAATATTCGAGAGAATTCTAGACAGGCGAGAATACAATATTAATAAACTCAACGGTGCAATTTAGAATTCATCTGCTAGAAAAAGCATTTGACAGAGTTTCTATGGATCTTATTTAGATGGCGCTATATGAGCGATGGTTTAAAAATGGGAGTAATCGGACAAACCGAAGTTAAAGGTGGAGTGCACTAAAACGGTGTACATGTTTCCTCACTTTCACGAGTTCAGAACGAACTCCTTCTCCTAATATCTAAATATTTAGAAGCATCACGACAAAAATTTAAATATAATACTTAGGCTCTTTCGTTAACCACTAAGGAAATTGCGATGACGGTAACGCACTTAGAGTCCTTGTGGAGCGGCTTGAATGCACTATATTTTGTGACAAAAAATATCGATTTAACTTGTTTTATTCTTTCGTCCTTCTTAAACATACATATCATAATGTTGTACAATAAAAATACAAATGGTAAAACAAAACATGACCTAATAACAAGTACGAACATTTTCAGAGGTCTCTGGATTAAGAAGAAATCAGCTGATTTTGCCATATTGTACGAAAATCGTCGAAAAATTTAGTTGAAAATACAATAGAGGCACAAATTCTATCTGAAGTATGAAGAAGAGGCCAAACGAAAAATAGTTGGATCACTCAAATGCAAAAATATCACCAACATCCTGTCCTCAGTAACGAGATGATCCAAAATAGAGCGACCTGTAGAGTGATTCTTAGATCTGGTCTAAATCCAATTGCCATTTCAACGTCGAATCCATGCCTTGATGGCAACCAATAGGTAACCACAACTGTCTTTAGAAACATATGTCTGCTTACCGAACTTAAGAAAATTTGGTAGAAGCCGATATTCAGCAAAGAGCTGAGAGGAGAAGACCCGGGAATTTGGAAAAGTCACTACAAAGCTGAATTCAGTTATCGACAAATTAGCATTTACGGGACAAAGATGATTCTTGTACTTACTATGTTAAATATAAATTTAGCACTGGGCTTTGCGAAGGAACATTTTGCATTGGACATATTCTTACATAATTATATAAATATATGTAGGTGCAGTGGTCTCCACGATCATCTAATATGCCGTCACACTTTCATTAACCACAAAAACAGGTTTTATATTTGCCGATTAAATATAGAGTCAGCACTTATATTATTAAGCAATCAAGCCGTAAAGTTCTCAAGCTATTTCTTACTAATAACAAAATATTAAAACTCATTTTTAAATAGAGTTTTGTTCCTACATATTTAATTTCGTTCAATAAACACTTGTTTAAATTGATTCGGTTCCTACAAAATATATTAATAAAATATTCCATTTAATGTCTAAGAGATCCATACAGGTACTTGAAAAAACTTCGCACAGAAAAACCCCTCTCCTTCTACTGGAACCCATCTGAGTCAGATGTGGCTATTTCGTCCATAAATAACTTTTTCCGGCACTTTTCCATTCCATTTGGGAATCAGTTTTCATGATTCATTGCCCAGCACTTTATTTGCCAATATGAAACTCTTACGAGCACATTCTCTAAATAGAGGCTACCTTAAATTCTTCTCATAGCCCAAAACCTAATCGCCCATAAACAAAAGAATTCAACCATGTCGGAGGATAAGGGCTTTGCTGAAATTAGATTGCAACCTTTAAGTAAATTGTACTTAATTGTCTAACCCGTGGCTGAGAAAAAAATTTCATAAAGTTTTATGGGCAACGACATTCAGCATACAAAACTACAATCTACCTGAAGTTAGTTGCCAAATTCCTTTCAATAAACTTTCTTATACTCGTACAAGTGCTCCGTTTCATATAAACATAAATTAACCTTCAATACATATCTAAAGATCAAATGAGGGCAGTTTCTATCGAGTGGAATGCTCTGGCTAGACCACATAGATGATGGAGTTGAAGGAGTGGAAGGAGCTATTTTTATTTTTTGACCTTCTAATACCACATTGTTCTACCAAAAAGTTTTTATCCAACAGGGGGAAAGCAATTTAGAAAACATTCATGATCAAAAGATTGAGGTGCAGCTAAATTTTTCCGACAAAGGTGGGAGATTTAATAATAAACTGTCCTCCATTAAATTTCAGCAATAAATGGCAGGTTAAAGCTTTTGAAAATGGTCTCATAAGCGGTTCTAAAAATAGAGTGGTCATGGTTTTCATTCGACGGACAGTGACATCACGAAAGCAATTCTATATGTATACATAGTCTCTTATAACTTTGGCTCACATCGGCTCTTAGTCTCCATAGGTGGATGTGAGCCTCGCAACCCTATGCCAGTGCTTGAAGTGGGTTTTTTTTTATCAATGGGAGCTTGCGATTCATTTACTTAATTTCTTTTGAATGTTTTTGAGAGATACTTGTATAAAACCGGCGACTTCGTCTCCAAGGAATTATCTTCATCTAATTTGTGTTTTATATTTTGCAAGCACATTTATAAGAGCCGATATTTTTTCAGGAAATTTAGGCAACTGGAAACCTAGTTACCGAGTATCATGCATATTAAATGCATATAAGCGGCACTTCCAGCAGTTACTTAGTGGGCATTATGTAGAAAGAATGATATAACAAGAAGATAAGCAGCTTTCAGTCAATGAAGAAATCATCACACTTCCCAGTATCGAAGAGGTTTGATCAGCTTCCTCAGATCAGCTGAAGAACAATGAGGACACTCTTCAAATATGAATGTGGTGTTTTGGTAGTGTGTATGTGCAAAATTATGAACCAGATGCAGGTAAAGCAAAGCACTCCCGATGACTAGACTATCAGCTCTAGATGCTCCACCTTTAGAGGAGGCGATTCTATGTTTTGTAAGAACTATCGGGGCGCATTCTGCATAATTGTTAAGATCTTATCCAACGTATCTTGTGAACAACTGAACCCATTTGCAACACAATAATCAGCGAGTACCAGTGTGGCTTCCAGCCCGACAGATCAATAAACGAAAAGTTCTTCGTCGAATATTTGATCCCGTATGCGAAAGGCGACTGAAGGAGAAGATACAACCGCGAAATCTAAGAGACGTAGATGTAGCCCAGGGAGCCAAAAGACGTCGACTGCACTTTATGGGCCACATCTATCGAATGGACGAAATGCTCCAGTAAAGAGGATGTTCGAATTACAGCCCCTGGGTTCGAGACGACAAAGAAGAGCGAACACCCATTTTAAAGATAAGCGGATGCCAGAGTGCTTTATTTGAACAGCTGGAAACAGCGTATTTGAGGTTTAAAAGAGTGGAAGGCTGTTGCGTTGTAAGCAGAGACTTATCACCGGTCGGAACGTCGTTAAAGTTAAGTTTAAGTCGTAAAAGCAATCCGTGTTTTTTTATCAACATAGTATGGTATATACCATATAGTAGTACAATATTATCTCTCTGGCAGGAATATTAAGGTTTTGTGGGATGGATACTCGTGAGCATGCCAAATATAACTTGCCATGTGAAAAACAATGTTTTTCTTTATGAGCTTTATTGAGTGACCGCAAATGATATTTGTAAGGGGAATTGCAGCCCTTTAAGTTGAAAGGGTAAATCCGTAACTGATATATGAATGTGTGGATAGCCTCATTTTGTTTTTCCTGTCATAATTGTCGTAAAATATTTCGCCCCAGATTTGCAATTTGTAACCGCGTACCGTTGCACTATTTTCTAGGTACACCAATTTGCATCCCCAGCATATTGCAATACATTCCTGACAATTCCAAAAGTCATGAAACTCAATGGGTCCTGAGGTAACTTGTTCAACATCCATACCACTACCAGCCGACATATACTCCACAATATTACCTTCCGATTGTAAGTGCTCTTTGCTATTGCATATAGAGTGTATTTTTAATTGACAACCTCGGCATCTAGCGTGTAGCTCTTGAAGGGTTCGTTCTGCAAAAATTACAAGAACCCAATAATGTGATGACCATGCTAAAGCAGGAAGGTAAATACAAAATTAAAAACAAGCTGCTCTTAGAAAAGAAAAGATTCCAGAGCAGACACTAGTACGACGTAATTTAGATGTCGAGCATTCTGCATCTTTAAGAGCGCCACACGTTTCACAGAGCGGCTGAGATGCTTGAACAATCACAGAGACGTCGCAATTAAAATACTTAACAATAAGTAGGAAAAAGGCGTGCGTTGAAAATGACTATGTTAAATACGAGGAGATTGGATGAAAAATGTAGGCACTGGTAAGTGCTGTTTTGGTGGGAAAATATGTATCAAAAACCGTTGAAAGCGATCCCGATATTTTTTTTTATGTTAAATAAGAAAGAACAATTCGTATTCGGAATGCCGTGACAGGTGTGGACAAGGAAGTCATAATCAACAATTTTACAAGGTACATTTACCATGAAATTAGTTCTTTGTCCCCTCAACAATATAAGTTATTATATATTTTCGGGGTGGACGAAAACAATGAAGTAGAATGTTGCTCCAACATAAGCACCTCGTTATTGAATCTTTGTACGTCGTGGAATCTTCTCCTCCAAAGCCCGTCAACGCAAACGGGACTGAATATTTTTCGAAGGACTTTTCTCTCGAAACGACAGGGTATATCTTTATCCGTTTTCGATAGAGTTCATGCTTCAGCGCCATAAAGTAGGGCTGGGATCATCCAGGAGTTTCTTGAGCATTTCGGGATATGGCATTGGTGCTTAATTGCCTTCTTATCCCAAAGAAACAGCGATTGACAGGAGTGATTCTTCGTTTTATTTCTGCGAAGGTATGTGGTAGTTGGCATAATTTAGACCAGAGCAAAGTTATACAAAGTCATTGTAGCTGTCATTTACCTCTAAATAAATTTCCAGTTTCAATACCAGCGAACGTACAAGTGAGAGCCCGCAGTGTTCTCCCAATTATAGCGATATCATCGGCTTTTGAAAAATTTTACCTACAGTGCTCACTAGAGAGTTCAACACAATCCTTTCAAGTATGAGGTTAAAAAAGTCGCATGACAGTACGTCATCTTGTCAAAAATCTTATTTGAAGTCAA
Organism: Volucella bombylans; assembly: GCA_949129095.1. Lineage (NCBI taxonomy): Eukaryota > Metazoa > Arthropoda > Insecta > Diptera > Syrphidae > Volucella > Volucella bombylans. The sequence continues at coordinate 94,056,258 of OX422142.1, forward strand.
GAGTCTCGGTTAAATCGTTACCGACCTTCATGAACATTCAGTGAACATTGTTGATCGTCATTCTGCATAGGCGGACGAGTTTGGCAGGAATGCCAAAGCTAGACATGGCTCTAGCTAGCTCGTCTCTATAAGTGCTATCATATGCGTCATTAAAATCGATAAAAAGATGATGGGTATCGATTTGAACTAGCAGAGTTTTTTCCTGGATCTGCCGGAGTGTGAAGATTTGGTCGATAGTAGAACTTCCGGGTCAGAAAACGCACTGGTAGCGGGCCATTAAGGTCATTAGCGAAGGGTTTCAGAAGTTATAAGATAATAATGATAATTATAAAGTTGCGTACGCAATAGTATTAGGAAGTGAACCTATCACGTCGCTTGTATAAACGTTAAATAGGATCGGCGAATTGACCGCGCCTTCTGAAGACCATTTTTAATTTGAAATATTCCAACAGAAGTCTCATCACCATTTTTCACGATGAACTGTCTGTTGTGTAGCATATTATAAAGAATGTACAAGAGTGGTTTACCTCTCTAACCATACGGTGTCGAAGGCCTTCTCCAAGTCAACAAGGCAGGCACCAGTACACTGTTTTTTGCCTTTATTCCATTGGATATCGGACACCAGTTTAGACGCGGCATGTGAGATATCATGTCCCGCCTTAAAACCGAATTGATTATCCAGAACTATATGTTTGTCCTCAACCCACCTAGACAGAGCTCTATTAATTACCTTTTCAAAAACCTTACTGATATTCGGAAGGAGACTTATCGACCGGAGATTCACCGGATTGGATATATCCTTCCCTTTTTGGGGATAGGTTGAACCACCGCCGTTTTCCAATGCGCTGGATAATATGCATTATTCATTGCATTATTAAACAGGGTGGTGTAAATGTCCACCGCTTCTAGAGGAAGATGTCGAAGCACGATGTTCGGAATACCCTTGGTCCCCACTGATTTCTTAGCCCTGATTGTGTCGAAGATCTCATGGAGTTTTTCCGTCGAAATGAATGGGGGTAGGTCACCCTCTCTGGCAATGACATTATTTGCCATATTTTCGTCGCTAAACCGGGTGAAACCAGAGCCGTTGGATCGTCAATTCTCTATTTCATTTCGAATGTAGCAGTTGTTCACCAAGACGCGATTGTCCAGGTCATTGTTAGGGCCAATGATATCTATGGCCTTGTATACTTTCTGGAAAGACGCCCCTATGGTCTCAACCTTCTCCTGTGGATCTTCGATCACAAAGAAGTCGTCATCATCAGCGGCCTCATTTGGATCAATACCTGCTATTGTCAGTAACCGTTCGTTGTCTGTTGTCCGGGCTATTTTAAGACACTGAAGGTCGTTTCGATTCTTTCTCCGAAATAGTTTATTTATTTTCGGAAGCATATTCGGGTTGCTGGTGTTTATAGCCCGAACCTTGTTGTTCCAGTGCAAACTTACAGAAATTCTGTAATTCTCTTTTATTAGCGTTTGAATATTTTTAATCGACGACTTCAGTGTCCTAATCTCCGGGTCTTGTCGGTCAGTTAACCGTCTGTACAAGTTTTTAAGTCTTGTCAGAAGTCTACTTTTCTGTCGGTGCAGTGCGTCAATAGTAGGATTGCGGAACAGGTCTTCGTTAGTTGTACGTCGATACCGCGGTATTGTAGTGTCCATAGTTTGTTTAATTGTCTCGTCCATCTGTTTTAGGTAATTGTCGATCTCCTCGTTTGACAAATTCCTATTGGACGGTGGGTGGCGCGTGATCGAGGAGAGCGCTCTTTTCAAGGTTGCGGAGAAGCGTGTCCATCGAGTCTTACTGTAGTTGTAAGAATATCTTTGGACAAACTCCTCCAATTCCGCAATTTCGTTGGGAATTGTAATTTCGGTGCTAAAACCACAATGGTCGCTGTCATACACGAATGTGCGCAGACAGTTTAGTGTTTGTAAATTCGTGCCTGTCAGTCGTATACGTTCGTCGTACAGCAGTAGATCCAAATAAGACCCGCCTCTGGGAAACGACGGGTTATCCGTCGCTTTAAGACCGAGTCTGTACATGACATCGTGCTGACCCCACCAATCGAGTAGTAGGTTCCCTCTAGTATTTGGCAAATTATTTCCCCAATCGCTGTGTCTAGCGTTGAAATCCCCGCCGATTATAAAATAATTCTCCCCCGATTCCAGCCTCAGAAGTCGAAAAAGCGTGTCGAGCTCTGTAATGAATAGGGTGGATTGTGAAGCCCCAGGTGCATAAACAGAGGCTAAGTACAGCCGCTTTCCACTGCGAAGCGGAATGTAAATGATAACTGCCTCCAACACCCGGAACCTGCGCACACTCCCTTGTACACTCTGTGAAATTTTATACCTTCTTTAATGAAGATCGCGACACCATCTCCACGTTTGGATCTGGGCCGGTTTCTTCTTCTAACAATATAATTATTGTACTCCAGTTTGTGATTATCGGTTAGCTTGGTTTCGCTAGCGAAAAGCACATCAGGAGTTTGGTCTTGTAGCAATTTAAACATCGCGGCTCTTCGTTCGATCCTAATCAGTGGATTAACATTCACCGCAAGGACCTTCAAAGTTTGCTCCACCATGTGCGTACCCATTACGACATGTGTTGCGTTAAGCCCGGCAGCAGCGCGTAAATCTGGTCCACCCGCTTGGCCTGTTCTTGCACCTGCTTTTGCAGCTGAGCCATCTGCCCTTGGATTGCGAGGAAGATGGCCAGCATGTTAGGTGCAGCTTCCGTTAATCTCGGAATTGGCGCCGGAGAAGCAACAGTCGCTTGCTGTACCGTAGCCCCCCTACCTGATGCCATTTGGGCGTAGGAAATTTGGTGTTTGCAACCTAACAGGTGAACGTTTGACTTCCACCTTCTGCTGCCGAGCCAGTTTTGCTTTTTTAATGTCGGCGAAGTTAGGACAACCCGATAGTTTGCGGTGTGTCCCACGTTCCCACATAACACGCACGAGAGCTGCGTCCTATCGGATGCTCCGTCCCTACCCAGAGCACACTCCTCGGAACTGTGGTTCTTTGCGCACTTCACGCATCGAGGCTGCATTTGGCAGTTCCACGCAGCGTGCCCGAACCTCTGACAGCGAACGCATTGTAGAACGCCTTCGCTCCTTTTTAATTTTTCCCAGTGAATCACCTGGTAGTCTAGGACATTGATACTCCGTAGACTATCCAGACGACTTTCGGCACTGAGCTGCACTAGGAAGAACGGCAGACTCCGTTTCTCCCGCCTGGCTCTAGCTGTGGTAAATGGCTTTACCCCCACAAACTTGAGTCCCTCGCACTCCTTCTCTTTGAGCAGTGCCGGGATCTCCTCAGGATCACAAGACGGTTCCAACCCCTTCAGCAGCATCGATTGCCGCTTTTCACACTTTGGTGTGAATGAGTAGTGCTCCGTCGTCGTTTTCTTTAGGAGCTCTTTCACTTTCGCGTAGCCCTCCACTGTATTAAAGTGGATCGATCGTTCCCCAATTTCTTAATGTTAAAATTATTACCAATGACCAACTTACACAGGTCCTTGGTTGCATTTACCTCTAGTTTATAGGTGCTGATCGGAGGCACCTTCTCCTTCTTCTGCTGCTGATGTTGTTGTTGCTGCTGCTGTTATTGTTTCTGCTGCTGCTGCTGGTGTTGTTGCTGCTGCTGCTGTTTTTTCAGCTGCAGTGGTTTCAGCTGTTGTTGTTTTTGCAGCTGTTGCTGTTTCTTCTGCTGCTGTTTTGTTTGCTACAGTTGTTGATTCTGCAGCTGCTGGTTTTGTTGTTTCTGCTCTTGTGGATTTTGATGTTGGGTGCTCTCTACTTCTAATTGCTCTCTCTGCCTGCGTGCAGTTTGCCTTTGCTTAATAGCAAGCACTTTTTCTGTCAGCTTTTGTATACTGCTGTTGATGTCATTTATTTGTTTATCCTCATCCTCCGAATGGGGTGCCGCTAGACCGGCAAAGTTGTTTTTGCCCCCCTCATATGGACCTCTTCTGCTGTTAAAATGGCATTTTTCTTTTCTGTTAGGTTAGAAGGGGTTTTCAAACTATATATATATATTTGTTTTTTTTTTTTACTTCAGAAAAAGCGGAAACACGTCCGTTCCCTGTGGAGATCTGGGAACGACTGATGGTTCGTCATAGAGTTGAGTCGTTCCGGACCTACATAGTTCGTGGAACTATGTCCGCTGTCGGAACTAGTTCCAATCGTTCCACATACTCCAACTAAACATGTTCGATAGTTCCGACATGTCCGATAATCCGATAGTTCACACACAAGGAGTTCAATTCGCAAAATGTTTATTTTGATCTGATTCACAAGTCTGACTGTACACTGTACAGAGCCGCGTATACCTTCTTCGGCTATTGCATTAGCTCATATTCACATGCGTATGTAGTTTAGCGTTGACGTTGTCGTATGTGTTGGTATTTTCGCAGTATTGGAACTGTTATGGAACTGTAACTACCAATCCAACTACAATGAAAATGGGACATTTTTTTTCTGCCTCTGCTGTGTAATTACAAATGCACCCGTACATAAAAAATTTTCAAAATTTCGTTATTGTTTTGAATTGCAGATACCGTTTTTAAAAAAAAATATTTTTTTTACTATGTATTTATAAAATGTTCAAATATTTGAACTATGTATGCAATGGAGAAAAACTTTTTTTATTATTTCAGATTAACATAGATTTGACATACCTATTTGTACTCATTTATTTAATTCATTTAAAAAATTTCAAACGAATACGAATATATTAATACATAGAAATCATCAATATCAAGATGAGATAATCTTCCTTACACCATTGCATAAATCCACGCTTTCATGCAAAGCGAATATGCATGTAGATCGGCCTCTACATTTCCACACATATGTGCGAGTATGTATTTATCATTCAACTTCAACTACGTACGAGGGGCGTTCAATATATTCTCGGTATCGGGATGAAGCTGTGGTGGTATATATAAATTGACTTATTTATCAATTAGTACTATTATTTTAGTGCATTCATGTAAAATTTCATATAAATGTGATTATTAATTCGCGTTTTATCTCTAGTTAAACAGAATCATAATGGCAACTGAGACGATGATGGTGAAAATTGAGCATCGCACTGTAATTAAATTTCTCACTAAGCAAGGAAAAAGTCAAAAAACTATTCATGAAGAGATGGTGGCTGTTTACCAGGGTTCCGCACCTTCATTATCAACTGTGCAAAAGTGGTCAAGTGAGTTCAAGAGAGGCAGAGAGAACTACCCGGCTACTGCTTGTACGGGAGAAAGCATCAAAGAAGTCGAAAAACTTGTTCTTGAGGATGCCCGAATAAAGGTGAAAATGATGGCAGAGATCACCAAGCTTTCGATTGGTACCATTCACACCATTCTTCATGACCATCTTAACCTTTCAAAGGTCAGTGCAAGGTGGGTGCCACGAATGCTCACAGCGCCTCAGAAAAAAGTGATAATCGCATGCTGTAGAGAGCTTTTAGAGATGTGTATTGAGAACGCGGACGGTGTTATGGATTGAATTGTTACTGGGGACGAAACATGGGTCCACCACTATGACCCTGAAGGCAAACAAGAGTCCATGCAGTGGCATAAAAAAGGAACAGACCCCCCGAAGAAGTTCAAAGTCATTCCGCCTGCCAGGAAGCTCATGGCCACAGTTTTTGGGACTCAAAGGGAATCTCGCTCATTGAGTACAAAAAACAAGGTGAAATCATCAACGCCACATCCTACGCTTCCACTTTGCATAATTTGCGGGAGGAAATTAAAAAGAAAAGACGGGGTAAACTCGCAGCGGGTGTGTTGCTTCTTCATGAAAACGCTCCTGTTCACACGGCGCGAGTTTCCAAGGCTGCTGCGCGAGATTGTGGTTTCGAAGAAATCCAACACCCGCCCTATAGTCCAGACCTTGCCCCTAGTGATTATTTCCTGTTTCCGGATTTGAAAAAATGTCTTCGTGGAAAAAGATTTTCGGATGATGAAGAACTCAAGTCGGCAATAAATGGGTATTTTGCAGAGAAAGAGGAAATTAATTTTTTTGAGGGTTTAAAAAAGCTTATCTCAAGATGTAACAAATGCATTGATGTTAGGGGAGATTATATTGAAAAATAAAAACAATTTAAATTCAATTCGCATTTTCCTTCATATCGATACCGAGAATATATTGAACGCCCCTCGTAGTTCTGTGGACGTGTATCATTCCATCTATCCGAACATGTTTGTGAAACTACTTAAATCCGCGGACATGAACCTCTTTTAATTCTGATACATCGTTGGAACTAAATAGTTCCACGGAACTAGTTCCTTCCATGAAAGGAACCGTTCCATGTTCGTTCCGGCAAAGGAACGATTTAGCACAACTCTAGTTCGTCAAATCTTTGTCATATTATGCTACGAAGAATTTGTGACCAGCGATATCGAAATACATACGGTGGTGATTGATACAAATAAATAACTAGATATTTTGACGCATTTTAATTTTAGCAAGGGACAGGAAGGTTATCACTTTCAGACAATTAGCCAATGATTACAATTTATATCATTGAGTCAGTTTAATTTAAGAGCAGAAACTTACATACATACATTTTTAAGAGGCTATAGTAAATGACACAAATGTCACAAAATAATTTATGTAGGATTAAGGTGATTTTCTTTAACGTTGATAGTGAGAGGCGTTGCCAGATCGTTTCCGACACTCCACTCCACACCAGTATGTACTCCGAAGGCCCTACGTTACCTTCCAGCCGGAAAACATCTATCGCTGCAAACTTTGTAGCAGCTTGCGTATACGATCCATTTGCGAAGCCATCTTCTCCAAAATATATCTGCCAGCTGCTGTGGTATTATCCAGTTTCTTCGAAGTTGTATATTTGTACAACAAGAAATGGTATGATTCCTCTTCGGGGCTAACGAAGCGCTCGACTGATCGCAATCAGTTCTACTTCTATTAACGCATCTAGCAGAAGTTTATCAGAACAATCACTTCTTCGTAAGCTGTTTTATTCTCAGTAGTACATCTTCATTTTTATATTGTTTCGACACTTTAAATATGAAGCAATCACCTTCGGAAGGTCACCATATCTTCCGCAGCATTTTGGTGATAGTGTTGGTTTCTACGTCAAGATTTAACGCATCAATGGGTTGTAAGAAAGAACGACATATGTCAGCTTAATGGCTATTGGTTTTACATTGCAGTTCTCTAGGATATTTGCTCTCAGAACTCCTTGGCGTTTATGTTCTTCACATACTTCACATACATACAGCAGGGCGAGTAGTAACATTTTTTTTTTTTTTTTTCGTGGGAAGGTGAGAAATTTTCATAGACACTATAGGCCCGGAGCCTATAGTAGTGTGATATTCTTACTCACTAAAAAACACCTCCCTTATGCAAACCACGACTGAGTTCACACTCAACAAGCAGTTCTTCTATCGCATTTTATTTTGTTTTTATAAGATATCCTGCAGGCGATTTTCCATTTAAAATTTCTGTGTACTTTAGAAAATTACGCGCTGCTAATCACCGCGCTAGATCGAGAGGCTTAGTCCTTTTCAGACGGCGCAATAAATTTGTCTCGTCGAGGATCTGTTGAGCAGAAATATTCGTATGACCTTGTAATCGATTATTATGTTTTCGCGCAAACATTTCAATTACGTTCTGAACGTTTTCGACTCCTAAGTGTCTGTGGATATCATCGTTTTAATGTATCACGGCGCATTAATAAAGCCTCGAAGAACTTTGTTTTGGAATGTCTGTAATACATTAATGTTACTATTTTTAGTACAACCCCTAATTAGTTGCAGAAATTGGCTTCGAGCTTAAGAAGCCGTTTGGAGTAGGACCGCTGTTGTTATTTCTCATTCTAGCTGTCCCTGCGTTTTTCAAAGGCTTCGGTTTTGATTGGTCTCGTAGCTTTTGCAACTCCTTCGCGACTTCGCAGCCTCGATAGTTAGCTGGATGTTTTCCCTTGCAGTTGATGCATATCGCTGGGGACTCTTTCGCGGCATTGCACTCTCGAGCCAGCGCATTTTACACAGCGAGGTTCATTCTGGCAGTAGGCCTGAGTATGGCTGAATCCCTGGGAACGTGTACATTGGGGAATCAGCCTAGAGTTTTTCCGCGGAGGTTCAATTTTGACAACAAGTCCCAAAATTGAATTTATTGCATAAATTCTTTCTAGACTTTCGGTTTAGTCGAAAGTTAGCCTAAAGAGGGGAAGACCACGTCTTGGGGTCGTCCTCTCGTTTTCAACATTGCGCTGTTTTTGCGCAAGTATATTAACTGCGTCGATTATCTTAAAGCCTTTATTTTAAAGGTCATTTACGATGTTTTCTTTAGGGCAAGAGGGATGCAATGCTCTAGCTACAACGCGTATGGGTCTTCCCTTTTATTTTCGTACGTATGCCATTGAATCTTCTCGGCATTTAATTTTTGCGAGAGCGAACGGTAGTTGTCTGGATTAAGGACATTGATAGTCCATGTATCTTTATTACGATATCTTACTTTATAATCGGTTGAACACAGTGATTTCAGGATTGTGTGCAACTTGTTGTAGTCCGAGATTCCAAAAACGTTTATTGGCTGCGGCGGTCTTTGTTTGGGTTTCTTTGTTGCCTTATCGACCTCATCAGTGTTAAAGCTGGCTTGCTTCTTTGTTTGTTCGATATCAGGCGAGGAAGTAGCTTTGCTCTTCTTACCTGGCTTTTTTTTAAGTATCCAGTCCGTTTCGCGGACTAGCTCTTCTTCGTCCGTATGAAAACTCGAGTTTTTGGGGCGGTCAAGTAGCAAAACAGACTCAGACTCAGACTCAGATTTAGATTGCGGCTTATTGACATCTAGTTGTTTTTTAGTTCGGCACAGAGCAATTCCATATTTTGGAGTCTGGATGCTCCGTTAGAGATTGAGCTATTTTTATACTGGGCCCCCAACCTTAATAACACCTTAATCCGGCCCAGTGGATTTTAGTCGCCTCTTACGACAGGCATGCCTTACCTTGGGTATATTCTAACCCCTAACCCGAAGGGTTAAGTAGTAACATGCAACCAAAACTTCATTTGTCTCACGACATAATGCATTATTTCCAAATAACCCTGTTTGGTCCACAGAAAACGTCGGTAGTCTTGTTGTTGTGTTTGCGATGGCTTCACCAGTTACCATACGCTGCTGTGACAATTTCCGCAGTGTTAATACCGGTGATGTTATTTGATCTAGTTCTTCCAGAATCATACCATTGAGTAAAATACCATCATGTTCAGCGGCTGCTCCTACACGAAGTGAAGTCTCTCCAATTTGATTGGGCAGGTCAAGAAAAAGTGTTGTAGAGATATCGATTTCATATGACAGCAATTTTCAGGCTCTAAGTAGCTTCATGCTTTAATTGCTTGGGATCTCCCTGCACTTTCGCATCGACAAACTGCAGATGAGATTGGTTTTCACCTTTCCACAATTTACCAGTTTGAAGTCGATCTCCAATACTTTTTAAACACTTTTGCAACTGTTCATGAGCATGTACTCGTACGAGTACATAGTCCTTAGACTTCGTTGCTTCCTTTCCGGTTTCAATTCCCAAATAATCGACAAAGATGTAGTTTTTGACGGTCCGAAAGTAAAGAGTGTCCATTGAGACCACCTATTGTGAATTTCGCTTAATTTTTTTTTTTTTTTTTTTTTTTTTTTTTTTTTTTTTTTTTTTGGCAACTGTCATGTGTGAACATTAAACTTGGAGAATTGCACAGACTAACAACTCATATAAATTGCAAAAACAAATTGTAAAAGTTATGAAATTGAGCCGACACTAGGCCTAAATGTCACCGAAAATTTCATCAAAAGGACCAAGGTATGTCATAAGTAACGAGACGGCCATTGATCAGATATTGTGTTCCACTCTTTATTAAAATAAAAACATCAGAACTTTTCAAATAAACACTGCGTTTTTCTTCAAACTTCAAAATAGGCGGTCTTAATGAATCACAAATTGGTTCAGCATTTGCAGGACCGTCACATTCACAAGCATGAATGCTTATGGTTATGATTAGGTCCCACACCCGAAGGAGTTTTCTCCGGAAATAGTATTGAGTTCAACCCGAGGTTGTAGTTTTTGAGTCTAATAGGAAGCTTAAGTGGCGCACTGGCTAGGATATCCACTCCAGCGATTGCAGTAGGAGATCCAGTCTCTTTACGGTGTGGACATTTTTACGTGGAAATTTCGTGGCACCACCTATTCTGGTGTAGACAATCACCGAATTGCTTCCGTAGCGATGAGTATTGAAAGTAAATCTTATACACGTTGCTTTCAGTTTCGACACTGTCATCAGATTCTCATCTTTTTAACTTTAACTTTTAAATTCATTTTTATTGTTTCTATTGCTATTACTTAAATTCTAGACAGAAATGCTTAAATCTAATTTGACAATGATGGTTACATAATCTAGCTTACTGGCTCTTACCGAACGCTCTAAACTTAGCAATTTTATTTCTAGTTTGCGTTTCGGCCTTAAAACTACCTTACGATTAATCTTGTCTATCTACAATATATGGAATTTCTAAGAAAATAATTTTTGGAAAAAACTTAGATACCATATCTTTTTATAATTTTGTATAAAACTTAAAACTATAGCCCTATTCTACTTAACCTACCTAAGCTACTTAACCTATCTTAACTATAATCGGGGTGGTGAGCACTCGTAGCCTCTCGCACAGAGTGGTCACCATCCCAATTGCGATTTCGGGCGTCCGTCATTCGTCAATATCGTGCACACGCACCACCAAGATTTAACCAATGCGATAAACCACTGGTCACTTCTCAGAGGTGCGGCCTCATGTTAACGAACGTGGCCTTTCCACGAAATCCCCCTAACTATCCCTAATCTAACTTACAACTAAGAGGAATATGTTACCTTAGTAACTTACCGACCTAGGAGAGCGAGCCAACCCTTTCTCCTTCTTGAAGCCACCAGAATTCGGTGTACTGTTTCTCGGCATCGATCCGATCCCTGTCCGCAATCGCGGGACTAAAACGGAGGAGCTCCTGAGCATTGGCAACATACCCGTCGTACGTGAGCCGCTTGTCCCTCGCACCGCGGTGGCGGTGGTATATTTCCCATCCCTACTTTGTATTAACCCTTTAGCATCAATATGGAGAAAAGCCTCTGGCGGGATCAAGCCCGATAGAAGTGAGCTCTCGTGGTACATTTCATTGGGGTAATAAGCCCCAAAGATCAGGCCATTATTGTTGGTTATTGCCCTTGCAACGTTTCTTCGAATCACGTTAATCAGGAAATTGTCAATCCTATTCAGATTAGCCCCATCGTAAAGGACTTTGTTGGGAGAATATTTTTTGTACTCTGATTCTGGTGTTCTGTACAAGCCAAGACAAGTTCTAAGACACTGCCTTTCAAACACCCGAATCCTTTCCATCTGATACGGCGCTACGTTGAACAACACGGGACAACCATACGCGATGACTGGCCTGATTAGGGCCACATAGAATATAACTTTAACCCTGGAGACAAGTTGACTGCTGTTAAACAGTCTTCTTGTCAGGGCTAAGGCCTTCTTGGCTCCAGCAAGACAAGCATCTATATGTTTGTCAAAATACAAATACTTATCGAGCCAAATACCACGGTATCTCACTACGCTTCTCACCGCTAATGTCAGTCCGTGCTGTCCAATGATGGCCAAATTTCGCCAGTTATGTCTGGTATCCCTAGAAGCCCATCTCAATGGAGTCCTGAACAAAATTGTTTCCGACTTTTGAAAATTGATTTCCAATTTCCAATCATCGCAATACGCCTTAATATGATCGAAATCACGCTGCAGAAGAGTATTGATGATTTCGATTTCTGGACTTGATCTGTACGCCACTAAATCGTCTGCGTACGCTATGGCATGATTGAGGGCACCTACTAGATCACTTGTGTAAATGTTAAACAGTATCGGAGAAATCACAGCCCCCTGTTGTAAGCCGTTTTTAATGTCAAAGATCTTGCTCGAAATAACATTGTTACGAGTACATTTAACAACGAACTTCTTTCCCATAAGCATGTCGTAAATCATATATAGCAGAGGTTTCGGCATACCCATTCTCGTCAACTTATAGAAAAGCCCCTCTAACCATACGGTGTCGAAGGCCTTCTCAAAGTCAACGAGGCAGGCACCCGTACATTGGTTCTTGCATTTATTCCATTGTATGTCAGAGACCAGCTTTGACGCAGCATGAATAGTGTCATGCCTCGCCCTAAAACCAAACTGATTTTCCGGAATTATGTTATTTTTCTCAACCCACCATAACAGCGCTCTATTAAGCACCTTCTCGAATCCCTTGCTATTATTCGGAAGCAAACTAATCAACCCTTTTCGAGATTGGATGTACCACTGCTGTTTTCCAATGCGTCGGATAATATTGGATGCATTATTCAGCGCATTGTTAAACAGCGTAGTAAATACATCCACTGCTTCCAAGGGCAGGTGTCTTAATACGACGTTTGGAATACCGTCTACTCACGACGACTTTTTGTTTTTCAGAGACTCAAAGATGCACAGGAGTTCATCTTTTCGCACGAACAAATGCGAGGAAGCTCGTTCATTAGCGATGATAACGTTTGCCGCGTTTTCTTCACTGAATACGGTGACACCGTGATTCTCAGACCGCCAATTTTGGAGTTCGTTGCGCAGATAATAGTGATTTACGTAGGCCCTGTTGTCAATGTCGTGATCACGGCGAACCAGATGGTTCACCATATACACGGCCTCGAAAAAGGCTCCCAGCAAATCTACTTTCTCCTGTGTGTCCTCGACCACGAAAAGACCGTCGCCTGAGTCGGCACTCTCTGGACTTATGTCAACGGTCAGTAGTGTCTGTCTGTTTTCTGTCGTTTGTGGAATTCGGACACACTGAATGTCATTATGATCTTTCCTCCTGAACAATTTATTTACGAGTATCTGTGGGAACATATTCGGACTACTGGATTTTATAGCCCGAATCTTATTGCCCCAGTACAGACTTACAGACTTACTGTAATTTTCTTTAATTAATTGTTCTAGGTTTTTGATCAATGACTTTAGTGTTCTTATTTCCGGGTCGTTTCTGTCAGTAAACTTTCTGTACAACTGCTTAAGCCTCGAGAGCAGTCTATTTTTGTGTGCGTACAATGCGTTGATTGTTGGAGATTTGTATTTTTCCACCTGGCTTTCGTCCGAGTATTCTATCCGAGGGATATTCTGCTCCATAGTTCGTTTGATAACGTCTTGCATTGTCAGTAAACTACGGTCGATTTCTTCGTTTGTGAAGTTTCTGTTAGTCGGGGGATCAATTCCATTCAAACGTAAATTACGCTTTAAGATTCTGGAGAAGCACAGCCACCGTACGTTACGGTAGTCATATGGGTACACTTGATCGTACTGCTCCAGCTGCGTTTGCTCGTTTGGGATCCGTATTATGGCGAGAGTCCGTAGTGATCACTATCGTACTCGAACGCACGCAAACAGTTCCTTGTGTTTCGATCCGTGTTAGTCAGTTCTAGTCTACTGTCTATTAATGCCAAGTCCAGAACCGGCTGATGGGAAGGATGGGATATTCGTCGTGTACAATTCAAGTCTGTACTCAATCATATTTTGACCCCACCAGTAGTATAACTGGTTGCCTCTGGTGTTTGGCGGATTATTTCCCCATACCGCATGTCTAGCATTAAGATCTCCGGCCAAAAAATAATAATTTTCCTCCGATTGGAGCTCAAGGCAACGAAAAAGTAATTCGAGCTCAGTTATAAATTGAATGGGATTAGGTGCTTCGGGTGCATAAAGCGACACCACATACACTCGCCTTCGACTATGAAGAGGAATGCATACGATGCAGGCTTCCAACACCCGGAACCTCATTAAATCCCCGCTATATATGACCCTATGGCGCACACCTTTGCGTAATAAGATACCAACCCCACCCCCTTGTGAGGAGTGTGGACGGTCCCTTCTATATATATTGTAGCCACTTTAGCCAATTTTGTGATTCTGGTTAAGCTTAGTTTCGCTTACCAAAAGCACATCTGGGCATTCACTTAACAACAGATTTTGTATGTTGGCCCTTCTCTCGATCCAGATTAGCGAGTTAACATTTAACGCAAGAATCTTCAGATTAACCTCATTCTACGTAGCAGGCATTATATCGGCGTGCCAGACTTGTCAATCAGGGTCGAATAGATGACGTCAATTCGAGCCGCTTGTTCATTTACTCGTAATTGTTTCTGAAAATGATCGATTTTTCCGTGTAGGGACAGAAGAATCGCTTTCAAATCCAGATCCGCTTCCGCTTTTTCGGCTACCTTTGGCGTATTTTTTTGCTGTAATTGTGGCCTTACCCGATCCAGATACCATTTGGGCAAAGGATACACCATTTGCCACAAAATTAGAGAAAGCACGACTCTTTTGACGCTTCTCTTCTTCGATCAACTGTTTTCGAGCCTGAACTTTCTTTTTCAGCTCCTGGAACCTAGGACAACCCCTGAAATTGGCAGGATGCCCCGATTTCCTGCATATTACGCAAAAGAGTTGACCCCTATCCACTACTCTATCGTTTCCTAGAGGACATTCTCCATATTTGTGGTCCTTATCGCACTTAACGCATCTAAATTGCATATTGCAATTAGCTGCGGCGTGCCCGAACCTCTGACAGCGCATACATTGCAGTACATGATCTGCCCTCTTTAATTTTTCCCAAATCACAGCATAATACAGGAATTTGATCTTTCGCAGACTATCGATTTTGCTGTTGGGTGTTAACTGCACTAAGAAGAATGGTAATTTACGGTTACCATCCCTTGCCGCGGCCGTGGTAAACGGCTTGACCCCCACGAACTTAAGGTCGTCGCTCTCTAACCTTTTAAGCTCTTCTTCGAGCTCCTCCGTCTTTATTGCAGGATCGATGCCTTTTAATAGCACCGTCTGAAGTTGTTCACCCTTAGGAGTATATATATAGTATTCAGTATCTGCTTTTCCTAGGGCGGTACGTACTTTCCGGTAATCCTCCATATTACAACACATAATAATGTGCTTATTTGCACTTAATCTCTTAACATAAAAATTCTTAGTTACTAACTTACGAGTACATAACCTAATACTATCATTAATTTCTAAATTACTTACATTAATTGGGGGCACTCTTTCCCTCCCCTTGTTTTCAAGCCGCTGGTTTTGTTCTTGATGTTGTTGTTGTTGCTGCTGCTGCTGTTGTTGCTGCTGCTGTTGTTGTTGCTGTTGTTGTTGTTGCAGCTGCTGTTGTTGTTGCTGCGATGATCGCTGTTGCATTTTCTTTGGTATTTGATGCTGTTGTTGTTGTTGTTTTTGTCGTATTTGCGGGTTCGTCTTCTGTTGCAGTCTTTGTTCTTGTTGTTGTTGTTGTTGTTGATGTTGTTGCTGCTGCTGCTTTTGGCTTATTAATTGCTTTTCTTTTTGCATTGACATTTCTTTCATAGCTTCTGTCTTCTGCTGTTGTAGTTTTTGTTGTTGCTTTTTCTGCCGCAACTTCTCTCTTTTCTCCAGGAGCTCTTTTATAAGCTTGTCAAGCTGAGCCCCGTCATCTTCTTCCTCTTCTGCTGAGGTATCAGTGTCTGACAATTCTTTAAAGGGATTCCCCTCTCCAATGTAGCGGCACTAACCCTCTTCAGACTCGTAAGAGTACTCCTTTCCGACCGCTTTAACGTGCTCGTCTTCTTTGATTTTTTTTGTTGTGGAGGATTTCGACGATGTCTTGTTTTTCCTCCGCCTCTTTTCCACTTTCGTGTCATCATCTGATTTTTGCATTACTGCTGCTGCCTTACTTGTTGTTGCTTGCTGCTGCTGCATTTCACAAGCTCTCGTCGTCATACGATTCGATACCGGTTCCACCTGCGGGACCTCCGGCTGACTGGTATCCATCGTTAATCGGCACTATTACCACTTCTTGTTTTAGTTTTAATGTTAAGATATTAAAAAAAGTCACCCACGAATTTCTACTGGACTCGAACCCAGGTCTTCCACGTACCGAGTCAACTACTCAGCCACACTCCTATTTACCGATTATTTGCTTATTTTACTACTTGATTGTCTTTCACTTTTATGTGCACCACGGAAAAGCCGACCGTTCTCCATGCGAGATGGGAAACGACTGTCAGATTCTCATCTCTTAGAATATACAATATCTGAAGCAGTCAAAATAGCACTGAGCTGGAATTTTACAAATAAGTACTTGGACTGCAGGTCCATGCTAATGTTAGAAGTCGAAATAACCGAAACTACCGCCTTGTGTAGATGAGGGCTCCGATGATGGCTATAAAAGGACATGGATCCAGATAGCCTAGATCAGTTGGCTGAATCTCACTGCTTCGCACTTCTCGGGTCTATTTACTCGTGGGATGAAGAAGACAATTTTCCACCGATATTCGTGCCACCTATCGTGGGATGCCTCAATATAAGCGTTAGGCGCCTATTACCGACAAGTTTTAAGCGAGACGTTGGCAGTTAAAACGTTGTTTTCTGTCCGCTTATATTTCATGTGGAAAGTTGACACTACTCGTATTTGAGGATCGCAGGATGTGTTCAGTAACAGATTTTTCTCCGCATTTTATACTGGGCCATCCAGGCCCTGTCTCACTCTAGTAAAACCAACTTTCTTTCAACAATTCCGACACGCTTGCTTCTATCGTCGTCATCAGATTCCGAGAGCCGTTTATTTCCTCTTCAATCAAGTGCACGCAGACTTTATAACACTTCTCTAAGATCGGTTAGCTAAAGAGATAAAATGACCAGTGGAAGAGCATGCTCGCTTAAGGCTTCGTTGGCAGATTCAGACCAATAATTTGCAATAAGGTTAGAGAGAAGGGATGGGCTTTGATTGATATGTGAACTTACAGTATAACAAGCAGTGTTCATTTCATCCTCGTTGACTGCTTTATTAAAGATTATTGCCGGATTATACAACTGCATATTACTTAGTCCTGCGTTCTTGGTTTTGAATTATTCTGGAACATGATCAATTCGAGCTTGAGGGAAATGCAATTGTGCCCCAGCACTAGCAGTTTGTCGAGAATCGACTAAAGCGGTTTCCAGCAGCCAGAGCTCTACTTATAGCTCAAATCCAAATAAGCGAGAGTAATCCCATCGCACTAATAGTAGTACCATCTGTTCTGAAAAGTACAATTAAATAACATGGTTGAATTAACAAAATTATCACTTTTAATTGTATTACCAATGGAAAAAAATACGTCTCAGCTACCAGAGGAAAGAGCAAAGAAAAAGCACATAGAGCAGGAAAAGGAAGAGGAAAAATGAGAGAAAATGAGGATCACCACCTACCGAAGTTTTTGCAGTGGATCATGCTTAGGTTATCCTGACACCTATATGTCTTCCGCTTAGTTCCAATATCGGCGGCATTTCCGTTAAAGAGTAGGCAGGTATTAAAGAATGTTGAGAGAAGAAATTTTGAATTTTCTCTAGTGAGTAACAGCCACAATTCAGTAGGTTCACTATTTCTTCACTTAAAAATCCCTGCAATAAATTTCGATCTTTTTATTTATGAGCCGCCTGAACTGCCAAAACCTCGTGTTGAAAAGTGAGTAACAGCTCCCTGCCCATTTTCTTGACATTTGACCTTTGATAGGGCGCGTTTCGGTTTCTTATTTTAAGCTAGCTTAATTTAAGCTAGGAATGTAATTACAGACATACTGATGAAAACTGAACAACAAAGATAAAAATAGAAGCGACAAAAGAGTAAAGAAAATAATGCAAGCAAACAGCAACCCTAACAATTTTTGCGGGAAATATACCTCTTTTCCCAATCCATACATGAAGATGGCTACGAACCAGGGTAGCCAGAAAACGAGATACCTATTCGTATTTTTTTTTATATCTTTCCCCTGGTTGAGATATACTGTATAACATACATTCATATATCTATATACCTTAGGGTTGTATATTGATAAGGCTTTCTTGCGGTTCGGTTTCGAAACACTGTATCACATTAACGGTTGCCCCAAACTTTTCGCGTCTCTGCTGACTTTCAGTGACTTTTATTTTGTTAGTAATGGTGCTCCTTACTCGAAATGCTTTTATTGATTTCTGGTATGAGGAAACCCTTTGGTGCCACAACGTGTTGGCTCTATTTTTTGCCGCGAACACGGCTGCCACCGAAGCAACACAGCGTTGGCAAATCATTAGTCGTAGTTTATTGAACGGGAGCAATATTGGTGAAAAATACCTTGATTACGGATGCTGACAACGGATAATATGATATGTTTTGATGCATGTTAGTAGACTCATTGCTCAACTCTCTAACGTTTACGCTCGGACATATTCAGCTGATGTAGATGTACTCTCTGTTGTATCGCGTCTAGGACTGCTTGCTCTTTGTCCGTCGACTTCATTTTGAATCTAGTCTTATGAACATGCTGTCCGATACAATGACACCAGAACTTTTATTTATTTCTTTTATTTCATTGACGTAAGATTCAATTATTGGCGAGTAGAATTACATTTATCTTATCAAACCCGTGTACATCTTAAGAGTCCTTCCCGGTAACAAGAACTATATTTTACCAGAAGCGGTTTTACACTGCCAGAAAGCAGGGAAAAATATGTAGCATCTTAGACAGAGAAATAAATATACGGCACAAGAAGTGTAAGAAAGGATATTATTAATGGGACGTGGGCATACCAGCTATGTGGCGATTGCATAAAAACTATTGGCGCAGTTCATTTCTACTACTTTTTGGCGACTAAATGTGGAGAACTATGTACAGGTGGTTTAAAAAGTAAGCTGAGCCTGAGCTGTGGATATAAATACATTCAAAAATTCGTGTCAACGTTCGATGATAACAACGCGAGTAATACTCGTATAATGCTTTCAAAAATAATTTTCCTATCGCAAACTCGAACGTAGCACAATGGCGTATTTAAAGCGAAAACCAAAAACCGGTCAAAAGACAATTTTCAGAAAAACAAAAATATTAAGGGAAAGTTTAAGTAACGAATCTGAAATGTTTATAGAACAATGTACCCCAATTTATTTGTTGGTTGAAGATCGTGTATTGCATAGTAACAATATCAGTCGAAAGTTAACAGTTGCACGCACTGTTTGCGCATACCATAGCTGCCGTTATGTATTAGCGTTTCAATTTGTTTTAGCAAAGAATTTTAGCAAAATAAGTTCTTTTTTCACAATTTCGATTTACAAAGACTCTTGAAAAAAGGCGGTATTTATTTTATAATTTTGCAAGTTGAATTCTCTGAGAAACTACATGCTTAACAGTACTTTTTGTCCAGTGGAACAACTAAAATTGTTTAATCCTAAAGTCGCATTGCTTTTGTTTGATTTGAAGCGAAAATGGACCGAAGTGGGTAGGAAAAATATTTTAGTTTTGAAAAACAATGAATCATGGCTTCAAGGATGTTTTGAACTACCAAATACAAATGCCACTGCAGGCGATCTGCCAAATGTTTTGCAAAGCCGAGCAGTAGGAGTAAGAGAAGAAAACCGCTAAATATTCGTGAAATGCTCCAAACTGAGGAACTAACGTTTGGCACTCAGATGAAACTGAAAGAATCTGGCAAGGCAGTATCTGTAAAAGTTTTGAATGATATCCTTCAATCCCAGGGAAGAGATCAAAAGTATAGAAAAGCTTATTATAATAGCCTAAAAGAAAAAAGAGAGAAAATGTCAACGTTGAGGACCCTTTCCATATTTGTTGAAGCGGATTTATCGCGAAAGCAATAAATAAATGACAGAAGTGGTGGAAAAATCATCTAGGAAAATCCAAAACCATATTCTTCCCGATTTTGCAGACCTATACGATCGTAGTACCCCGGCGTAAAATCCCGGACTTGGCAAATTTTTTTGTATTGTATCGTTTAAAAGTAAAATAAAGTTTTGTAAAATAGGCTAAAGATATAACTAAAAGGGAAATAAATTACATCCAAACGAAAATTGTGTGTGTCATGCAGCAACCGATGCAAAATCAACTAACAATTGTTTTGTATGCGGATCTGCATCAAAATACTTCATTGATTTGAGTAAATCCAAGGAAATCAACGTAAATTCGTTACAGTTTGTATTATCAATATTACAAACGCGAATTCGAATCCTGAGAGTCTTCTTCACGTCGCATATAAAGTAACAGTTCAAAAGTGGTAGATTCGATTTCAGGAGGTTAAATACAAAGTCAGGAAACGCAAAATTGGGATTTAACAAGACTCTCGAAACAAGCTGTGCCTCATTGTGGATGTGCCAAAAGCTGGGTTCGGAAATACGAATGATGGAAACACCAGTCGAAGATTTTTTAGTAGTCCATCAATTTTCGCTGAAATAACAGACATTGATTTTCAGTTGATATTCCGGTTGAAAGTGATTTTTGAGACACTTTCTTAGAAATAGATATGTACTATCAAATTTGGTACATACACCATGGAAACAGCAAAACTATATTTGGAGTTGTACCCGTGGTATATTATGACACCGAAAATGCATACAATTTTAATACAAGTCTCTATTATTATCGAAAATGCTTTGCTGTCAATTGGCCAGCTATCTGAGGAAGCAGCAGCAGCCAGAAACAAATACTTCATGTCATTTTTTTATATGATAAATAATAATATTAAATGCATGATATTAAACAATTATTTTTGGCTTTCAGGTTATATAGGTTGAATTTTGCAAGAAAGATTTCTAGGACAGTTTGTAACAAGTAATTGTAAGATTGCCTAAGAAAATCACTCCCCAAAAAAAAGATGGTTTATGAAAAATCGTCCGAATAATTATTTCAACTATGAAAACATTTTTTTCCCCAAAAATGTCAAATGTTTTTTGAATAAGTTTGTGTAGAAAGCATAAGGTTTTATATTTAAGCAAGTTATGGAATTGCAACCGCTTATTTGTTTCGTATATAACATGACATGATTATATCTCTTTAGATTAAATACCTATCGAGCCATATTATTATATATAATGTTAGGTTTTCTTCTCGAGTCATAATCCGGACAGCAGAATATCTCAGAGCAATAGAGTAAGATAGCTAAAAGGAGGGTTTTCACCAATAAGAGCTTCACCCTTGTTTGGATGAAATGCTGAGTAACCTATAAGGCACGAAGTGGGGGACTTATCGATAGCAGCATATAATATGAGTTGAACAAGTTAAAGTCCTATTGAATATCAAACCCAGATTTTTAACAGAGTCGACATATTCTATCGGGTTTTCTGATAGTTGAATCGGAAGGAGATGAGATATGTCCAACAATGGGTGTCATATGCGAATATATGAATGGAGCAATGCTTGACAATCTTTGTCAACTCGTTTACATAGAGGGAAACAAGTATTAGTCCAAGGATCGAGCCTTATGGTACTCAGTACTTGATTGGCAGGTAAAACGAAGACTGCTCACCAACTACACAATTTTTTGCTGCCTCCCTTCTAGGTACGACAGAATGAGCGTCGCAGCAGACAGTGAGAAATTGGATTTCTTCTGTAGTTTCGAATAAAGAATATAATGGTCTACAGTCTCGAAAGCTTTGGATAGGTCGAGAAGATCTAAAACAGTTATTTGATTTGCATCCATTTTCTTTATGATTTCCTCAACAACTGACAGCAAAGCGGTCTTGCAACTATGATTGGGGCGAAAGCCAGTTTGGCTTTTACAAATTAATAGTTAAGATATAGAAGAGACGAGGACAGCGTAAATTACGAGGGTTATTGTTGAAGGAAATAGAATTGTAAAGGGAAGCGCAGTCCACAGAACCGGAGAGTAGTCGATGAATGAAGAGAATGTCAGCCACGTCTCTGCGTTTTCTAGGGTATTCAGGTTAAGAAGTTTGAGGCGGTCGCGATAGGGAGGTAAGATAAATGGGTCACTCCAGGGTAGTCCACGAAGAGCAAACTGAAGAAAACGACGTTGAATGTTCTCGATTCGGGATATATGAATTCGCTGAAAGGGGGAACTTGGCTGGCATATTCAAGGAGGGGCCGGACAAGGGTAATGTAAAGTGACCTTGTCACATAAGGGTTGCAAAATTCTTTAGACCAACGTTTGATAAAACCGAGCGATGAGTTGGCCTTAAGGATTATCTCATCAATATGCGAACGGAAGTTTAACTCTCTATCGTATAAAATTCCAAGATCGCGAAGAGATTGAACCTGGGGTACAGGTTGGTCATGCAGAAAATAAGGTCGAGAGGGGGATTGATTGGACTTACGAGACAAAGTCATAGATTGGCATTTGGAGACATTAAGCTCAAATCAATTTTTTAGACACGAAGTAGAAAACCTATCGAGGTCTTCTTGAAGGAGAATAGAGTCTTGGGGTGAAGAAATAGTTTTGGAGAACTTAGTGTCATCGGCGTAAATGGATACGGAGTGTTTGATAACCTTCTCAAGATCGTTTATAGTTAAAATAGAAAAGGGGGACCTAGGTGGCTGCCTTGTGGGACACCAGAAGTGGCTAAAAACGGGGTTGAGAAAGCTGACTTAAAGCGAACGCTATAGTAACGGTTCTCCAGATAAGAAGATATCCATTTTAACAATATGGGGTCAAAACCGAGGGAAGACAATTTGAAAAGGATCAGTTGAAGTGATATTTTATCGAAGGCCTTAGCGAAATCTGAAGCAATAACGTCAATTTTGTTGCCATTTTCTAGGGCTGAAAGAGCAAAGGATACGAATTGGTTACTTCATTCTTTGATCCCTTTTTGTGAACCGGGGTTATGAAAGAGGTCTTCCAAACTTGGGGGAATTCACCTTGTGTGAGGTACAGATGAAAGAGGGAGGAAATTGGGTGCGAAAGATTGGAGGCGCACTTTTTGAGAAATATTGCTGGAAGCCCATCTGCACCAGATACAAATTCATCATTGAGATTTTGTAACTTTTTTTCGATAAGTGTGGGATCAAAAGGTTGAGAGAGAGAGAGAGGCCAATGGTAAGTGGTACTTGAAAGAGATGGAGTCGGGTACAAAGAGCTTGTCGGCAAATTACTGTTCAAAAAAATTTGCAAAATAGTTGGCAATAATATGTGGGTCGGTCGATGATATATTATCGAACGAGAGAGAGGGGGGATAACCATCTGATTTTCTTTTGTCGTTGACGAATTGATAAAATGTCTTAGGATCGTTGATATGGTTGGTCTGCGCTGTGTCGAGAAAGCGCTGATAGAGGCAGTTATAGAGCTGGGTGAATTGCAGGTAAGTTCCAAGATACTTGGAGTAGTCATAATAAGAAAAACTACCCATAATTTGTTTCTTCTGTTTCGTAAAGAGCGAAGTCTTCTGTTGTACCATGGAGGTGAAATTGATGATGTTTTATTCTGTGAAAAGGGGACGTAGAGAGAAATGGAATTAAATATTTCACTGTAAAAAAATGGAGATAGCATCAGATAAGTATATTTTGGTATAATCAAAAGAAAATTTACTAAGATAAGTATTGATTTTGCGAAAATTAACTTTGGAAGTTGTAAGAAGAGATGGTAGTTGAAGAAGTGGGCTGGGATGAAGAGTTATGGAAAAAAGGGAGAAGAAGTGGAGTGTGAAAGTTGTCGACAGTTGATAGGATAAAGGGACACAACGTTGCTGTGAGTTAATAGTTAATAGTCACTAGTGAAAATAAGGTCTAGTAACCTACCGATAGAATTAGGGACGTCACTTACTTGGCACAGGCTTGAGTCAGTTGTGCTATCAATGAAAAGACATTCCTTGGATGAACTGGCGTTTGAAGCGGTAAAAAATAAGTGATCATACGATGGAATCCACTTTAGTATGGGCAGATTAAAGTCACCAAAAATAAGGATATCGTCGATGGAATCACTTACGTCAATTAGTTGGTCAATTGCTTTAATAGCAAGGATTTAGGATTCAATAGGTTGAGCTGGGAGAATGTAGCAACACATAACGTACAGGCACCTGTTGGGAAGTGTTATTTTAATTGAAACAAAGTCAAGTTTAACAGAAGAAGAGATAGCGATGAGAGAAGAGTTGAAGTTATTGTAAATGGCAAGTAGGACACCTCTATATGGAGAATCAACTTTAGGGATGGCAGGATCATGAAACATAGGGAGAGAGTGATCGTCATCTCGGAAAACATTATAAGAAGATGGAAATAGCTCCTAGCTCTTTATGTCGGGGATCAGATTGATTTCTGTAAGAGCATAGACGTCGAAAGAGAGACCGTGTGATTTAGACAAGACAGCACGAGTTTTAGAGCGCAAGCCTCTTACGTTTTGGTAGTAAAATGTAAGAGGTAGTTTGTTGCGTGGAGGAGTAGGTGAGTGTAGATGAGATGCAGATAAAGAAGGCAAGTTAGGAACGAAAAAATTTGTCGTGGTCAGCTCGGCTGCGCTGAAGGTGGGAAACTCTTTTAGAGTGTACACAGTTGCGGAAAGCAGCGAGGTTATCCGCAACCTTTTGAGTAGGTGTGTCGAAGATTTCGTGGTACCTGTTGTAAAGCTTTCTGATACTAATTATATCGGTAGGAAGGCCTTCCTGTTGGATGGAGACCATGACACTTGTTTTGGTTTTTCCCTAAAAGCAAACAGAGTCGGATTTGTCGTAAAGATATGTGGGAAAGAGACGTATATTTTCGTATATCTTTCTATACCTTAGCCTAGAGAGAGCGTAACGGCATTCTGTGGTGTCTATATTCTTGTGGGTCAATTTAACGTTAGGCGGCGAAAGAGGATCAAAAATAGGGACTGGAGACCGTGAAACCGAGGGAGAAGGCGAGCTGGAAGCGGGATATAAGATATGCGAGCTGATAAAGTTTGAGTATTTGGCTCCTGTTGTAAGGTCGAAATTGGGAAAACAGTTGTTATTATCCGTGGGAGGGGGTGTGGGTGGTTGAGCAGTGACGGTATTATTAGGGAAAGGCATGTGTGTTAGGGGTTGATTGCTGGGAGTTTGAGTTGTAGGTGTTAAGTCAAAAGAGACACGTTGACGTCGGGGCTTGGTTTGGGGTGGAATAGAGGGAGTTGGAGTATGGGTGGGAGGCTTAAAATTAGGAAAAATTTTAGTTTTAAAGCTCCAATTGGAGCTGGGTCTGTTTTGAGAAGAGGAGGTGGGTCTTGGCAAATTGGATTTACTTGCTAACTTGATAGATGGTTTAGGTAAGACGGACTGCTTGACTTTATCCTGCTTCTTGGTCATATTTTCCAACCATTTGCAGACACGCATCTTTCCAAGATTGAAATTTTTGCTGTCTGGACTATGGAATAGCCATTCGTATTTGGCCGGAATATTGAGCTTAAAGCTGCGCTTACTTCTGCGGTGAGATGTTGGAAGTAAATTGCAGTGGCTAATGGTGATGCCATATTTTTTTACGAAGAAATTCGAGATCCAATCAGCAGCAGCGTTTGGTGGGGCGCCTTTGATAAGAAGCGTAGTGACCAATTGATTTTTCGAAGCAAGCTTATCAAGTCTACGCTGCCATTCGGAAGGTGTCCAAGTTGAGCTGAAGTGATAAGTGATAAGCATCCATGTGGCAGCGATTGAAGGTGTTGACATAGATGTGTTCTTTATTGTCAAGTTGGAAGAAACTTTGCAGGAATCAGTAGGTTGAACCGTCCGCAGATAACTTGTATGTGGGGGTGAGCGTGAATCCATTTCAGGTTCCATTAATTCAGCCATTAGCGATGTATTATAGGGAACATTCTGGTAAGGCTGCGGGAAGTTTGGTGGGTCAACGATTTTGCTGTTTCAATTGCTGTGATGTTCAATATCGCATACGAGGGATCGAGTAGCAGTAAGTTCATCACTGACATCGTTCACTTTGTCGAAGATAACTTCGAGCATAGGATCAGATGGTTTAGGAGATGTTTGTTTGCGTCACGAGGACTGGAAATGAATGTCAATGTTGTCACGCAGAGAGGTTATCAACTCGCAAGTTTTTTGGTTGGATATAACTTGCGTAGAACAGATGGCTTTGATGTCACTTAACACCTTATCCAGGTGACGTAAGGGAGTTTCTTCATTCCTGGATCTCCCGGAGCCTAACTCGATTAGACCAGCAATTTGTTTATCCATATACTTTACTTTGAATTTTATTAGTTCGGATGAGGTCTGCACTGAGTTCCGTAACTCTTCAACACTTTTAACGCTGCTTTCAATAACAGAAATTTTGTCCGTAATCTTTTTCGCGAGTGCGTTTTGGTAGAAGTGATTTGAATCGCTTAGACATTTTATTGCCAAAAGTACATACGAAAGTAAGATACTCTTGCACTCATCACAGAAGAAAAGGAGCTTATCACAGAATTTCTTGATAAA
The DNA here is from genome assembly GCA_949129095.1 of Volucella bombylans. Lineage (NCBI taxonomy): Eukaryota > Metazoa > Arthropoda > Insecta > Diptera > Syrphidae > Volucella > Volucella bombylans. The sequence goes on from OX422142.1 coordinate 94,082,502, forward strand.
CACGGTATTTCTTTTGTCTAACCCGACACAAACGGCATGAAAGGCTTTCCCACAGATGACCTTGCGAGCTACCCAGTCAGCACTGCAGTCATCGATTACACAATTGGCAATTCCGCAAGACATATTTAAATTAGTTGTGTTGTCACTTGTAAATATTAGGTCGAACTATTGTTTTTATTTTTTTTATTATTTTTTTTGTATTGCTTGGTTGCAATTTTATATAGTTAAGGGCTTTGCACTGAAAAAATTGCACAAAAAAAAGTTAAGGAATTCAAGCATTGGGGTTAAGAACCAGAAAATGCAATTTAACGAAAATTAATTAAAGGGAGAACAAGAAAAACACATCTGTCTGGTTTGAGTAACTGTCTAGTAGTATGCATTGAAAAAGTTGAAACCAGAGCGGACTATTTAATCGTGCACACGAAAGCGGACAAAGTATAATATATTATTATGGAACGGAGCAATCGAACAATTTTTATCATCTTGACAGTTGAACAACTAGACAAGATACAATAATAATAAATTTATTGTTTAGGATTTAAATAGACTCATCTGAAGATCGAACTGCGTATACGAAGACTACCATGGAGAAGACACCCGGTGGGCGAGGATGTATTGAACTCACACGGACGTACTATACTCAGTTGTTTATTGTTTATTAAGAAACAGCCGCACTTGATTATACATTACAGTGGTGTACCTCAAATTCAGTTAGACCGGATCATATATATACATACCCTTCGAAGTATGAACCTAAGTCATGCACAAAGTCCACTGCTTTTTCCAATCATGTGGAATTTTCTATTGTCCGGAACGACTTTTTTCTTTTTGCTGATGATAGTGCTATTCTAATGAACTACGTGATACTGCTTCAAAGAAATCATCTTGGCCAAACCTCTCTCCACCCTCTTTCAGATCTCTATGTCAAATGCTGTGGCCTGATTTTCGGAAAAACAGCTAGCCTTGAACGCATCTTACATCCACAGACAATGCGAAAAAAGCACACCACTATTACTTTGTACAAACCCTAGGTGTTTCCAGAAACTGATGGCAAAGATCGACGCCACTCATATTTATTTATTGCATGAAGACCAGGCGTTGACACATCATCTAGATTTTTTTTTTGCCAGGAGTGCCTCGTTGCAGTTTTTATTGACTCTAGCGGAATGCTAGAATGCTAGCGTTATCCCTCTATTTAACTTCCATAAGATTATTTGTTGATAATGTCGAGTAAGTGCCCCCCCCCCCCCCCCCCCCCTTAACTTGAAAAAAAACAATTTTTTGATTGAGAATTTTTGGAGACCGAATTTTCTCCTACACCAAGTTCCAGTTACACCAATGCTAACAATAAATTGACACTTGTAAATAAATTATCAAAAAAAAACGCGTGTCTCTGATGCACATCCAAAATGAGAAGCAAGTCCTAAAACGAAATATCCACCCCGTCCCAATCCCAGAGTTTCAATTTTTGCTGAAGATCCACAGTAAAGTTCTACGTGAATCATGTAACCATTTTTATCCGCCAATCATCATAACTTGAAATCGAACCTAATGGGTTTACCGCGAATGAATTGCTTTGCCCTATTGTGGCCATAGTACGGAATTAGTTCATCAAAGATGGATCTTCGTATTGTCTGATATATGCAAATACCGCAGAATATCTTCAAATCGATTTTGCCTCATTGCATTCGAGACAAGTGGAGAACAACAATCTTCTTCGTTCTTCCAATACATACGACGAGCTGGTAATGGGCGACAGCCACTGAGCAATAAAATACCAAGAACTATTTCTTATATTTTTACGCAAAAAGAATGATTCCGTTCTTGTCACTCACATATTCATCTCTTAAGCAATATTTTTCATGCGATTTTCAGAAAAAAAAAATAAAAAAAACTTTAGCGGGAGTTTTCATATTTTCCAATTCGACTTAAATCAATAAGAGGAAAATTGAAATCAGGAATGTTATTTCCCCATATTGCTGAAGACTTTGGGATTATAGTTTATCTTTTCGGAGGTTCTTGAAATAACTGCGATGATTCACCCAGGTCTGGCTCTTCATTATTACCTAGAAATATATATTCCACACTAGACAGTAATATTCTTAAGGTAAATGATCAAAACTTCATGCTGTCTTGGTATCAGAATGGTCATAATCTTCATACAGGTGTTGATCTGTAGTTTCGATCGGTGGAATAATATAATAGAAACAACGCGCCTTTCAAACTCATCAGTATCATGCAACCTTTCAAGCTCCTCTAGCACTTCCTCAAGTGTAAGTCCACGCTTGTGTGACGGCATAATGCAAAAAGTATGGAAACGAAATAAATTACTGCCACAATCTAGCAACAGTGCATGATACATTCAATATGCCCAATAGTACAAATGCAGACTTCTTTAGACACATTGGGATCTGGATAGATCAATATCTAATATATATTTTAACAAACAAAGATACAAAGATACTGTTTTATAGCAGCCAACTCGATACGTGGGTGAAGGACATAACCTATATGATCCTTATCCGGCCTATGCTTGCATTTGGTTTGGACATCCCGTATGGTTCAACGTGAGAACAAAGTTATTGGAAAAGATTCGGGTGTTTAATAGAGCTTGCCTTAGGGCATGAATTCGTTCATACAGAATACCATAGTCTGAGTACATAAAATTCTATCCTAATGAAGTCTTGTACAATAGAGCGAACCTAATATGAGTGGACAATTTCGTCATTAAGTTGACTTGAAGGCACATTGCAAAAGCAATGACCTCATCGAATAACCTGATCTCCGGGGCTTACTACCTCAATTATATGTATCACGAGAGAGTACGCTTTGACGGTTTTATTCCTCCAGAAGCGTTCCTCGAAATTTTGCTCGACAGTACCAATAATTTTGGTGGCTTGTTGAAGGAGGGGAAGCTTCATCATCGAATTTCTTCAATACCAGGTAGCTTCGTTAGGTAGCAAATTTTGTCAGCCTAATTTTTAGTCGTGGTTGGCCTACATAGCCTTAGGTATGATTAGGGTAAATTTAAGAAAAAAATAATAATAATATCAAAAAAAAATATAAAAAACGAAAGAGATGGGCTACGACTTCTAAGTAAGGAATAATTCATACACAAAAAAAAATGTTGTATTTTATGTTTATACAATAATAAGCAGGTTAAGATTAATTTTTTAGGAAGCTTGTAAGTTTTAGTTTTAAGTTTTTATTACAATACTAAATAAAAAAAGGCAATTCACTAAATTTATGCTAATTAAAAATGTTTTCTTAGTGTTTTTAATTGTGATAAATATAATAATATGGATATACTATAAGAAACGTCTAAAGACATAGTTTAAGTGTTACGCCTAACTTAGCATGGCGCCAGTAAGTTAGAATAAGATCATTTTAATTAATTAAGTTAATTTTTAAGAATTTTTTTTCTAGCATGTAAGATTTAATCAATTGTTTAAATAAAAATGCCTTTAAAATGAAAAAAAAATACGGACTTCAAATAATAAATATATCTTACTTTTCACTAAATAATATACATCTTACCAATACAAAACAGCATTCATTCTGTTGCTACATAAAACATATTATTATTTATTATTTTGCACACCATGGTACCGATCTTTTTTTTTGCAGAGAAACTTAATTTAAATAACTCTCAAAGTGAACTTCTACCAATTATCAATAGTACACCAATGATTCATATGAAGTAAACTAATTCTACTTCTCATAATCTGTTCGGATTTGCAATTTATTACGAGTATATTTAGGTATTGTGTGGCAGTGAGGGAAGCTTGAAGTGATAATTTGAGTGGCAACTTTATGTCTCATTGGTCATTAATGGGCCAAGTTGCGAATAAGCTGTACTAAGACCGAATATCTGCATTGTCTCGATCATGATGTCATACATAGGACTGGCATTGGGGCCTAAATGGCTCTGAAACTCTTTAATATTTTGTGACAGAAATACTTAAATGGCAGTCGTTCGTCAGGCTTTAGCATACAAGTACGCATCACAGTGTTGGATGGTGTACGAGCAAATAAAGGAAAAATGTCTTTGATGGAATGAAAATGTTTTGAATGGCTCTCTCAAATTCTTAAACGTCAGCACATTCTTGCCTTCAGGGGCAGCCTATAAGATGATTCCAAGGTCCGTAAATTATCAAACCCCACAACTGTGGAAGTAGAATTGCAGATATGTTTTTCTTTTATAATTAGCGCGCACTCAAGGGATTTGCGTACCCTTAAAATATTTTTAAACAGCGCGGGTGAAGAAAATTTAGGGAGAAAGATGTACATTATTCTTAAATGTTCGCAAGTTTTAACGACCAGGGAATATAGAGCTCGGTATAGCATTCCATAAGCGAGTTGTATGACTTAGGAACGAATCACGATATTTTATAGTACGAGTATGTCCAAAAGTGGACTTGAGTCTATACTGATGAGCATCCACTGCTGTTGAAGAAACATGGGTCATTACTTGTAGTTAATAAATTTTTAATAAATCAGACTTGAAATCGCCCAAATTAACTTGAATTTACAGTACGATCATAAGAGCCTGATGCTAAACACTATCGAATACCTTTGGTATATTCAGTGCAACTATGTTGCTTTCAACGGATTGGTGTAGACTTTAGTTTCAATTTTTGTTGAGGCAAGATATGAAATCATTAGTGATCCTATGCTATGAAAACCGTACTGCTGGTCATGACAAGTTCGCGAGTCTCGACCTTACAGATGACGGTTTATGTTTGTTGCTAAGACCGTTTTGTGGACAGGCTTGGCTAATACTGTTTTCCATCTGCTCGATTAATTCCATCATAGAATTGCTGACAAAAAAAAGCTGCTGTTTTATCATCGAGGAACACTTCCTCAAAATAATGGGAGATATACCATTTGGTTCAGCGGCTTTGTGTACATTCGTACCTTTGAGCACCCTTACAACTACACAAGTACGAAAGTTGATTGGTTCAGTTCTATTCGACACGCGCTAGTAGAGGTAAAAATATCACACTATCTGGAAGCTTTAAGCTGGTTAAAAAGTGCCCAGCAAGCAGACCAACGAGCTTATGGCTGAAATGTCATTTTAAATCAAACAGATTTTCTAATGTTTTTAAACAACGGTAAGTTTCCTGTCCTTTTGGATAAAGTATTATTTTCCTCTCAGCTATAAAATAACACACGTTTAAGAAATGCATTGCAATCATTCTTGCTTCGTTACAAGTTTTTTTCGGTTTTCCTCTATTGGGATTAAATATATACTACCCAGATGAATAGGTGACAGGATATTAATCGACCCTTTCGGTCACTAAATCTGATAACAACAGCAACCTTGTCATTTAAGGTAACTGCAAGAATTATAGGCTTCTCAAAACGATTGCAATATCAGGATTTTGTCAAAGTGATTTGATATTTACAATATGGAAAACGGAATGCCTCGATGGTCCGAAATTGAATCACAAGCATAGACTCGTGCTGATTATGGATGCATGACTACGACTTAATAAGGTAATCTGCATCGTTACTGAACTCTGTATAATAGAGCATCATACTCAAAAATAAAGCTGTTTCTGCAATGACTGAACTGTAGGGACAAAGAGGAGAAGGGCGTTCGCACCTATCTGACCTTGTCTCATGAGCCCTCAAAGTAGTTCGTTAAATACGACAAGTACCTGTACAGTCAGATATAAATATTGTAGTGTCCCTGTTATCACAATTGCCATTTTTATTTGTACCAGTATCCATTTCCATAATCCAAAACTCCACTCGATCACAATCAATATTAATTAAAACCTGCCTACTCTATGACTTGTAATAGATATAAATTATTGCGTTTAAGATCTGAAGTTTAAAATCCTTACTCTGCTCCCTACATTGCAACATTATGTACTGTGAGTTTGAAAAAAATATAACTTTTAATGCACAAAGGGTGGGAAACTTTCCCGCTTCCATGTCTGAGCTTCAATAATTAAACAAAATGTGTCCACATTTAAAGTATTTAGATTGAATTTAATTCTGAATTCACTTATGCAACCTAATATACCTTTTAATATACCGTTTAATAAAAATATCATAAAGACGACTAACAACGCAAAGGCCACTCCGTATTTTTCTTATCAAATTAGATCAGAGTCTTTTAGTACTTATTTTCTTTTTAGGTCTCTCAAAATTCCAAGATAGATTGGCAACGACTAATACTCGTAATGTAATGCATCCGCATCCAAATCGCCCATGCCCGTGGGAACAAACTTATTTTTATTTTAAATTAATCTTCGGCCAAAGTGGGCAGAATTTTCTATTTAATTTTCAAGGACATCTGCTCCTCTCAAATTGCTGTTGTCGGGATGAACAAAATCTTATTAGCTTCAACCATATCGCAGAGGTGGAGACAGATTGAGGAGTCTTACAAAAAAGTAATACTCCTTCTTATTTTGTATGGCATTCGAGACCGCCTAACACTTTAAGACTGTGACCGTAAAAAAAAATTCAACGATTTCAGGAAAAGAAAACTTTTTGATGGGAGTTTGAAATTTGTTTTCGCCATTAATTCCCCTAAAGGAAAGTATCTCTCTCATGTGCATCCTATTTTTAATGTTATACATTACTTTTTACTTATCAAAGATTGGGGGTTTGGGAAGGGTAAGGTCTCTCAGGTGAAGGTGGAGCATTGAAAATTTAACAAATTAAAAAGCAATCATAAAATATTAACGCCGACTGGAAGTGGTAATTAGGGGTTTGCACTGTAAAAAGGTCCTTAAAACAGGTTTTTCTTCCCCTTATGATTCTTTTTATCAAACAGAACTGATTCAACTGAATAAATCATCTTGACGAATAGAATTAAGTATACATAATTCAGGACAACGATGAGTTGAATTGAAGTAGATGCTGTCGCTGTGGTAATATTATGTTCATCATTTTCTTTGACTTTGCTTAGTTCTTAGTTGATTGTGTAGATCTCAGGTGTCAGCCACCTTAATTGGATATCATGTTTTCTACATTTCAATAACTCTTTACGACATCTTAAGAACGCTGGTAGGGGAATACTTCAAATTAAAAAAGATGAAGGAGTCAGAACATGACAACAAAGATTAGATAAATTAGTTTACTCGTATTACGTGGAAGAGAAGGGAGCTTCTTTTCATCTCTTAAAGTATGGGCAAATAAATTTCAAAGCATCAGATGAGTTCACAAATTTGGAGTAACGAAAACAATAACAACAATACTTGCATAGAAATTATTAAGTATACTATTGAAGTAGTCCCTGTAAGGCCAAACGTACATAGAACTGCAAATCAAAAAAATCCAAGAAGTAGTTAGTAAAGAACACAACAAAAGGTACAGGAAAAATTGCAATTGTGGCTCTCTGATTGTCTTGAATGTTGTCTCCAGCTAGGAAAATCACTACAGATCTCCTATTTTGTGAGGAAATGCAAAACTATAACGGTTCCTGGGCAAGCTCAAGGAAATACATTTACTCGTAAGTCTGCAGTATTTGGCGTGCAACCCAAATCTATGCAAGATGTTCACTTTAATATTGAAAAGGATTTCCAACTAGAAGATTTGCTACTGCTGCACAAGTATCGAAATTTAGAGACATACGAGGGGCGTTCAATATATTCTCGGTATCGATATGAAGGAAAATGCGAATTCAATTTAAATTGTTTTTATTTTTCAATATAATATCCCCTAACATTGTTGCAAAACTCGGGGAGAAAAAAATTTAATTTACTTAAAATGACAAATACCGGGCTGCCGGCAAAACAACAAACAATAAAACGAGAGAGTGGAACGAACCGCAACCACACAGGTGGTGGTTGATAAGCGAATGGAAAGGACTACACAAAAGCGAATGTGCAGCCCAAGAGGGAATCGCGAAAACCGGAATTGCAACAAGCCGCTGTTGGTTAGCTGCACGCACCGGCTGCTCAGCAAGGGGGGGTTCGGGATGATCGATCAACACAAAAGCTGAAAACAAACACAAGAGATAGGCGCCACCCAATTTTTAATGCGAAATTGGGAAAACAGATGAGAAAAAAACCACACGAACTGTCTTTTCCCTGATGGGGAATTGATACATATATATGTATTTGATTATTTTTGATTTGGGGAATCACAGGGTATGCCGAATTTACCAACCAAAGTTTTAAAAAAATAAATTAATTTTAATTTTATGGGTCGGCTAATGGAAGGCCCACAGTTCCGCGTTGTCGTATCGGTAAAACTAGCGGGTCGCGCAATTAAATAAATCTAACCGTCTTACGAACGGTTTCAACCGAAAACGGAAGAAGGCTTACGGACGCGATTTTAAGCCACAAATATGTGTTATTTAAAAAAGGGTACTTAGCTGATTGATCTGTTTCCTGCGGGGTCGCTCCCTAGCTGGGTCTCTGCTGGTGGAGGAGGGTAAACCGTCTCCGCCACAATCACCGACTTTCGTCCGGTCGTGTCCGTTGGAGGGGGGGGGGGGGGGGGGGGGTTGTAAGGTCCTTTCCGGCTTGTCGTTGTGTGTGTTTCTTCCTCGGTTTGTTGAGATTTTGTTTCTGTTCTTGTTCGCGTTCTTGTTCTTGTTCGTGTTCTTGTTCGCGTTCTTGTTCTGAGTGTTTTTAATGATTTTTTTTTCTTTGTCGTTGGTTTTTTTTTGTCTTCGTTTGGTTTTTTTCTTTTTTTTCTTTTTTTTAGGCTCTGGCCAACAAGACGATAAGCTATCGAATGAGCTTACCGCGGTTTTTTCCTATCGCCGCCATTCGTCCACACACACACACACACACATGGGGTTCCGTCAATTCAGCTGTTAGAGCAAAGGGAATCACATCCAGAGCTCCAACAGCTTCTCACGAATCCCCAGCCAATCACACACGTCGATGTTCTATGTTTGCGGGTCGTGTTTGTTCGTTCTGTTTGTTTTGTCGTCCAAGTGATTGCTTTGGTTCGAAGCCAGCCCTCTGACCCGAAAGCTATCGTTGAGAGCTTCCATTGGGACCGCCGGATAGGGAGGAAAACTTAACTTATTAGTGGTCCAATGGGGAGTCAGTAAGCCTTCTTGCAGACATATGGAGCAGTAGAACGACCGCGGGGAATTGTGGGCTTTCCTTTACAATTTTTAACTTTTGGTGAGGGTAGGGAGTTATACAAATTTGTAATGTAGTGGGGCAAACAATATTAAATATGGTGGGCTCGCGGCCATTGTTGATGGTGTTGACATCTCGGGGCATCACGGGGCGGACCGTCCGTCCGCTAGAATCTCCAGGCCGTCCGCCTGGCTCTATCAGGGGTACCTATATGGTCAGCTCTGGAGCGGTAGGCCGGCGGAGGGAACTGAATTTAGAGGATCCAGTGAATCCCACCTGTGCCGTGGCATCCAGAGCATGACGGAAGAAAGAAAAGAAGGGACAGCACAAGGAGGGGGAGGAGAAATGAAGAGGTCAACAGACAACAGATGGAAAAGGGAGTGGAGAATTTTTGGGGCGTGATTTACCCGCAACAACATCAATGCATTTGTTACATCTTGAGATAAGCTTTTTTAAACCCCCAAACAAATAAATTTCCTCTTTCTTTGGAAAATACCCATTTATTGCCGACTTGAGTTCTTCATCATCCGAAAATATTTTTCCACGAAGACATTTTTTCAAATCCGGAAACAGGAAATAATCACTAGGGGCAAGTTCTGGGCTATAGGGTGGGTGTTGGATTTCTTCGAAACCACAATCTCGCGCAGCAGCCTTGGAAACTCGCGCCGTGTGAACAGGAGCGTTGTCATGAAGAAGCAACACACCCGCTGCGAGTTTACCCCGTCTTTTCTTTTTAATTTCCTCCCGCAAATTATGCAAAGTGGAAGCGTAGGATGTGGCGTTGATGGTTTCACCTTTTTTTTTGTACTCAATGAGCAAGATTCCCTTTGAGTCCCAAAAAATTGTGGCCATGAGCTTCCCGGCAGACGGAGTGACTTTGAACTTCTTCGGGGGGTCTGTTCCTTTTTTATGCCACTGCATAGTGGTGGACCCATGTTTCGTCCCCAGTAACAATTCGATCCATAACACCGTCCGCGTTCTCACTACACATCTCCAAAAGCTCTCTACAGCATGCGATTCTCACTTTTTTCTGAGGCGCTGTGAGCATTCGTGGCACCCACCTTGCACTGACCTTTGAAAGGTTAAGATGGTCATGAAGAATGGTGTGAATGGTACCAATTGAAAGCTTGGTGATCTCTGCCATCATTTTCACCTTTATTCGGGCATCCTCAAGAACAAGTTTTTCGACTTCTTTGATGCTTTCTCCCGTACAATCAGTAGCCGGTGCGCCGGAGAGGGGGTCGTCTTCAATGTTCTCTCTGCCTCTCTTTAATTCACTTGACCACTTTTGCACAGTTGATAATGAAGGTGCGGAACCCTGGTAAACAGCCACCATCTCTTCATGAATAGTTTTTTGACTTTTTCCTTGCTTAGTGAGAAATTTAATTACAGCGCGATGCTCAATTTTCACCATCATCGTCTCAGTTGCCATTATGATTCTGTTTAACTAGAGATAAAACGCGAATTAATAATCACATTTATATGAAATTTTACATGAATGCACTAAAATAATAGTATTACTTGATAAATAAGTCAATTTATATATACAACCACAGATTCACCCCGATACCGAGAATATGTTGAACGCCCCTCGTAATAAGTCCGTCTGAATTTAAACAGCCTGACATCCGTAAACTGTAGACGCTCCATAATTAGAAATTAGATCACAAATAGACTTTATCACTGATAAACTACTACCTCGGTAATAAAGGGGTTTTTATTAAATGCCCCCATTTTTCACATAGGGATTCTCTCAGTTCAAGCGTGGAAAAGTATACTCTTAACAAAACTTAAAAATCATTCGATTATGACTACGTTATGTGCGTTAACTCCAAACATTGGCCGATATAATCATCCAGGTTAGCGAACCAGTAAACATTTATTGAGAAAATTCGAATCGAGTTATGTGCTCCATTTTTTTTTGTTCAATCGGAATTAGTCCATTGTACTTGTACTCTTTGTAAGTTCCTTTTAATGCAATTTCTCAGTCATTCCAAGAAAGACGAGTAAGCCTAAGTGATATAGTGTCTACAGAACCAGCACCCACCATGTCGACGCCGAGTACTTTCAGGGTCTTTCAGATCCAACGTAGGCTCAGGTCTTGAAAAAGTCTCCTCGGAGCCTAGCCTGGAAAGTTAATCAGCGATTTTATATTACGAGATCTCATTGTGACCTGGGACCCAGACAGTGAATTTAGCCTTCCGACTGCGTTCAATGATATCTTACATTCTCGAAAGTCATAAGAGGGTTCAGTAAAGCTCTGACTGCAGCTTGTCTATCGCTACAGATGCAAACGCTTCGCCCATTCCATCAGTTCTTCACAATATGTTAAATTTCGTTGCCATCAGGATTGCGTATATCTCTCTTTGGAAGACAGACTCAAGTTTTCCTAACGAAGAGTGAAGTCGGATGAAAGTACGTATTCAATTCTGCACTCTCCCAAGATCTTCCGCGTTACTAAGCAACTTGCATCTTAGACGGAGGATGCATTCAAAAAGCAGTTTTGCGCATATGACAAGGCTTTCCATGCTCTTCAACACGCAAGAAGTCAGACTTATAGATCTGAAGCTCTTGGAGAGCGTGTAGTCCTCATTTCCGATTGTTGGCATAAAGTCTACTATCACTATTCGCTAGTGTTTCGGTACGTATGTCAGAGCCAGTCTCACAGTGAAGAGTTACTAGTTAGAGTCAGAGTTACAGGCGACTTGAAAAAATCAAAGGAAGCGAAAGCATAGTTAATGGCCTCACCCGTCACTACAACCGATGAGACATCCAGCTACGGCGTGTTGTGTTATTCAGCTCATTAGCAGCTTCGTTAAAAGGAACTGGCTGTGAGTTGGTTCTGAGTATTTTACCTGTGACGTGAGCCTCAGGCATGAGATGGAAAGTCTCTACTTTCGACTCAGTGTAGGTTTCATCAAATTCTCTGAGTGAATCCAGCCTGGTTGATTTTCGCATTTTGAGACCTTTGGCTAGACCACTGGTTTCACCAACAGTTTCGATAGTGTATTTATAAGAGGCACTCTTTGAATTATTTTCTTATATTTTTATGTCGATTTGTAAAGACTTCCAAATTAGTCTTAAATGACCTGTTTAGAAGTTTTCTGGTTTCTTTACATAGTCGCGTTCCACCAAGGATTGCATTCCAGCTGGACATGACAGTTCAATAGGTTACTTGAACTGGTGAGGATAACTTTCAGGTTCTGAACAGCTTCCTCTAGCTTTTGTTTTGTCAGAAAATTAGGGAGAGCACTATTGGACTTGCCGGCCTACTTCGTAAATCGTGTCCACTTGATTCTCCGCTGATTCCTCCTCTGCAAGAGGGTCGTGACCCTGCATCCGATTCTGAATTCGATGTACCTATGGTATAACATACAGGTCTTCGATAGTACTTTCCAGCCGGTGATCTCCTTAGAATACCTGTTGGATAACGTTAAGTTAGATTACTTGCTATCTTAATCACTTAACAAAAGCTGACTTAGAGCCAACATTGTTGACAACCAGGTCAGACGATATTATGAAATACAGGAGATGATTGCCACTCACGTTGCATTTACTACTGCTCCAAAAATTGTTTTGAGCATTAGCATAGCAGCATATTTTAAGTCCCATATTCCTGGAATTACAGTATTCAATGCGTTCGGCTGCCGTCCGGTACCATCATGTAGGCCTGTGTATGACAGGGAGTTGTTTTAAGATGTATTATGCTAAGGTACTTCGTTAATTCCTTAAAATTGTTCGATTCGAACTGCAGTTCGTTTTGGTGCACCGTAGCGCCAAACCCAGTCGTTAAACCTTAGATTTTCAAATGTTTTCTTTATGGGTTTCACAATAGCTTTCACACCTGGATGCGATCTTTTAATGCAATTTAACCAGACCGATACGGTGTTATTTGGACCAATCAAGTCCAGTTGCCGGTGTTTCCTGGGCGATGCCTTTTCTGGTTTCTGTAGAAAGGCGAAAGTGATCGGTTTGGGGTCCGATCACTTGACAGCGAATCGCCGTATTAGGTCTCGGTTTTATCACTACCGATGGAAGGATGTTAAAAATAGACATGGCTCTATATATCTCTATATGTAGATGCTCCCATATACGGCTTCGAAATTGATGGAAAGCTGGTGTGTATCCAGCCTCGGTTCCTGGGTTTTTTCCAAGACCTGCCCTAATGTGGAAATTTGATCTATGGCGGACTTTCCTAGTCAAAAACCATACTGATAGGGACAGATCAGACTATTTACTTAGGGTTTTAGGCTTTCATATAATATGGCAGACAGAATTTTATATGTGATATTGAGGATACTTATTCTGCTGTAGTAGGTGCAGTTCAACAGATTTCTCTTCTTTAAGATCGGACAAATATTGCTGAGGTTCGATTTATCCATCATAATTTCGTCGATCCTGATTTTGGATATGAGCTGATGCATGATCCATAACCAATCATCACCTGTTGCTAGAAACAACTCGTAAGTTAAGCCATTAGATCCAGCAACTTTGTTTGATGAAGCATGGGAATAACTGTCCTGACTTCATCTTGGTCGGGTAGACAGAAATGTTGCCTGTCTGCATCCAAATTGAATGACTCATTTTACCTGACAATGATTGACCTAATTGAAAATGAGCTCCAGTGGTGCCGGTAAATGACCAAACACGAGTACTGGCATTTTTTGTCAATTCAAATACGAGTACATATGAAAATCCAGCGTTAGTAAAATGAGTTTCAAATTTCTCTGTAATAACTTCGGCCTTTCTTTGGAAAATCCGTTTAATCCTTTTCATACCAAAATATTAAACTGTTGCACATAATGAATTATGTCGGGCTTATCTGAGATATCTCCCCGAAGTATATCTTATTATATAATATTATTACTCAAGAATTATTATAGTAAAAGAAAAAATTCTCAAACCTTAGTACGAATACTCTGCAGGACTCCAAGGTCTATCCTCAATTATTTTAAAAAAATGTGTGAATTACTTGGCACACCCTTTCACATGGAAGCCATATCAATCTTTTGTTATTCATCCTGACAGTTGGCAATGTTATGTACATCATAATCAATTTATTTATATACCGAAGACATCAAAATCTTTCGGCGTATTTCGTCTTCGTTTCACTGTTTTTCACTGCCGGAGGACCTGAAAAGGGTGAACCCAGTTCCAATATCCGGGTACCTGCAGCGTAATGTGAGTGTAGCTTGGACAGAGGTGTTGGCATCGCTTTTACAGCAATCGTCACAGGAGGTTGTGCCACTTATGCTTCGTCTGGCAACATTAATTCTCCACAAAATCGTTTATCTGCTCTTCTTTTCTCCTCACTGAACGAACTTTTTTTTTGATTTTTTAATTAGAGCGCTCTCAAAGGGTTATTAGTTATTAGTACCCTTAAAATGTTTGCACACAGCGTGGTTGAAGGAAAAGTACGAATTAAATAAAGAGAGGTACCGATGTACGTTACAATGACATGGCATTCCATATGCGAGTTGTGTGGCTTAGGAACGAATCACGATATTTTAGAGTACGTCCGAAATTGAACTTGCGAATATACTGATGATGGAATACTGGCAATTTCAATGGAACACTGGTGGTCGAAATAGTGATGGAAAAAAGTGCGACAGGATACATTACGTCGGTATTCGAGGGTGTCAATTGGCTGACTGATATTAGTATCACCTATGAGTTTTATCGCAAGGTTTTGAATCCTATCTAACATGTGAGCATGCGGGCATTGTGCTCCAATGTTCGGGGTCCTGAAATTTTACACGCTTAAGAAAGGCGTTGCAGTTGCTTCTGGCTCATTTTAACTTCTTCCGGTTTTCCTCTGTAGGTTCGGTCTTGTAGGACTGAAAAAGTATTTCTCTAACACCGACAGCATCTTTACAGCTCGAGTGGTACAACGTCTTTTCTTTTGGTTTGACACTTTCTATCCGATGAGGGATAAAGGATCTTATTCCCTTTGGAATAGTATATGTGGCTACAATATATCACCAGCGGTATTCACGTCGTTATAAAGGAAACATAGCGACCAGTTAAAATTCCAAAAGAAGCTTATAAATCCGCTCCAATTAGATTTCTCGTCTTTCAATACGGTTTTTTTAGGTATGTTTTCTCTAACTGTGTGGTCGGTATAGAGAAATTAGCTGATATGACACAGTGGTCCGATGAGCCTAGAGGGGATAGCACATAGACCTTGTATTTGTCGGAGTGAGAAGTTAAAATCAAGTGGAGCGTGTTGGCGATATGACTATCCACATCTGGTATTCGTGTGAATACTGGCTCAAGTTATTTTACTCAGCGAACATTTCAATATACCGTTGGGGGGACAGTTTTGACGGGCGACCGTCCGTCACCGAATTGACCGTCGATAGCAATCCACCTAGTTCTGTGAGTTATAAGGATTTATTATACGCAGACGATTCCAGACCGTCCATTCTAGACGTAAAGCACTATAACTAACGTGAGCGTCCGTCACTTGTACAGAGCCTCGTGCCCCAGCTTTCTTGGCAGACCTAAATATTCTTCCCGCTAATACGAGTATGCTTCTCCAAGGAGAACGGATGTAAAATGAAGGGGTAGAGTCCAACAACGGATCGGTCGGTAGAGTTAGGGGTGGAGCAGAGATGCCTTCTAAGATTAAGGAGACTACCCTATAGGGGAGACAACAACACACAAGGGACAAGAGCCGATAACTTTATTAAAGGCTCTTGTATATTACTATGTTGGACGATAATGGTTTTTCATCAGCATCAAACTGCTGATCAGATCTTTTACGGTCGTTCACCGCTACATCCTCAAATGCGTCATTAATGTTTATCATTGTCAATGACGGATTAAGTCCCATTTTAAATTCGTAAAGGAAAAGACTTCAAATTTGAACTTCCGACAGCGTGGTAAATTATTCCCAGAAAAAAACTACGGTACTTGTAACGAACCCTAAAATTCTCACACGTCAAGCACACGTAAAACTTTTATTTTATGCTTTAAAGGACTTTTTCACAAACGATGCTCTTTAAATGAAGAAGTATGACATCGGCACATTCCAAGGCTTCTGTGAATACCCCATTAAAAACACTTTGATTGCCAAAATGTCTACAATAACGCACTTGTACAATATTCTTGAGCAAAATGTTTGAAATACCATCAAATCCATATGTTTTTTTTAAGGTGTTAATTGTTTTTAGAAGCTCTAGTGCAGTTATTGGCTAAAAGAAAAATGTGCATATTTGGAAAACTTCCCGTCGAGCACAGCCACAGGCTGAATTCGTTGAAATTGAAACGTTTGCGTGCAGATTGTTGTCAATTAACGTGCCAATAGAACCATTCAAATGAATGGATGCGAGGTTTTTAAAGTTTGGGGATTTATACAAAATATTATTGACTACCTTCCATGCGTTTCTTAAATTACCTTTAAATATGCTAAGTCCAGGCTTGTAAAATTCATCACGGCTAAGTTTTAATTCTTTTTTCAGGAAAGATGACACTTTCTTGTATTGGTTTTTTTTAAGATATTGGTTGAGATGATACTTTTTACACTGGATACGTAGTTTACTCTTTTTGTTTACTTTCGGAATTAGCCTATTTGCGATCCAGGGCTTTTACTCTGATTGCTACTCTTCTGTGTAATCGTTCGAATTCGCAAAATCGGCATCGTGTAGCTCGAATAGCAAAGTTGAATTTTCGAAATTCTAATAGACTTAGATTGCCTTCTTGAATATTTCTTTGTTTTTGTAAAATCAGTACCATTCATATTCGCATCATATTCGAATCTGTTGTGAGAATTTTATTCAAAAATTTAAGTATTTTTTAAAAAATTGCGCTGTAAAGTTATATTTTTTGCAAATATTTTTGAAATTTTGCACATGATAACAACGATTAAAAAAACACTTCGATATGGAATCCACTCCCAAAACTGGACAATTTGAAATTCTCGTTGACTACATGTCGACTCACCCAGACCTTTCCAAAGGTTTTTTAAACAATCATTTTTACTGTTTTAGGTATCCGGAACTGGAAGTGGTCCTAGTACACAGCGTCCTATCTTCAATCGAGGAAAATTTAGTCAAATGGAATCAGTGGGAATCCAAGTTACGGCGTGCATCAATTAATAGAAAAATTCCCAACAACTGAATCGTCAGCAGATTTGGTAGACGAAGAAAATGAACCACATTCATTTCCCCCAAAAAATACTTTTAGCATTATTCCTACATACTCGTGCATACAACATCCTGAATAAAATAAATGAAAACCTAAAGACTATTTTACAATACAAAAGAAAAAGACTTGAATTAAAAGAAAAGCAATACACGCTAAAGAAAATTCGAACTCAACAAAAAAAAATTAACTAAAAAATGAAAAAATTGAATTAAAAAAAAAACATATAAGATGGAAGAAACTAAAGATAGAATAAAGAAATTGGAATTAAAAAAATTGATTCTAAAGCTAAAACATGCATGTACGAGTAAATCAAAGTCTAATGAGTCAAATTCCGACTGAAATTGAGGGGCAAATAATAAGTTAGAGGACAAATTTTACATTAAAAATGAAATGCCTTTTAATTTTTTTTGTCATATATTTTTTATTATTAAGTTTCTCTTAAACTTATAATAAATTTTTGTTTAATTGTAATAAATTCGCGAATTAATAAAATATATTATACATACAAAAAATAGTAAAACGTCTATATCTGCAAGTTATTTCTTATTTGGTTTAGTACAATTGTTTATTTTATGTTGTCCACAAAGCTACTGTTTATCTGTAGATGGTTAAGTACTTCTTGTTAATAGCGGTGTTTGAAATGCAAGTATAACAATTTATTATTAGAAGTTATTTGAAATTAATAGTTCAGAGTTTTAGTACAAGGATTTAGAAGAATTAAAGGGTGATGTTCCGAAAGGTACTCACCTCCGATTTGCTTGAAATTTTTTCAATGTATAGTCTACCACATAGGAAGGTTTAATCCAAAGCGGTTCTTAGCGCAAACCAGTGGAAAGGATGAAAAGGACATTTAAAAATTGAAAATCCTTAAAAAAAAGATTCAAATATCTTCTAAAGCGTAAGGCTACATTTGAAGACTTTCAATTGAGATATAAACCGTTAAAATCCGTTAAAAAATTTTAAAGTTATAATTAATTTTGCAAAAAGATGTAAATCATTTGAGAACAAAAAAATTATTAATTAATTTATTTCTAACACAAAATGAATAGCAAGGGTTTATATTTTTTCAGAGTTTTATTCAACTTCATTTCGTGACCTTTCTAACGCTACCAAATATGTTATACTTACTGCAGTACAATACATTGTGTTTCACTAAGGAAAGCAAATACTTATAATCTGTGTTCAAGTTAACAAGTATTTCAAATGCTCATACAAATACTTTAGTATGGTTAAGAGATATTGAACTAATTCCAGCTAAAAACTATTGCAGCAAGTATAAAAAAATGTATGGATTTAAATGATTTAAAATTAATCTGTGGGTTATTTGAGTGTCGTAGGAAAAGTAAATATTATCATATGTGTTTCTGTTACGAAAAATACTTGGTTAGAAATATTTCATAGTTCTCTGAGGTGTGCATGCTTATTACTTATTGTTTTTCAATGAATGTTACATTTGAACAAACAATTAGAGAAAGTTCTGTAATAGATATATAGCAGTTTCACGTGAGATCGTTTCGGATCGGTTTTCGTTTTGTAGGGAAGTTTGTATGGTAACATTGGATGAACAATTCGTTGAAAAGGAGCAAATAAAAGGTTTTGGTGAAATCGTAGAAATTGATGAACCGGGTTGTTGAGGGTTCTTGGATTTTAGGTATTATATTCGTGGAGAACCTTCTAAATATAGATTAGAGATTTGTCCAGAAAATAAAAGAGACAAAAATACTTTAATTGGATTGATACAAAAGCACGTTAAGTCTTGAACAATATTTCACACAGATTATTGGAAAGGATACATTTATTTAACTTCTTTTGGATACCAGCATTTCACGGTGAACCATTCCAAGCAGTCTGTGGATTCTGAAAAAGGTGCTCAGAATATTGAATCATCGTGGCGGTGGATACGGCGTCAATTATCTCGTGGTGGTGTGCATACCAATTGCATTGACAAACATTTGTGTGAGTTTATGTTGCACCGTCGTTTAAAGAAGCTCAACAAAGATCATTTTAACCAGTTGCTAATAGACATTAAGCGTTGTTATTCCGGTCAATAACTTTTTTAAATTAAATGGATTAAACTTAAGTCATTACATGTATAATTATAAATTGTAGCGTTTTATGCATGAAAATATTAATTTAGTACCCATCGTTGCCAAACACACTGTATGCGCACACATGTTGCACTCATATTTTATATACTGCGGTACTTAGTCTTTGTTGCTCAACCCGATCTGATCTTCTCGCAACTTTCGTCGAACAGTATTTTTACATTATATAAAGGGCAGAAATTGTGGAGAGTCGTGGAATAAAGAAGTCGGTGTCATACCAGCAAGTGTTGTTTTTCTCTCATTTTGACCTCGTTCAGCAGTTCGTCTTACAGTTTCAGAAGTGAGATAGATCCGTGAAAATTTATAGTGATTAAGTGTGCTTCTGAAAAAAAACATCATTTAGAGAAGGTTATATTCGGTGCTCTTTCTGAACTAATATTTTACCAGCGATTACTAGTGCGGTTATTTTTCCGATCGAAGTTCGAACACTATGCCTCAAGAGTGGGACCAATTCTGGAAACTAGCAACTGTCGCTACTTTGAAGGCTGTGTTGAGATCGATGAAAATGCAGACCATTGTCACCAAAGCGGAGCTGAAGTTAAGGGTTCAAAACGCCGTACAAGATTACTCGGATATTGATCTGCAAAGGGTGGCCGTGGTGTAGTGGTACTAGCAATCGCTTCTCACTCAGAGGCTCCAGGTTCGAATCCTGCCCATGGCAAGTCAGTTTTTCATTTGTGTAATTGGAACTCAGACAGAAAAATTCTGCGTGTGAAGGCATAACACTGACACGTAGATTTGGCTGTTGTAGAGTTTCAAGCACAAAAATACTGTCAATTATACTTCGAATCACTCTGAGTGAAGAAAAAACTCTCCGTCCTATTCGGACTCCCACCCCTGGAGAGCGAATATCGAAACCAAACACACCTGAGTTTCAAACCACTACAAAACAAATTTCCTTTCTCCTCCTTCTACCTTTCCGCCCGCGCCCTGGCAACAGTAAAAAGGTATTTAACCCCTTAGCCGCGCGTAAATTATAAAAAAAAGAAAGGCTAATTCAGGAGCATACATACAGAGGCAGGGAAGCCTATACTGATGAGTCAGTGTCTCTTGCAGAGCAGGTGTCTGATCACGACGATGAGCTGGAGGATCAAATCGACGAGGAGCTCAACAGGCTTCGGGAGGTTTGTAAAAAGAAGGAAGAAATAGTTCAGCTGAAAAGAAGACTTCGTGAGCTGCAGTTAGAGGAGATAGAGGTGAGTCAAAGACCAGGTATGAGTACCACACATAGTTTTAAAGACATCGAGGATTTAATGTGCCAATTCGGTTTTTTTGGTTTTGACGACCGCACAAAATTTATTTTTGGGAAAAGACTGTTAAACGGTACATCTAGACTATTTGTGAGATCGAAGAACTTACGGAGTTGGCCAGAATTGAAAAATGCGCTTAATAATGAGTTTAAGAGGGTGGTTACTAAGGCAGACATATATAATGAACTAAAAGAAAGAAAGAAGCGGCGTGGCTATGCAAGAAATTGCATCGCATAATCCAATCGAAGAGGAAGAACTAGTGCAACTTATTATTAAATGCATTCCTGATACAGAAAACAACAAAACTGTCCCGTATAGTACTAACAATATATGACCGGTACATCTCCGTTGTTTAATCGTGGAAAACCACCAAATAAAACGAACGGGCTAGTAACCATTCATCTGTTGTAAAAGAACCAAATCAAAATAGTGCGATTGGCAAATTTGAAAAGAAACAGATAACATGTTTCAAGTGAAGTGGCTTAGGTCATATTTCCAAAAACTGTCCCAATCGCGATTCAGTTTTGACATTGCAACGTGTAAAGAGGGAACTTAGCAGTAGCGGTGAAATCAGCAGCACTTGAATCGATAACAGCACCTGCATCAGCGGGATGGTTCCAGACAACGCGGTATGCCAACACAACAACAGCTTGAATCAACATCAACATTTGGCAGGTAACGAGTTTGAGAGAAATGTATGCTACCAATTTCGACTTGGCCACTTCAAGAGTTCAATGAATCTTCTTACCCTTCTGGACCCGGGGAGTCCAATCAGTTTCGTGCAAGAAAGGTTCCTGCCATCATTTATGGTTTCACCATTGGATGTCGACAATCATACATATTGCGGAGTCAACAACAGTCGCTTAGATGTTTTGGGGTGTATTAATTTATATGTTTATTTTGATAAATTTTTAATTAATTTGTAGTTACTTGTAGTGAAAAATTATTCGATGAGTTACCCCGTTGTACTGGGTAGAGACTTTATTGTGAAAATTGGTATGGTGTTGTAGTTACCTGAAAAGAACTCGGAAAATCAATTCACCAATGAGTCATCCACCGCTCAGAATCATCGTATATCAAGTCCACCTCTTCATATTCATAATCAAGATTCTGATGGTAATGTAAGTACTATTAGTAAAGATATAGACTTTGAAAGACAGATTTTAAGTATTGATGTTGGTGATGATAAAATACCTACCTACTCGTATGTTCAAGAAGCAGTAAGAGAGATAGTTAGGGAAGCTTTTTGTCAGGATCATACGTAAGGTTAATCTGCTACATGACCCTTATCAGGCCCATGATGGTATTTGGGTGTCCCGTGTGGTTCAATGTACGAGCAAGCTTAATGGAAAAGATTCCGGTGTTTGAGAGGTCTTGCCTTAGGGCTTGTCTTCGCCTGTACAGAACACCAGAGCCGGAGTACAAGAAATTTTATCCTAATGAGGTCCTTTACAACAGGGCGAACCTAATACGAGTGGACAACTTCGTAATTAAGCTGACTCGAAGGTACATTGCAAGAGCAATGACCTCGACGAATAACCTGATATCTGTGGCTTACTGCCCCAATTACTTTTACCACGAGAGTGTGCGCTCTGACGGCTTCGTTCCACCGGAAGCATTCCTCTACCTAGATCAGATAGGGTTGATCCAGGATAGATCAGCGGTTCCGTTAATCTTCCATGTCGCTAGGGATATTGTTCGGCAGCACCAGCATTTCTGTTGTCGTTTCCGTCAATTACGGACCAGCCTCACTAATGAGGCAGAGCTGACCAATCTATTTGCTCAGTAAATAGCGATGGCCAGTTTACATAGGTTTAGGTTAGCATTTAAGAAATACGTTATATACATATATTGGTTTATACAAAGCTATATACTATATCTGTATATTATTGTGCATAATGTCTTTGTGTCTCTATGTGTGTATTGTGTATGTAGGTTAGGTAGACTAAAGTTTATTTTAAGTTAGATATTAAGTTTTTATAAAAAATAAAAAGTTATGTTCATATGCTAAGTTTTTTGTTAACAAATTGTTTTTTCTTAGCCTTAAGTATAGAACATAAGTATTCCTAAATAAAATGTAAATAAAGTCGAAAGACATAGACATAAGAATTTAGAGTAGCTTAGAGTGCCTGCGTGTGGCCAGTAAGTTAGTATAAGATTGTTAAGTAATTTTAAGCTAGCATGTAAGCATTTTTTATTAGTATGTAAGAGTTAATGATTAAGAAAATAAAATGCATCTAAAACTGAAACTGAAACGGACTGGGAGGGTTCTTACATGATTATAATGGTGTTGACTGACGTCACTTATGAAATTCAATGCACACCAAGGGCGAAACCGAACATCGTGTATATTGATAGACTTGCGAAATACAGAGGAAAAGAGGTTCCCGTGCGAAAGCAATCGAACGGTCAAGAAACCGGGACGGTGTCGGTCTAGGTAGGGGGAATATTACGTGTGACACTAGTAGCCAGACCCTAAATTCAACAATGAACAACTTACCGACTCAACAGCCTAACAACTCATCAATTGTCAACTTGACAACTATTCACCATCATCATAGATTGATAACTGATCTATGAGTAAACAGAATTTAGTAATTCAAAATTGACATAATGTTTTCGACTTACCACAATTGCATTTATACTATGTTCTAGTGATAAAAAAAGGTGTTCAGTTCTATTTGGGCTAAGTATAGTATTTCAATAAGAATTCCGTCTACTACACCAATAGAATACCGGATTTGGTTTTTATTTTATTTTCTTCGGTTTTCATGACAGAAATTAAAATTCAATTTTTTCACTAGCTCGACAAACTTCCGTTACAGTGGACACAGTTTGCTGTGAAAGTCCAGTATACCTGTTCGCTCCAATCTGATGCTGCCAACTTCCTGTTGTTGCTAAGGAATTCAACGTAGATAATATTTGGTACTGCTGTTCATCGACGAGAAACTTTTAATTAGTTTTTCATATTGTCGAGCACATACATGGATGCTCCCTTTGTCAACTTTAAGTTCTGCATGAAGCTACATATAAGTAAATATAGAGATTTCGATTAACATTTATTATTTGTGTAAAATTTTTGCTTAACTCTTTTCATTAAGCTCCATTACATTTGACTTATCTCTAATTTTCTGCGTTCCATTATTTTCATACGCAAACCACTATTCAACACTCTCCGTTTCCAGAACCCATATCAGGGAGCAAAATCACACTTTTTTCTGTTTCATAAGGTTCTTAAAATATTTTTTACTAATTGCCGTTGCTAATTTCGAATTTATCGTTACTTTTTGTCCAGCAGCTCGAGTACCATTAGAATTTTATTTCTTAGTCGACCTACTGAAGAGAGTGACGAACAGGAAAAGGACGAATTCTATGACTGCCTTGATAAAATATAGGATAAAATAAACAAATATTATACTAAAATAATTGTAGAAGACTTCAATGCAAAAATAGGGAAAAAAGATTATGTAAGGAATGTAGCTGGATAACATTCTCTACATTACATCAGAACACAAGTAACAACGGAATCAGACTATTTTCAGAAGAAAACAATATGCGGATCAGGAGTACTTTGTTTCAACGAAAAATAATCCATAAAGGCACATGGAAAATACCAGGGTCTAGAGATGTGAATGAAATAGATCATTTATCATAGACACAAGACATGCCACATCAATCACAAATATAAAGACTTGCAGAGGAGCAAACGTGACTTCGTCCATTACCTGGTCAAAGTCACAACCCCTCAGAGAATAGTAAACGTAGCAAAAAGTAAAGGTACCCTTAACAATCCACAAGTGTCTCGCGGACACATTGAAAATATTGAAAATATGTATAATATTATTAGTCCATTATTTATTATCAATAAACCAAACTTAGCAACCCACAAGTGTCCACTAGGCACAATTGCAATTTGTAACGGTAGGTCGGCAATTTTTGTTTATATGTATTCATTTAGAATATTAACGGCATACTCACTCACAGTGCATCCTTTGTGTTACAATAATATCGTTGTGCTCATATTTTTTTACTTGTTTGGTTTTAGTATCTACTTAAATACTCAGTCATTGTGATAAAGTAATCGTGATCGGACTTGTTTTTGATCGAAGAAATGTCTAAAAATAGACTAACAGCGGACGAAATTCAACAAGCTCTAGAAGAAAGTGGCCATGAAAATGTGTTGTTACGTGAGAATGATAGTGATGATGAAAATATTTGTGTTGATAGTTGTTCGCAAAATGAAAGTAACGGTGCAGAACCAGCCTCTGAAACCGATGAGGAACAAGTATGTAGTGAGAGTGATGATTTACCACTACAAGAACATGTATCGATTCGCGCTTATCAAGGCATACATGGAATAACTTGGAAATCCGAACCTGAGAGACAACGTCGAAGTCCTCGTCACTACATAATTTGCGGTGGTATTCATAAGATAATTCCTCCTCCGGGGAAAGTTATATCCGATCCTATAGAAAGTTGTAAAGAAATAGATGTAAATAATAAGCATAAATCTGAAGTAAATTTATACTACAACTCTACTAAGGGAAGTGTTGATACACTTGATCAAATGGTTAATGGATATACAACTCGATGTAAAGCCAACAGATGGCCTGTTGCATTTTTTCAAAATATTATAGATGTTGTCGGTATCGCGTCGTTCATTATATTGAAAAATTTACATCCTACTTGGAATCAAAAGAAAAAAAATACACAAAGAAAACTTTTTCTACAAGAAATTACCACCGATCTAGTAAGTCCTCACATATGGAGGCGAAACAAAAAAGGCTTCACAAACTATCACCTAGCATCCATCCAAGACGTGGTAGAATCAGATCAATCAAATTCCCAGTCATCCGAACCTGTTGTAAAAAGGAAGAAGCGCTGTCACATATGCCCTTCGAAAATATCCAGGACCTCAAAACAGTGCTGTGATAAGTGCAATCGCAAAATCAAAAAAATCATTTGCCATATCTGTAAATAATTTTTATACCAGCCTTTGTTATCTTTTTGTTATAAATTGTGGTACTTGTAAGATAATTGTTCATTTCATTTAATATGCATTTTTATTTTCATACTTCATTTGCACTTACAAGCTACACAAAAAAATGCTTAAAAATTAGCTTAAATAACTTACAAATAATCTTATTCTATCTTACTGGCCCCATGCGGGCACTCTAAGTTAAACATAATACTTAATCTATGTCTTTCGACGTTTCTTACAGACTATTTTTATTTTTGTTTTACATTTATGAAAACTAAAACTAAGAAAATAAAATTTAAGTGGAAAAACTTAGTATATGGACTTTTTGGTTATACTATAAAACTTAAAACTAAACTATAAACTACCTAAAACTAAATCTTAACTACTTAATCCTACTTAAACTATCTAATCCTATACCATATTTTAGAGCGCGTTACCCACCTCTGTTCTAAATTTTTTTTTCTTTTTTTTTTTTTTGTGTGATTTTTATTTTTTATTATTTTTTTTTTATTTTTTATTTTTTCTTAAAACTACCCTAATTCTACCTAAAACTATGTAAGCCGGCCACGGCTAAAAAAAAATATGCAGAAGACCGACTTTGCTCCCTATGGAGCTACGTAGGACTGGAGGAATTCGACGACGAGACTTCCCCTCCTTCATCTAGCCACCAGAATTGTTGGTGCTGCCGAGCAACATCCCATATATCGCGACTCCCTACCAACCTACTGAACCGGAGGCGCTCCGCACTGCCACGTGCGACGTCTCTGTCGTAGTTGAGTCGCCTGTCCGCAGCTGTTCGAGCAACGTGGAAGATTAGCGGCACCGCCAATCTGTCCTGGATCAGACCTTTCATATCTAGGTAGAGGAACGCTTCTGGAGGAACAAAGCCGCAAAGCGAACTCTCTCATGATACATATAGTTGGGGTAGTAAGCCCCGGAGATCAGGTTGTTCGATGAGGTCATTGCTCTTGCAATGTGTCTTCGAGTCAATTTAATGACGAAATTGTCCACTCTTTTTAGGTTCGCCCTATTGTATAAGACCTCATTAGGATAGAATTTTATGTACTCAGACTCTGGTGTTCTGTATTAGCGAAGACAAGTCCTAAGACAAGCCCTCTCAAACACCCGAATCTTTTCCAATAAACTTGCTCTTACGTTGAACCACACGGGGCAACCAAACACAAGCATAGGCCTGATAAGGGCCATGTAGCAGATATCCTTTACCCTCACATCGAGTTGGCTGTTATAAAACAGTTTCTTTGTAAGGGCAAAAGCACCCTTGGCTCTGGCCAGAGCAACATCTATATGTTTGTTAAAATACAGATATTGATCTAGCCAGATCCCAAGGTATCTGACTACATTTCGGCAAGCAAGTGGCTGCCCGTGCTGCCCCACGATCGAGAACTTTCGCCAATTCTTTCTGGTATCCCTAGAGGCCCCAGACAAAGGCGTCCTAAACAAAATGGTCTCCGACTTCTGAAAATTGATTTTTAACTTCCAGTCATCGCAATATCGTTTAATTTTATCGAAATCACGTTGCAAGAGTATATTAACAACCTCAATCTTTGGACCTGATCTGTACGCGATTAAGTCGTCTGCGTACGCTATGGCATGGTGAAGTGAACCTATCAGATCACTCGTGTAAATGTTGAATAGGATCGGCGAATTTACCGCACCTTGTTGCAGACCGTTTTTAATGTTAAATGTTCCAGCAGAAGTCACATCGCCATTTTTCACGATGAACTGTCTACTGGAAAGTATATCAAAAAGAATATACAGCAATGGTTTACTAATGCCCAACCTGTCCAGCTTGAAAAAGAGTCCCTCTAACCATACGGTAGCGAAGGCTTTTTCCAAGTCAATCAGGCAGGCACCAGTGCACTGATTCTTGCCTTTGTTCCATTGGATATCAGAAACCAGTTTAGACGCAGCATGAATAACATCATGCCCCGCCTTGAAACCGAATTGATTATCCGGAACTATATGTTTGTCCTCAACCCACTTAGTCAGGACTCTATTGATCACCTTCTCGAAAACCTTACTGATGTTTGGAAGAAGACTTATCGAGCGGAGATTCGCCGGATTGGAAGTGTCTTTATCCCTTTTGGGGATCGGATGTACCACCGCAGTTTTCCAATGCGCTGGATAATGTGCATTATTCATTGCATTATTAAACAGGGTGGTATAAATGTTCACCGCTTCTAGAGGGAGATGTCGAAGCACAATGTTCGGTATTTCATCGGTTCCCACTGATTTCTTACTTCTAAGTGATTCGAAGATCGTTTGGAGCTCGTCCTTCGAAATGAACGGGGGTAGTACCCTCTCATTGGTGATGACATTATTTGCCATATTCTCGTCACTGAACTGGGTGAAACCCGAGCTCTCGAATCGCCAATTCACAATTTCATTTCGAAGGTAGAAATTGTGCACAAGGACTCGATTTTCCAGGTCGTGGTTCGGGCCAATGATGTCATTCGCCTTGTATACTTCCTGGAAAGTCGCTCCTATAGCCTCTACCTGCTCCTGCGGATCCTCGATCACAAAGAAGTTGTCATCATCAACAGCCTCATTTGGATCGATGCCTGCTGTTATAAGTATGTTCTCGTTGTCAGTCGTTCGGGCGATTTTAAGACACGAAAGGTCGTTGTGATCTTTCCTCCTAAATATTTTATTTATTTGCGGAAACATATTCGGGTTGCTGGTGTTTACAGCCCGAATTTTGTTGTTCCAATACAAACTTACAGATGCTCTGTAATTTTCTTTTATTAGTACTTGGAGATTTTTGATCGACGACTTTAGCGTCATAATCTCCGGGTTACGTCTGTCAGTAAACTGTCTATACAAGGTTTTTAGCCTTGACAGCAGTCTACTTTTATGTCGGTGCAGTGCGTCAATGGTTGCGTTGCGGAATAAATCTTCGTTGTCAGTGTATTGATACCGAGGTATCGTTTTGTCCATTGTTCGTTTAATTGTCTCGTCCATTAGTTTTAGATACCTGTCAATCTCCTCGTTTGACAGATTTCTATTGGACGGTGGGTAGAGCGAATTCGAGGAGAGTGCTTTCGTCAGTGTTCTGGAGAAGTGTGTCCAACGCACCCTACTATAGTTGTAGGCATGCCTTTAAACAAACTCGTCCAATTCCGCAGCTTCATTCGGAACGGTTATTTCGGTACTAAGTCCGCAATGGTCACTGTCATAGACAAAAGTGCGTAGACAGTTTATGGTTTGTTGGTTTGTGCATGTCAGGTGTATTCGTGTGTCGAACAGCAGGAGATCCAAATAGGACCCGTGTCTAGGAAACGACGGACTATCCGTCGCCTTAAGGCCGAGTCGATACATAACACTGTGTTGACCCCACCAATTGAATAGTAGGTTCCCTCTAGTATTTGGTGTATTATTTCCCCAATCACTATGTTTGGCGTTGAAATCTCCGCCGATAATAAAATAGTTGTCTTCCAATTCCAGCCTCAGAAATCGAAAAAGTGTCTCGAGCTCTGATATAAATAAGGTGGATTGAGTAGCCTTAGGTGCATAGACAGACACCATGTACAACCGCTTTCCACTACGGAGAGGGATATACACGATGCATGCTTCCAGCACCTGGAACCTACGTACTACATGACGGTATACTCTTTTAAAATGTATACCTTTTCGTACGAAAATCGCAACGCCACCTCCCTGAGTGGAGTTGGGTCGGTTTCTCCGTACTATTTTGTATCTTCTGTGCCTCATTTTGTGTCTTTTGGTAAGCTTAGTTTCTCTGACCAAAAGCACATCAGGGGCTTGGTCTTTAAGCAACTTAAATAGTGCGGCTCGTCGTTCGAGCCTTATCAGTGAATTAACATTCACAGCAAGGACCTTCAGGGTTTGCTCCGCCATGTACGTACCCATTACGACTGGAGGTGGAGAATGCAAGATAGCCAGCATGTCAGGTACAGGTTCCGGTGCTCTAGGCGCTGGGGCCTGAGAAGCTACCTTCGGTTGCTGTACCGTATTTCCCCTACCTGCCGCCATTTGGGCGTAGGTAACGTGGGGAGTAACGGCTGGTGTTTGTGTCTGCACGAGTGGACGTTTAATTTCCACTTTCTGCTGCCGAGCCAGATTTACTCTTTTGATGTATTGGAATTTGGGACAACCCCGATAATTTGCGGTGTGTCCCGTGTTCCTACATAACGCGCAAGAGAGTTGGCTTTTTTCTGACGCTCCGTCCTTGCCTAGAGCGCATTCCTCGGACTTGTGGTTCTTTCCGCACTTCACGCATCGAGGCTGCATTTCGCAGTTCGACGCGGCGTGCCCGAACCTTTGGCAGCGAACACATTGTAAAATGTTTTCGCTCCTCTTTAATTAATTGTTCGTGTGTAATAAAGAATTAACGTGATTTCGGCCAAATTCTATTCACAATTTCTTTATTTTCGTTTAAATACCTTCTATTTCTCTAATCTGTCCGTTGGACACTACTGGTCGGTTATGTTATTAAAGCATACTGGGATGTTAAGGGTTACAAAGAAAATATGCAATACAAACATATTTCGAAACGATCAAGTAAAAAAAGAATATCAGAATATTATCCGCCAATATATAGAACAATTAAACAACATTGACAATATGACAATAGAATAAAAATGCAGTCAAATAAAAAGAAATGATAAAAAGAAAGGTAGAAGGGACTGAAAACGAGCGATTAAAAGGGGATATAAGAAACTACTATAGCAAGCTTAAACAAATCACGGCACAATTTAAACCAAATTTTAATATATGCAAAGAAGAAAACGGAAACATAATAATCGGAGAAAATTAAGTTGTTGAAAGATGGTAGAAATATTTTGAACAGACAATGAACATTGAAGAAACCACAGTCCCAGAAACAGAAGAACATAACGACCTTAATAATCCAAACGAACAAATACAGGAAGCCGAAATACCAACACCATAAGACATAAGGAGAGCCAACGCTAAACTTAAAAATAACACGACACCAGGCGAAAACATGATCACTACTTATTTCTCTTCAACATGAAAACTACATAATCCAAGCACTACATAAAATACTATGTGATATATGGGAAACAGAAGAAATGCCGTACACGGGGAAAACGGGTACGATTTGTCCCATTTACAGAAACGGCGACAAACTCGACTGCAAACACTACAGAGGCTAACCCTATTAGACACTGGCTATAAAGTTATGACAAATGTATAATTCGATATACTCAATACTCAAAATAGCCGAAAACAAAATAGGAGAATACCAAAGTGGCTTTTGGAGTGGACGATCGGCAATATATCAAATATTTACGGTAAAGCAAATAATACAAAAATCTTATCAGTTCAACATAGACCTCCATATGCTTTTTATGGATTTGAAAACATCTAAAGGAGTATAATCCATAAAGCATTAATGAATATTTTGACTCCTAGGAAACTCCAAAACTTGACACTTAAGAAACTAAAGTCAAAGTTTCTCTACAGAATAAGCTATCAAGAACGTTCGCTTTTAACTCTGCGGTCAAACAAGGAGACGCTTTATCAGCCTGTGGTGGATTTAAATTCTTTTTAGCTGGCAATGCTCCCACCACATAAGAAAAAAACTAAAGAGCTAAAAGAGTTAGACTCAGTCACCCACGAGAGCTAGCGTTGGTCACATGCGTAAAACCTAAAACTTAAATGTAATTGTTTAATAGAATTGTTTAATATTTAAGTAATTTTTATAATGTTTAAATTCTTGAATAAAAGTGTAATTTTTGAATTCTAAAACTAATTTATATTTAATGAATCACGACACGCAACAATTGGTGACCCCGACGTTGCATGTGACCACGTTAAATGCATACATATTAATCAAACGCAAACATAAATTAATCAATATCATATCAAGAATTGAATCAAACTGCAAATATTTTAACATCGTACACGAAATTCAATTGCTATACCTGCAACACCTATAATTATTGATACGATCAAATTAAAATACATGTGCATATATGGTACTTAAAAACTGTACTCACTCAATAGTTGGTACAGTAGGACAAGTGTCACAGTACATTGGATATCACCAGTCATCACATCATCAAACATCATAATCAGATCGGAACATCGTACAACTACACACACATCGATCGATTGCCGCAAAAATCCAACAACAACAATTACATCGACAGTCAACATTCACACATCAAGCCACAACATTTACATTGAACATAAAATCCACCAGTTACTACCAAATAATCGAAGATATCTTATAATTTCGCTCTGAAAATTTCAAATTGTGCATGCGTCTGACCAACTCTAACAATAAACAGCATACAAAAAAAAAAAAACAAACCAAAGCTCGAAAAATACTAAGTGTGTTAACTCCTGGTAAGTGAATTTAGTTTTTACTTTAATTGTTGTTCGAAAAGTGAATTGCAAACATGAATGGTGATGCAAATACGAGTAGTTCAGTTGAAAAAGATTCAAAATTTGATGTGATAACAAGCGCTGTATCTAGGGTTAAAATGCCTAACTTTTGTCATTCGAGTCCCACAACTTGGTTCGCGCTAGTTAAATCAACTTTTATAATAAACAATATAAAAAGTGACGAATTAAAATATCATCATGTTTTAACAGCACTACCAGAGGATATTTTGATGACAATAACTGATATTATCGACAATCCTCCGGAAACCAATAGATTCGCGAAGTTAGAAGATACCATTATCAGTAGGCATACGGAAAGTGAGAATATTCGGTTAACGAAATTGCTAGGCGGTGTTGCAATAGGCGATTGCACCCCATCTCAATACTTTCGTCAATTGCAAGTGATTTCAGGGTCTTCTAATATACTTCCAACTAACGCGTTAAAACAAATTTGGCTAAATGGTTTGCCAACACACATCAAATCAATTTTAGTCGCTGCGACGGATACAGATATAGACGCACTTATGAAAATGGCTGATAAAATTCATGAAGTAGGTAATATACATGCTGTTGCAAGCACTTCCGTCGACTTAGTATCAAGTAGACTTCAAGCGATCGAACGAAAATTAGAAAAACTTTCTGTATTTTCGACTCAAACCCATAAGCGATCGCGTTCTCATAGTAAATCAGTTTCATATCGTAGTAATCGCAGTCAGAATAGGGGCAGAACCAAAAACCAAGTCTCGAGATATCCGACCTGTTATTTTCATCATAGATTCGGCAAAGATGCGAAAAAGTGTCGTAAACCATGTGATTTCGATTCAAAAAACTAGCTACGGCTGCTAGCGAAACTGGCGCTAGTAGTCAATCATGCCGCCGTTTATTTGTGAGATGTAAAAATTCTAAACTTAAATTTTTGATAGATACAGGAGCAGACGTATCAACTATTCCAGTACAATTTTTTCCCCGTGACAAAAAGGATTCTAATTTTTGTTTATCGGCAGCAAATGGTTCAACCATAAACACATTCGGTACACAGTTGCTTAAAGTCGATTTTGGCCTACGAAGGGATTACACCCACGCTTTCATTGTAGCCTCCGTCAGTTATCCAATCATCGGCGCAGACTTTTTGTCCAAATTTAATTTATTAGTAGATTTAAAGCTTAAGCGTCTAATAGATGCAACTACCTCACTGACAGTAAATGTGATAACGAAGAACATAAGTACCCTAACGCCAAAATTAGTCCAACTTTCGAATCCTTATGGTAAAATTATTGAAAAATTTAAAAATCTTACATCCGCTCCTAACTATAACATACCAATTAAGCATGATGTAGTACATCATATTAATACTACGGGTGAATTGCCATACTCAAAGCCACGAAGACTAGATAAAGCTAAATACGATCTAGCAAAAACAGAATTCGAGTACATGGTTAGCCTGGGAATATGCCGGCCATCTTCCTCTCCTGTTTCTTCGCCATTACATTTAGTAAATAAGAAAGGGAGCAACGGTTGGAGACCTTGCGGCGACTACCGGCGTCTCAATGCATGCACGATACCGGATCGTTTTCCTATATCGCACATTCAAGATGCAAACATGCATTTAAACGGATGTTGTGTTTTTTCGAAGATTGATCTCGTGAGAGATTTTCACCACATCCCTATTGCAAAGGAAGATATTCATAAAACGGCCATTATAACTCCTTTTGGCTTATTTGAATTTTTATGCATGCCTTTTGGCCTGCGGAACGCCGCCCAGACTTTTCAGCGGTTTATTAATAAGATTTTGATAGGGTTGAATTTTGCGTTTCCATACCTCGACGATATACTGATTGCCAGTAAGTCAGTCGAAGAACATAAACTTCATCTAGAGAAAGTATTTCAACGTTTGAGTGATTACGATGTAAAAATCAATGTCTCAAAATGCATTTCCGGCAGTAAAAGTCTTACTTTCCTTGCACATATAGTAAGCAAAGATGGTATTGTACCGTCCAAAGAAAGAGTAAATGCAATTCTTTCCCTCAAACCTCCAAACAGTGTCAAACAAGCGCAGCAGTTCCTAGGTATGATAAATTTTTATAATAGGTTTATCCCTAAACTTGCTGAATATTTAGCACCAATTTATTCGCACTTGTCAAGACTTGACAGGCAGCCCAAAAACTCAAGAAAATTTGATTGGCCAGACAAATGCAGTATCGGTTTTGAAAAAGCAAAGGAAACCTTGGCCTCCGCCACACTTTTAGCACATCCGATCGAAAACACAATGTTTAATATAACCACTGATTCGTCTAATGTTGCGGTAGGTGCAGTTTTGCAACAATTTGATAAAAATCAACGTTGTTGGATACCTTTATCATTTTTCTCAAAAAAATTGCAGCCTGCAGAAACACGGTTCTCCACTTTCGACCGGGAACTTCTTGCTATTTACCTGGCTATAAAGCACTTTAGGCATTTCGTTGAAGGACGCGAAGTCACAATATTTTCCGACCACAAGCCTTTAACATCTGCCCTCATGTCAAAAACAGAACGTAGTCCACGTCAAACTAGACACCTCGACTACATTGCCCAGTTTACAAGTGACATTAGACACATCTCGGGTAAGGCCAATGTGGTGGCCGATTTTTTGTCACGCACACCCGATGAAGTTTGTAGTATAACTTTGACTAGTATGGACGTTCAAAAATTAGCCAAAAGTCAAGAAAAGGACGCAGAACTTCGACAATTACTCACCAGTAATCAATCAAAAAAGGTCAATTTGGAACACATTTTAATTCCAAATACAGATATTAAAATCTGGTTCGAAACGTCAACAGGTAACAATAGACCATACTTGCCCGAATGTTTTAGAAAAACATCCTTTGATAAATTACATGGCCTGTCTCACCCTGGGGTGAGAGCTACTAGAAAAGAAAGTTGTGTGCTGCAAAATTTTTCTGGCCAGGAATGAACACAGATACTGGTTATTGGGCTAAGAGTTGCCTACGCTGCCAAAAATCGAAAGTCCAACGGCATATCAAGTCCGAAATCGAGGATTTTCCTATCCCTTCAGAGCGCTTTGAACATATACATGTAGATTTGGTTGGACCTCTGCCACCATCACAGGGATATACCTATATATTAACAATAATAGATCGCTACACGAGATGGCCAGAAGCTTATCCACTAAGGAACGGAACCGCTGTAACCGTTGCCAAAGCTTTCATTAGGGGTTATGTAGCAAGATTCGGTTGTCCTTCTCGAATAACAACTGACCAAGGAGTTCAATTTGAATCGAAGTTATTCGAGGAACTGTCGAGACTCTTGGGAAGTCACCGAATTCGAACTACGAGCTACCACCCTCAGAGCAACGGAATGATCGAGAGAGTTCATCGTCAACTCAAGGACTCTCTAAAAGCGCGTGGAAATACAAAGAACTGGAGCGAGGATCTGCCCTTAGTGCTTTTAGGGTTACGTACAACAATTAAGGAAGATCTCAATATCTCACCAGCCGAACTAGTTTATGGTCAGCCTCTCAAGGTTCCAGGTGAATTTTTCGTCCAGTCCGAAAAGTTAAAAAATGAAGATTCTACAACATTAGTCCAAAATCTCAGAAAACGAATGCGTCATATTACATTTAAATCACCTAGGTCACAGATTAAGCCAAATTCATATGTGCCTGAAAGTATTCATAACTGCAAATTTGTTTTTATTAGAAAAGATGCATTGAAAGTAGGTCTTGAACAACCTTATGAAGGACCTTTCAAAATTTTAAGAAGAACTAGAAAATTTTTTATACTAGACGTAAAAGGAAAAAACAAATTAATTTCAATAGATAGACTTAAACCAGCTTACAACGTCTGTGAATCAAATTTTGAAAATTGAAATTTTGTTGTAAAGAATATTTCGAACAACATTGAACTAAGAATTAAACTCACTTATGTAATACATAAAATTTAAACTATCATTATGTTTATCTATTTTGTTTACAAATTAATATATTTTTTTTTCGGAGGGGAGCTATGTGGTGGATTTAAATTCTTTTTAGCTGGCAATGCTCCCACCACATAAGAAAAAAACTAAAGAGCTAAAAGAGTTAGACTCAGTCACCCACGAGAGCTAGCGTTGGTCACATGCGTAAAACCTAAAACTTAAATGTAATTGTTTAATAGAATTGTTTAATATTTAAGTAATTTTTATAATGTTTAAATTCTTGAATAAAAGTGTAATTTTTGAATTCGAAAACTAATTTATATTTAATGAATCACGACACGCAACAAGCCCTTATATTCAATATCGTGCAACATTACGCAATAGGAAAACAAAAAAAGTATCTTTAACAAGTCTTATGAAATACATGCTTATGCCGGCGACATTCTAATAATCAGCAGAAACTATAGCACAATCAAAGAGATAATCAGGTCAAATGAAATTGCAATTTTCACGGTCTGTTCGAAAACAGAGGAAGGAACAGGTTCTGGTATATTCTCAGAAGACAAAGAACTAACAGTGTCTAAAAGACTACTGGACACAAGCAGTGTTTTCCAATCAGAGGTTCTGGCTGTCCTCAGCGCGGCTGAGCTAATACAGATGACATCGGTATCCGAAAGAGATATCGATATCCATATCGATAGGCAATCCGCACTCAAGGCAACGGAATCGACCAATATCAATTCTGATATACTCGTAGTCAGGGGCTGTCGCACAGTGCTCAAGGCATTATGCAGTCAGAACTGAGTGCCAGGACACTGCTGTATAAAAAGAAATGAACAAGCGGATGAGTTTGCAGGAAGTGAAGGGCTCCTCAACAATAGTGCGTTCGCTGACAACAAACCACACTTTTGCATAGTAAGGGGCATTATCGAGGAAAAAATCATAAAGACTGCCAACTTAAGGTGGTCAAGTCTTGAAGGACACAAGGCACTCTGGCCATTTTTTGACGGCAAAACAATCTAGGGAGTTGATGGTGGATAGATGGGTCGTGTTAGGGTTTACAAGAAGAAAGAAAAGCAAAAAGAATAATCACAAGCTTACTAGAGGGAAAGAGAACAAGACTCAGACCGAAACTTAGATTTATTGACAGAATCGAAGACGATCTAAACAAAATGGGAATCCATAATTGGGAAAGAAAAGCACCAGGTCGAGAAGAATGGAAGGCGAACGTGAAGGGAACCAAAGCTCATAACGAGCTGTAGTGCTATTAGAAGAAGACGAAGTAGTTGACAATAAATTTATATTCATAAATTTTCCGGGATGTCGTCATCAAGAAGGACTTTTGTAAACAATCCAAATAGGTTTCTTTTATTTGTGGTGATAACATGTTTACAGAACGTCGCTTAAATATGTCTGACTTTGTAAAACAAGCCTAGATGAACTACTTTGGGAAGCCATTAGAAATAAATATCTATCCCTGGATCCCAAAACTTGATGTGTAAAAGCTGTGTTGAGTTTTTGCGTTTGTGGGCAAATACAAACTTTTAAGTATAAAATCCAATGATCTGGCGTGAATCATCAAATCATCACGGTGACTGTTATAATTGTGTTGTGAATATTACCAGAATAAACCGCAAAAACCATTCCAAGTGGGTTTATCATTGCTTGCAATCTGCTATTAAACCTGTGATGAACCGGTACTACAGGCCGAATCCAATACATCAAATTTAACATCTCAAGAACGTTCAGATATGACAGTGATAATGGTAGAGACGGTGACTTTTATTGCCCTTTCCAACCTAGACCGCTCAATCAAAAGGATCTAGATGACTTGATCAGATATCTTGGACAAATATCTCAGTTTATCGCACAAGGGAAGACAATTTACTCCCTTTCTTTTCTGAAGAGGATGATTTTGTGTTTGCAAAAATATTTCTGGTTTAATGGCTGTAATGGGATTATAAAACTGTAACTCAAATGAATGGTGTTTATTTATAGACTCATCGAAAGTAGTATTAAATGTGTACTCTTGCATAATGGCAATAAATTGGATTATGTCTCTATTGCACATTCAACAAAGTTAAAGAAAAATACCCTACGATATCCTTAGTTTTGGATAAAATAAAGTACATATTATAAATAGAACATAACTGAGTTATATGCGTAGATCTGAAAATCTTCTCCATGCGTCAGCAAGGTGGTTATACGAAACATCCTTGTTTTATATGCTCCTGGGACACCAGAGCTAAATCTGTGCTCTGGATTAATAAATATTGGTCTTTGAGAGAGGCTTTGGTCCTGGGAGGTTGATATATTAAGTGCTCCACTACTGTCAAGAGACCGTCTAATATTGCCCCTCCCCTTTGC
Source organism: Volucella bombylans (assembly GCA_949129095.1). Classification (NCBI taxonomy): domain Eukaryota; kingdom Metazoa; phylum Arthropoda; class Insecta; order Diptera; family Syrphidae; genus Volucella; species Volucella bombylans. The sequence goes on from OX422142.1 coordinate 94,120,720, forward strand.
GTATTAAATTAGGGTTAATAAAATAATAATTTAGTATGTAAAAACTCTTAACAAGGATGGGGAGTGTTACAAGTACATAACAAAAATGTTTCCACAATTGAGTACTGAAAAGACACAAACTGGTAATTTTGATGGTTCTCAGATCAGAATATTAATAAATGATTCAAATTTCACCAATTGGATGACAGTTGTTGAAAAATCTGCCTGAATGAATTCGTTTGAGTAGTGAAAATTTCTTGGAAAATTAAAAGTCGGCCAACTACCCTCTACACATTGAGCAACTAATGCTTCACTTTGAACAACTTGGATGCAACAGGAGCATTAACCCATATACACCCAGTTACTTAGCCTTTTTTTGCTAATTGTCACATAAACACAATATTACAATGAGAAATTGCAAAAAATCTAGTTTATTTGCAATATAAAGGAGTGTACGATAATTTTAAATGGTAAACGTTGAATTTATTGTGTAAACAATTAAAAAAAAATCAATCTCAAAAGTGAGTATTCTGTGGTGGTGTAAGTTTATTGATTGGGTCTTTCTAAAATGTAGGTATTTTCTGGTCTTTTTTATATTTTTGCTGTAAAATGAGTGTATTATCACAAACATATTAGTTTGACTTATACTTATGTATATAACTGGATTACATTTATTATTACATGAGAATTTATGGTGAAAGTTACATGGGTCGAAACCGACCCCATGGGCATTTGAGTACCTACAAACTGAAATTTTCAATTATCGTTGCGGTCTGCTTACCCACGAAATATTAGATATCATCGATGAACTTGCTGAATGTCTATATTGATCCTCCTGGATGCGGTGCAATATCTGATGGTGACTCAGGCGGTGAGGAAGATACCGATGCTGACAGATTCAACAGGGTGCAGTTACCTGATCTGGCTTAATTGATTATAAATTTATACTGCGACGAAGAGCCTGAGCTCGGTGAACTAAATATCATTCCATCTACAAGTAAACACTTGATGAAAAGGTCTCTGAATTGGATCAGCTCAGATTTACCATGAACAATGAATGGCAGAATCCACTACCCTCTTGTCTTTTTTGAACTCTTCATGGGTGAAGATATAATTACACACATCGTCAACAATAGCGTTACCATACAAACATTAGTTTTTCTGTAACATCCAGCGAAATAAAGGGTCCGCCATCTAACGTTTTTTTTTTCAACTAGTGCTTATTTCGTGAACGATAAAACTTAGCTCATGTCTGATTTGACAGATGATTAGTTTTATCCTTCCGGTTAATAAATAATTTCATTCGAATGGCTGCCTCGGCTGGCGATGCAGTAGCCTACACGATCGGTCCAATTTTTAGGCAAATTATCGATTGTGTGCAGCTGTATTTCACACAATGGCTTCACGAATATTGTCCTTTAAAGCGTCAATTGTCTCTGGCTTGTCGGCGTAACACTTATCTTTTACGGCACCCCACAAATAATAGTCCAACGGTGTCAAATCGCAGCTCCGAGGTGGCCAAACGACATCAGCTCTGCAGCTGATAATGCGATCTTCAAAAACAGGACGCAAAACATCGAGTGTAGCTCAGCTGTGTGGCACGTAGCGCCGTCCTGTTGAAACCAAATGTTGCCAATATCCTCCTCTTCAATTTTTGTGAACAAAAATTCGTTCAACATGGCCCGATAACGATCGCCATTGACTGTAACGGCCACTCCTTGCTCATTTTCGAAGAAAAATGGCCCAATTATGCTTCTGGATCAAAATCCGCACCAAACAGTGACTCGTTTTGGGTGTATCGGCTTTTCAATGTATGCGTGCGGGTTTTCTGTGTCCCAAATGCGACAATTTTGCTTGTTAACATACCCGCCAAGATCAAAATGAGCTTCATCTGAAAAGATGTTTTTTTTTTTGGCAAAATCGTCATCTTCTCTAAGTCGATCGATGGCAATATTTCCCAGCATTGTTCAAGCGTATACACAACCATATTCGTTCAGCGGAAGGATAAAACAAATTATCTGTTAAATCAGACATGAGCTAAGTGTTACCATTCACGAAATAAGCACTAGTTGAAAAAAAAAACGTTAGATGGCGGACCTTTATATTGTTTAATTGGAATCCTCATCTTGTGCGGTTAGGCGCCACTTCCTAGTCGTCAAATGTATTGGGAAGTGAACGGGGATACACACAACGTCTTTGTGTCCAAGTTGATGAGGCGCAATCGATTTGAGGAGATATTTCGGTATTTGCATGCTGCAGACAATGAAAACCTACCTCGGGGTGACAAATTGAAATGGCCAAGGTTCGTTCAATATTTGAACTTTTGAATGAAAAATTTATTTTGTATGCTCCAATTAAAATACAGCCATAGTCAAAAGTATTTACACAACGAACATTTTTTTTACATATTCCTTTGAAGAAGCTTTTTGTTGTTGTTTTTGGAAGAAAGTTGCAAAAAAGGGTTGTTTTCACATAGCTTGATCTACGTAAAAGAAAATGAAAGAATAATTGGAAAAGACAACGGTTTATAGGATAAACAATAAAGCAAACGCACTGATGCTTATCAGTTGTCAAAATTATTTACACACATTTTATTTGCGTCAACAGTGTTTACACAATGCAAATTTGCATTTATTCTTGGATTTGCTTGAGGTAAGTAAAGTTATTAGCTTTTGTCACAGTCTCAACAAATTAAGACTTATTTAGGCATCAAAAATTGATTAAAATAATGGTGAAAACAAAGGAATTATCAGTTGAAATTCGATCTGAGATTGTTACTAAATTTAAGAACGGTAATTCGGCATCAGAC